>BSBN01001376.1:2688750-3372500 GCA_027924645.1 Cunninghamia lanceolata
TCCCACTACCATCAAACATGGGCAATGTAACCCTGCTAGCGGCATACATCAAATCATTATTTTGATTTCTTGGTCTCTTTTCTTGCTTTCCCCTGTAGTGTTCTCTTCTTTGACTCACAAACCTATCAAAGCTCATGCGTTCCCTGACCTGTGGTGTCAACAACTCCCATTCATCATTAGCTGCCATAAGAGTATCTGCAAACATCTCTTCTCCTTCTTCTTCTGCATTTTCCTCTTCTTGTTCATTCCTCAAAAAAGTAGGACGTGTAGGCCTATCTGCCATGTGAGAAGATGCTTGTGCTCTAGGTGTCCCAACCACACTCCTATTATCATCCGGTTCATAGTTTCGTCTTCTCTGAGGGTTCATTTGTTGTATCATTGTAGTAAGTGCCCGCATAGCATCTGCCACCTGCTGCTGCCCCGTAGCCATTTGTCTAAAGAGTTCACGTGTTTCCTGTTCTTCATCATTTCTTCCCCTGTTTCTGATAGGGCTACCTTCACCTCTTTCACCCATAGTGCCGGATGAACCAACCTCTCGCTGTTTTGCTGCTGAAGTGGCTGATAAAGTGTTCTGTTCAAGAGGTTGTGACCACTGTTGTTGCTTCCTTTCTTCTCTAGCTGTATACCTCTTGTCCCTATCACTTTGTTGCATTTAATGAGCCGATTTCAAACCCAAAGGATGGCAGGAAACCGCTCTGATACCACTGTAATATCCCTTGCCCAAACTGATTACAATTTTCTGATTTTTGGCCTTG
This sequence comes from Cunninghamia lanceolata, assembly GCA_027924645.1. Lineage (NCBI taxonomy): Eukaryota > Viridiplantae > Streptophyta > Pinopsida > Cupressales > Cupressaceae > Cunninghamia > Cunninghamia lanceolata. The sequence continues at coordinate 2,689,506 of BSBN01001376.1, forward strand.
AAGACTTTCATCAAACAATTACTCTGCAAAGGGATATTATGCTGATACAAATTTCTGTTTGCTTTTGCTAACACTTAGCTCCAATTGGTAACATTATATATGCCGGTAAATGACTCCTATGATGTCTATATGATGCCTCAAGATGAAATGCAACTATCTTTTGGTGTTTTCAAGTGCGTATTAATGACTACATATGAGAAAAAGACACCTACAGCCAACTGACATAATCACAAACACTTGGCATGCATTCTTATATGAGAAACCAGTGCTCCATTGATATAGGCATTACATCAAACAATTATCATGCAATCTAAATGCTGGAGATAAACAATGAGTCTGCAGCTTATAACTCCATTCATTGAATGTAAAACCAAATACATAACATGCCAAGACTCATGGCTTTCAAATGCCAAAATATGATTACACAGTCATCAACAACAGCAATCCTATATGCTAATAATAGATGCAAATAACAGAGAGAACCTGGTAATAATGGTGCCCAAAGTGCTGAGGAAGAATCAAGCAATATCCCAGGAAAGGAGTTCCTTCCAAACCCAAATTGTAACCTCCTCCTAGCTGCCCTGTACTGTAGCATTACTGTTCATGGCACTGTAGCAATCACTGTAGCGTACTGTAGCAAAACACTGTAGCGCGACACTGTAGCGTACTGTAGCAAACACTGTAGCGACCACTGTAGCGTTACTGTAGCAAACACTGTAGCGACCACTGTAGCATTACTGTAGCAGCACTATTCACAGCACTGTAGCAGCCAATAGAACAATGTCTAATATGCAAATTAATACCTCCAAACCCTTAGTTAATATTGCAGATTTTAGCACAAATGAAAGGACTGAAGTATCCCTTCCAATTTGCAACCCTTCGGAGGATATTTCACCACCTCAGTTATGCTAATCTATGGGAGTTTCCGTTCCCAAAGACCAAATATGCAGAAACCCTTGGCTCCACAAAACTCATCAAATGCAAATGTCAATAATCGGATGCCTAGAAGCTTACCTTGCCCCTTCCTTTATACTTTTTTAATCACACTTTCAAGAGGCTTCTAGAAAAATCCTATTATTTTATTTTAGTGACTTTAATGATCTAATGTGTATTTTAAGTCACTATATTAAATTAATTAAATATAAGGTTACCTTTTGATTTCCAATTAAGTAATAACCTTATAAAATAATTAATTTAATAATATCTCCCTTATTTCGTCAATTAGCCTTCGGGAGTTAAAGGCTAAATTACTCATCATGAAAATCACTTAGGAAGGGGACATTACAAGAAGCCCACACTCTCCCTGGAAGATGTGATAAAGTCAGTCACTATATAGATGGTAATCTAAAACCCATGATTGAATTCTATGATGAATACAATGATGTGGATAAAAGGGTGTTGGAGGAAGAAACTGTCAGATATCTCAACATCTACAACAAGGCACTATTGAGATAACTTCTGAGTTGCCACAAAGTCTGGCAAATATTTTGGAGTTAAGAAAAGAAAATGCCAAGAGCAAGGACATGGAGATTAGGGAATATGAGCTAATAAGTTTGTGTCCTTAGATTTCACCTGATCAAATAAATATGATATTCAAGGAAGTCAAAGATGACTTTAGAAGCAAAAAGAGAATGAACAAACTCATGCTTGGAGAAAAAAGTGAAATCATTGAAGAAACTCAAGAAATTCTTTTGAAAGCATTGAAAAAGCACAATTTTCCCATAGTCACAGAAGAAGTTCTGGATGGTGAAGAAGAGAACATATTTGAGAAGTAATCTAAGTTGGGTGAAGCCTCTATTCTGAAAGTAGAACAAGGAAATTAGGAAGATACATAATTGATGGATAAAGTAGTTGATGCAAGAGATACTTCTAATCCACTTGATATGTTAGGAAAAGAATATAATATTACTACTTCATAGAGCCCTCTAGATCAGACAACAAGTGGTGAACAAACAGCAAAGAGTTCCTCTGTAGAGAACATAGAGAAAAATAAAGTAGAGAAAGAGGGAAGGAAGAGAAAGTAAAGATAACGCAGAAGAAGATGGTACAAATGTTGAAGCACATAAAGTAGATACTAAGAAATCTGATGAACAAAAGGATGGTTCAGAAAATGTTGCAAGAGACACTGCAGATGCAGTAAAAAGTCTTCTTGAAAAAGAGATGATTGAGCTTGATGAACCTAAACTACTCCAAGGTCTAGCCAATCCAGATGCTCTCTCTCCAATTCAACTAATGAAAATAGCATCATTCACCCAAGTAAAGGCTAGAGAAAAGATGTTAAAATTCCAAATACAGGACAATGAGCTACTGGGACTTACATCTAGGATTTTAGAAAAGTTAATGCCTACCTACCAAAAGAGTCCATCTGATTCCTCCTCCAAACATCTGAAAAATCTTGTAAGTTCTGTAAATACTCATTTTGAGTCCTTTGAGAAGTTTACGGAGGCAAAAGTTTAGAAAGAATTATTGGATAAGAAATTTTGTGAAATAAAGAACCTGATAGGAAATGATAGAAGAGTACTTTGTATTAGCATAAAGAGTATTCAGAATGTTCTAAATGATGGAAGTGATATGTACAAATTCTATCTATCATGGCCCAAAGTTAATAAGGCTATTGAGAAAAAGATAAAGGAGCAAGAAAAGAAATTGTCAAATCTCTCTCAAAATGTTGATGCTCTAACAATTTCACCTATAAGTCAAGAATGCCAAGTAATCAGCTTGACAGATGAGATAAAAAGGCTTGTTAAAGAAAATGGTAACATTATGAAGAGGATGTGTGAGCTCTGGGGATTGATTGCCCCTAAATTAGAGACAATGCATAATGCCCTATCTGAAGCTCAGACTACAGCTCAAACTAGTGATCCATCAGATCTATCAAAGGCAGAGGCATATTCATTTCTATTGAGTGGGCACATCTCAATTTTGGATGGAATGAAGAGTACTTGGGCCTCCAAACTTGTGCAAATAAAAATTAGTTTTGCAGACATTCTCAATTTTATGTAAATAAGACTTAATGATTAATTGTACATATGTGGCAGTATATATACAATTTTTGGAGAATTTTGGCTTACGAACCTTACCCTTTGCCATTGATGTTAAAGGGGGAGTGAAGGGTAGTGAAAAATGAGGTTTTCAGCAAAGGGGGAGAACTGAAATAAGTGAAGGGCATGAGTGTACAGACTAAGCGGGAGTTACACTAGATACTTGGTCATTTTTCACTAAGTGTTGCCATCAATGTCAAAGGGGGAGATTGTTGGCAAGAGATAGTATTTTGCATCGATAGGTGTTGTCATTGATGGAAACTAAGATCATCCCAATTATCCACATAACACAATTTGTTCATGTTGGAAGTTAGATTTAGAATTTGTCTAAGTTTAGGCAACTAGGAACATAGCAGTAATAGTGTCTAGTATTTTGATTTGGATCTCTTCGGTGGAAAGTCACAATTAGCTACAGATTTAGGGGAGTTAGATGCATTGTCAAGACAATCTAAATCCATATTTTTGTCCTTTGGTGATGAATCATTCAAAAGATATTAGCCTTTGAGTACCGGGTTCCAGTTTGACAGAGCAGACAGAAGAAGAACAGGCTAACCTTGCAGAAGATCTTGATTCCGGATGTATGGAAGTTGTTTGTTGGAAAAATGGTGGTGATCAGTGATAGTGGCCAACATGAGTGATGATTTTCAAGAGAAATTTTTGGTCTACACCTTAAGTTATGCATTGATCTAGCTGACAGAGCATAGCATTCATAAAAGTTCTAAGTGTTGCTAAAGCTGACTGATAGAATGATTATAGATCATGTTGTAGATATATATAGTCGATGAAATTGGATGATTCAGTGTGTGTGGTGTATGTGAATAAAGGGTATGTGAGAAGAGTAGAAATTCAAAGTGCGAATGAAGGTAGAACAATAAGAAGAGAAGAGAAAAGATGAAATGTATAAGATCAATTTTTGTACTTAACTGGAATTGAAACTCTTGCATGGGTAGATGCTATTAATTAGTTCAAATCTATGTCATTCTCTTGTAATATTTCCATAGGTAGTGAGCCTCCATTTGAGCAGTGAGCTCTAGGTAGTGAGCCCAAATGCATGTGCATTCTCATTTGTAAAATACTTTTAATAGGGTATTAATTTTTGTGGGTTAACCCCCACCGTGGTTTTTCCCTTAACCGGGTTTCCACGTCAAAAATCTTGGTGTCAAATGTGTTGATTATATTTCTACTTATGTGTTAATGTCATCTGCTTTAATGCTTGTATCATTAATCAATTTGACAATAGTGAAAGAAGTTTAAAAGAAAAGAAAGAGATAATTTTAGAGACAACTGATTCACCTCCCCCTCCTAGTTGTCTGGGTTAATTCCAACAAGCAAAAGTCACCAGAAATGTTACCAATTTTTTGCCTACAGCTCGAATTGGCAGAGCTGGTGTATCAAGTTCATTTTAGGATTAAAAGTTTAACATTTGTCTGCTATGATTATTTTGCGTAGTTCAGTTTATCATTGCTATAATAGAGGAAAATGGATTTAGTTAATCATTCATTTGCATTGTAGAAGGTTGCATGAGACATAAGTTATTTCATTTCAATACAATGATCATTCAATTTACAAATGAGGTATACAAATGGAATAAGCATCGCATTGAATGAAAACAAAATAGATCAAATGTCCCACAAAAGCAGTGGGAATAGCTGAACTAGTACAAACATAAGAAACACATTATGCATCTGAAGATAAGAAAGGAACAAGCATATCCATCATTACTTGTTTAGGGGTCTTGGTTTATCTTCATTGTAATTGGCTCCTCCTCGCTCTTGATCTCTGAATGAACCTATACCATGACAAGGAGTGTTAGAGCTCCTTAAATGGTTTCCTATCTACCTATCTATAGGGACATAATATATTACCTATGGTGTACTATATCATAAATTAGATCATCCATATGCAAAAGAGAGACTGAAAATGAACATCATTGAGCTTCATTATTTTTATCTAAAATGTTTGTTTCATGTGCAGGTATAGGTGAAATCATGTTGTTGTTTTTTAAGACAATTTCAGCATGTGGTGTAGAGTGGGCTCCCATGAGGGTTGAGCCCATCATGTTGCCCCTGATTCTTAGGAGGGGATGGGATAGGAAATATACACTTTTACTGCTCAAATTGAGACATATTCAGCTAAGGAGTATTACATTCACTAGGTGCATTATTTCTCATCCATGACCTTCAGTTCAATTGGGATGAAATGAATGCCATGAAGGAGCATTGAGTTCTTTCAAAACAACTGAGTAAATGTATTGTTAAAATCATGATGATGTTCCATCTATTTGTTGTCACAATCTTAGAAATTGTCATGTGTATGCATTCAAATCACTAATTTGGGACAGCAAAAGCCATAGAATAACCATGAAAATCCAATGTGCAATCATAACATGAAAATGCCATGGTCACAAATACATCTACAGGAAGTAGCTTATGAATGTTTGCCCGAGATACATGTTAGTTCAGTCATTATAAGTGCCAGTTTATGCTTGAATGGTACAACTAGGGAAGAGCGCAGATAAAATATCCATGCTTTACAAAAGGGAATTGGAACAATGAATGCCCTCTTAAGGTTCAACAATGACTGATTAAGTACAACAATAAAGAAAATTAGGCTATAATCTTTTCTCATAATGTCTTATCTGATCAAATAGTGCCTTCTGCAACCAGAGGGATAACTGTTGATGTCAATAATGTCTTGTGGCCACAAGTGAAGGATACAGAAAAATATCACATTCTCAGGTCACAGCCAGAAAGGTATCTTTTTTAACACAATGAATCAAAGCCCACAATATATTGCATTATGTGAATCAAATATATAGGGAATAATAAAGATAAAGCCCATTTTTAATGCTATTGAGGCCGTGGCTCAAACCCACTTGAGGTTTCATGTTAAAACTACAGTCTTAATATTTGCATCAAGGAAGATGGTCTGCACGGGTGCAAAGAACGGACAACATAGCTTCATTATCATCTATACAAAGGAAATGAATGGAAAAAACTATTTGTTTAACATCTAATCATAGCCAGAGGGAGATATAGGTTAGAAAATGATCAAAAGAATAGTATGATGTCACCATGGCCGTGGCTCCTCAATGAGGAAAATACACAGAACGACATGCATTTCATTATTTTCTTTTAAGCTTTTTCATACAGGAAGAGATGAGGCCGTAGCAAAAGAGAGAGCGTCAGGCCTGAATTCATAAAAAACAAAAAAATGCTCAGATGTGGAGGCCGTGGCCCATCTGTTAAAAATAAAAGGAGTTCTTTCTTTTGAATCTAAAGTTTGAATCAAATAATATGCTAAAAGGACCACAGGGAGTTCATAAGAAGAGCTTACCTTTTTTGGAATGAAGACATATATGCAGATTGGTCGCAAATTTTTCCCATTTAGGGTCTTAAGCAAGCATGATCCAGATAGCCATGGTGGCCCCAACACAATATACCAGAAGGAAAAAAAACATACAAAGAGCAAAATTGCATCAGAAAAGTTTAAAGCCATGGCTTGACAGCAAAAGACTATGCCTCAGAAATGCAAAGAAATTGGTTTTCCATTAACAGAGATGCGTTTGCCATTGTTTTCTTGTAGAAAAATCTTCAAGAAGTGTGCTTGCAGCAAGGGAAATGGAAGAGTTTCAGCTGAAACCCTACCTCATCCATGGTGGTACCAAATGAAGAGCATTCTTCATTGAAAATCAAAAGTGCAAATGATGTGAAAAGATAGGGCACATGAATGTTTTGTACTAGGGTTCACTTAGAATCCCTAATCCAAATGTGATTTTAATCACATTGAATGGCATTTTCTATGCATAACTAATGTCATCGTGTATTTTTTCCACCATATGATTGCCTAGTAATATGACTTAGGTTGTTCAATGCCTTTAGGTCCTTTACATGTTGATTGTCTAAGCATTAGGCTTCAACAGGTTCATTTGATCGCCATTGAAAATGAACTAAAACACCTATGTCATATGCCTTAGCCCCTTATGCCCTTACAAGACCATTTGCAGATTAAGTGAAGATGAAGCCCTAGGGGTTTTTATTTTATAAAAAAAAACCTCATATGCCTTATAGATTTTGCAGAGTCAAATAAAGGATAGCCTTAGATACTTTCATTTTTTGCGAAACATTTAATATGCCTTGTGAATTTTATGATATTTTTTTAGAAAATCAGATTCCAGGTAAGTGTAATATGGTTGGAAAAACAAGACAAAAGCCTTGTATTACTATTTCTACAAAAGTCAAATCAAGATAGAATAGCAAAATAAGCTACAAATATTGTAAGGCAAATATTTAAAGCAATATTCCTTATAAATCACTTTTGAATATTTGTCATTTAAAGAAGTTAAAGCAACAATGAATCTAGGCATGATCTTTTGTAGTTTTGATTTTCTTTCTGGGCGAAGTTGAATAGATAAGGACAAATTGGTGCTTTTATTGAGAAGACAGCATTTTTTCTAGTGGGGGCCACTTGACAGAAGTTTTGCACAATTTTTTTCCAATTTGGGAGCATTTTGGGCCCAAAAGACTTTTCAATGGATTTCGAGAATGATTTGGCAGAACTTTTTGGCGAGATTCTTGCAGTGATTTCCTAGGAGTGTTCCCATGTGTCAATAGATAGTTAAGTTGAATAGCTTAGCATAGGGTGCATATTTGATTGATAACAACAAGTTCTCTTGAGATAGGATGTATGCATCATTGTAGGCTTTGTTGCATGTGTTCTTGTTATGAGGAGATGGTTAGATCATGATGTCCTGATGGGCTTCTTGATTATGCAGTTGTACAATAGGAGCATTGACAGTGATCTTGTTGGCTCTCTTGGTATAGAGTGCTTTGGTCATTTTCTTTACAGCTTCATGACAGTGCAGTGTTGCATTTGGAGTTTCAACATGGATTGATCATGGAGGTACTCTTTGATACTAGGAGACTTAGGTAAGGCTAGATTTCTCTTATGAAGACAACTTGTCAGAGTACATGTTGTTATGAGACCATCAGCATGGTATAGCAGGTTTTTAGATTTAGTGCTTCCTAATATAGGTTTGTAGGTGTTTTTAGAGTTTGGACTTTGATGGAGACAGGCACAGGTTGTCTTCTATTTTGAGGACATCGTTGATACTCGTGTGAGACTTGGAGTCTCATTTCAGTGGGAGTTGATTATAGGTACAATGATGATGATGATTATGGTGTCATGGATATGCATGTACACTTTTGCATTGACATGACATGATCATGTATGCGATTGATAGGTATGGGCTATGATGTTTGATTCATGATTATAGGTGGTGTTGTGGTGTTGTTTTAGGAGATTTCTCTTATCTCCTTGATGCTTGATTAGTTCCTTGACTATGGTACTCATTTGTGGACTTGTTGGCAAATCAAATCTAGCGCTGATTTGGTGTTTGAGTCTTGGAGTCTACATGTTGTCTTCTTTGATATCTTAGTTTTCATATTACTAGTGTGATGATGAGTTTGCATGTTACATTGTTTTGGATCTACGAGCTATGTAGTTTTGTAGGATGATCACCTATTTGGCTACAATGGGATGACTTGGATGTGGACTGTCTTTATCCACTAGATTGACTCAGTGTTTATGCAGACTTTATCAGTTGGCCTTGTCTGTGGTCATTTATACATTGGTATGTTGCATTGGGATAAGAGGATGGATGATTAGAGTGCCTAGATAGTCGGTTGTTCAAACTTGCAGCATGTTTATCATGATGTCATGGAGAGCTTAGATATATGGTTCTATGTTATCTTTTAACAATGATGGTTTTATCTTCTTGTTTGGAGTTTTTGGTTCACTAGACCTTTTGGGAGCTGTTGATGTTACAGTGAGATTCCTTGATTGGTTTGGGGCCATGGATAATCTTCATTTAGGAGATGGTTACTTTGTTGTCATGGATAGCTTGATATCACCTTTTAGTGGGAGCTTTGGCAACATGTTGGATTCATCATACATGATGGATGATCTTCTACAGTGGATGTTAGTGTCATAGAGGAGCTCTTGGTTTCGAGAGTTCTTTGACATTATCAGTTCTGTTGACAGTAGATGGTTATCTTCATATGATTGGAGATGTTGACATCTTGGTTTACCATGGAGGACTTCTTTGAGTCTTTGGTTGAGGTGTCAATTTATGATTTTTTAGTTTGACATGTTTATCCTTTATTTAGAGATGTTGATATTATGTCTTGATTCTTGATACCGGTTTAGAGTTTCGGCATGACACATGTGTTACCAAATTTTCATCTACAACTTGAATTAGCATAGCTGGTGTATCGAGTTCATTTTAGGACTATACTATGATTATTTTGCATAGTTCAGTTTATCATTGCTATAACAGAGAAAAATGGATTAAGTTAATCATTCATTTGCATTGTAGAAGGTTGCTTGAGACATAAGTTATTTCATTTCAATACAATGATCATTCAATTTACAGATAAGGTACACAAATGGAAAAAGCATTGCATTGAATGAAAACAAAATAGATCAAATGTCCCACACAAGCCGTGGGAATAGTTAAACTAGTACAAACATATGAAACACATTATGCATCTAAAGATAAGAAAGGAACAAGCATATCCATCATTACCTATTTAGGGGTCTTGGTTGATCTTCATTGCACCTGGCTCTCCTCACTCCCGATCTCTAAATGAACCTATGCCATGACAAGAAGGAATTAGGGCTCCAGAGATGGTTTCCTATGTACCTCTCAATAGTGACATAATATATTACCTATGGTGTACTATATCAAACATTAGATCGTCCATATGCAAAAGATAGACTAAAAATGAACATCATTGAGCTTCATTGTTTTAATCTAAAATGTTTGTTTCATGTGGAGGTACAGGTGAAGTCATGTTGTTGTTTTTGAAGACAATTTCAGCATGTGGTGTAGAGTGGGCTCCCATGAGGGTTGAGCCTAGCATGCTGCCCTTGATTCTTAGGAGGGGATGGGATAGGAAATATACACTTTTGTTGCTCAAATCGAGACATATTTAGCTAAGGAGTATTACATTCACTAGGTTCATCATTGCTCATCCATGAACTTCAGTTCAATTGGGATGAAATGAAAGCCATGAAGGAGCATTAAGTTCTTTCAAAACAACTGAGTAAAGGTATTGTTAAAATCATAATGATGTTACGTTCATTTCCTGTCACAATCTCATAAATTGTCATGTGTATGCATTCAAATCACTAATTTGGGACAACAAAAGCCATAGAACAGCCATGAAAATCCAATGTGCAGTCAAAAAATGAAAATGCCATGGTCACAAATATAGCAACAGGTAGTAGCTCATGAATGTTTGCCCAAGATACATGTTAGTTTAGTCATTATAAGTGTCATTGTATGCCTAAATGGTACGACTAGGGAAGAGTGTAGGGAAAATATCCATGCTTTCCAAAAGGGAATTGGAACAATGAATGTCCTCTTAAGGTGTAACAATGACTAATTAAGGATAGCAATAAACAAAAATTAGGCTATAATATTTTCTCATAATGTCTTATCTAATCAAATAGTGCCTTTCGAAACTAGAGGTATAACTGCTGATGTCAACAATGTCTTGTGGCCACAAGTGAAGAAAGAAGTGAAGGATACATAAAAATATCACATTCTTAGGCCGCAACTAGAAAGGTATCTTTTTTAACACAAAGAATCAAAGCCCAAAATATACAGCATTATGAGAATCAAATATATGGGGAATAATAAAGATAAAGCCCATTTTTAATGCTATTGAGGCCTTGGTTCAAACCCACTTGAGGTTTCATGTTAAAACTACAGTCTTAATAGTTGTATTCGGGAAGATGGTCTGTATGGGTAAAAAGAACAAACAACATAGATTCATTATCATCTATATAGAGGAAATGAATGGAAAAAACTATTTGTTTAACATCCAGTCACAGCTAGAGGGAGATATAGGTCAGAAAATGGTCAAAAGAATAGTATGATGTCACCATGTTTGTGGCTCCTCAATGAGGAAAATACATAGAACGACATGCATTTCATTATTTTCTTTCAAGCTTGTTCATATAGGAAGAAATGAGGCCATAGCCAGAGAGAGCATTAGGCTCAAATTCATAAAAAAACAAAAGAATGTCCAGATGTGGAGGTCGTGGCACACTTGTTAAAAATAAAAGGAGCTCTTTGTTTTGAATCTAAAGTTTGAGTCAAATAATATGCTAAAAGGATCACAAGAGTTCGTAAGAAGAGCTTACCTTTTTTTGAATGAAGACATATATGCATATTGGTTGTAGATTTTTCCCTTTTAGGGTCTTAAGGAAGCACGATCTAGATAGCCATGGTAGCATCAACACAAAATGCCAGAAGGAAAAAAGACATACAGAGAGAAAATTGCATCAAAAAAGTTAAAAGCCATGGCTTGAAAGCCATAGAGCATGGCTTAGAAATACAAAGAAATTGGTTTACCATTGACAGAGAGGTGTTTACCTTTGTTTTCCCATAGAATAATCTCCAAGAAGTGTGCTCGCAGAAAGGGAAATGGAGCAATTTCAGTGGAAACCCTACCTCATCCATGGCGACGCCCAATGTAGAGCATTCTTCATCGAAAGTGAAAAGTACAAATGATGCGAAAAGCTAGGGCACAAGATTGTTTTGTTCTAGGGGTCACTTAGAAGCCCTAATTCAAATGTGCTTTTAATCACATTGAATGGAATTCTCTATACATAACTAATGCAATCATGTATTTTGTCCACCATATGAGTGCCTAGTCAAATGACTTAGGTTGTTCAATGCCTTTAGGTCCTTTACATGTTGATTGTCTAAGCATTAGGCTTCAATAGGTTCATTTGATCACCATTGAAAATGAACTAAAACACCTATGTCATATGCCTTAGCCCCTTAGGCCCTTATGCCATTAGAAGACCATTTGCAGATTGAGTGAAGATGAAGCCCTAGGGGTTTTTATTTAAAAAAAAAAAACCTCATATGCCTTAGAGATTTTGTAGAATCAAATAGAGGATAACCTTAGATACTTTCATTTTTTGCAAAACATTTAATATGCCTTATGAATTTTATGATTTTTTTAGAAAATTAGATGCCAGATAAGTGTAATATGCTTGGCAAAACAAGACAAAAGCCTTGTATTACTATTTCTACCAAACTCAAATCAAGATAGAATAGCAAAATAAAACTACAAATATTGTAAGGCAAATATTTAAAGCAATATTCCTTATAAATTGCTTGTGAATATCTATCATTTAAAGTAGTTAAAGAAGAAAGGAATCTAGTCATGATCTCTTGTAGTTTTGATTTTCTTTCTGGGTGAAGTTGGATAGATAAGGACAAATTGGTGCTTTTATTGAGCAAACAAAGCATATTTTCTGGTGGGGGCCACTTGATAGAAGTTTTGGGCAGTTTTTTTTCCAATTTGGGAGCATTTTGGGCATAATTTTCAAGGCTTATTGATGGATTTTGAAAATGATTTGGTAGTGCTTTTTAGAGAGATTCTTGCAGTGATTTCCTATTTTTCCATTTTTGGAAAGATTAGAGGATATATAGGAGAAAACTTAGTTTTTCTCAGGAATGGGAGATTATTGTTTCTTCTCTCTTGAGCACAGGTAGAGAGTTTGTAGACTTATTTTTGACTTAGATTTTGTCAAATTTTCATGTACTCCTTCCAGTCTAATACAACAGAACCCTTCTATTTCACTTCTTTTACCTTGTGATTACAATATTGACTTGATATCTCATTGTGATAATGAATAATTTATCCTTTGTCATATCTCATTATTGTGAAAGTGTTGTGCAAGTTGTTGATATGATTTAGATTGTATGATTGTTTTCAAACTAAACCTTCATACAAAGTATTTTTGAATTGTATGTTTCAAGTGAGGTTGTGAGAGTTTCATGTTTAAGGGGCTATTTGTGGGTAGAACTCTCAGATAGTTTACAATTTAGAAGCTATTTTTTTGTTTAAGTTAGTTTTTATTTCAATTCACCTTCACCCCTTTTCCCTCTACAAATTATTTAGATTAAAAAATCATTTGGAGAACCAGCTCACTCTAGAGGTTCACTCTGAGTTTAGCGAACCCATAGGCCTAGGAGTGTTCCCATGTGTCAACAAATAGTTAAGTTGAATAAATTAGCATAGGGTGCATATCTGATGGATAACGACAAGTTCTCTTGAGATAGGATGTATGCATCATTGTACGCTTTGTTGCATGTGATATTCTTACGAGGAGATGGTTAGATCATGATGTCATGATGGGCTTCTTGATTATGCAGTTGTGCAATAGGAGCATTGACAGTGATCTTGTTGGTTCTCTTGGTATTAAGTGCTTTGGTCATTTGCTTTATAGCTTCATGATAGTGAAGTGTTGCATTTGGAGTTTCAGCATGGATTGATCATGGAGGTACTCTTGGATACTTGGAGACTTAGGTGAGGCTGAAGTTCTCTTATGATTAGAGACACTTGTTGATATAGTTACTCTTTGGAGGTTTCAGCAGATAGACCAAGAAGCCTTACACCTGGATATGGACCTAGAGGAGATTTCTCATGGAGAGAGTCTTTGTGGCTTGGTGTATCCTAGAGGAGCATTCTCATTCCCCACTCTTGGTCTACTCGATGATTTATCACCTATGAGGTATTGCCCATCCTTTTAGATGTATTTTACTTTATGTTTCATCTTCTCATAGATATGGATCTTGAGCTACAGTTAGTGGTTCTGGAGGGTTCATTTGAGGGATGTTAGCATCGTTATCTCCTTGTTCATATGGTTTGATTTATGATGTTCATTACGAGGAGTTTAGGAGATGTGATTAGGCTTATTCCTTGTTATGGAATGTTTATGAGTTTGATCTACCTTGATTAGGGAGGCTTACATCCATGTTGGTTATATGTTACATATGTTCATTTGATCTTATGAGATTGAATGGTTGGGTGTTGTTGAAGCTTTTCATTTGGGGTTGTAGAGGAGATCATACTTCACACAACTTAGCACTTTGAGGTGTTTGTAGAAGGATATTATGATTTATAGGTTTTCTCTCTTTGTCTTATGGCTACTTCATAGAGGATCATGTGATATGTTTGGACTTGGGATAGTTATGGTGACATGTTGTGAGAGTATATGCAGCGATTTATCATGCATGTGTGGATCATTGTGATTGTTATTGGTACTACATTGGCTTGTTGATTAGCCACACCTTTGTTCGAGTGTTGATTGATAGACTTGGTATGCCTTGGATCTATTTTTAGATTTGACATTACCCATGCAGTGGGAGTTCTTGGATGTATGTGTTCTTCATTGACAAGTTTTATACATGGAGCTTGTTATTGCAGTATATGGGTTGGATATGTTGTTGGCATGAGTTTATTGATGTTGTTGATACCTATTGGTTTTTTCTTCTGAATCAACATTAGGGTTTGCCAGTTCTAATGCACAGGCAGATTCAACCAACTAAATATAGGAGGTTGCGTGAGCTCCTCCCCTTCACTTCTGGTTCTGTCGCACCAAGGGGGGTGTCTCTATTTGATAAAGATATGACCTTGTCTAGCTCAATGACATAAGGATTTAACTTGACAGCAACAGGAAGAATACTCTCATGTATGGACCAAGATTTGTGTAACAAATCACAAGGTTGGAAACATTCTTGGACACATATGTCTGGTTAGGGATGAGAACATGCAGGGGTTTCCTAATCCTACTCCTACAACTAACAGGTGGAAGTATGAAATGATTTGAATTGATGTTTGGAGTTATGGGACTTTCCTAGACCCATTGAATAGACAGATTCCCAAACTAGTGCCTTATCTGGGTAGTAGAGTCAAATCTACAAATGTAAATGTTCCCCTATGACAACATGAATTCATATCCAGAGGACTTGAGATGAATGCTATTGCCTAACAACAACATGTCCAAGAAAGAGTATTACTTATGAGCATACTTAACAGATCCTATGATGCAATCTATTTTCCTTTATATCTAATCAAAAGCCTATTTAACCACTCCTTGAGAAGACGCAATAAATCAGACACACAATATGCATATACTGAAAAACTCGGAAGCCCAAGTGACAACCTTGTTTGAAAAGAAAACAAATGACATACAGGAGACAATCAGAAACAATACACACACCAGTTGTTTTTCATTTAAAATCAATCTGCATAGAAAATCATCATACAGGAAATTATCATTTACAAGACAAGATAGACTGATACACTAGACCAAGGACCAAATCTGTAGTAAAAAATGCCTTTCAAAATGTGAACACCTTGTGTTCAGAGTCAGAGCCGAAAGCCCAAGAACATCCAACGCCTAAAAAGTAACATAGTTGGACCCTTTATATAGAACCGTGTACTTAGCCAAAAATTAATTACAAAACAAATTGAAAATTTGCCAGACTCAAAGCATGAGGAAAGGCACTCAAAAAAATTCAATGCCATGGGGGAGACAGAGAGGATGGAGTAGATGGAAACAGGGTCCCCACCGCCGTTTAAGGACATCCATCTTCAATCGGGTAGCTAGCTAGTCATTTAGGCCATACCTCTGCAATTTCATGCCATTAATGTCGTGCCAAACCTGCAGCTTCCTTGGAAACCATCACACGCTCCTATGGAAAATTCCTGCCAAAACGTAGCATCCAAATATTCAAAAACATAGGAAATAATAGTCCCACATGCACCCCGCGGAAACCATTCTAACACCTTATAAGCATGGCCAAGAGGAAACTAAGTGTTGAGCGCTTTTGCCCCGCTCAACCCACGAACCTTCCACCAATACCTCATTGGCCTAACTCCTACCAATAGCCCACTTCCTTCGGTGAGACCAACCCCATCGGCCAAACAAAAAGCTTCCCCGCCAATATCACAAGTCAGCCCGATGACCACTAAAACACACCCCGTCGGCCATAACTAAACCATCAGGATGACCAAAAACTCCCTCGCCAACAACTTAGGTCAACCCAATAGCACACCCAAACTGCGTTTGTCAGTGAGACCCACGCCATCGGCAAACCATTCACCTGCTTGGCTGATAGGCAATGTCCCTCCAATACCACCATCCATCGGCGTAACCTCCCCCATCGACGAACCCCTTGCCAGCTGGGCCGACACACAATGTCACACCGATGACCACCACAAATCACACTCTGTCGGCGAGACCAACTACATCGGCGAACCTCTCGCCCACTTCTCTGATACGCAGTGTTACACCAATGCCACTCCCATTGGTAAGAAAAACCCTGTCGGGCTGACGTATTCCACCTTCGCCGATGCACCTACTCTCTCCGATGGCCACCAACCTACCTTCGTCGGTAAGACCACTACCATCAGCCCAGCCAAAAATCCTCTTGCCGACATGCCGATGCCTACCTCACATCCCCTTCATAGGCCAGAGTCTGATCATCGGTGAAACCCTCGCCGGCTCGCCCAATAGACAAAGTCTTGGCGATGGAAGAAAACACACCACCGCTACCAACATGATCTCCAAGACACATGCAACCTCATGCCAATGGACAAGAAAATTTAGGGTTTGAATGAAAAGTCTGCAAATATCCAAGCTCAAACCCCTGACCAAAATGATTGCTAACATAGGCTCTGTCTGGGGACGTGTAGGTGCAAGACTGCAGCAAGGACATCAGATCTCTGGGATGTAGACCAGTCCCTATCCATTGGGCAATAGAGTCATGAAGCACCAACCTGCATCACCAAACACACTTGATGGCCTAAGGCCACCAAGAAAAGGAAAACCTGTATTTCCCTTTGTCAAATACCTTATTTTCATCTGCATACACTGGGTCAAGCCTGAGAATGCTGCCATGATCCGTCCATAAGCAACTTTGGTTATTTGCATATTCAACCCTCTGATTTAGCTTGTCACTGTCAACCCTATGCAAGCAAGCTTTAGCATCAGGCAACAAGTGGATGTAGTATTTATCAAGCAATGCATGTTCATATAGTACATAACACAGGTTATCATCACTATGCATTGCAAAATGATTTCCTAGCTGGACTAAAAATTGAAAGCACTCAAAGTCCACCATGCAACTAGGAACACTAGGGCTCATTTCATCAGCTGGGCTATCAAAAGAAAAGCTTTCAAATTCATAATTGTGGACATCATGCACACAACCAACAGTAGCACGAAACTCGAAAAGATCAGGCTCTGGCACCTCTTTACAATCAGGCACATTTTTACAGTCACTTACTTAATGTATGTTGGTTCCTCTTTCATCAGGATGAGAAACAGAATCCAAGTTAAAAATAGTGCTCAAACCTTCACCATACTCAAATAGATCCTCATCACCATATGTGTCAAAAATGGGTGTTCCAGGTGTATCAGCTTGATCATAATATGTCATTTGTTCATGGGCAGCAGAGCATGCATTTTCATCACCAATGGGTTCCCTTTGTGGAGGAGTATCAGTCTATGTGTCATAAGCAAAACAGTCACCAAATAAAAAACAATCATGCTCTGCACTAGCACTTGTTTCAATCTCTAACTGCTCTTCATGATCTCCATGTGTTTGGAAAGAAGGCAATGGTTCACACATGGAACTGTTTCTCTGTTTGCTTATATCTTCTCTGTCTTGAGTACAATACTCACAACTATCTCCACAAATCCATTCAAAAAGTTGCTCATTGCTATCCACAACCTCATTATTGCTTTCATGGCTAGATGCCTCATCATCGCAATGGGAGTCCTCATTAGTCCTTTCACTGGCATCTTCAGATGATGCCTTAATCTCTTGGTCATTTGCAGCTTCACAACCATTTCTCACACCAAAGCCTAGAGATAGGGATTTCTGCAAGTGCTCATTTCTTATTTTTTCTACATTTTCTAAAAAAATGTGTGCCATCTGCATACTTGTTATCTTGAATTCCCTTAACAATGCACTAGAGCCCTCCTCAAAAGCCTCAAAATATATGCCAACATAGGCTGAAATATCAGGTCTGAAGACTTCTGGGATCTGTGAAAGGGCTAGTGCAAACCTATGACTAAAATCAACACATGGCTCTTCATCCTGTTTTCTGATTTTCATTAATTCTGCAACAAGATCAGCAGGTTCTCTTGCAAATTCTTTTTTGAAACAGTCAGCAAACTCATCCCAACAAGCAAAGGATCTCTTTGGAAAGCTCAAATACCAGTCTTTTGCTTTTGCATCAAAGGACCTAACAAAAAACCTCATTCACATATCCTCATTTCTGAATGAATGCTTTCCCATAAAGCTATTGTATACACCTAAAATTGGCTTGGGTCGAATTAAGTAAATATTTTAATATTTATCTTAATTCTCATTTTCTTCCGTCAATTAAATAAATATTATAAATTTATTTAATTGGCTCATTATCCCATAATTAAATAAAGTTAGTTTATTTAATTAAATTTCCTAAATTCTTCTTATGTCTCACATCAATTAAATTCCCTAAATTCTTTTAAAGGTCTAAAGTCCAAAATCCACCTCACAAAATCCACCTCACCAATCCACCTCATCTCTTCCACCTCACCATGTTACACATATAATTAAATATTTTTAATATTTAATTAGCTAATATACTCCATTTTCTAAAATAAATCTTTAAATCAATTTTCCTTCACAAATGGAATATTTAATTCAATGTTCCCCATTATCCTCCACTCTAAATTTTTAATTCAATTGTCATAACCCATTGTCCCCCACTTTGAATTTTTAATTCAATTGTCATAACCCATTGTCCCCCACTCTGAATTTTTAATTCAAATGTTATAACCCATTGTCCCCCACTCTGAATTTTTAATTCATCCATTATGAATTAAAGATTCACAAATAATGAGGGCCATTGATCTCATCATTTGATCCTCACCCTCCATTCTATTTTCAGAAATTCTGTAAATAGAACCCTCTTCTAAGCCATTAGAGAGGAACTTCATTTGCACAACCACTATACTCAAAATTCTCTCATTTTCTCTTCTTCTCTCTATTTCTAATTTCCTCTATTATTGTGTGTTGAAGCTCTCATTCAACACAAACAGGTATTCAAGAGCCATTCTTCCTTTGTCATCTTCAAACAAGCAAGCAAGCAAGAAAGCTTCTGAGGGCTTCTCAAATCAAGATCAAAGCAAGATAGGCAACAATGGAAAATGATAGGTAAGAAGGTTTGTGAGTATGCTCTTACTCTTCTTGGTTTAATTCCTTTTTGCCTTCACATTCTATTGATG
Source organism: Cunninghamia lanceolata (assembly GCA_027924645.1). Classification (NCBI taxonomy): domain Eukaryota; kingdom Viridiplantae; phylum Streptophyta; class Pinopsida; order Cupressales; family Cupressaceae; genus Cunninghamia; species Cunninghamia lanceolata. The sequence continues at coordinate 2,708,699 of BSBN01001376.1, forward strand.
TTTGGGTTTTTAGGTTTTTCATGTATTTGACTAACACTCATTCTCCCCCTCACATTTTGGTGCCCACCGTGGGGCCCGTACCCCTTTACTAATCCAAAAAGCTAGCTGTTTTAGTTGCAGGACCATGCAGGTGAAGGAACAGGCGAAGAACAAGTTCTTGGCAGCAGTTTTACGCATATGACCTCCAAAGTTGCACATTTGTGCTCCGCAGCTATGCATACAACCTTCTTGTGCATTTAACCTCCACAATTACGCATTCATACTCTGCACTTGTGCATACACCCCAGTTGCGCATTCATACTCCATAGTTGCGCATTAACACTCCGCAGTTGCGCATCCATCCTGACTGCAGAAACTAAAACTAGTTTTGCGCATATACTCTGTATTGTTGCGCATCCATATAATTTGCGCATTTACCTTATATTGTTGCGCATATATTCTGTCACATTGCGCATATATTAGTCTTGCACATATACCTCGTCAAATTGCGCATTCATTTAACAGATGCATACACTCCCTCTTTCTGTGCATTCAAGATGCAGTGTTGTGCATCTATTTCCTATTTTTCTGTTGTATGGTTTCTAATTTTTGCATGTTGAGCTAATGTCAGTTTTGTAGGAGTAGTGGCTGGATTAGGTCATCTAGTTATGTTGCTTAGTTCATCTAGCCTAACTAGGGGTGAAGTAATCAAATGCATTTCATGACAAAACTACACATAGTCCCTAACTAGGAAGGAAGTAATTGGACCAAATTGCTATCTTGCATTGTGGATTTATTTTCTAGTTTTATCACTGCTATCTTCTACAAATGGGAAATGAACAATGCAATGATTAATCACTTTCAATGTTAACAAATGGGAAATGAACAATGCAATGATTAATCACTTTCAAAGTTAACAACCGGAAAATGAACATTGCTATGATTAATCACTTTTCAAGTTAACTATCATGTGAGTGCACAAATTAGCTTAGCCCATTTAGTTTTTGTATTTTAACTAGGTTGGATTTACCATTGTTCTCTGTGCTTGTGAATGACAATAGGCTTATGCTCTCCCCTTAACTGGGTGATCAAAGTGCTGGACTTGTCATTCTTTTTGTCAAACCTTTAAGGGGGCCTACCCTTGGATGCATGCTTGTCCAAGTGGGAACGACCCTGAGTGGTAACATGCTAAAGCCAAGCCCTACCAAGCCACTTAAAATAAATTGTGCTTGGGGTGAAAACCTCAAGCAATGAGTGTTGTTGTGTTACACCGACGGCCAACCTCCCCCAAAACCCTCATAGGCACAACCCTATGAGGCTGGGAGACTCCATAATGAAGAGTAGTGCCACCACATGTGTAACCACTTGAACGGTTGCCCTGATTAAGAACCAATTTGTGTAGCAAACCAAAAACCCCTATTTGTTGATGCAAAGGGCGGAGCCCTTGAAGCGGCCTCGATTCAAGTGACTCTAAGTAGAGGTAGCAGGGACAATCCTAAGGTTCGGTGTGGGTACGAGCCTAAGGAAACCCGGACCTGGTATGCGTGAGAAGTGAGTGCCGTGGAGGGGAGCCGGTGCTACCAGATCTTGGAGCTACACGCTTTGAGTGGCACAGCTAGAGGATTCAACAAATATTGTCACATCCAACCTAGGTTGTATTTGTCTTTGAGTCAAAATAGTCCAAAAACACAAAAAAATATATAAAAAGATAAAAATCATGAAAAACATTTATGTGTGTACTGTGCTTTTTTTCCATAATTGAATATCAACCTCAGCAGAAACACCAAATTTTTCAAAACCAAAAACACTGAGAAAATCTTGAAAACGATCCAAAAAATCCAAAATTCTGAGAAAAACACAAACAAAAAAACTAGATTTGCGCATATATACCGACGTTTTGCGCATTTGAACCAACTTGTTGTGCATTTGTCAGTATTGTGCATCTGTACTCTATTGTTGCACATACAGAAACCAGTGTTGCGCATTCATATTGACTTATTGTACATTTGCCTCTTGTCATTGTGCATTTAAAATAGAGAGCAAAAAAAAATCACATCTTCCAAAAAGGCCAAAATTGTCAATACTTTTCAAAACCAATTCAAACTTGTTCTAGTTTTAAATCTAGTTAAAGACCTTGCAAAATCAACCATTTCTCCCTTTTTCCACACCATCGTTGTTTGTTCATCCAAAATTTCACCACTTTCTCCCAAGTTTCCAACAAGGGTATAGTCAAATTATTCTGGATCAAAATCAAAATCTTAAACAAGACCTAGTGAGCCTCCAAGTATCAAGGATTACTTATCCTTCTCTATCAGAACTCCACTAGTGGATGGACGAAGGCTAGTCAACATCAAGTAATGGATTCCTAACATCCTAGCTTTTGACTATCGCTTTCATATATCCACCTTGTTTGACACCACCTAGATCTAAGAGGAACCTTGCTAAAACCTTGTTCCATCCTAGCACCTTGTTCAAAATCTTCCAATCTCACCTCATCCCATCTCTTTACCACCTTGCATGGTCTTGACAAGATCACAGAAACAAAAATAGTTAGAAATGGCCAAGAAAAGTATTTTTGACAACCACGACAGTGACGAAGAACCTTCCATGGAAGAGAGCCTCAAAATGCAACATGACACAAAATTTAACTGCCTACTAGATGGAGTACTTGCACAGGACCCTACAAAATTCTTCTTACACATAGCAAGCCTAGGTGTAAAACTTCCCAAAGATTATGATGTAGAGGCTCTAAGGGAAACTGACGAAGAAAGAAACCCCGAAGGGAGTAGACAAGATGAAGTACCCATGGATAAGAGCAAAGCAACAATTGACTCTTTGGATGCTCTCACTCTGATGAACTAGAAAGTCGAAACTCTTCAACAACAAATTTTAGTCATGGAAAGGGGAACCTCGTCAAAACAGTATACCCTAGAGGATATTGCATCATATCCTTTTGATAGGGCACTAGTCAGGATACCTTTTCCTGCGAGATTTGAAGTACCTAAGTTCGACAAATATTGAGGGAAAAGTGACCCAAGAGATCATGTCAGAGAATTCAATGCCGCTTGCCTAGAAGTCACACATAATGACACATATCTTATGTGACTTTTTCCTCAAATCTTGGGAGGATAGGCCATGGAGTGGTTCTCTAGATTGCTGCCCGGCATCAAAACCTTCAATGAGCTCATCGATAAATTTGTCACCCATTTTTCCTACAATATTGAGCACGATACCTCAATATTGGACCTCTGTAATACCAAATAGAAAGCGGGAGAATCTTTCGCTGCCTTCTTACAGAGATGGAGACAACTGGCAAGCAAGTGCCCTCACCAAATGCTAGAAAGACAAATGTTAGAGATGTTTGTTCACAACCTACAAACGGACCTTAGCTACCAAGTTCAAATCCAATGTCCTACTTTGTTTAGCAAGGTCATTGAGGTGGGCCTCATCATAGAGAAAGCCCTACTTGCCAAAGGTCAGATCAAACACTACAAAGACACTCCAAACACCTATGCCAATAATGATAAACCTAGGTTTTGGACCAAAAACAAAAACATTGTGAATGACGGGGTCGTAGATGCCAAAAATGCGGCACCTAAACAACCAATTTTTAACCTGTCAACACCGCAAAACAAACCCCTGCAAGACAAACCAACAAATAATCAATCTAGATTCACCAACTTTCAACCTAAAAGAACGTTCATGCCTTTGGATGAATCATTAGAGATGGCTCTACGAAAAGTGCTCACCAACAATCTCATAACACTTCCCTCAACACGGGAGTACGAGCCAAAGGTCAAACCCCGCTGGTGGAACGAAAATGATTTTTGCGAGTACCATTGAAATAGGGGGCATAAGACAAATGATTGTATTACCTTCAAGCATACAATCCAAGACCTAATAGAGCAGAACAAGATATTTGTTAAAGGTCATACCTCCAATAACGACCATCAAGCATTCAAGGATCCTCTTCCCAATTACGAACAAGTAGGACCTTCTAACAGAAAAAATAATGGCTCTAACAATGTGAACTACACAAACGTCAGTTATGACTATGTTGTTAACCATATCCGTGAAAGTGGCTCACATATCAATGTGATCACTATAAACAAAGACCAAGATTGTAATGTTACTGCCCATAGTAACAGAGTTACCCTTAGGGGAGCCTCCACTCCTCTCGCCCACCAATACAATATCATGGATCAACTCCACAAAACACTGGCACATATCTCCATATTGGAACTACTGTGTCTATCTCCTTCCCATAGGACCATACTAGATAAAGCTTTAGCATAAGCCTCAGTTCCCACAAATCTAGCAGAAGAAAAATTCCAAACCATGGTAGGTCACATCACCTCACCACCTTCCTTATCCTTCACTGAGAAGGATGATATGTCTATCACACAACCCCATAACGCCTCCCTCCATATTGAAGCCTTTGTACACAAACACAAAATCAAAAGAGTCCTAATAGATGGAGGGGTTGGTCTAAATATTTGCACATTAAAGCTAATCCTTACATTGGGGTTTTCAGAAAAGGCTATAGATCCAAAGAAGAGAATCACTATCAAAGCCTATGATGAGGAAGAGAGAACAACCAAAGGAACTATGATTCTACCAATCAGTGTGGGTCCCCTAGTAAAAGATGTAGCTTGTCAAGTCCTAGATAGGGATTTGGCATACAACATTCTTCTCAGGAGATCGTGGATACATGCTTTAAAAGTTGTACCTTCCACCTACCACCAATGCATTAAGTTCCCGCACGAAGGGCAAGAGATCACCATCCAAGGTGACCCCAACCCCTTTCAATACTATAACTCTATTTAGCCAAAGCTGGAGGTTGTGATCCCAACCAAACGGGCTTCTGCTGTCTCTTCATCTTATGTAGACCGAGCTACACTGGCTTCATCTTCAAGAGCATCTCAACCAGAACACCAAATCAAAGATAATGGCCTGGGTGAGTACATGGCCTCTCGATCCCTCTGTCTAGCACAATTACCTCTATCTCCTAGATTGCATGGGAGATCCATACTCAGAACACCAAACACAGAGAAGATCACTAAAGGACCATTTATAAAATGGGGAAGCCTAGAGGATGAGAGTGAGGAAAAAGATATCCTGCAGTGGCTATACAAGGATGAAGCTAGCCCCTCAACATTACTAGACCACCCCCTCGTACCAACAACACAATATGGTTGAGGTTTTCAAATATTAAAGAGTATGGGCTATGAAGGACGTGGTCCACTGGATTCAAACAGGGATGGCATCACTGAACCCATCCAACCTCATACCTTGGCAGCCTGAGATACTATAGGGCTAGGGTACACGGGAGCATCAAAAGACACCAAGACCACCATTAGCAAAGACCAACAAATAGAAGTAGCTACTAGTAGTCTGATTGCGCACATTCAGAGAATGCAAATGTGGAGAGATACCGATTCTAATGAGTATGAGTGGGATAGCCTCTCTGAGCTATCCTGTGATGAAAAATATATCGATGTGGTCCATGAGTATGACCCGACCTCCACAACTGAGGGACAAAGCCCAAGGGCTAGGACGCTAGAGTCTGTACCACACAATAACCATAGTGAAAATCACGAGGAAGGAATGAGTCCAGTCTTAACGGACCCACTAATAGAGAGTACCATCGCCGACTTTGTCTACTCCTTCGATAACTCTATCAACGCCATTGAACCAGACCAACTTAATGGTCTCTTACCATTAGTGCACCCTAAACTTATCGACTAGGACCTTGAAGGTACCACCCCTGAACTAGACACCTTCGAAAACAATGACGCGATCATCGATTACCTTGAGCTTAGAAATCACAGACCTGCAAGAGACCACAGAGCTAGCTATGCTATAGAACTCAACAAGAAGGCCTATTTTGGAGAGAGCGCCAAGCCTTTCAGTCATAAAAACATCAAAATAAAAGAACAATCTAACGGTGAAAACCGCTCTGCGGCAGTGTTAGATCATCAAAATAGTAAAAACAAAGACGCATCCAATGGTGAAAACCTCTCTGAGGCACCAAAAGATGGAAGGCTTGACCCTCTCCCCAATCTTACACATCAGGAGAGATCGTCGATCTTGATAGAACCAGCAGAAGTAATCAATATCAACACAGATGATAACCCCAGAATGGTCCACATGGCAAAGGCTCTAATAGAACATGAAAAACCAGCATCTAAAGATTTCTTCAGAAGAAAATAGATCAACTTTGCATGGACATACGCTGACATGCCAGGGCTTGATCCAAATCTCATCATGCATCACTTATCTTTAGCTCTAGGAGCTAAGCCTGTTAAACAAAACCTCAGAAAGATGCATCCGCAGGTGGCTCTCATGGTGAAGGAAGAACTGAAGAAACTACTAGATGTTGGGTTTATGAAGCCCATAGACTATCCTGAATGGGTTTCAAATATTGTACCAGTGGCTAAACCAGATGGCAGGGTCTAGATATGTAGTGACTTCAGGGACCTAAACAAAGCTTGTCCGAAGGATGACTTCCCCTTGCCCAACATCGACATGATTGTAGATCTTACGGCAGGTCATACCATGCTGTCACTCATGGATGATTTCTCAGGATATAACCAGATAAAGATTGCACCAGAAGACCAGCATAAAACTGCATTTACATGTCCTTGGGGCACCTATTGTTGGTGCGTCATGCCATTCGGTCTGAAAAATGCTGGGGCCACATACCAAAGAGCCGTGACAATGATCTTCCATGATATGATGCACACTATAATGGAAGACTACGTCGATGACATTCTAGCAAAGTCTCTCACAAGAGAAGGGCATCTAGCAGTACTAGACAAGATCTTTAATAGACTGGAACAGTTCAATGTGCGACTTAATCCAAAAAAGTGTGTGTTCGGGGTTACATCAGGAAAACTACTGGGCTACATAGTATCTACAAATGGTATCGAAGTTGATCCCGCTAAGGTGAAGGCCATAATGGAGATGCCACCTCTTAAAAATTTGACTCAATTGAGATCCCTACAAGGCAAACTATAGTCTATCAGACGGTTCATTTCCCAACTGGCAGATAAGTGCCACCCATTCTCTCATCTACTACACAAAAATGTATCCTTCAAATGGAACGAGTCATGCGAGTAGGGTTTTCAACAGCTAAAGGAATACCTAATGAAGCCACCAGTATTAATGCCACCAATTCAGGGCAGGCCTCTATTACTATATATCTCAGCTACACCAACGGTTCTGGGAGCTCTCCTGGCTCAACAGAATTATGAGGGAAAAGAACAGGCTATCTACTACATTAGTCGAACACTCATCGGATATGAGTTGCAATACACACCAATAGAAAGAGCATGCCTAGATGTTGTATTTGCCTCACAAAAATGGAGACATTACATGCTATCACACTCTGTTAAACTGGTGGCAAAGTTTGACCCACTGAAATACTTACTCAACAAGGTGGCCTTAACAGGTAGATTATCAAAATGGGTCATGCTTCTCAGTGAGTTCAACATAGAATATGTGGATAGAAAAGCGATAAAAGGACAAGTGCTTGCGGATCAACTAGCAGAGGCACCTTTAACGGATGACACCCTCCTAAGCTCTGAATTTCCAGATGAGTCTATCTTCCACGTCAACATAGCAAACTGGAAAATGTACTTTGATGGCTCCTACACTCAGCATGGATCGGGGGCAGGTATCTTGTTGATCACACCTAATGGCAACACTATTCCAAAGTCATACAAATTAATGTTCCCTTGCACTAACAATGTAGCAGAATACGAGGCCCTGGTCATTGGCATCAAGCTAGTAGTTGAGTGGAACATCAAGGAACTTCAAGTCTATGGTGACTCACAACTGGTCATCAACCAAGTAAATGACGACTACCAAATGAAGGATGAGAAACTAATTCCTTATAAACGCATGGTAGATGACTTCAAGGAGTATTTCGCCAAGATATCATTTGAACAGATACCAAGGATCAAGAATAAAGCTGTAGATGCAATGGCTACAATCACATCTCTTCTTGACATTCCAGGCAATCAAACATGATATGAGTTCTTAGTAGAGCCAGTCTCCTATCCTGCTTATGACACTCCAGAGTCCCATATCATATGCCACATCATAGGAACTGACTCCCCTCTCTATGGTAAAATAGTTACCTATCTAAAAAAGAATACACTCCCACCCGACCTCTCCCGGAACCAGAAAAGAACCTTCATTCAGCAGGCATCCTGGTATGCCATCATCACTAACACCTTGTATCGCCGAGGTCTCGATGGTACTCTCCTTAGGTGTCTAGATAGAGGGGAATATCAAACTGCTCTGAGCGAGATACACGATGGTATATGTGGGACCCATTCTAGTGGCTCTACCCTAGCTAAGAAACTCATGCACACGGGGTACTACTGGCTGACCATGGAACAAGATTCTTATCAATTCGTCAAGAAGTGCAAGAAATGCCAAATCCATGGGAACTTAATACATGCACCAGCGCAGGAGCTACAGCCATTGACCACTCCTTGGCTGTTCTGTCAGTGGGGACTCAACTTAGTGGGCAAGATTCACCCCCCTTCATCCAGCAGACATAAGTTCATAATCACTACCACTGAATACTTCATGAAGTGGATTGAAGCTGTGCCCTTAGCCAACATCACCGGCAAACAAATTGCCTCATTCATCCTAAACTATATCATTTGTTGCTATGGTATCCCTTCATCCATTATCACTGATAATGGAAGACCCTTCAAAAATCAAGATGTCAGGGAACTATGTGACAAATTCCACATCCAACACTGCTTTTTTACCCCATATTACCCCCAAGGCAATGGTCAGGCGGAGGCATCAAATAAAACCATACTCAAAATTCTGAAAAAGACTGTCAATGATGTCGGCCGTGATTGGCATGTCCAACTAAATCCTGTACTGTGGGCCTTATCACACAAGCATCTGCACACCCACAGGTGCAACAGCATACTCCCTGGTCTATGGAGCCGAAGCCATCTTGCCCATCGAAGTCGAGATCCCATCTTTGCGAGTGTCATTAAGAGGTCTCATCCTCGATGAAGAATACAAAGTAGCTAGACTGCAAGAGTTAGAACTGTTGGAAGAAAGAAGGCAACAGGCCTTTAACCACCTGAAAGCATATCAACAAAGAATGTCCAAAAGCTATAATCACAAGGTAAAGCCCCAAGTCTTCCAAGTTGGTGATCTTGTCCTCAGAGAGAACCCCCGAAATCAGCCAGATAGAGAAAAGAAAGGAAAGTTTGAACCCAACTGGTTAGGGCCTTATGTTGTCATGGCAGCCTATGGATCGGGGGCATATCAATTGGCCACAGCTGAAGGTGAACTCTTCGAGGATCCTGTCAACAACATGCATCTTCGCAAGTTCTATACCTGAAAACCCTGATGTAAGGGAGTCCTAAAAAAAATAAAATAAAAATTGAAAAAGTGATAAAAAATAGAACAAAAATATCACAAAATGGAAAATAACAAAACGGATCGGTACCATGATGAAAACCTGGCAAACAGGCATCATGTGTACTCTTGGCTACGTGTGCAAATGAAAGCAAGTGGTAAAAACCTGGTACACAGGCGCTATCTACGACAAACCACTCCCTCCATCTATGTCGACTTCATTTGACTCTTGTCCCCATCACATCGAACTAGTCCATCCATGGTCCAAATCCCAAACTACATCACCTCTAAGCTATCATGTAGGCAAGGCCATTATCAATGCGCCCCCGAGGCTTCGATGTCCCGTCAGTCCCATATCTGGTCTTATCTAGGTCCATACCACTTCTAGAGATCCACCACCACCTAGGTCTTAGGTCCATCAGGGTTCACCCTGAACTACGTTGCCTCTGCGTCGTCACGTAGGCAAGGCCATTTAGCAATGAGCCCCCAAGCTACTAGGTCAATCCCTTAGGGCCTGTCTTTCCATATCTGTTGTCATCCCACCCATAATAAGTTGCTCCTTGTCTAAAACTGGGGGCTACTCCTTGACCTAGTTATGGATTTGGATTCTTGAATGCCATCATTCTGAAAGGAGATATCAATATAGGATTGTGACACTTTCACTCGACACCTAGAACAAAGTTCTCGACACATAATATCAACTTGTTCAAAATAAAAATAAAGCAAAACACCATATCAAAACAATCAAAACAATTCTATCTCAATTATGGCAAAAAGACACATCTAATGCAAGAATGTTTTGTCAACAGGTTAACTTACAAGGTCTTGAATTTTTGACAAATATGTCTTCCTATGCTACTCAAGGATGCTGACAACTAGAGATGCTATGATGGGGACATAATTTTTCTTTGTCTGCTGCTTGTGGATTAATCCTTAGTAATGTGATGGCTTATGTCTAACGACGTGATTAGCAAAAGATCATCGAGGACTCCGAGGTCTAAACATGAAAAGGGGAAATATTTGTCTATTCAAATGCAAGAAGTACTCAGGTCATCTAGATTCAAGTTTGGCTAGATGATTGTATCAACTTGCTATATCAAAATCCAGGTAAGGGATACTCAGGACATCTAGGTTTAACTATACCTAGATGCTTGTATTCTCTTACCACATTTCAAAAAATGAAAAATACCAAAAAGTGCCCGATGATGAAAGCAAAAGACTTGCGAAGACGACAAATCCATATCCGCATCCGTCTCATATCCAGCAACTCCATATCATCCACACAATAATGCAAACCTTGCAATCTATCAAAACAAAAGTTAGTATTTCTCCATGTCTTCTGCTATTCCACTCGTCTATTTCATCTCTGTGTCGATTGAGTACATCTGAACATATCAAACACATAGCATATAAGTTGCATATCACATCACATGAGATAGTCATTCACATGATTACATCATTTACATACATAATGAGGCCATGAGATCAATTTCCATACATTTTAGATCATTCATATATATTGTGCATCCATACATCATATCAAAAGAAAATAAAAAACATAGGTCACATACGTATCGAACTGCATAACCATATCCATAACACATTAGCATTTGTATAACTCAAAAGAGAATTCTAAAACATCCATCTAGTATGCATAACATCTACAAACACATCATTAAAAAAAAAAATAGCGTGCATCCATCGCATATAAACATCAACACATCACACATATAGCCCATGCATATAGATCAAGGAAACAACAACATCATCACATAAACATATGTCCAAAGGTACAATATATCAAAATCTCTGTCCACTCTCAGAGCCATGTCATAAGTGTATACAACATATAACAAAGGGTGATACATGTCTCAGAAAATAATAAGTACATATGTTGGCTATCTCAGCCAGCTGTCAAAAATGTGCTACAATGCGATCCAAAACTGGTACAAGTATCTGGGTTTGTCTAACCCTGCTGTCGCAGAACACTGCTCCCGACACTAACCTCTCCCCTATCCACCCCTGATGGTGGTGGACCCCTCACTGAGCCCACAGACTGAGAACCACCTGCTCTCTGTGCTTCCTCTGACTGGCTCTGAAAGCTCGAGGCTCTCTGACTCACTGGCACGGCACCGTGATATAAACCCCAGTAATACTGCGTCTGTGCTTGAGCTCTAGTCAGATCACTCTACAACTATGCTACCTAGGCCTAAGTCTGCTGCACCTATGCCACCAAAAATCTGGAGGTCCCATCGGTACCCATAGCCATCAAGCCTGCATCCCGCTCTGCTCTCATAGCCCGCATACTAGCTAGGGCTCCATCTCTATCCTGGCTCAACTCAGATATCTGAGTCGCATATGCATCCTGTCGTGACTCTGCGGCTCTCAGATGAGCCCTTAGCTACCTAATCTGGGTCTGTAAAGAAACCAGAACCTGCTACTGCACATCAGGCTGTGGAGCCTACTCAGCCTGTACCTGCTGTGCCAGCACCGGTACCTGCACGGCTTGTGCTACCTGCTATGCTGGCACCTGCTAAGGTGGTGGCATCTGCCTCTGGGCTATCCTTGGCTGTACTGGCACCTAAACCTATGCCTGTCCCACTGCCTGCTGCCCCCCAAGCCCCTCTCTGACTCTCTGCCTCTGTCTCTGTCTCCCCTCCTCTCCCTGATCTCTCCTCCTCCACCGTCCAACCCTCCCCCTGCCACCTCCACCTCCTCTGTTTGAATCACCCTCATCTATATGAGGCGCTACCTCTCCAGGACCTGAGTAGCGAGGAAATGGATGTGCTGCAAACCACTCCTCATAGTCTGGCATCATGCCAGCATCTACTATGTCTCTCCGCATTGGCCAGGCTGCATACGGAATCTACCAAAAATCAGCCAAAGCCTCCTCATAAGAGGCCACAAGACCCCACCTATACCGTTCTATGTATGTCCTGGCAAAGTTTGCCTCGCCCTACGGTCTACCCTGTACACGGCCAAACTGTCTCTGCACTCAGTTGACAATCTACCACTCCAATATGAACCGAGTCTGACCAATCAGCCATCTCGTCTGGAAACAATAGGGGAGCTCATCTGCCTCATCCCCCCATACCTTGCAGTCAAGGTACGGCCTCCAGACAACTGCATCCACACCATCAAAGGCATGCCTCCAGTACTCAAGCCTCCCCAGCCTGTGCTGGGAAATCACAGATCAGACGTGTGATGGCAATGTGCTCCCACAACCAAAACTGTAAGAGCGACGTGCCTGTCGCTAAGCTAGAGCCTCGGTGGTATACTGCCTGATGCAGGTCTCTGTATAAATGTGCAAGCACGCACACACCCCACGTATACTGGGTCCCGTCGATGATCATACTCTCTAGTACCCATCCCCAGCCAATGGGGAAGCCATGCGCTCTCCTATCGGGGCATACTACGCCTCCAATCAGTCTAGCCACTATACCTGGGAAGTAGTCATAGCAGTCATACATGTCCTGCCACGAGATCTCCTCCCCTACCAACTCAGGATCATCAAAAACCTGCCTGCACTCCTCCAGCCCAGCGCCATGCTGCGACTCATACTCAACCAACTCTCCCTAAATAGGGAGGTGCAGAATCTAATACACATCCTCCAAAGTGATGGCCATCTCCCCCATCAGAAAATGGAAGGTCTCATCCTCACTGTGGAATTGCTCCACTGCTGCAGTCACCATCACCCCGTTCATGCAAACCTCAAGCATGAAGAGCACATGATACAAACCCATCGCACCTAGCGCCTCTCGATCCATATTAGTCAGTATGTACCATTGCAACAACGGCAACGGAACAACTCTCATGATGTCAACACGTCTCGAATATCCTCCTACAACCAAGAAACACATACTGTCAGCAAAAATCCAAATCCATATCGACAACCTACTCCAAGCAATCAAGCTATCCTATCATTGGCTCAACATATCAAATTAATCAAACAGCATATCATCTCTCGACTAGATTCTCAGCAATCTCAGAGATCGCTAATCAATTGACGCATCGATCCGAATGCCAATTGGGTTAATTTTGTTAAGTTAACTGATTTGCCTCAAGTGCAAATACGCAAATCTAGGTGGCAAATGTGCAATTTCATAACAAAAGCACAATTTCACCATCAATGTGCAACTCCCTGACACGTATGCGTCATTCTAGCACATGCGCAACCTATTGGAGCAAATGCGTAATTTAGCTACATATGCGCAATGCTAGAACTCGAATGTGCAATACTAATCATATGCATAAAATCACAGTGTATATGCACAACTTCGAAACGAATGTGCAAGTTATTAGTGCAAATGTGCAAAACACACAAATGCGCACATTCCGGATACAAAAGCACAATTTAAACGAATGCACCATTTCGTAGCATGCATGTGCAATCCCGCAACATATGCGCAATTTGGGAGCACATATGCACAAAACTACGGTTTTTGCACATTTATTCTAGATGGTTTTCGTAGCCATTAATACGCACAAAAATCAACTTTTGACAAGTTTTGAAGAACTACATATCGGGGGTCTTGCCTCTACTGGTTGATTGAACCGTTGAATCCGCTCAAACTAATGCTGCTCGCGTGGAATATCCATCTCTCTGGCTGCCATGCTCTCCTAAGCTCTCTAGAGGACAAATCACCTATGATCAAGTGTACAAATGAATAATTTGTGTGGACCCAACTCCTATATATAGCAAGGGACCCATAACTGACTATAGGACTCTCTGACTACTTCCCATGGCTGTTTCTCCGAACCATAACCTGATTTCTCCATCCTAACCCATTTCTTCGCCTTCCTCTTCATGAGATTGTCCGTCTCACACCCTGCTGTCTTCCTCCCATCCAATCTCCTGAGGGGGCATCCTGTCGTTAAAACTTGTACCAGGGGCAAACTGGGGCATGTATCACTGTCAAAAATTCTTATTCTTTGAAACAACGTGATAAAACACATTGCTTCAAAGAGGGGCAAAATGTATACACCTAAAATTGGCTCGGGTCGAATTAAGTAAATATTTTAATATTTATCTTAATTCTCATTTTCTTCCATCAATTAAATAAATATTATAAATTTATTTAATTGGCTCATTATCCCATAATTAAATAAAGTCAGTTTATTTAATTAAATTCCCTAAATTCTTCTTATGTCTCACATCAATTAAATTCCCTAAATTCTTTTAAAGGTGTAAAGTCCAAAATCCACCTCACAAATTCCACCTCACCAATCCACCTCATCTCTTCCACCTCCCCATGTTGCACATATAATTAAAAATTCTTAATATTTAATTAGCTAATATCCTCCATTTTCCAAAATAAATCTTTAAATCAATTTTCCTTCACAAATGGAATATTTAATTCAATGTTCCCCATTATCCTCCACTCTAAATTTTTAATTCAATTGTCATAACCCATTGTCCCCCACTCTGAATTTTTAATTCAATTGTCATAACCCATTGTCCCCCACTCTGAATTTTTAATTCAAATGTCATAACCCATTGTCCCCCACTCTGAATTTTTAATTCATCCATTATGAATTAAAGATTCACAAATAATCCATTGTCCCCCACTCTGAATTTTTAATTCATCCATTATGAATTAAAGATTCACAAATAATGAGGGCCATTGATCTCATCATTTGATCCTCACCCTCCATTCTATTTTCAGAAATTCTATAAATAGAACCCTCTTCTAAGCCATTAGAGAGGAACTTCATTTGCACAACCACTATACTCAAAATTCTCTCATTTTCTCTTCTTCTCTCTATTTCTAATTTCCTCCATTATTGTGTGTTGAAGCTCTCATTCAACACAAACAGGTATTCAAGAGCCATTCTTCCTTTGTCATCTTCAAACAAGCAAGCAAGCAAGAAAGCTTCTGAGGGCTTCTCAAATCAAGATCAAAGCAAGATAGGCAACAATGGAAAACAACAGGTAAGAAGGTTTGTGAGTATGCTCTTACTCTTCTTGGTTTAATTTCTTTTTGCCTTCACATTCTATTGATGTTTGGGTTTTTAGGTTTTTCATGTATTTGACTAACACTCATTCTCCCCCTCACAGCTATGAAAATGTTGGATATGTGTACCCCCATCACATACACTGTGACCACTAAATCTAGGCATCTGACAGTATATCCTAGCAGGCATACTTTCTACTTTATAATCAACCCATGACAAATCCAGTTGGTCATACAAAGGAGCAAAAGGGCTAACAACAGGTTTAGCTTTATGATTGGTAGACAAAACAGGGTTATCATTATTCAACTGAGCCTGCCTAGCCTCTAAGAATATCAACCTATTTTTTATCTCTTCCATTCTTTTTGTCAACATATTATCCCCCTTTTCACTGAGTATGGGTGAATACATGTTTGGATTCATAAAATTTTCAATCTTAGACATCCCTTTGTCTGCCTAAGACCTATAACCTCCCCTGGCATCTAACCTATGTAGTAAAACAACAATTACAAGTGGGAAGAAACAAGGTACCTTTTCTCATCCAGATGCTGAAGTCTAAATAGCACATTTTTTGTCACAACACACACCACTTTCATGTGTACTTGAATCTTTCTTGCAGAGTCACCACCTCTCCAGAGAGGATAAAAATTTACAGCAGCTGAAAGCTCATCAAATATGTTTCTAAGTTCATTCCACCAGCAGAGCATCATCATTCACATGAAAGAGTCCCCAGCGGAGTCGCCAATTATGTTGTGACTCGGATGGGCCACAAATATATTCTATTTTTATCAATTCTCCCCAGCAGAGTCGCCACTTTGTTGGTGACTCAGATGGGCAATAATATATCACCAGGGATGACTAGATAGTACTTTTTATAAATCACATCCCCAGCAGAGTCGCCAATTATGTTGGTTTTTTCTTCTGAATCAGCATTAGGGTTTGCTAGTTCTAATGTACAGGTAGATTCAGCCAACTAAATACAGGAGGTTGCGTGAGCTCCTCCCCTTCACTTCTGGTTCTGCCACACCAAGGGGGGTGTCCCTATTTGATAAAGATATGACCTTGACTAGCTCAATGACATAAGGATTTAACTTGACAGCAACAGACAGAATACTCTCATGTATGGACCAAGATTTGTGTAACAAATCACAAGGTTGGCAACATTCTTGGACACATGTCTGGTTAGGGATGAGAGCATGCAGGGGTTTCCTACTCCTACTCCTACAACTAATAGGTGGAAGTATGAAATGATTTGAATTGATGTTTGGAGTTATGGGACTTTCCTAGACCCATTGAACAGACAGATTCCCAAACCAGTGCCTTATCTGGGCAGCAGAGTCAAATCTATGAATGTAAATGTTCCCCTATGACAACATGAATTCATATCCAGAGGACTTGAGATGAATGCTACTACCTAACAGCAACATGTCCAAGAAAGAGTATTACTTATGATCATACTTAACAGATCCTATGATGCAATCTATTTTCCTTTGTATCTAATCAAAAGCCTATTTAACCACTACTTGAGCAGACGCAATAAATCAGACACATAGTATGCATATACTGAAAAACTTGGAAGCCCTTGACAACCTTGTTTGAAAGGAAAACAAATGACATACATGAGACAATCAGAAACAATACACACACCAGGTGTTTTTCATTTAAAATCAATCTGCATAGAAAATCATCATACAGGAAATTATCATTTACAAGACAAGATAGACTGATACACCAGACCAAGGACCGAATCTGTAGCAAAAAATGCCTTTCAAAATGTGAACACATTGTGTTCAGAGTCATAACTGAAAGCCCAAGAACATCCAACCCCTAAAAAGTAACACAGTTGGACCCTTTATACAGAACCGTGTACTTAGCCAAAAATTAATTACAAAGGAAATTGAAAATTTGCCAGACTCAAAGCATGAGGAAAGGCACTCAAAAAAATTCAATGCCATGGGGGAGACAGAGAGGATGGAGTAGATGGAAACAAGGTCCCCACCGCCGTTCAAGGACATCCATCTTCAATTGGATAGCTAGCCAGTCATTCAGGCCATACCTCTGCAATTTCATGCCATTAATTGTTGATAACTGAGAGGGGGGGTGAATCAGTTATCCTAATTATTTCTTCTTCTGAACTTTCTTATTAATCAAAGCAACATTGAATTAAACAAACAAACATTACCATGAAATGAGAAACACATGACACAGTATTTTTGACGTGGAAACCTGGTTAAGGGACAAAACCATGGTGTGATTAACCCAAAGATTATTCTCTGTTAGAAGAATAAGAAGTTACAAAAATGACACTTGCCAATTAGGGCTCACTGCCCGAGCACACTGCTCACAAGAGGCACACTGCCTACAAAGAGACACACTGTCTACAAAAGAATGTTATACAATACTTGAACTGATTGGAAGCATCTATATATGCTGGAGTTCAGTTCTGGTTAGGCTCAGTACACTGATTTGCTGCACTTCATCTTTCCTCTGTTCTTTATTCTGCTTTCCTGTCACATACTGGATCTTTCTTACTACTTCTGCTCTGCTTTGCACTTATTCGCATACATCATCATATAATCACATCTCTCACAACTAAATCCATCCTCTATATATATCCGCACAAGTAATTTCATCACCTTTCTAGTCGGCATCTGGAACAGTCTAGTTTCTTACAAACTCTGTTCTGTCGGCTGAATCCTTGCTCACCAAGCAATGCAGATCAAGTATATACTTGTAGATATCATTAATCATGTCGGCAAAATATGATTCATGCCTTCACAACCTTTACCATCAATAGTAACACATCTAGAAAATAGTCTGATGCTCTGTCAGTCAGTTCTTCCTCTGTTCTCACTGTCTTTCAGGAATCCGGTACTCAACTATTCATATCTTTTTCCTTGTCCATCACCGGAGGCTAAATCCTTGGAATATACTACTCAAGGTAGTCCTCTTGACTTCCCCAAATCCGCACTGCACCGAGACACTTCCTCTGAGAGGTCCGGACCAATCTGTCGGACCTTGCCACATGCTCTGTTCTTGTTCACCGGACCACAACAGTCTTCATTCTGACTTTCGGTAGAGGCACACCATGACTTGCGGATATGTGGGATGACTTTTGTTGCCATCAATGACAACAACCATGAATCCATATATTGTCTCTTGCCAACAATCTCCCCCTTTGGCATTGATGGCAACACTTAGTGAAAAATGACTAAGTGTTTACACTATGCTCCCCCTTGGCTGATGCTCTATCTTTATATACAATTTCCGGAACTCCCCCTTAGTTGGATTCCTCATTTTTCACTACTCCTCACTCCCCCTTTGACATCAATGGCAAAGGGTAGGGTCCGCACACCAAAATTTTCAAAAATTTACTATACATAGCCACATATTTACATGCTCACATAAACTGAAGAATGTCTGCAAAGGATGTCTTTAGTTGGATCAGTTCTGTAGCCCAACTTTGCTTCATTCTATCCAAAATTGAAATGTGGCCACTCAACAAAAATGCAAAAGCTTCTGCCCTCTTGAGATCTGTTGGATCATTTGTTTGGGCGGTAGACTGAGCATCACTGATGGCCTCATGCATAGTTTCTAACTTAGGGATTATAATCCTTCTAAGTTCTCCCATCCGGTTAGTGATATTCTTCCTTTCCTTCTCAAAGTTCTTTATTGCATTTGTGATTGCAATAGTTTGACATTCTTGATTTACTATGGAGGAAGAGAGAGGATCAAAACTTTGAGACAAACTTTGTAGTTTGTCCTGTTCCGCTTTTATTTTCTTATCAATTTCTACTGTTGCCTTTGACTAGGAGATACAAAATTTGTAAATGTCACCGCCATCCTTAAGAGCATTTTCTAAGCTCTTTATTCCAATACTCATATTTCTCCTATCATTAGAAATTAATCCTAGTACTTCTGAAAATCTTTTTTCCAAAAATTCCTTCTGGACCTTTTCTTCAGCTAATTTTTCTAGAGAATCAAAATGTGTATCAACACTACTGACTAATGTTTTAAGATTACCGGAAGAGGAGGCTGTCGGATCTATCTGGATTGATGGCATAATCTTTTCAAGCACTCCGGAAGCAGCCTCTATCAACTCACAGTCTTCCATATGAGACTTTAGGAGTTTTTCATTTGCCTTAGCATTTGCAAAAGAAGCTATCTTCATTGTCTGTACCGGAGAGAGAGAGTCAAAGTCGAATGGGCCTTTTAGAAGCTCCAGTTCATTAATCTCTATTGTTTCTTGACTTAGAAACTTTTGAATAGTTTGTGCAGTGTCTCTTGCCAGAGACAGATGTTTCTTTTCTTCTGCAGTTTTGTCCTTTGGAGTCTTTTCTCCTTCCATATTCTTTCCACTATCAGTTGTGGTTTTCTCTGTTGGAATCTTCTCTTTCTCTGCATTCTTGGTGCTGTCAACCACTTTTTCTTTTACTGCTGTTTCTTTCTCCTGTAATTTCTCTTCTTCTTGGGATCTGGAGACTGTAGGAGAAGCCGAAGGAGAGATGTTAGTCTGTTCAAGGGGCACTTCTTCCGGAGCAGATGATTCCAAGTCCAGAGCTGTTTCTGCACCTAAGTCCTCTACAATAGGAATGTTGAACCTTTTGAATGTATTCCGGAGGATCTCTTCAGTGTCCTTGGCTACTTTGTCAGTCTCACCAAGCATAAGCTAATTCATCCTTGCTTTGCTTCTGAATTCATCCTTGTAGTCTTTGAATATCATGTTCATTGTTTTGTGATCAATTGAAGGATATAGCTGAATAGCTATCTGTTCCCTGATCTCAAAGTCTTTTGCCATGGCATTGTTCTTTCTTGTTTCTAATTCCTTCTCTAGACTCTTAGGAATTTCGGAGATAATCTCAATAAAAGCTTTATTGTAAATGTTCAGGTACCTAATTATAGCTTCCTGTAGGATCTTTTGATCTGCCTCATTGTAGTCATCATAGAATTTAGCCACTGGTTGAAGGTTCCCATCCACAGTGACTGATTTGACTACACTGTCTAGAGACAGGGTGGGCTTTTCAGCAAATTCCTCTGTCATTTCTTCCTTGTCTTGGCCTGTAGAGGGTTTACCGGATCCTTTCTTCTTCTGCTTCTTTTTTTCTTTTACTCCCTCATCTGACTCAGTTTCTTCTTCATCCTTTTGGCTTTCATAAGCCCTTGTGGCTTTTGTCTTAGATCTTTTACCGGATGCCTGGACTTCTAGTTTTGAGCTTTTGGTTCTGACAGGTGTAGATCCTTTTGATGATCTGGTCCAGGTTGAGGTTTCCACCGGAGCACTTTTCTTGCTTTTCTTTTCTGCCTCTTTCTTTTCATCCTCAGCCTTTCTTCTCTTTTCCCGATTGGCATCAAGTGCCTCCTTTGGGATGCCTAGGCCTTGAGCGATATGCTCTACTTCTTTTCTCACCTTCCTCTTTATCTCAGGTTCCCTGAGTTCTACATGGATCTTCACACTCAGTTCCTCAAAGGTTCCAAACCTTTCTGCCTTTGGATCTTTGGGCTGACTTAGCATGTGTTGAACATGCAGCTCCACTATATGTTCATCCACTTCATACCCCATGGGCATGATCCACACAGTTCTTGGTTCTACTGCCTCCATTAGACACTGATCTGTTTCTACCATGAAGCATACTGTGTCTTTGTACTTCTCAACAAGGGGTTGGGGTATTCTTTCTCTTGCATGCATCATGCTTTGGAAGTTCTTGAAATATCCCCATAGAGCTGTTTTTCTTGCTTTAGCATCCCCAAGTCCATGCAAATAATCTCTGATTTGGATGGCAACTGGTCTGTCATTCTGCCATATCCATCCACTGGATCCGAGAAGCTCATTCATGTAATAAAAGAAGAGACAAAGGATCAAATTGCCATACTTGAAGGAGTTTTTCTTGTCCTTCTTGATCTTCTGCAGATTTTCAAAAACTTGGTTTACAAGAAGCTCACACAAGTCATAATCTGCATTCTCCTTTAGCATTTGATAGGCTGTGTAAATTGCAGTTCCCAGTATTGAATTTTCCCTACTGGAGTGATAGATCTTGTAACCTATTATTATAGATGCAAATTTGACATCCGGTTCAGTGATGTCTTCAACTATCATAGCTCTCTTGTCAAACTTAGATCCGGTTGCATCACTAACTATCTAATTTTTGACAGACTTGAGAACAGGTAATCCACCAGATGAGTGCAGACCAGTTACTGCCCTAATTGCATCTTTGGTGATCTTGAAGGGCTTGTTCAACCATAGAAAGTTGTCATGCACTCTGCTTAGTACATACCAGACCCATTCATCTTCTTCAAAACAGGGGAAATGGATGCACTGTGCAAAGTACTTATCCCGGATGGCTTTGTACTATGTTTTAATCTCAAAGGAGTCGTCTATCAACTGTTTGTGATAGATATCCATCAATTTTGAATTCCCAAAGTCTTCAAAATTTGCATGAATGTAAACCCTAATGTCCTTTGTATGCAATACACCATGCAGAACACTAGAGAAGGCTCCTAGTGGATCTACCTCCAAAGATTTGTATGGATGTTTCTTGAATGTGCGACGAGGTCTATCAGAGATCTTAACTATATTCAGAGTAGCCATTTTTCAAAGATTTGTAGTGAGATATTGAAAACAGAAAATACCTTATGCGCCTTCGGTTATACGGAGTGGTTGGATTGATTTTTGTATGTAGTAACTTCTGCAAGTGATCTTCGGTGAACTTGATGAATTTTGTTGCAGAGCTCCACTTTTCGCTTCTTCTTGGGTGTGGAATGATCAAGTGATTATTGAGAAATC
Source organism: Cunninghamia lanceolata (assembly GCA_027924645.1). Classification (NCBI taxonomy): domain Eukaryota; kingdom Viridiplantae; phylum Streptophyta; class Pinopsida; order Cupressales; family Cupressaceae; genus Cunninghamia; species Cunninghamia lanceolata. The sequence continues at coordinate 2,730,810 of BSBN01001376.1, forward strand.
CCTTATATCGTTTCGCAAACCCTAATATCTGTTTACAATAAATGCTCGACCTACATTAGTCCGGTTTGCCTTATCCGGATAGCTTGGAGTACCGGATCAGTCCTGATCTATGAACATCATGCGGATCTTCCAATCATGAACAAATCAAGATGACACACTACAAGAATATCCCAAACACTCTGTCCAATCCACAGAATAAGACAATGCACTTCCAGATCTCTCCGGACCCTTTTGTAATCCTCTGTCATTCCGGAGCATCTCCCAGAACAGGTCTTACTTGATCGATCACAACTTCTTTACATCTTCATGTGGACCTCTGAAATCTTATCTAGATCATCTCAAGACTTATATCTTCAAACCCTTTACTCTGCATCTTGTGCCACATCCGGCACCACTTGATTAGCTGGGGGAACAGGATTTTCTTTGAGTCTCCCCCTGAGCTAGAGCTCACTTTTTAATTTTCGGAAGGAATATCAGCACCAGAGTCTGGTGCGGATCCAATTTCTATGTTCTTTGAACTTTTTTTCACCCAAATATTGTTCATCTGATTCCTAACTTCATCCGCATTCATCTTTTGTTTACCCTTGTCTTGATTCTGATTATATACCGGACCTCTTTTGTCCTAATTCTTGCTTTTGCAGACTTTTGCATTATGACCGGACCTATTACAGATTTGGCAAATAACATTTCTTGGCATATTTGACTGATAACCTCTTGATCTGCATTGATTAGCCATATGACCTATTCTATTGCATGCAAAGCATCTACCATTGAATGATTTGTTTATTTGCATATTTTTGCATTCATGAGACTTGTGTCCATACCTTATGTAGTTAAAGCACTGTCCGGAGAAGGATGAATTAGTCTGATTCATTCTCTTCCTGCACTGATTAGCTTTGTGACCAAAGTGATTGTAGTTGTGGCAGTATCCATTGAAGGATGGGTATCTTTGAGCATTGGGCTGTCTTACCGGAGGTCTTATAGGCCTATTCCTTGGATTTTCTGATCCAAAATTCTTTTGACCGGATCCAGAACTTTCTCCTTTCTCATATCCCAAACCATACTTGTCATCTGTCCTCTTTTGATTTCCAAGAAGTACTTCAAGTTGGACATAACTTATCTTGAATTTTTCTTTATAATCATTTGCTGTTTGAAGATCTCTTTTGAGAGAGACAATTTGATCCTTAAGTTTTTCTTCATTATCTTTGGCATCTTCAAGATCAGATTCAAGATGTCTGATAATCCTGTCCATCTGGTGGCATTCTTCTAATTTCTCTTTAAGAGATTGTCTTAGATTGTCTTCAGCTTTTCTTTTTTCTTCAATCTCTTGAGTAAACTTTATAGTTCCTGATTCCATTTCATGTCTTAACATAATGACTTCTTTTGATAACTTTTCACATAACTTGGTTTTCTCAGTCAATTCTTCATTTGTATTGCTTTCTTCACTTTATCTTGCCAATTGTTGGAGCAACTCCTTTCTCCTTTTCATTGAGAGACTTAATTTGTCCTTTAGTTCTCTCATGAATTCATCAGCCTGTTTGAGTCTTTCTTTTAATTCATTGACTTCAGAGTTTGACTGTTCAAGATCCTCAAGGGCAGTCTTGAGTTGCTCCCTTAAACCATATGCATCCATTTGAACTCCCAGATCTTCCTCAAGCTGTTAGGCTCTATTAGGAGGAACTTAGCTCTGATACCAATTGTTGATAACTGAGAGCGGGGTGAATCAGTTATCCTAATTATTTCTTCTTCTGAACTTTCTTATTAATCAAAGCAGCATTGAATTAAACAAACAAACATTACCATGAAATGAGAAACACATGACACAGTATTTTTGACGTGGAAACCTGGTTAAGGGAGAAAACCACGAGGTGATTAACCCAAAGATTATTCTCTGTTAGAAGAATAAGAAGTTACAAAAATGGCACTTGCCAATTAGGGCTCACTACCCGAGCACACTGCTCACAAGAGGCACACTGCCTACAAAGAGACACACTATCTACAAAAGAATGTTATACAATACTTGAACTAATTGGAAGCATCTATATATGCTGGAGTTCAGTTCCGGTTAGGCTCAGTACACTGATCTGCTGCACTTCATCTTTCCTTTGTTCTTTATTCTGCTTTCCTTTCACATACCGGATCTTTCTTACTACTTCTGCTCTGCTTTGCACTTATTCGTATACATCATCATATAATCACATCTCTCACAACTAAATCCATCCTCTATATATATCCGCACAAGTAATTTCATCACCTTTCTAGTCGGCATCCAGAACAGTCTAGTTTCTTACAAACTCTGTTCTGTCAGCTGAATCCTTGCTCACCAAGCAATGCAGATCAAGTATATACTTGTAGATATCATTAATCATGTCGACAAAACATGATTCATGCCTTCACAACCTTTACCATCAATAGTAACACATCCGGAAAATAGTCTGATGCTCTGTCAGTCAGTTCTTCCTCTGTTCTCACTGTCTTTCAGGAATCTGATACTCAACTATTCATATCTTTTTCCTTGTCCATCACCAGAGGCTAAATCCTTGGAATATACTACTCAAGGTAGTCCTCTTGACTTCCCCAAATCTGTACTGCACCGAGACACTTCCTCTGAGAGGTCCAGACCAATCTGTCAGACCTTGCCACATGCTCTGTTCTTGTTCACCGGACCACAACAGTCTTCATTCTGACTTCCGGTAGAGGCACACCATGACTTGAGGATATGTGGGATGACCTTTGTTGCCATCAATGACAACAACCATGAATCCATATAGTGTCTCTTGCCAACATTAATGTCGTGCCAAACCCGCAACTTCCTTGGAAACCGTCACAACGCTCCAATGGAAAATTCCCACCAAAACGTAGCATCCAAATATTCAAAAACATAGGAAATAATAGTCCCACATGTACCCCACGGAAACCATTCTAACACCTTATAAGCATGGCCATGAGGAAACTAAGTGTCGAGCGCTTTTGCCCCGCTCGACCCACGAACCTTCCACCAATAGCTCATCGGCCTAACTCCTACCGATAGCCCACTTCCTTTGGTGAGACCAACCCCATCAGCCAAACAAAAAGCTTCCCCGTTGATATCACAAGTCACCCCAATGACCACTAAAACACACCCTGTCGACCAGAACTAAACCATCGGGATGACCAAAAACTCCCTCACCGACAACTTAGGTCAACCCGATAGCACACCCAAACTGCCTTTATCGGCGAGACCTATGCCGTCAGTAAACCATTCACCTGCCTGGCTGATAGGCAATGTCCCTCCAATACCACCATCCATCGGCGTAACCTCCCCCATCGGCAAACCCCTCACCAGCTAGGCCGACACACAATGTCACACCGATGACCACCACAAATCACACTCTATCGGTGAGACCAACTACATCGGCGAACCTCTCGCCCACTTCTCTGATACGCAATGTTACACTAATGCCACTCCCATCTGCAAGAAAAACCCTGTTGGGCCAATGCATTCCACCTTCGCCGATGCACCTACTCTCTCCGATGGCCACCAACCTACCTTCATCAGCAAGACCACTACCATCAGCCCAGCCGAAAATCCTCTTGCTGACATGCTGATGCCTACCTCACATCCCCTTCATCGGCCAGAGTCTGATCATCAGTGAAACCCTCACCGGCTCGCCCGATAGACAAAGTCTTGGCGATGGAAGAAAACACACCACCGCTACTAACATGATTGCCAAGACACATGCAAACTCATGCCGATGGACAAGAAAATTTAGGGTTTGAATGAAAAATCTACAAATATCCAAGCTCAAACCCCTGACCAAAATGATTACTAACAATCCCTATGAGGTATGTATGGTTGGATGTATTAGCATATGATGTGGGTACTATTTCTAGTCATGTGGGTTTTTTTACCTTTGACAACAGCTTGGAGCATATTTGGTTTCACTTGGATTTGTTGCTTGTGTTCTTTGCATTGGTGCATATTCACCTTGGCATGTTCCTTTTCTTCCATAGGTGGCATGTTGGAGGATGAGAGGAGTTCTTGCTTGAGATGGTGGTGACTTTTCTTTGTTGCAGGTATCTTGATGGAGCACGAGAGCATTAGGAGATTCATGTGATTTCATGTTTGCCTATGATGATGTATTTCATGTATTAAACATTATGCAATGTATATAACAACTAGGAGAATGGTGGGATATGGTGTTGTACACCATTGCATAATTTGATATATTTAATAATGTTATAATTAAATAATTATTTAGTTGTGATTCACCTAGGTGGTGTGGTTAATCACACTATGTAATTATTTGGGTCCACTTTATGTTTTTGATTAGTTTGGCTGGAAAAAAGGGTCTAGATCCCTTTAACAAAACAACCCCTATGGTATCAGGCCATTAACTGCCGGAAACAATAGATGAACAACACATTAACGACAGACCAAAAAACTAACCAAAAACCACCAAAACAACGACAACAACAAAAGAAAACAACAAAAAATAAGAGACTATGGGTTGTCAGTTGCCCCAAACTTGGCAAGGAAGTCCACCATCTCCTTATAGTCACCCAGGCTATCGATCCCCACTTGTTTGACCTTATCATCCGTGTCCTTGACTGCGGTGAAGATGGAAGCAGCCTGATGCGGTGCTTTGGCCACAAATTCAGCCATAACCTTCCATTTGTTTTGCATAGTATCCATTCTCTTTTGGAGGCTCTGAATATATCCTCCACATTGTTGTTGTACAGCACACAGCTCCCCTTCTTGCCCTAATCCACAACATCCTTCACAGTATATTTACCAACAATAGACCTCATAATATCCTCCTGACCCTCTGTGCTACTTTCATTCATCAAGACAAAGTGACTGCTGCCCTCAACCTCATGCACTATCTCTGTGGGAGTTTCATCCCCACCTTCCTCCATCGTCTCTTCAACAAACTTAGAGTCTTCAGAAACCTACACACCTAGAGTGCTTGTTGGGATATGTGTTGTACACCTTGCATAATATTGTAATATTTTGTTCGGTTACCACTTGTATAAGTTCTATTATAACATTGGGTTAGTTATTTTATGTGTGTGGGACACATAGAGTAATTAACTATTATTTGTATTATTTGATTTATTGGGAAAAGTTAGTACCAATTGTCAAATGTGGGGTTAAGTGGGTTTATAAGTTAATGGTTTTGTGTTACCATGGTTTTATCCAATACAACAAGTTGTATTTGTGTGAGCTTGGTCTATAAAATCAAGCACATGGTTAGTGGTTTGGGTAATGCTGGCTATTTCATTGTAGGTGGATTGGAGGTTTGTGAGGTTGTCATTGTATTGAGTTCTCTCCTGTAAGTGCATATTTTGAAGTATGGCAGGTGATGTGTGGATTCATGCTTGTACACATGGAGAATGCATTGGAAGTGCTTGGTGGAGTCATAGGTATTCATGGAGGCTGATGGATTGTATTGTAATTTCATATTGCTAAATAATACATTTGAGCATGAATGCTTTTGGAGGTTGGGTTTTTCCCTGCAAAGGGTTTTCCCAGGGTATATCTTATGTTATCTTATTGCTTGTTCCTTTGATCTTTGCATTATGGTTTGGTTTAGCATCTTGTTTCTCCTATTGAGTTATGTGGAATTGGTTTAATTAGACCTGAAAATTCTTAATAGTGCTCACCAATAGATTCCTAGCAATCCATTTGGATCGATGAATGCTCAGGAGAGCAGTCCCACCGCCTTCATTGCTATCCTTCGGTTCCATCCTAGTCTCAAGTTCCACAATCTTCATAGGAGCATCGACATTATTAACACCCTTACCTTCCTTATGTTTTTCTTCAAGGTAGTCTCTATTTCCTCAACCTCCACCCTATCTCTTTTGGCATTCTTCCTTTCTAACATCAGGGTGGTGTACTTCTGTTTCTTATTTTTAATAGTAACAAGGGTTTCAACAAGGTTCCCTTCCACCACACGGGGGCCACCTTTAATCTTGGGGTCCCTATACAAATCTTCACTTTGCCCTTACCCCCATGGGATGTGCTCAGTTGTGGGTCCTCCAGGATCTTAACTTGGATTTGCTTAGGTGGACACAAAGCAAGATGGAAGTGATACAGTCTCAAAATAAGACCTTGGTGAATAGGAACAAGAGGGTGGTTGGCATTCTTAGCCCTGAGCTCCCTAACAGACTTAACAGAATTGTCCAACAAAGAGAGAAAAAAGAAAGGAAAGCTAATCTCAACTTTATTCCTAAAATGATTTAGAAGAGCAAAGTGGTAGTGATATTATACCTAAAATCTTCCTTATAGCACGAAAAATTTCATTACCCTGAAGCAAATTTGATTTCATGGCTCCAGCAACTTCTCCCTTTCAAACCCTCCATGAAGTTTCATAGGTACCTCACCCTCATGGAATAAGAGATTCATGTGCTCAGGGTCAGGGACTCTGCTTCTCCTTGAGTGAGTTTTCCTTTTGTAGGTAACCCTATGGCTTGCCCAATAACCTCTTCTGAAACTTGGAAGTGAATTTTCCCAATTCTGACCTCTCTAGTTTCCTCATCCTAGGTTTCTGCAAAATGTCGCAATAGGTTTTCATCATGACCTGCCATTCCTTCGATAAAGGGCACCACGACTCCTTCCTAAATTATATGCTAAATGAGAGGGTTTTGTTTGAATTCCTCCACCGAGCTAGGTTCAATTTTTACAATGTCCCCTCCCATTTCCCTAGTCTAAAAATAACAGAAGCAACTGAGGAGGAATCATTCAAAGTGGTAATGTTTACAAGTGACAGTCTTCAAATTAGCAAGAGAACCAATAAAATGACAATTTTGTTGAGTAAGAGTAATGACAGTAGAGTAATTATTGATATGATTTGCCTCAAGATTGCCACCTAGATACAACTCATTGGGAGAGTATTTAGCTGCCACCTCATGTGAAGATAAGCAACGCCAGCTACAAGCTTAACCCAACCATAACTATCCATGAAGATAGCCATTGCATCCATCCTCCAGATCCATTCCACATTTCCACATGTTGTCCTTATTAGGTTGTAGGATCCAATACCTAGATCTCCACCAAAACCAATGTCCTTGCGTCATTTAGCGTGCCAATCGGGCTTTCCCATCAATCTTCTCTTAGTAAGATCAATAAAGTCATTCCCTATATCTGCATGGACCCCTCTCCTCCAGCTCTTACTGACAAGATGCCATCAGCTAGTCCATGACCTAGCCACCTCACCTTCAAATATCCCACTAGGAATAATTTAAAAATTTGAAATGTTGTTCCCACCTCCTCTGAGGTTTTCATTACTCTTTGACAAGTTGGAGAAAACTCTGACCCCTCCATCACCCTAGTAACATCAGAGGGAAATCATCATCACTAACCACTTATGCATTATGGCCTCTTCCATCTTGCACAATAAGGTTATGGATCTCTTGAGACAAACTGGAAGTGCTCCTCCAACACCGCCACCCATTCTTGTCGCTACCCACATTAGGAAGGGCGTCAGCCACCACATTTCCTTCTCATTAGGTACGGGTGATCCTATACTCATCCAACCCATTAAGGAGGATCTTGATGTCACCCATGATGTCCTCCAGATTGCACCCGATCTGCGATTAACCAAGGGCAGCATTGACAATTATTTGAGAGTCTCCTTCGATATGCAGTCTTTGTATATTCATGGAGATAGAAAGCTTGATTCCCCAGAGCATAGCCATGGCTTCCGGTTCATTATTACTCTTTATACAAATCCCTCTAGAGTAAGCAACAACACACACCCCATTATCAGTTCTTATAATACCTCCACTGCTTGCAGCACCTGGGTTTCCTTTGGTCGCGCCATCAAAGTTAAGCTTGAGCCACTCTTGTTGTGGTGGAATCCATTTGGTCTTTGCACGGGTTAATTTTTTGGTAGTGTCCCCCTGGTAGGAATCAACATTCTAATTCTTTATCATACTTTGTTCTTCTCTTCCCAGGGGGCTTTCCGTAGCTTTAAACTTGTAGGTGTTAATGTTCTCAATTAGCAATTTGAAAAAACATTGAAAAACTTCTAGAGGAGTTCTAATCTTCTCCCTGAAGATTCTATTATTATGTTCTTTCCATAGGATCAAAAATAAATGGGGGGGGGGGAATTTGATTCTAGAGTTCCTTCAAGATTGGTAGCACCAGGATGTAGGGGGGCTTCCATTCCCAAACCACCATTTCAAGACAGGCATTCCAAGACCAGTTTAAATTCAGCTTTTGGAGGGTAAGCCCCCAAACTTCCTAGGAAAAACTACAATGTAGAAAGAGATGAGATGACGAATCCTACTTTGATCCACAAAGGATGCATCTGGTTTGCATTTGAAATCCTCTCTTTTTTAGATTGTCTAGAGTCAGGACTTTATTTTGCATTAGGGTCCACTAGAAGAAATTGACCTTAGGAAGAAGTTTAGGGATCTAGATTTTTCTCCTCACTCCAACCCCCATGGTCTAACAGAATATTATAAGCACTCTTAATAGTAAACAATCCCTTTTATCTTTATCCCACACCATCTTGTCTTTCTTAGAAAAAAGTGAGAGTCTATAGCCTTCAAGATCTTTTTAGAGTTGGTGAGTCACTGATGGAAACCTCCTTCCAGCTCTGGAGACCCCCACATATTCTTATGTAGTTAGCCACTTTGGAGCCAAGGACCTCACTAAGTCTTCCTACTATCCTGCCATAATCAGAATTGATTAGAGGTTTATCCTTCAACCACTGGTCCTTCCAAAAATCAACCTCCTTACCATCGCCTATCCTTCATCTTGAACCTTGTCAAATAAGGCCCCTAGTTTTGATAGTCCCATTCGATAAAACTGAGCCTTTTGGAAGACTCACCTCCTATAGGAACCTTTTGCCTTAATCTCCATTGAGATATTTGCCCCTCATGATTTCCCCCCAATCAGTACAACCTTAGACCAGGTTACACCTGATTTTAGCTAGAAGTGCCCTGTTCATCAGGTGGATTCTTCTTAGGCCCAGTCCTCCTTGTCCTTTAGGGGTACAAACTTTCTCCCAACCCACAAGAGCCATTCTTTTTTTCTCTTCCAACCTAGTCTAAATAAATCTTTTCTGAATCTGTTCAATCTTAGTAGCCACATTCTTAGGGATTTTAAAAAGACTTAGTACATAATTGGGCATCCCCTGAAGAGAGGCTTTGAGAAGCTAAAACTTGCCAGCTTGACTCAGAAGGGCACCCTTCCACCCTGCTAGTTTTCTCTGAATTCTTTCCACCAACCCCTTCCAGAATTCCATAGATACTTTGGTAGTTGTGAGGGGAAGTCCTCAATAAGTGGTAGGTAGTATTTCACTGGAACAACCCAAGACTCTGGTAATTTTATGCTGAAGATAGATCTTGATTGTTTAGGAAGTAGATATGGCTTTTCTCAAAGTTGATGCTCTAGCCTAAATCTTTCTCATAGCTCTGTAGAAGTTCCTTCCACTTTCTAGCTTCCACCACTAAGGCCAGCTCGAACATAATAGTGTCATCCACAAATTGTTGAATGACTAAATTCTTGGTTGTTGAAGTAGGTTTAATCCTACGGAGAGTCCCCTACATTAACAGATTACAAGCATTTCTCCCCAAAACCTCAGCAATCAGAATGAATAGGTAAGGTGATAGAGGGTCACCTTGTCTAATGCCTCTTCCAGAAGGGAAAAAACCTCCAGGTGATCTATTAACCAGACCTGAGAATCTAGATGTAGATATGCATTCTATGATAATGTTAACAATTTTTTCATTGAATCCAAATTTTCTAAGAACTCTTAACAGATAGTCCCAGTTGACCCTATCATAAGCTTTAGAGATATCTGATTTGAATATCATACCTGGGGTGTTGCTCTTATGAATAGAGTGGATAATTTCATGAGTGGTGATTGCTGCGTCTAGTATCTGCCTACCTAGGACAAAACCCTTCTGATTAGGGACAATGAGTTTCTCCAGTAGGGGTTGTAACCTGAGAACCAAGATTTTAGTAAAGACTTTGTAAATCATGTTGCAAAGACTGATGGGCCTAAAGTTTCTCATAGTCCTGGCCTCTGCCTTCTTTGGAATTTGAGCAATAAATGTGTTGTTCAGCTATCATCGGAGTCTTCCTATTCTAAAGAAATCTTGTGTCTCTAGAAAGAATCATTACCAACAATCTCCCAGAAGGTTTGAAAGAAGGCTGGGGGAAACCTGTCTGGGCCTAGGGTTTTGAAAGCACCCATAGAGAAAATAGCAACTCTTACCTCCTCCAGGGTAACAAGTTTGGTCAATAAGTAGTTATCATCTCCAAGGAGAATGGTAGGAATCACCTCCAAGAGGGAGGTCTTGTTTACCTCAGGCACATTTGATTGTTGTCCCGTTAACAAGGTTTCAAAGAACTTATTTGCCAGCTCTCCCATCTCTTCTTCCTCCTCAACTAGTCTCCCTTGGTCGTCCCTAAGCGACCTAATAGTGTCTCTCTTCCTATGTCTTAGATTTGATTGGTGGAAGGAGGTATTCCTATCCCCCTCTTGGAGCCATTGAACTCTGGACTTTTGCTTCCAGTAAACCTCCTCTTCCTTGATTGTCTGGGTCCATTCGTTAGAGACATTCTTCTTCAGAGATTCCAAATCCTCCAAAACATCTCCCTATTCAATTTTGCTTTGAACTTCTTTCAGTTTTTCCATAATGTTTTTCTTCCTGCTCAAAACATTTCCAAAAGTAAACTTATTCCAGCCTTTCACCTTGTTTCTCACATGGGCCAATTTCTTAGCCAGCCTGAAGATCATTGGCCCTTGAACTAGGATCTTCCACTAGTTAGACAGATAATCTCTGAAATCCAGATGCAGGGCCCACATCATTTCAAATATGAATGGAAAAGTACCCTTACAACCCTTCCCAATCCAATTAAGCAAAAGAGGGGTATGGTCTGAGCCGAGTCTAGGGAGATTTGATAGATGCAACCCATTCATTATAGCCCAGTAAGAAGAGATTAAGAATCTATCAAGTTTCACCTGTATTAGATTACTCCCCTATCTCCTATTGGACCAGGTGAAGGCCTGTCCTAATAACTCCACATCCATGAGGCCAGCATTCCCAAGGAAATTAGCAAGATCAGACATACTATCAGAATAGTCCGTTAAGCCCTCCATTTTCTCTGAGGGATATAGGGGGAGTTAAGATCCCCTTCCACCATCCAATTAATGCTTTTGTTTTGCTTGATTTTATCTACCAAACTCTCCCAAAATCCCTTTCAGCTACTTCAAGTATTGGGGGCATAAGCATTGATCAGCGTCCACCGCTCAAGGAGACAATGAAATGAAACTTCAACGTGATGCTTAGAGAAGGAGATAAAGTTACCAATAAGATCTTGTCTCTAAAGAGTAGAAATTCCTCCTGAAGCTCCAGTAGCCTCACTAATAGCATACTTTGCATTGGGCCAAATGTTTTTAAGCATAATCCTGAAATTCTCCTTCGTCATTTTAATTTCCTGTAAAAGAAGGATATCAACTTTGTTATCAAAGATGTAGTTCCTAACAAGTAACTACTTATGGGGGCTACTCAGCCCTATTAAATTCTAGGAGATGATTCTCATTTTTTGTTCTTTCTAGGGGGTACACCAAGGTGGACTATTTCCCCCTAGCAATCTCTTGCTCCATCTTTCTCTGTCTGGTCTTCATGTGGGATGGCCTTCCTTTGTGGCTATCTCCCCCACGTCAGTTGTCTTTCATATGCTACCTTTCCCCTTCTTCTTCGCAATAGACCATCCTTCCAGATCCTCCATCCCTCTGCTTGAACTTACCCCCGGGGATAGAGGGACATTCTTTTCCAGTAGCCTTGGTTTGGGTTTAAGGAACCCCAATAGATCACCAGGGCTACAAGATACATTAGCCATGCTCTATTGTCAGATGGCACTCTTCCATTGACTAAGGTCTGATCCTATTTCTCCTTCTTCCCTGGCTTCCTGACCTTCAGCGGTAGCTTTAGTCTCTTGTGTAATAGGGGGTTCTTGTAACACCCAGTTCTGAATTCACTCTAAAAACTAAGTTTTAACCAAAGGTACATATATATATATATATATATTTGAAATTTAAAATAGAAAAGTAATTACTATAAACAAGTAATTCATCCATCGACTTAACAATAATCATGAAATTATAGCTCATACAAAAAGATATAATCATTTACAACACTATACAATTTGATGTCAAAAGTTACTTAGTACAATTCCAAAATAGGGAATTACCATTGCCACTGCATCTCGATTGTCGACCATCCAAATTCAAGTCTCAGCATTCCTCAAGAATTAAGAAGAGAATGTATCTTCAAGGAGCTTAACCTCCAATCATAGACCATCGGTCTCCCGCACTCCTTCCTAACCAGAAGTGGCCCTACCCTACTCAAGAGGATAGACTTAGGATAACCAATGGTGTTTACCACATGAGCTCTAGTGTTGTGACCTACGTGACTTGTTATCATGCAATCCCCTAGATACCCTCTAGTCATGCATGACCTCTCCACAAGCTATGCCATCTAGTCACAATGAACATTCAATGCACTTGAGGATCATGCATTACCTTGGCCAAAGGATTTGAATTTAATTAGCATTGTATCAATGCATGAATTAAGTTCACCTACCCCACTCGACTTGAATTAATCGCAATCCTACAGTTACCTATTTATATGTTCTATATAACAACCTCGATGACCTCAAGGTGTTAGAATTTCATCGTGCATTAACACATGGCATTGGGATTTACTCTTTCTCTAAACTCATGGAAACCTTTCTGTCTTCTCGATATAAGAATGGTTTCCTAGCACATTGATTATTCTGATACGTTTTGTATTGCTACAAGAATCTCTAAGTTTAGCCCATTGTTTAAATTATCCACTCTTGAGTGGACACTAAACCCAACTTTGTTGTTTTCAGAAAGACATTACTATAAACCAATTTATAGAACATAAATAATCGAAGTCCCTAAGCTTAAAATTAAACATTCTAAGGAATCTTCTTCGACTGTCGATTCTTCGACATAACTTTATCTTTGTCGTTTTGGAAGGGCTTCTCTAAAAGACAATTCAAGAATACAATGTTTGAAAACCCTACGTTAAATTTTAACACTCACAATGTACTACTTCAACGTGCCAAAATCTTCGACATAGCATAATCTTGTCGAACTATTCATTGGAAACCCTTGTCATAATGTTTCTTCTAACAAATTAGATTGCATGTAAGTCTAAACTTGAGACTTAACAAAAGACTCATTACTTGTTTGTAAAGACCTCATAATAATAATTGGATTAACAATAAGGTCTTTTCTTGGAAAAACAATAGTTTAAATACTTCAATAGCACATGTATTACCTTCAAAAGCATATAATCTAAATCTTGTTATTATTCACAACTAGTTAACAACTTTTCCATGGTCAATCTGACTAGTTTTAACTCTGAAAAAGAGGATGATTGTATTGAATTTCATGTTACATCTTACACCTGTCACTAATAACAATCCTTTGTCGATGGTTGACACAAACAAGCCTTTCACTCTATTACTAACTGTCCTTTAGAGCCAAGGATTTGTATCTGACTGTTGAAAGAGATCTTATTCTCTGTTGACAAGTGTTTTTCCATTATGGCTTGTATGGGCTGTGAGATGTTTTGAATCCAACTCTTACTCAGATTTACACCCTATGTTAACTACAAACCCTCTAAAGTAAAACCATTGGCTTCACATTCATTCTCGACCTTCGACAAACATACTATAAACTATGGTTTTTACACTTTTGGTGCGGCATAGTGTAGTACAGCAGATAAATACAATGTTTTCATTTTAATGACAATAACTTACACAGGCTACGATTATTAATAAATAATACTTTGTATCTTCAAACACAATCTGTGTTCATTTGCAAATGTTTTTGAAAACATCACTCATAACCAGGAAACTATGATTGCACAGCAAGGTGAGATAGAGAACCTGTCGTTAGTCTCTGGAGTTCACTTCAAACTAGTCCAGGCACTTTTTGTTATCTTAGTCGTTGCCCTTGAAGCTCCTTGCTTAGACTCCTTTTGCTTCTCCTCCGAATTCTGTATATTCAAAACTTACTCAAAACTACTCTTTATTCCCACTCACTGCAAAGGAGTAACTGACTCTCCACTCCCGACCATGCAAGAACGTCTCCCACTTTATGTGACCACTCTCCAAGATGGAGCTCCACGAAGGCGAGGTGGCAGTTGGCAGACTTAACAACCTGTCCACTACTCAAGAATAAAGGCTTCATTACCCACTTAATTTGCAACTACATAGAAAAGTGGAGTTCAATCACTTACGGAGTGGCAGATTTTAGTTGAATAAAATGTTCCTCTACTCATAACCATTCATTAGTATAAAACAAATGCATAATTAAAAGAAATAGATAAGTTGACAACCCACTCATAAGGGTTAAAGCTTAAAAGGAAATAAGTTGTTTCGAAAGACAAGACATCATAAAAAAAAGACTTGAGTGAACTCCTTGAACTATTACTCGATTACTAACATCGTAAAAGAATAAAGAAGTACCTCAAACGATTATTTAAATATAACTTATATAATTTAGTATATTCCTTTATATTACGACCAAAGTTATAACACACCATGGTCTCTAGAACAATACAACATCCATCGAATTTTGCAAAGAGGAGTTTACGACATACGCTCGAAGCACTTTATGACGAGAACGATGATTTGAGCACAAATGCAGAACAAGACGTGAGATCGACTTATGCACAATTTTGACTTTTGCGCCGAATAGATAACAAGACATGACTTACACCTCGATGATAAGCATAAACATATATTTACATATAACCAATATATCAGTCATTCATACTTGACAAAACAACTTAGAGTATTATGACACTGATGTTGATTTCCCATACTCTAAATGACAACTTACGAAAGGAAAAAGACCTATTCTAATAGACATCGATATCTTGATTAAAATTGTCTTAGCCTGAAGTCAAAGCATCTAGGTTTGTCTACCCGATTTGCGTCTTCAGTGGCAAGCACCCATGGGTTATTCCAGAGTCTATTCTCTCTTTCTCAAAGATACTTTCTCTTCTTCTTTTCTTCCTGGCAAACATGTTCCATCAATTCCTGTCATTGACAATCACACATACAATTTTGTGGTCAAAGCACCAATATTCTACTCAAAACACATTTATATCAAATCATTTCATTTTCATATCGAAAAAACATTCCAAATCATAACATCATATTGATCATAATCAAATAGATTCCATAATTCATAAAATTAACCTTCTCTATTTATATCATCAGTTCCTATGATGTTAAAAACATATCCACATAATTGTACTATTTAAGAAAAAGTAAATAGTAATATTGAATCCAAAAAGGGGATGTAACATATCTTTCCCCTATAGAATCATCGTTCCCGATGATTGAGTTTACCAAGCAAAATTTTTAACATAAAACAAAATTTTATAGTTTAACACTAATGTTTTTGAAAAGATAAGGAAATCTTTGGTAGATGTCTTTATAGTCTTCCCAAGTGGCACTATCCTTGCCATATTGGTCCCACTGAATTTTGCATTGCAAAACCTCTCGATTATGTAAACGAAGTTTATGCATTTCGAGCACCTTGAGTGGCTCGATCACAACCACCCCTGGCTCTTGTATCTGTAAAGAATTCCATTTAAGAATGTGGTCATTACCTACAAAATATTTCTTTAGGTATGAAACATGAAAAACATTATGTATTTTGGACAAGACTAGAGGTAGAGCAACTTTGTAGGCCACTGGATTGATAATCTCAAAAACATCAAAAGGTCTGACATATCGAGGAGCCAACTTTGATGATTTACCAAATTTGATTGAGCTTTTATGGGGTTTCACTCGCAAAAGAACTTTCTCACCAACAGAGAAATGTCTAGGCACCCGTTTGCGATTTGCATAACTTTTTTGCCTGTCATTGGCTTCTGCCAACCTCTTCCTAATCATTTTCACTTTTTCTTCCATATCCGCAAGTATTTCAGGTCCAATGCTTATCCTATCTTCTAGCTTATCCCAACGTATAGGAGTTCTATATTTCCTTCCATACAATGCTTTAAACGGTGCCATCTTAATGGCAGAATGATAGGAATTGTTATAGGCAAATTCAACAAGAGGTAAATATTCTTCCCATTTGTATTGCTGATCCATGCAATACATTCTTAAAAGATCTTCTAAGACCTAATTAACCCTTTCTGTTTGTCCATCAGTTTTAGGATGATAAGCGGTGCTCACATTGAGTTTAGTCCCTAATGCAGAAAATAAAGTTTGCCAAAACTGAGAGGTTATCCGAGCATCTCTATCAGATATAATCTTTTCAGGTACCCCATGCAATCTAAATATTCTTGCACAAATTTCTGAGCCAAAATATGAGATCCATCTGTCAAATTTCCCAATAAGAAATGTGCTACCTTGGTTAGTTTATCTACAACAACCAATATTGCATCATGCCTATTCTTAGACATTGGTAACCCCTGAACAAAATCCATACTAACAACCTGCCATTTCCATTCTAGTATATCATGTGGGTATAACAATCCAGCAGGATGTTGGTGTTCTGCCTTCACTCTCTGACACTCTAAACAACTTGCTACAAACCTTGCAGCGTTGCTTTTCATTCCTTTCCAGAAATATAGCGGCTTGACATTAGCTAAAAGTTTTGTTACCCCTGGGTATCTGGAATAAGGTGCACAATGAACTTCCTTCCAAACAAGGTTTCTAAGTTCTACAGAATTAGGAACGTAGATTCTTCCTTTAAATCTCATCAATCTATATAGCTCAAAACAGAATCTGTCATATCTTGGATCCTTAGGGTCTAATTGCAGAGCTTGTTTCACTTGCTCATAATATTCATCTCTAGATAAACTTTGCAATACTAAATCTTTAAAATTAGCATGAATAGAGATTATAGAAGCTATGTGTCTTCTTCTACTTAAAGCATCAGCTGCTTGGTTTTCTTTACCGTTGATAAATCTCAAAGTCATAATCTGATATTAATTCTAACCATCTCCTTTGTCTTGCATTGAGATGAGGTTGTGTAAATATGTAACGAAGACTTTGATGATCTGATTTTAGTATAAATGTCTTTCCCAACAAATAATGTTGCCACATCTGAAGGGCGTGAATCACTGCCGCCAATTCTAGTCATGAGGAGCATAATTTTGCTCATAGTTTTTCAACTTTCTTGATTCATAGGCTATTACACACCCATCTTGCATAAGCACACCTCCTAACCCTTCTCCCGAGGCATCAGTAATAACCTCAAATTGTCCTTCAGGATTAGGTACTTTCAAGATTGGTGTTGTTAAATTTTCTTTTAACAAATCAAATGCCTTTTGACATTCTTTAGTCCAAACAAACTATTTTCCTTTTCTCTGCAAAGAAGTGATTGGACTAGCAATACTTGAGAAATTCAAAACAAATTTTCTTTAATATTTGACCAAGACCATAAAACTTCGTACCTCTGAAACATTGGAAGGTACATGCCATTCCATAATAGCCTTAATTTTGGCTGGGTCAACTGATATCCCTTCAACTGATATTATATGTCCCAAATACTGCACTTCTTTCTGAAAGAAAGTGCATTTTGAGAGTTTCGCATACAATTTGTGTTCTCTTAATCGTTACAAAACAATTTGAAGATGTTGTCTATGCTCCTCCTCATTTTTGGAATATATCAGAATATGAGCTATGAAAACTAGGACAAATTTATCAAGGCAATCTCTGAAAACACTATTCATGAGATTCATGAAGGCGGCAGGTGCATTGGTTAATCCAAATGGCAACACAGTAAACTCATAGTGACCATATCTTGTTTTAAATGCAGTCTTGTGAATATCTTCATATTTCAATCTTAACTGATGGTATCTAGATCTCAAATCTATCTTAAAAAAGATTGATGCACCATGCATTTGGTCAAATAAATCATCAATATGTGGCAGTGGATACTTATTCTTTATTGTTTCCTTATTTAGCATCCGATAATCTATACATAGTCTAAGGGTTTTGTCCTTCTTCTTGATGAAAATAACAGGCCCCCCCCATGGTGATACACTTGCCCTAATTAGATTCTTAGACAATAGGTCCTGCAATTGAGCCTTCAATTCCATAAGTTCAGTGGTGGTCATTCGATATGGAGCTTTAGATATTGGCTCAGATCCTAGTTTAATATCTATGGCAAAATCAAAGGTTCTTTTTGGAGGCAATCCTGGTAGTTCCTCAGGAAATACATCACTAAAATTGCAAATATACAGATATTTTTCCTCAAATGTTTGCTTCTCTAAGGCTTCCTCTACTAGATCCATTTTAACTGAAAAAAGTTGACATCCCTTATGCCTAGCCCACTTTAATTGTTTTGAATAAATAGATTTGATCCTTATTTCCCTTTGAATACCTTGAAAATTTATTGTATTTCCTTTATCATCCAGACACTCAATTGTTTTATGAAAACAATCTACCTTGGCCCTATGTCTCCACAACCAATTCATTCCTAAGATGACATTGTAGAACCCTAAAGGTTCTACGTATACATTTACCTCAGTAAAGAAGTTTGAAATATCAATCTTAGCTTTGAACAAACATTGCTCTACCTGAGCCTTTGAGTGATTTGCATACTCAACTGTCCACGGTTTTGACATAAAACTAGCTCTTCTAGGAAATTTACTTAAGACTCTAGATGACACAAAATTTTCTGTTGCACCAGTATCAAACAGAATAGAAACAGGAACTCCAAATAATGTACCTGTCATCTCAATGGGAGTAATCTGATACTTAGCTTGTTGATTGTCAAGGGCGGCATGAATCCTTTGTTGAAACGCTTCCTGCTGTGAAGGAAGTACCGTATTCCTAGGCTATTCGTTCTACTTTTTATTAGGACAAAGCTTAGCATAATGATCTCCACCATAAGAAAAACATCCTGCAATTGGTCCTCTCTTCTCGGATGGTCTACTCATAGAATCATCATTCTTCTTAAAATTATCATTTTTCTTATAGTCTTCATTTCTACGTTCATTACCAAATCCCCCTTTGTTTTTCTAATTTCCTTTGTCAAACCTCTTGTTTTCATATCCTTTTTCATTCTTCCTTTTATACGTCTGATCATTGTAGTTCTTATAAAATCTCTTACGTTTCTTTTCACAGTAAGAAGAAATAGATTTGATCTTCTGTTCCTGTTTAATTGCTTTCTCATACACCTGGTCCATTGTGTTTGGATCATGCACCTCCACCTCACCGCCAATCTGAGGATTGAGTCCCATGATAAATTTTCTTATCTGAAATCTTTCAGCCTTTTGGTATTGAGGAACATACTTCAACAATCTAGTAAATTTTTCTGCATATTCAACCACAGACTGATCACCTTGCCTAAGGTTTTGGAAATCTGTTAACTTTTGATCAAAATATAGCCGTGGTAACCACCTCTTACAAAAACGTTCCACAAACTCATTCCATGTCACCTTCAAGGGACTTAATTCTAGTTCCATTTTCTTGTTCATCCACCAAGTGGATGCTTCTCTAGATAACTGATATGCTCCCCACACTACCTTTATAATCTTAGAGTAATTTTGGATTTCAAAGTATTTCTCCATTTTTGTTAACCATGCTTCTGCTGCATCAAGTGCAAGTTTGTCTTTGGTCTCCCTTTGAGCTTCACTATCATCTTGGTTTTCACTTGACGTGCCATGACCCTGTTGTCTACTTTTACTTGCATTATTAGAATTCTCATTTTCACCCTCCGTATTCCCAATTTCATTCACTTTCTTTTCCAATTTGCCCAACCTTTCCTTAGTTTTAGTAAGCATATTAACAATTCTATCCAATTTATCAGTGGAGTTTTCCTGAGAGTTGTGACCTTCCCGATCTTCCCCCTCATTAAACTCTGATTGATCCATGATTATTTTTTTTCTCACCCGATTAAGCAAATACTAATCAATTCTATGATTTATCATTTTATATATTATCAAAACATAACAATTGCTCATAACCATAATTTTTCTCAAACCATAATTTGTCTTTATTATAATTTGTAAAACTGTATATACATTCTTTAAAGATAGACATATCTCATGTTTCACTTAGTATTTACAAGTGGGGTGTAACCTTCGGATTCATTGTCCGACACATAATCACGAGGTGGATAACCCTCAGACTCGCTATCAGATGATAATACAATGATTTCATCTCTAGGTGCTATACGAGGATCCCTAGTGATCATTGGTACACCAATAGGTACACTCATAGGTACACTCATAGGTACACTAATAGGGCAGCAATTGACCATGATTGGAGCTGTCGTCCTAGCTGTCTCTAGGAGTTTTTTTTACATTCGTTTAAGTTGTGACATAGCATTGGAAAAAGTTTCCACATCATCTAGCCAAATGTCATTTTCATCATTCATTTTCTCAATAGTCTTGATCATCGCAAGTCATTTCTGCTTAGCTTGCAGATAACGTTGCTTACTAGCGAAGGACTTCCCTACAGTTTTCTTGATACGTACCATCTTGGCACAGTAAATCAAATCATTAGCTACCCGCATAATGTTGATTCCTAATCAGGTTAGTGGACTCATCAGCCCTAGTGTTGAACCTGGTTAGCTCTGATACCATATGTAACACCTAGTTCTGAATTCACTCTAAAAAATAAGTTTTAACCAAAGGTACATATATATATTTGAAATTTAAAATAGAAAAGTAATTCATCCATCGACTCAATAGTAATCATGAAATTATAGCTCATACAAAAAGATATAATCATCTACAACATTATACAATTTGATGTCAAAAGTTACTTAGTACAATTCCAAAATAGGGACTTACCATTGTCACTGCATCTCGATTGTCGACCATCCAAATTCAAGTCTTGGCATTCCTCAAGAATTAAGAAGAGAATGTGTCTTCAAGGAACTTAACCTCCAACCACAGACCATCGGTCTCCCGCACTCCTTCCTAACCGGAAGTGGCCCTACCCTACTCAAGAGGATAGACTTAGGATAACCAATGGTGTTTGCCATCTGAGCTCTGGTGTTGTGACCTACATGACTTGTTATCATGCAATCCCCTAGATACCCTCTAGTCATGCATGACCTCTCCACAAGCTACGCCATCCAGTCACAGTGAAGATTCAATGCACTTGATGATCATGCATTACCTTGGCCAAAGGATTTGAATTTAATTAGTGTTGTATCAATGCATGAATTAAGTTCACCCACCCCACTCAATTCGAATTAATTGCAATCCTACAGTTACCTATTTATATGTTCTATATAACAACATCGATGACCTCAACGTGTTAGAATTTCATCATGCATTAACACATGGCATTGAGATTTACTCTTTCTCTAAACTCATGGAAACCTCTCCATCTTCTCAATATAAGAATGGTTTCTTAGCACATTGATTATTCAGATATGTTTTGCATTTCTACAATGATCTCTAAGTTTAGCTCATTATTTAAATTATCCACTCTTGAGTGGACACTAAACCCAACTTTGTTGTTTTTAGAAAGAGATTACTATAAACCAATTTATAGAACATAAATAATCGAAGTCCCTAAGTTTAAAATTAAACATTCTAAGGAATCTTCTTCAATTGTCAATTCTTTGACATAACTTTATCTTTGTCTTTTTGGAAGGGCTTCTCTAAAATACAATTCAAAAATACAATTTTTGAAAACCCTACGTTAAATTTTAACACTCACAATGTACTACTTTGATGTGTCAAAATCTTCGACATAGCATAATCTTGTCGAACTATTCATTGCAAACCCTTGTCATAACGTTTCTTCTAACAAATTAGATTGCATGTAAGTCTAAACTTGAGACTTGACAAAAGACTCATTACTTGTTTGTAAAGACTTCATAATAATAATTGGATTAACAATAAGGTCTTTTCTTGGAAAAACAATAGTTTAAATACTTCAATAGCACATGTATTACCTTAAAAAGCATATAATCTAAATCTTGTTATTATTCACAGCTAGTTAACAACTTTGCCATGGTCAATCTGACTAGTTTTAACTCTAAAAAAGAGGATGATTGTATTGACTTGCATGTTACGTCTTACACCTCTCACTAATAACAATCTTCCGTTAATGGTTGACACAAACAAGCCTTTCACTCTATTACTGACTGTCCTTTAGAGCCAAGGTTTTGTATCCGACTGTTGAAAGAGATCTTATTCTCTGTCGACAAGTGTTTTGCCATTACGGCTTGTATGGGCTGTGAGATATTTTGAATCCAACTCTTACTTAGATTTGCACCCTACGTTAACTACAAACCCCCTAAAGTAAAACCATTGGCTTCACATTCATTCTTGACCTTTGACAAACATACTATAAACTGTGGTTTTTACACTTTTGGTGTGGCATAGTGCAGTGTAGTAGATAAATACAATGCTTTCGTTTTAATGATAATAACTTACACAGGCTATGGTTATTAATAATTAATACTTTGTATCTTCAAACACAATCTATGTTCATTTGCAAATGTTTGTGAAAACATCACTCATAACCAGGAAACTATGACTATGCAGCAAGGTGAGATAGAGAACCTATTGTTAGTCTATGGAGTTCGCTTCAAACTGGTCTAGGCACTTGTTCTCTTAGCCGTTGCCCTTGAAGCTTCTTGCTCAGACTCCTTTTGCTTCTCCTCTGAATTTTGTATATTCAAAACTGACTCAAAACTACTCTTTATTGACACTCACTGCAAAGGAGTAACTAACTCTCCACTCCTGACCATGCCTATGAAGAAGGGAATCTCACCCGACATGCAAGAACATCTCCCACCTTATGCAACCACTCTCCAAGATGGAGCTCCACGAAGGCGAGGTGGCAGTTGGCAGACTTAATAACCTATCCACTACTCAAGAATAAAGGCTTCATTACCCACTTAATTCGTAACTACATAGAAAAGTGGAGTTCATTCTCTTGCGGGGTGGCAGATTTTAGTTGAATAAAATGTTCCTCTACTCATAACTGTTCATGAGTATAAAACAAATGCATAATTAAAAGAAATAGATAAGCTGACAACCCACTCATAAGGGTTAAAGCTTAAAAGGAAATAAGTTGTTTCAAAATACAAGACATCATAAAAAAAAGACTTGAGCTAACTCCTTTAACTATTACTCGATTACTAACATCATAAAAGAATAAAGCAGTACCTCAAATAACTATTTAAATATAACTTATATAATTTAGTATATTCCTTTATAATACGACCAAAGTTATAACACACCATAGTATCTAGAACAATTCAACATCTATCAAATTTAACAAAGAGGAGTTTACGACATACGCTCGAAGCGCTTTACAACGATAACGTCGAATTGAGTGCAAACATAAAACAAGACGTGAGATCGACTTATGCACAATTTCAACTTTTGTACCAAACAGATAACAAGACATGACTTACAACTCAACCATAAGCATAAACATATATTTACATATAACTAATATATCAGTCATTCATACTTGACGACACAACTCAGAGTATTACGACATTGATGTCGATTTCCCATACTCTAAATGAGGACTTACGAAAGGAGAAAGACCTATTCTAACAGACGTCGATATCTTGATTAAAATTGTCTCAGCCTAAACTCAAAGCATCTAGGTTTGTCTACCTGATTTGCGTCTTTAGTGGCAAGTACCCATGGGTTATTCCAGAGTCTATTCTCTCTTTCTCAAAGATACTTTCTCTTCTTCTTTTCTTCCTAGCGAACATGTTCCATCGATTCCTGTCATTGACAATCTCACATACAATTTTGTGGTCAAAGCACCAATATTCTACTCAAAACACATTTATATCAAGTCATTTCATTTTCATATCGAAAAGGCATTCCAATTCATAAGATCATATTGATCATAATCAAATAGATTCCATAATTCATAAAATTAACCTTCTCTATTTATATCATTAGTTTCTATGATGTTAAAAACATATCCACATAATTATACTATTTAAGAAAAAGTAAATAGTAATATTGAATCCAAAAAGGGGATGTAACAGTTCCACCAGCTTCTCACCATTCATCTTCTGTGTCTCCTCATCAACAATGACTGAAAGTTCAATTCCTGCCAGGTTCTCCACTTGAATCAGAGAGACAAGGTCCACTTTATGTTATATTGTAACATTGGAATACTATGTTGTATTGTAACATTGGGATATTATTTGTATTATTTGATTAATTAGGAAAAGTTAGTACCAATAGTCAAATGTGGGGTCAAGTGGTTTTGTGTTACCCATGATTTTGGGGCACATGGTTTTCTCAATGTAATGTGTGAGCTTATATTATAAAAGCAACCATGAGGCTATTATTTGAGGTTGGCTACATAATTCATTGCAGGTGAATGAAGGTTTTGTGAGTGGCTGTTATTTTATTTGAGCTCTCTCCTATAAGTGCAGATTGTGAAGCATGGCATGATGTGTGGATTCATTCTTGTACACATGGAGGCTGCATTGGAGGTGCTTGATGGTTCAGACGTATTCGTGGAGGCTTAGATATTGTATTGTAATGTTTCATTTTTGAATAATACATGTGAGCATGGATGCTTTTGGAGGCTAGATTTTTCCCTGTAAAGGGTTTTCTTAGGGTATATCTTGTGTTCCTTGTTGCTTGTTCATTTGATCTTTGCATTATGGTTGTTTCTGCATCTTGTTTCTCCTATTGGGTTATGTGGAATTGGTTTAATTACACCTGCAAATTCCTGAAATTCACCATGCTTCCTCTAAATTTGGGTTTCATCCATCTTGTTCACAACATGGGAAAATTCCTCAAATGAGCCAAAATCCATAGGATTCAACCTTACACTTGAATTAGCATTAATCTCATGCTCAACACATTGCTACTCCATCATATTTGGTTTGATTTCTTCTAGTAGTAGGTATGAGATTTTTGTTTTACTAGTGCATGGGATTTCACTAATAGCTATCTACTTCACTACAGCATCAAGCATTTCTTTATGTGGCTCATAAAACCTAGCACCTTGCTAGAAAATTGGCCTATTTTCCACTCCGGGGCTAGGGAAAGAGGGCTGACATGAAACATGGAATGAAAGGGCCTTTTGAGAGGGCCTCCCCTAAGGGTTGATAGTTTGAATTTGTATAGGAATTAGCTCTCATGAAGGCTAGGGGCCTCTGAAACTTGAAAGTTGCTTTTAAAGAAGGCTGAACTTATGTATGAGGGAGGGGCTACTTGAAACTAGGAATGGAGGGGATTGATTGAGCTTCCCGCCTTTGGACTTTGGTAAGTAGTTGCCTCACCTATTCTTCTTTAGCTTTAATTTGCAAAGCTAAGATTTCTTGACAAGCCCTTTCGTGGGCCTCCAACTGGTGTTGATGAAGATGGGCTTGATAAGTAAGCTCATCTTGTTGTTAGTTATACATTCGCTCCCTGTCAATGTCATCCAATATCCTATCAATGTACAACAAGAGGCCTTTGCCACTCAGCCTCTCAAGCTCATTGCTCAGTTGAGTTGGCCTAGGAAGGTAGTCATATTGGTTAGGGATGAAATGGTTTTCTTGGGGTTGATAATAGGCATTATTTAGCCGCTAAGAAGATTGAGCAGGGGTGGGTGGGAGGCAATCATCATGATGATACTAATATTCTGTTGTTGCAGGGTTGTATGGCATAAAATCAGAGGTGTTTTGGGCCTAATATTATTGGTATGGAGCCAATAGCCTGCATATGGATTAGGGGGAGGGGAATAGCCATGATTCATGTAAAAATTTGATATTTTATAGCATCTAAATGCTGGATAATCATAAAAATGTTAGAATTAGAGCAAAATAGGTCTGCAACCAGAGAGAAACTGGATACATACCAAGAAAGAGAGTTGCTAGGTGGTTGAAGATGCTTCTGAAAGATGGAAAAGATCAAGAAAGCCATTGAAGTCTTGATCCTTGAAGTTCTTTAAGTGCTTGGACTGGTTGCACCAGTAGATTTGTTTAATAAAGTCACCATGGTGTTTGAAAACTATCTTGAATGGCAAAATGCACTGAAGAACACACCAAATTCTTCAATCGATGATAGAGCTCATCAAACTAGTCCCATCGAGCATGCCAAAAACTGTTATCACATAGAATTGCACCCTGCTTGGAGACATCCAAGAATTCTAACGACTCAATGGAAATGATCACAAGGTGTAATATCTTGCAATTTTGAGATCATACCTCCAAAGAAGGCTGGTTACTCTTTCTAATCTTAAGGCTTAGAGAAATTAACTAACTCTAATGCTAAACTTACAAGGGGAAAATAGATAGAAGGAATACAGAAAAGAAAAGGTGATGCATCAGAGTCATAAGGTGTATTAGTTGAACTGAACCAACACAACAATGATCTCACTCCCTAAAAGAACTCACACAGGCCTAAAACCTTGACAGAGGCTTCAAATATAAGACCATAACCTATCAAGGGGTCATTTTACGCACAAGATAGATCATAACTTCAAGTGAAACATAGAGACAAAGTGTAGGAGAGGTGAAATATTAGAGATATATTGATCATGATGGTCAAATGACCATTAAAAAGAGTGCGTAACCTATTAGAGAGCAATAGACACAAAATAATCACATAGATTCATAGTTGAATGATGAACTAGAGATGTTAAAGGCTTGAAAATGAGCACAACACATCAAATCTAGTTGTTTTGTAACTTCATTACAAGGTTTGGATAGCATAATAGTAATTTCATAAGAGAGAAATTTGCCTAGCATAATAGCCTAGAAAACAACTAACAACAACCTTTTACATCTTTCACATATGCATATATAGATTCTCTGATCACACTGTAGTAGGCATGGTGTGGGCAAAACAAAAGTCAACAAGAATGGATGTCGACCATGCTACATTAACTCAAACTAGTGTCCTTTGAAGCATGCCCTAGCTCATCTCTGTGAAATCCACTAAAATAGGAGGTTTTCCCATGCTGTGAGTACATGAAATTCACTGCAGATGAGGAATAGTGGCATGAGGAGGTAGGAAATCCATCTCCCACATGAAATTGGGTTCTAATGATGCGTTAATGGTGACCAAAAGGGTCATTAAGTAATCAAATTATGTTTTGCACAATGAAAAGATGGCCCATCAGAGTTTCAGTGTTTGGGCCTCCAACCCTCATCCCTATCGCTTGTAGAAGAAAGGAGGAAGATGAAAACACCAAGCTCTAACATTTATACTTAGAATACTTTTGCCTCTATGGAGATCGGACCTTGGGTCTTCATCATTCAGCCTTCCACGAGGGAAGGAAGAAGAAATAAATTTTGCTCCCCGAAAGTCTGAACCCCGAAAGTCTAAAACACTTAGCATTATTTCCACAAATCTTCAGTGGGAGTCAGCCTTCGGGCCTTCTTCCTTCTCTTTCCATGATGACATCATCCCCACCCATCCCATCAGAGTATAGTCATCAAAGCTTCATCCTTCAGCCTTCCAGGAGGGAAGGCAGAGGAGAAAAACTCTAAAGTCCAATTGGCATTCCAAACTTAGCCAGATTTACAAAGAAAATGATTAGAGCTTAGGCTCTGAGCCTTTCACCTTTCAAAGAAGAACATGGAAGAGCTGAGCCCCAACCCCCGAGAATACATAAGCCTTAATTGGAGGGACTCGGCAAGTGGACCTTTAGCATTCATCGTTCCAAGAGGGAAGGCGAAAGAGAGAAACCTCGAAGTCTGATAATGAAACACTTAGAAGAATTCGCTCTTCACGGACTTTGGACCTCCAGCTTTCGACACTTTGAAGTAGAAGGATGAAGAAGAGAAGGCTCACATTTGACAAATTCTTCACACTTAGCTGATTTCAAAAGGAAAGGTCAAAGCTCAGGCCCCAGACCTTCCAACCTCCATAAAATAATGCGAAAGGGAAGAATGCCAACCCCGACATCCTATAGAGCTCCCAACACTTGGTCAAATTTGCAAGGGAAGAGTCAGAGATCAGTCTTCAGGCCTTCCGCTTTCTAGGAGGGAAGGTGAAAGGAGAGAACTCTAAACTCTGGTGATATAACACTTGGATCACTTTCTGCAAAGCGAAGAATTGGAGTTCGGCCATTGGGCCTTCTGTCTTCAACCATCGAAAGAGGAAGGGAGAAGAGGGAAGGTATTAACTCCAACCTCCGAAGAATGTTGAATACTTAGGTGATTGAAGGTAAAGGATCAGAGTTCAGAGACTATAAGGATGGAAAACTAAAGATTAGAACTTCAAACTTCGAAACCCCAAACACAAGGCAAACTCAGGATTTTGGGGACTTAGTCAATTTGAGTAGTTTTGCCTTGCATTCCAAGAGGGAAACACTAGGATCTCATGGATTTTTAGACTATTTGTCTAAGAGGGAAAATATGATAATAGGTCCATTTTTTGAAAATGAGAACAATACACAAGACAAACCCTTGATTAGTTTTTGATCTCCCCTTGTTTTGGCAATTTATAGTTTGAGTGCATGAGCAAAATGTTAAAATAGGGTTAGTTTCGTACTTTATATGAGTGTGTTTGAACTCACTTGACTTTACAAAGTAAATTTGGCACTTTAAAAGTCACCAAATTGTAATTTTTCTTTTGTAATATCCACTTTTAATTAAATGCATAAACCCCCTTTACAACTGTGTCCCAATATTCAATAACTCTCCCCTTACACGTTAAAAAAAGGTGAAAAAATTGACCCCTCCTTTGCAAAACAAAAGGAACCCCTCCCTTACAAACTTTGTGGTTTAACAAAAATAACTACAAATGTGACAAAAACCAATGAAAATTCTGAGTTGATACAATAAATGTAACATACACAGTAACATTAAAAGTGACAGCAAAGATTGGATGACAAAGATGTGAAATGCCAGAGAATAGGATGAATAGAACTCTATTGAGGCCAGGTGCATGGCTAAATGAAGGTAGAGACGACATGTAGTAGAAGAGTCTAAAAATGATTGTAGAACCGGGACGTACAAAAATGGTTTGAAGGGCATGCGTGTGTGATGTGGATGGCGGAGACCGGGTCAAGGGCCAAATGGGTCATAGGAAGGCCGGCAAATATAGGTGTAGAGGCTGACATGGGCGGAAACAAAGTCCTCAAGTAGATGAAAACCGACAAATTCTGGCAGGGAGAGTTCGAGCCATGTCTAAGAGCATGTTGAGCAGGCCAAGTCGGAGTTGAACTGATGAATGGAGCTGTTGTCAAACAATCAAACAACAAATAAAACTCAAAATGTCGAGAGCCAAAGATCGGTTGAAACCAAGATCTCCCAAAGAGCACAAACAATGAAGACTGTAGGTGATCTCTCGACCTTCGATGAAGACTTCACATGATGATTTCTCTTATCTAGAGGGTGGCCTTTAACAAAAAGAACGAGCCCTGCAATACAGAGGACGTCGACTATGCAACAAAATGTGAGCACTGATCCGAGATGTTTGATCTACAACAAAGAGTGGATGCTTTGACTGAAAGGGAAAGATAGATGGCTTGAATGAAGTCTGGCCTTCAACAAATACAAACCGACAAAGTGAGTGTCGTAGCGGTGATGGCAGATTGTGAGGACACAAAATGGCAATAATCTAGTGACCTCAAACAATAAACAGCTTCAAATGGGATTATGTTCAAGAGATTGGAAGACTGAAAACCACAACAAGATTGTAGAGACTTCGACCATACAAACCAGAACCAGAAATTTGCCCAACACCATCACAAAAATGCCCCAAAAACTAGAAAGATCCCTACAAAACCAACAAATTCAACCCAAAAGATAAACAAACTCAATCATTATGGAATCTTGACAAGGCTACGTGCTACAATTGCTTGTAATTGAGAAGGATTTTGTTTGTACTGCTCTAATACCATGAAAATGTCAGCCAAGATCTGCAAACAAGAATCAAAATAAGCTTCTACAAAGCTTGAGCACAAAAAATCTAAATGTGATATTCAAGAGATAATGAAAATGTACAAAGAGCCTTGCATATGTAGGCAAGGAGGAGGTGAGAAGGAGAGAATGACCTATGACTAACCTTCAATGTGATGAACACATGTGTGCATATGTGGAGTGTGATGGACAAATGTGTCTAACCTCCCATTAGGTGAGGAGAGAATATCTCCAACCTCTAATGAGGTGAAATGTCAAAATAACTAACCTCATGTGTGCACATGTGGTGAGACAAAAAATTGACTAACCTCAAAAGTGAACTTAACCTTTAATGTCAAGGTTAAGTTAGACTTATCCACTTAGTGTGACTTAAGCCTAGGTGTAGTTTAGAATAAACCCTACACACTAATAGTTATTGTAACGGAACACTATAAAAAATCACTGACAATAAGAAAATAGTATAAATTAACATCTAATAAAATAGTTATAATAACTTAAACTATAATCAAAGTGCATAAGGAAAATAATGACTATCAACCTTATCTTGTTGAGAATCATTTTAATCTTGGCTTGAGTTTTTCAACAAAGCCTACGCTATTGGATTTTGATGTGAAATTGATGATTTGTCAAGACAAAACCCAAAACTCTAACTATTAGGTCTAACACAGCTTACCACTTAGAAAAAGGTTCACTTAAACACAAGACTAAGATGGCAACATCCTATTCCTTATGTCTATTCACTTCTCTCTAATGACGCTCTCCCTCTCTTTCTCGAAGGGTGGGAACCTATTTCCTAATTGCAACTTTCAATCATCAAATTGGGATTTGTGTATCATTAATTAATCCATATACATCATGACTAAATAATCACTATAATATATAATCACATATCTAAATTCTATGCATATAAATATAAACTCACAAAATCATTGATTTATCGTGACATTTTTACATAATGTCAAATCATTAAATCATGCAAAATTATATACTAATTACATACAAGTAAAAAAAAAACATATACAAAATTAGGGACGTGACAGTATGAAACTATATCAAAAGTGCTATATACAAGTCTTTTGTGGCCCACATTATGGAAGGATTCACATGATTTTGTGTGAAATTATTATATATGATAGTGTGCCCTCATAAACCTAATCACCATGGTAAAGTTTCATTGTAGCTAGTATGTCTTGAAGATCCATTTTAGAAGTAGGAAATAGATTTTGTTGAGCCCATACATCCACTTCCATGACATCGTGGTGCATATTATCTTATTATAGCCAAAAACTTACACTATCGATATAGGTAGTTACCACAAGGGATTGTACATCAAAAACAACAAAATGCTTCATTTTGAGAATATTATAACCACCTAGAAGCAAATAATATCATCTTCAATCCCTTTAAATAGTGGAGCCTTTTTACAAAATATTGGGGACTATCTTAATTAAGATATGTGATGTTGGGAATAAGGGTTAGGATGAGCATGTGGCCTTATTTTTATGGGCATAGCAAACCACATGCAACTAGTTAAGAAGTTATACGAACAAGGTTAAAATGAAGGAGTGTTGCTAATTAATTTTTTTGTACCTAGTATATGAATTGCACAAGTTACACATTTAGATGACTAGGAATCGTTCAAATTACTTTTCCATGATGAATTACAAATCTCAAGTTCAATTGTATAGTTGCACATTTGATCCAAAAGTTGCATGAATTATTTTGAACTATTTTTCAATGAATCTAGAAGAATGCATAATAGATAATGTGTAATATTTAATATAAGAATAAAATGAGATGCATAGGGATGAGAGCACACTAGAATGACAGTAAAGCACAAAGAATAAACACATAGGAGTGTGTGTAAATCTACAGCAACTAGTTAGATGCATGAGGGTGCTCATTGCACGGAAAATCATTAGAATTTTTAAATTGATATAATAAAGAGGAGGTAATGATAACCAATGGGACTAATAGGATGGGTTTGGAAGGATAGTTGGCAAGTGATGTGATAAAAAAATAATTTGGCTTTATAATCTGACAAGAATAAATGTGACACTAAGCATGCCAGAAAGCATGTTCCTAATACAGAAAGAATGTAGAAATGATACATGAATTTTGAAAATATATTGCATTAATGAAGATAAGACATATATTTAAACACATGTAACTAAATGAAAGGAGTTTTTTTCTTTGTTTTTTTTGGTTAAAATGGCTAAGCCCTTGACTTGTGCCAAGGAATGAAGAATTACGCGTTATTATTCCAGCGATGAAGCCCTTTGGAGAACCTAGTGTCTGCAGCGTATATAGAATAGCATTTCCAGTACTCTCTATGGCGCTTGGCAGTATTCCAATGTAAGGGGAACGTCTAGTGTTCGACTCTTACAAACGCTCACGGCCTGTAGTGCTTATGTCCAACGACTACGTGCTCCACTAAGGGACTGATTGATCTGCTGAAGGGGATAATCGATTACTTGGGAGAGCCTTTACATGTCGTTGCCTTTCCATTTTCTATGGAATCCAAGAGACCTTTAACGCCTTTTTAAAGTGAGAAAAGGCGTCCCAAATATTTTGAATGCAGAAATTAAAAAAGAAAAAGATAAGATAGATGAAGAAATTGAGGCGCCACACCTGGGGTGAATTGGAATTGTTAAACAACAAACAATAAAAGAAAAGGGGCAATGAACTGAATGAGGGGAGACGCCTCCTTGAAGGCAGAAAATTTGTCTTTTATTCTGTAGACGGAGCATCAGAATGCAGAAGACAAAGGCGCAGACGTTGGATGTGAAAAGACGCCTCATAGAGGCATTTAAATAATTGTCTCTGTTGCAGATTTGGGCAAGACAAAGAAGAGGTCGATCACAGGGAGGTCAATTTTGTATTGTAGTTGAGAAGAAGAAGAAGAAGAATAAGTTTGCAGTTTGATCAAATGGAAGGCAGCAACTCATTTGAGTCCTCCACTGTCAAACGTGTTCGTCGCAAGTCGCTTCTAAGCGAAGCCTTTAATAATATCAAGAAAAAAACTGAGTCCTTCCAGATTCATTCAAGTCAGACGCATTCAGAAAATCCTTCTGTGGAATTTCCTAGGGAGGCCCAGGAATACCAAATAATCGATGAAATAGAAAGGGGCATAAATTCAATTGTGTATCTCGGCAATTGTCTCACTAATGGCCAGA
Source organism: Cunninghamia lanceolata (assembly GCA_027924645.1). Taxonomy (NCBI): domain Eukaryota; kingdom Viridiplantae; phylum Streptophyta; class Pinopsida; order Cupressales; family Cupressaceae; genus Cunninghamia; species Cunninghamia lanceolata. The sequence goes on from BSBN01001376.1 coordinate 2,763,811, forward strand.
CAGTTGCCATCAAATGCCTAGATAAGGAGAAAGTCGATTGGGATCGAGTGCGGTCTGAAGTGCGAACGCTAATGCTGTTATCCCATGGTAATGTCTTGAACTTTTATACTACTTTCATGTCGAACAGCTATATTTGGCAGGTTATGCCGTTCATGGACGGCGGCTCGTTGAAAAACATTATGGAGAATGCTTACCCTAATGGCTTAGAGGAGCCTATTATTGCAACTGTGCTCAAAGATGTTCTCCACGCCTTGGCTTATATTCATGGCGAAGGCCTAATTCATGGGGATATCAAGGCTGGAAATATTTACCTGGACGGCGATGGCACTGTGAAATTGGGAGACTTCGGAGCCTCTAGTGCTATGAAAAATTCTTCAGAAAGGTATGATTTCAGAGCAGATATGTGGTGTTTCGGCATTCTTGCTATTGAGCTTGGCCATGGCTGCCCTCCGTTGGGTTCCAATCAGTCGGAGAAAATGATTTGTCAAGTGAGAAAAGGGTTTGTTCCAAGATTAGATGAGAATCGTAAATTCTCCCTGGCTTTCAAGGATGTTGTGGGTATGTGCTTGGTGGATGATCCGCTAGAAAGACCCACTGCGAGTTTGCTGCTGAAGCATCGATTCTTTGAGAAACATGCCCAGACGCCGCAGTATATTGTGGCCAATTTATTGGTTAAGTTGATTCCTCTCTCGCAACGGATCAAGAAGACGAGAGAAAAAAATGTATTGTGAAGTGTAGCTTCCAGGGACTCAAAGCTCTCGTTTCGGTTGTGTTTCGAATACTCGCCTCTCAATATAACAAGTTTTTTTAAGCCATTGGGCATATAAGGAGGCGTTATTGAACTTATGGTGCATTATTGGTCATTTCTTCTTTAAAAAAAGTTCATCTTTTGATATAATTGTAAGGTCTTGGATTTTGATATTTAACCTTGTGTTAGGTTGTAGGCATTTGTACAAATATCTAACCAATGCACTAAATTGTAATGAATCTATCCATGAGAATAAAACATACTTAACATAGTCAAAATTAGAGAGTTCCATTAAGGACTATCAAACCTTGTAAAATGAAACATTCAAACTCAATATATAGTGGAATAACAAAAGTCCATTTGAAGAATTAAAATTTCATTTATTCACAATAATATAGCTTCATGAGCTTGATAAATGTTAGAGATTAATCATTTGATTACAAAATAGATCTTAAAGATCTCAATATCAATTTAGTTTTCATAGTATCTAGGGTTGCTCCTTAAAAAAAATGCCTTGAAACCATATTAGGATTATGTATATATAGAAGTGTAGAAATGACAATGCATTGGCTGGAAGATGTGATACACCATTATAAGCGAGTGTGATAAGATCAATAACCTCAAAATTAAATGATTTGATCATTAGCTAGCGTTGGAATTTGGTGCATCACCATTGTAGCATGTAGGCTTTCTCATAATGTGCATAATCATCATTTCCAATGTGCCTTGAGGTAGAATTCTCCAAATTCAATGTAGTTCCATACAAATCCCTCTTAGGACCCATAAAAAAGTAATATCCAGGATTGATGCAAGTTTCAAATACTCGACGCATCATCCAAACAAGGTACTATTATACAATGAACAATTTGAAATCAATCCATCTAAGCTCCTCAAGATGGAAGATAAGGATCACCTAAAAATGATATGGAACATGTAGGACATTCTATTGGACTTATGTTCCCAACCATAATCCACGAAATTCAAAATTAGCTTCCATGTAGCTTACTATATATCAATGGTGTCTGCTATTATAGGCATGAAGCTTTAGACTAATAAACATAAGTGTACTAAGTTGTTGTGCCACAAACTTGACACACACAACCCAAAACATTTGGTAACTAGAGAAGTACTAGTACGTAAAAACAATTATTAAAAGAAGATATTTTGGGTTGATGTAAGATAGCTCTTACACCTTGAATGCTCCTACATCAATACTTATTAGGATCACCTTTATTTTTTGCATTTTGTTTATGTCTTTGTGTATTTGAGTTGAGTTGCTTGGTTTTGATAGTCCTTCATTTGACTTTTAAGCCTTGCCCTTAAACATGTTTTATTAGAGTGAGGTACACTTTGTGTGATGGAATTGATCTCATGGAATCTAAGTAAACTCGTGTATAGGATATATTCATAACTATAGAGATTTCTAACTTGTAGTTGATAATAATAGCAAGAAGAGTTGTTGTTGTAGTTCAAATTGGGATTGTCAACGTTGTAGGGACTTTAGATGGAGTCACTTAAGTGTTAAGGAGGATGTAAAGAGAATGGGTAAAATGAAAGAAGATTAGAGGAGAGGGTAAATCTAACATGAAGATGTATATATAGTATTAACAATGGAGAAGAAAAATGTTGTAGGCATTATCAAGGATTGGATGTGGTCTTTAGATGGAACTATTGATTGTTACATCATTGAATGTGGAAGATTTTATTTGGAGGGGTTTTTTGATTCAAAATGTCAACCCTAATTTTAGTAAAGGGATTCCCCTTTGAGAGGATGAATGAGTTTGAAGAACACAGGTGTGCTCTTGAAATGGATGTTAAGAGGGTTACTTGTGGATAATGGATGGGAGTAGTGATGATTAAGAAAAAAAAGGTAGTTAGCTATCGAGGGGAGATAAATGGATGAATGATAGTGATAAAGAGAGAAGAAGGGGGAATGAGGAGGAGGGATTAATTATGTCCCATGTATTAGGATGTGGATTTGAGGATGGAGTCATGGGTAATGGTTGAAGGTATTGGATGTGGCTATGTATGACAAGGAGGGATGATAGTAATTGCATGTATATGCAGGGAATTATTGAGGAGATTCTAAATGTTGTAGATAGTGCTTCTAGATTTGACTGTGTAATTGTTTTTCCTCAACGTTTCGGGTCACACTTAGTGAACCATCATGAGGAACTTGCTTCACCTCAACCCCTCCTTCCTTTTAAGGTAGTCTCAAGTTTGCAATCTATCATTTCATGTTCTCATGCTCTCTTTTTCTCCTCATGATGGTTCACTGAGTGTGACCCGAAACGTTGAGGAAAAACAATTACACAGTCAAATCCAGAAGCACTATCTACAACATCATGGACTATGGAAAATTAATGAACACCAGATTCTAAATGTGTTCAGAAACTACTTTCCTGTAGCATAAAAGAGAATGCACTAGGATATAAAGATCAAGGTGGTGTGGTGTTTTGTGCATAAAATGACTGACTCAAAAACAAGCAAAACCAACAAAAGGTAAATAAAAAAACATGATGCAAACAAAACAAGAAAAAGAAAAAAAGCATTGAACTAGACATATCCTAATCAATATGTCTATGAGACACAACGTGGTATGATGGACCATGATGGCCTTGGTGGAGTATATAGATGGAATGATATACCAAAAAGACATATAGACACACATATAGATAAACATGAAAACACTAAGAGAAATAAATTAACAATTATAGGAAAACATGCATACAAAGGTGGATCATCCAATGGTGCAATGTTAAATCAAGGGGCATTAAGGAAGGTATGATGCAGTGAGCATTGAATGTGGAGGGATAGCCTAAATAAATTAAAAATAGCTATTAAAATTGAAAACAGCTAAGGTATTAAATTAAATGGAAAATATAAACTATGAAAACTAAAAATATTTTATCTAAAATGATTAAAACTAAATGATTACAAAAATTAAAAATAAACTAAACTATGAAAAATTTAGAATCTAAAATTTAAAAATCTAAATTAAAATCTAATTTATTATAAATTTTAAACGCTGATATAAAAAATTGAAATAGATAATTTATGAAAAGTTTAAAAATTAAGTCTACAAAAATGAAAATCTAATTTTATGAAAAAAATGAAAATTCTAATTAATAAAACTTAAAACTAATCCATTAAAAAGGTAAAAAAAAAATAGTTAATATAAGACAAATTGAAATCTAATTTACTATAAATCTAATTTAATAAAAAAAACTACTAATCGAATCTAAGAAGCTAAAAATCTAATAGATTAAAAGGTAAAATGAAAAAGCAAAATTGAATCTATTAATTATGTAAAATATCAATATTTAAGAAATTAAATTATTAAGAACTTAAAATCTAACTAATGAAAATATTAAACTGCTAAAATGAGTGTATATTCTAAAAAATATTTACGTTGGCAAAAATATAGAGGGGAAATATCTAAACTAAAAATGTAAAAAGTAAGATAGTAGACTACTTCTACCTCAAATTGGAACATGAAAGAAAAGGAAACTAGAGAAATGAAAATCAAATGAAATTTAACCTTTCCTTGATATGAATGATGGCTCCCAATGATGAATGATTAATGATAATTTGCTTTGTTGAGTAGCTCTAACAACTCCTTAGTATGAGAGTATGAACCTACAAAAATATTTTTTGATGTCTTAGATGAGGGAGGGGCCCTAGTTTTATAGATTTGAGCTAGAGGAATGGAGGGTTAGGATTCATTTGGATTGGATGGTAGGGTTGAATGAGAAAAAATTAGGGTAAGATTAGAAGTTTCTAAGAAATTCTATAAGGATGAATGGTTGAAATTAAAGATGAATGGATGGATATGATTAAATGAGAAGAAGGATGGAAGCTTAGAGGAGATTCTAATGGATGAATGGTTAATGTTAAAAATAAATGGATGGATAAAGATTGAATGAGAAGAATTAGGGCAAGGATTGAAGCTTCTAGGGCTTGTCCTTATGTTAATGACTAAGATTAAAAGAAGTAGGATGGAAATGAGTGATGGAAATGTAAAGTTAATTTCACTTTTATGGGAGTGTCTAGGTTGAATGATCTAGAAAAACTTTACTTAGTCATGTGATTCCTTAGCTACTCATGTGACTAGTTGAATTTTTAATTAACTTATTTGATAATGGATAAGAATGAAATTAATTAGGATAAATGGGGGATTAAAATAGAATTTTTAGACTAATTAATAAAATATTTTGATTAATTAGTCAAGTGGGATGTGGAAAAATTAGATTAATTAAATAAGTATAATTTATTTAATTAATTTGATGATGGAATGAACGTTAAAGGTATAATCCTAATTACTTAAATAAATATAATTTATTTAATTAATTAGTATTAAGATGAATGTGGTTAGGATGAGATTAGGATGGTGTCTAAAGATGTCAAAGGTGTTGAAAAGTGATGTTAGAAGTGTTGAACATGATGTTGTCAAATTTAGGTGTGTGCACAACATTATACTATTGTAATATTACTCTAGCAACTAAAGATTATAGTCACCTAATATTATAGAGTGAAATGTTTTAGTGTAAATAATGTTTGCATTGTTTATAAAAGTAAAAAAATTATTTGAATGTAGTTTTTTATAAAATTGACACTATAATTTAATTGCTAAAAAATGCTAAAATTGAATTTAAGGGGGCTCCATTTTTTTATAGTGATTTTCCTATTTCCTTTTTTAACTTCATTTTATTTTCCTATTTATAACTTGAAAATTTAGTGAATGGATTATATTTTTCCCATTTTGATAAATATACCTTTAAAATAAGTCTTCAAATTCTTGTTTACTGAAAACACAATTATTTCAATGACCCACCACTTTTTGTCTCAACTATTTACATGAGATAGAAAATGATAGAATTGTTTTGATATGGAATCTCTCATCTAGTACATCGTATTTTCGTCAAAATATTTTAAAATTTTTTAAAATAATTTCTTGAGAAGGCAATCAACCTAATATTTTGGTGTTCATGATCTCCATTTAGTAAAAACAAAAAAGAAAATTTAAAACACTTATTAAAATATTATAATTTTTATATTTTTGAAAACTACACCTATAGATCTATGAAAGGATATATTTTGTTTTTTTTAATTTTATTTATGTGAGTAGGAGTTGTAGGGACATTAATCTTATAATAATAAGTGTTTAAAATAAATTGGTGCCAAAGTCATGCTACATATGCATCTAGTGGACACCTCCAGTTGGAAAAGTTATGGCTCAAATCTAATTTATTTGGAATGAGTCTAGATAGAACATATTTTTGACCAAAATTGATTTTAATTTGGAAATTCTTAAATTTACTTGTATTGATAAGTTGGCCTAACGTGGGATACATCTTTGAACTTCCACACTACAATAATATCCTAATATTATAACTAGAACTTGCAATGTGTATAACGCATATAGTATTAACATTTCTCCACTTTTTGTATACACTAAGAGAGAATAAATCTCCATAGATAATTCCTTGCATCAAACAAACTTATTTGTGCTCACTGGTTTAGTGAATAAATTTCCAATGTTCCCCAAAGTGCCAACCTTCTATATCATGACCTTCTTGCTTTCTACCATACTTTAAACAAAGTTATACTATACATCAATATGTTTTATATTAGCATTAAAAGTAGGATTCTAAGTGTTGGTACCTGCTGCTGGTTTGGGTTTTGAGCATTTGAATCCGTAGGTGTTTCTCGAAAAACCCAAACAATTTCTATGTCCCTCAGCCTTCGCAATTGTATGCATGTATCTTTGTATGTACATGGCCATTGTATCTATGTGCAAGTCCAAATGTACATTGGCGGGCCCGAAAAAAAATATGTTTAATCGGCTTCAGAAAAGTGAAAAAATAGTTGTATACATATTTGTATGCATATCGGGTTGTAAATGGCATTCAGATACAATTCCGAGTGTGAAAAAGTGGTCAAACATCACATATTCCATCGCAGATTCCATGCTTGTATGTGAAAGTTTGCATGTATATTGTGTTGTATATTCGATATACAATGGGTAGATACAACAGCCGAACTTCAAAAAGATTCAAATCGGGTTGAAAATGGTGGTCGGGTCCACAGGTACATACAAAGGCGATGTACAAAGCGCACATGCAAAGGAAAAGATGCAAGGGTCTTATACATTTGCCACATGCAAGGAATGATCAATCAGTGGCATACAAGGAGAATATGCAAAAGGATCATCAGCGAAACAATATGCATCGACAGCTCAACTAATAGCCTTTCCAATGGCCAATGATGCAAAAAGGAAATATGCAAAGTCAATGTGCAAAGGTCAGATACTAAGATGGGGTCCACCAATTGCATGTATATGTGATTGTATCTTTGCACATACAATCACATATACAAGGGAATATACATTCTCGAGATACAAGGCCCGGACCTGAAATGAATATGCATTTTGGTTGATACAGGCAGAGGTGATTGTATGTTTTCCTTGTATGTATGTTTGCAATGTATGTCGGCACATACAAGGGTCATATACAAAGTGATATACAAGGCAGACCTGACTGGCAAATCAAATTTGGTAAATTCACCGTTTAGTCCACAGTTTGTATGGTGAAATGCTTGTATATGCTGATATAAAAAAGGGAAGATACAAGTTGGACCCGAATGTGATTTCAGTTTGTTTTATGAAGATTTGGGGTCCACGCTTGTATGTGGCAATTGTATGTATATACAATTGTACATATACAACTTTAGGTGCAAAGGAAGATACAATGGGTCACCGATGGAGATACAAATATTTAGCGATGGTGAACAAATCAAGTGTTGACACGTGTCCAAGTCAGTTGTATGTATATACAACTGCATATACAAAGATTTGAAGGTGAAAAGGTAAAAGGTATTTTTATGTAGGGAAAGGTCAGCGATGGATGAAAGGACCGCCTACGTGGTACAATATCATTGGTAATGGATTTTTCAATGTTGCTGATGTGGATTTTCAACATGTATGCATGGATCTTGACTGCCAATCTTGCATATTTGGAGCCTGATTCTATGGCTGAGTTTGAATGATGCGAGTGTCTGTTGGCACCGTTTTTGTGCACTTATTCCACAATCAACCAACCTCGTTGCACGGTGATGGAAAAAACATCACATCTGTTTGTATGATCGAGGTCCAAGTTGCTTGTGCCACTGGCTTTCATGGAGGATTTGATGGCTTCAGTGACCAAAAATTTAAGGAAGATCTAGTTATTGCATCAAAAATCTAAAGAAGTGATCTTTGCATTTATGAAGTCTGTCAGTGTGTAGGTGGTCAAAAGCTTGTGTACTCCTTGAAAAAGGAATCCATGGCCATTCTACAAAAGGTGAAAAGACTTGGGTAAAATTTTTGGGAGAAATAACAAAAAATAGAGCTTTCTGGTTGTTCTGTCTCTCTTGGAGTTATGAGTTGCATTTGAATGCATGTTGCATACATATTCAGTTTCATGTCATTTTATATGAAAAATGCTTCATGGCATGTGTTTAGTTGTTTGTCTCCATTTGTTGTATGCATCCCTTCTTTTGAATCTAGTTGCTAAGGGTTACTAAGATTCTAGGATACAGATTTGTTGTATTGCATGCTTGATCTGTAACTTCCATTCAAGGAGTGGATTAAATTGTTTTAGGTTAAGTATGAGGAAGAATGTGTGGCGACAGGGATATTTGTAAGTAGAGATAGCTAAATACTCATTCTTGGGTGATGTTTGTATGGCAAGCATCAATCTAACCCCTTGAAACTTGAGTCTCTATTGAGTTTGTGCAAATCATTCACATGTCTATGTCTAGTTGACTCCTTGCCCTAAGATAGGCACTGGTCTGCCCTTGTGTAGTAGTTATAATACAAAACCCCCTGTCTTGCATCCAAAACATAAAATACAAATCCTTTCATAATTCCAACCCATTAGTTTGTAGGAGTGGAAGTAGGACCCCTACATACTCTCATCCTCATACAGTTAGATATGTCCAAGAACATTTGCATACTTGTGACTTATTATGCAAATCTTGGTCTAAACATGAGAGTATTCCGCTTGTTGTAAAGCTAAATCTTTTTGTCATTGGGCGAATCAAGGTTAAACCTTTAGCTATAGGGATACTCCCCTTGGTGCAGTAGAACTAGAAGTGAAGGGGAGGCTACTCACATAACCTCCTGTATTTCTTGGCTGAATCTGCCTGAGTTTAGGAACTAGCAAACCCTTTGCTAATTCGGAGAGAAAGACCCAACACTAAGCCAAGTAAATGTCACTCTAACTAACACAACTAACCTTCACTATCATGTTTATAAACCCAATATCCAAGCATAATTGATGGCACCCACCCCCTTGTAGGAGCCTAAAAACCCCCTAAAATGAGCAAACAGGTGGAAAAGGAGGGGTTGTGTTACTGTAAGCAACCTCACACAACCTTTATAGAGGTCTACACCTGTGTTGCAAGCCCAATAATCAACTTTGGAGGCTCAAAAACAACTATGGAGACACAGACTAAGTTGCTGCCAAAAATAGACTGTTGCTGTGGGTAGCTACAACAATGGATGTAGGTGACTATATATAGTTTTAGCTAAATAAAAGAATTGAAACTTGCCAATAAAAACCCAGACTTCTAGAGCAACAAATTTATATAATATTTCTTATAACCACACACACATAGATGAATAGTAGCTATGAAAAGGAAATATTATATTAACGTAAAAGTTCAACTTCTTACACACTTATATATGAATTTACATAAATATTTGTAGAATAAACACCCTCTGTCATTCCTCTCTCTTTCCTTTTGTCATTTTGTTGTCTGCTATAGGTCTCTCTGACTACTACAAAACATTCATTTTCTATTGTGCTCTGATATTCCCTGTTATCCTCTTCTATTCTCTTGTTTTTTCTATTCTGGCCTCTCCTTCCTTTCCTCCCTCTATTTTTCTGTTGTTCTATTCCTCTCCGAACTGACTAAATTTGGAAGCTTCTTGCCTAAAAATCTCCTAAAATCTCACCTAAAACTATTGCAATGTTCAAAACCCTTCATAAATTCCTTCACCTCCCTATTTTAAGTTCAAAAACTCTCACCTGGTTTTTCCCTTTCTATTTCCTTCATTGTGTTTCTCATTAAATGAGGTCAGGGAGATAGTTTTCTGCCCCAACTAAAATAAATTTAAAATTTAAAATTTAAAACTCCTACTACTTCCTTCACGTGGCATTAGTGGAGGGAAAAATTAAAATAAAAATTCAAAACAAAGTGATGCCCCTGCATCAAACTATCGGGCTAGAAAGTTTTGTGAGCTCTTGCTCACTGTATAAGACTCTATGTTGTTGTGCTAACTGGAGTGATTCCAGCTCTGCTGGGCTTAACCATGTTGCATCCTCCACTGGTCAAGACTTCCATTTCACTAAATATTCACTGTACTCTTTGCCCTAGGTTGTCTTCCTAATCACTCTTGAATCCAAAATATCTTCAATCTCCTCTTGTGCTTTCTTAGGTAGCTGCTCCTTCCATTTTTCTAGTAATGTCTTCTCTTCTTCTTTGAGTTGTGATTTCTCACCCTCATGATAGGTATATAAATTAGAAACATTAAAAATTGGAGAGATTTCCAAACATGTAGGCAACTCCAACTCATAGGCATTTGGTGAAAACTTCTTGATGACCTTGCATGGTCCAATCTTCTTCCACTTAAGTTTGTTGTAGGCATAGCTGGGAAATCTTTCCTTTCATAGGTGTACCAACACCATATCTCCCACTTCAAAAATCTTTTCACTCCTCTTCAATTCAGCCTTCTCCTTATACTGTTGGCTTCTCCAGCTAAGTTTTTCCCTCACTTGTTGGTGTAAATCTTGTATATATTTGGTAAAATATTCTCCTTTAGCACTTCTCTTATATCCTTCAGTATTTGCAAGCTCCCTTAATTCTTAAATACCTCTAGGACTATGCCCATAAACAATATGAAATGGAGTCTTACCTGTGCTTTTATTGACTGAGTCATTGTATGCAAACTCAACTTGAGGCAATATCAAATCCCATTTCTTAGGCTTGTCGCCAACTAAACATCTTAAAAATTTCCCTAAGCTCTGATTAACAACTTCAGTTTGTCCCTCCGTTTGAGGATGATATTCAAAACTAAACTTTCAATTAGTCCCTAATTTCTTCCAAAGTGTCCTTCAAAAATGTCCTACAAACTTAGTATCATGGTCTGAAACTATAATTCTTGGAAAACCATGCAATCTAACAACCTCTGAAAGAATAAATTTGCTACATGTGTTGCATCATCCATCTTTTTACATGCTATAAAGTGAGCCATTTTGGAAAATCTATCAACAACCACAAAAATAGAATCCTTACCTCATTGTGTTCTTGGTAGTCCAAGCATGAAATCCATACTTACATCTTCCTATGGCTTCTCTGGTATGGGTAATGGCTGACATAGGCTTGTATTTTGACTTCCTCCTTTGGCATATTGACAAATTTGACATCCTTGCACAAATTTTTTGATTTCTTCCCTCATCTTTGGCCAAAAATATCTTTCACTAAGTTGTGCCATTGTTTTATCAGCTCCAAAATGTCCAACTAAACCATCATAATATTTTTCTCTTATTAAATTCTACCTCATTGATCCTTGTGGTATGCAAAGTTGTTGTCCTTTGAACAATAGTCCATCTTGTATAAAATAATTCATCCAAGGTGTCCTATCCACACTAGTAGGCTCCATACATGTTGTCTATGCATCCTTAAAGTCCAAATCATCCTTATACAACTCTTTCATAGGATCAAATCCAACTACTTCAGGTCTCATTTTAGTCAACATTATTGCTCTTCTACTCAATGCATCTGCTACTTTATTTGAACTCCCACTTCCATGCTTGAGAACAAAAGTATATCCTTGTAGGAATTCAACCCACTTCATATGTTTTGGTTCAACTTGGTTTGACTATGAATGAATTGCAAAGCATGATGATCCACGTAAAGAATAAACTCCTTTGGAAGAAAATAATGACCCCACTTCTTTAAAGCTTGCACAATGGCATAAAATTCTTGATCATAAATAGAATACCTCTTCTTGGCATCATTAAGCTTCTCACTAAAGTATGCAATAGGTCTGCCCTCTTGACTTAGAACTGCTCCTATGGCTGTCCCACTTGCATCACAATCCACTTGAAACACTTTTTCAAGACTAGGCAATGCTAATACCAATTCTTTAGTGACTTTCTTCTTCAAAATCTCAAAAATTTTATCTGTTGTTGCTGTCCACTTAAACTCTTTCTTATCTCCCCCTATAGTTTTAGGTATGGGTGCACATAGTCTACAAAATTTTTGAATAAATCTGTGATAGAAACTTGCTAAACCATGGAAACTTCTAACATCATGTACACTCCTAGGTGTTTTTCATTCAATGATAGTACGTACCTTTTCTGGATCCATTTGCAGCCCTTGTTGAGAGATAATATACCCCAAGTAAACTAGTTTCTCCTTCATAAAACTGCACTTTTTCAAATTTACCAATAACCTTTCTTCCTTGAGCCTTTGTAAGACTTGTCTAATATGTAATAAATGCTCTTCTTTACTGCTGCTAAAAATTAGAATATCATTGAGATAAATAATCACAAACTTCCACAAAAATGGTTTCAATACCTCATTCATTAACCTCATAAATGTGCTAGGTGCATTTGTTAACCCAAAGGGCATTACTAACCACTCATACAACCTGTCTTTGGTCTTAAAAGTAGTCCTCCACTCATCACTCTCTCTTATCCTAATTTGGTGATATCCACTCTTTAAATTATTTTTAAGAAATATCTAGCCTTTCCCAAATAGTCCATGAGATCATCCATTCTTGGTAAAGGAAAATGATACCTTATTATTATTTTATTTATGGCTCTTGAGTCCATGCACATTGTCCATTCACCATCCTTCTTCAGTGCTAACACAACTGGTACCATGCATGGGCTAAGGCTTTCTCTAATCAGCCCTCTTTCTAATAGCTATTGCACTTGTTTGTTAACTTCTTCATTTTCTGCTAGTGTCAACCTATAGGCATCCTTGTTGGGTAAACTTGCCCCTGGAATCAAATCAATATGATGGCTAATGCCCCTCGTAGGTGGTAGTCCTTCTAGTAAATCCTTGGACAAAATTTCATCAAACTCTTCAAGCAACTCCTTTACTTCTAAAGGCATGTCACTGTTGTCCTTTGTTGTATGTGCTTCTATCTCCTTTGGAAGTATTGCAAAACATAATTTTTCCCATTTAGTCTCTTTAAGGAATTGTTTCCCTATTACTAGCAGTGTTCTTGGGCCACTTTCCACCTCTTCTTCATTAGTTACCAATGGCATAAGAGTGTGTTTTCTTCCATTTTTCTCTAAGGTGTAAGTGTTTTCTCTACCATTATGGATTTCCTTTCTATCAAACTACCATGGCCTCCCCAAGAGTAAGTGGCATACATACATGGGCATGATATCACACAACACCTCATATTCATATGTGCCTATTAAAAAATTCACAAGGCATTGCTCATCAACCAAGAAATGGTGCCCTTTTTGTAACCATGACACCTTGTAAGGGGTAGGATGAGCTATCCTTTTTAACCCCACCTTATCCACCATTTCAACTAAAATTAAGTTATCAGTGTTGCCACTATCTATTATGACTTTGTAGCATTTTCCACCTGATTTACATATTCTTCTAAATAAATTTTACCTTTGGACAGGTTCATCTTCTTTCATGGTTGGCTTCAATAATGTCCTCTTCATCATAAGTACTTCTCCTTTCTTAGGTTCATCTAGTTAACTAACAGACCTTGTAGATTTATTATCCCCCTTTGCTACGTTTGCACTTGCTGCCCCTATTCTCCTTGATCCTTCTGATCTGCATTGTGGGCATTCATAAAATCTATGTCCTGACTGTCCACAATTAAAACATGTGCCTTGAAAGCCTCTACTTTGGCCTTTTCCATATCCATCTCTACCTCTCATGGGGTATGGTCTTGACCTTGCTTCATCCTTCTTGTTTTGAGTTTTTGATGGGCTGGCCACCTTACCATGGAACTTGTAGTTTTTCTGATGCTGCACTTTCCCTTTGCTGAATCCACCTTTGCTTTTGTTTGTTCCTTGCTTCCTTGCCAATTTCTCTTTAGCCTTTAGAGCATATTGATATACTTCTTCCACATTTCGTAGCCTTATCATGCTCAGTTCATATTGAATTTTCAACCTCAACCCATTAACATATCTTGCTACATTTTCATGGTCTAACTCATTATGACCATATCTGATGGAAATCTTATAAAAATCCTATGTATAGGCCTTCACACTTAACTCCTTTTTTTTTTAAATTCTGCAATTTATTGAGAAGTTCAAGATGATAATCACTAGGTAGAAACTTAGCCTTCATCTTGCTTACCATTTGATCCCACCGAGTAATCTTATCTTTGCCATTTCCTCTTCTCTCAGTCTGTACCTCTTTCCACCAGAGTGTTGTATGACCTTTCAACCTTGTTTGAGCAACCTTCTCTCTTTTTGGGTCCTCTACTTCATCATACTCAAAGTATTCCTCCATCTTTGTTATCCAGTCAATTAGTTCTTCTAGTTTTGAACTTCTTGAGAAGCTTGGTAAATCTATTAGAAATAGCTCTTATAAGCCTTCTTTCACCTACATCCATATCTCCATCTACATTGTCACCTTCTTGTCTAGCCATCTCTGCTCCTCCATCATCTTCATTGTCACTTTCTTCATGTGCTCTGCCTCTTCTCATTCCACCTTCTATTGCATTCATTCTTTCCTGCATTCCCCTTAGGGTTTCCAGCACCTCATCTATTCTTCCTACTGCTTCTACAACTGCAACCTCTACCATCCTTCTCCATGGTGGCATCCTATAGCTCTAACTCACCTTCTTTTTTGTTTCCTTCTTACTACAGTCTTCTAGCTACAATATCCCTTGTTGTAGGGACATACCCATAATTCCAACTCACAGGAATTCTTCCAACCCCAATCTAAACTCACTATCCTTCTTCCCAGAGATGTAGTTGGGCTTTGATACCATGCTGATGGTACCCACCCCCTTGTAGGTGCCTAAAAATCCCCTTAATGAGCAAACAGGTGGAAAAGGAGGGGTTGTGTTGCTATAAGCAACTTCACACAACCTTTATAGAGGTCTACACACATGTTGCAGGCCTAATAATCAACTTTGGAGGCATAAAAACAACTGGAGAGACACAAACTAAGTTGTTGCCACAAATAGTCTATTGCTACAAGTAGCTGTAGAAATGGTTGTAGGTGACTATTTACAGTTTCAGCTACATAAAAGACTTGAAACTTGCCAATAAAAACCCAGACTTCTAGAACAACGAATTTAAATAATATTTCTTATAACCACACACACAGGAATAGTAGGTATGAAAAGGAAAGATTGTATTAACTTAAAAGTTCAATGTCTTACACACTTATATATGCATTTACATAAATATTTGTAGAATAAACACCCTCTATCATTCCTCTCTCTTTCCTTTTGTCCTCTTGTTGTCTGCTACAGGTCTCTCTGACTACTACAAAACATTCATTTTCTACTACCCTTTGATATTCCCTGTTATCCTATTCTATTCTTTGGTTTTTTCTATTCTGGCATCACCTTCCTTTCCACCCTCTATTTTTCTACTGTTGTATTTTTCTTCTCCAAACTGACTAAATCCTAGAAGTTTCTTGCCCAAAAATCTCTAAAAATCCCACCTAAAACTGCTACAACATTCAAAACACTTCATAAATTCCTCCACCTACTTATTTTAAGTTCAAAAACTCGTACCCATTTTTTCCCTTTCTGCTTCCTTTATTGTGTTGCTCATTACATGAGCTCATCGGAGGTAGTTTGCTGCCCCAACTAAAACAAATTTAAAATTTAAAACTCCTACTACTTCCTTCACGTGGCATTAGTGGAGGAAAAAATTAAAACAAAAATTTAAAACAAAATGATGCCCCTGCATCAATAATCTCTATAACCACACTGCTTCTATACAAGTATGTGTAGAAACTATATATTGTACCTTAGTACTGTAAAGAAAAACAACTTATTTACTGTTACTTATCTATCTAATAGTTGCACAAAGAGTGAAAATGCATAACCACTAGTCAACCTTTTGTTATCCAAGTCTCAACAAAGCCTTGTATGTCAAATAACTTTTCCACATTTCCTATTCCATGGTAAAAAACATAATAGTCAGAAATTCCTCACAAATACTTGCACACCTTTTTCACAAAGGTCCAATGTTCCCTCTAAGGTGAAATCTTCTATGATCTCCCACTACAAACCATTACATACATGAGACTTCGTAAAACACTAGAATAAGGGCCATTATGCATGTATTTAAAACTTTTATTAGACTTACGAAATCATTTTAAGGATAGTTTTGTGTCAAATAGAAAAGGTATATTCAATAGTTTACTATCATGCATATTAAACAATGCTTTACTATTTAAACATACTTCCTCTAATTCAACAAACGTTTATTGTTAGAATGATCTAGGTGTTAATTTTCATGCCTAGGATATTTAGTAACTCCTCATTTTTTTATATCACTTTTTTTAGACAACTAAGATTTTGGTTCCCTAATAGCATCTTTCTTGTTTCCAATAAGAACAATTTCATCAACATAGAAGGAAATGATTATAATATGATCACCAATCTATTTATGATAAACACAATGATTATCCTGGCTATGAACGAACTCAAGGTCCAATGAATATGGATCATAGTTTTGGTAAAACATCCTAGGAGACTATTTCAAACCATACAAATGCCTCTTTAGCTTACAAACTAGTATTTCTTTCCCCTTAACCAAAAAAACAAAGTGTTGTGATGTAAATAACCTCTTCTAAATCTGCATGTAGGAAAGTGGTTTTCATGTCCATTTTCTCTACATCAAAATAAATAGCAATAATAATAGAAAGTAGTAACCTAATGGAACATAATTTTCTAATAGGAGAAAAAATTTCACCAAAATCAATTCCCTCAACCTAGGATAACCTTTTTCTACTACTCTAACCATGTACTTTTTTGACTTATTATCCATATTGCATTTCCTTTTAAATAGCCATTTACAACCTATGAGTTTTATTCCTTCAAGGACATCAACTAGAGTCTTACACTTTGAAAATCCATCATCTTGTCCTTTCTATCTCCTTTCCAATACTCTCTTTTGAAGAGAGATCTTCCTCCATAGATCTAATGTTCATAGATACTACAAGATAAATAATATATACAATGGAAACTTGGTGGGCTATACCTTTCAACTTGCTTTTGTTATCTTGTGGTGAATAAGTGAATTCCACATGTATAAATATGTTGCTAGATAATTTTATCGTAAAGTTTTGATTTTAAGTTTGTGGTGTGCCTAAGACAACATCATGTTAGGCTAGACCATTTATCATGGATGAACATAAAAGAAAAAATGTAAATCCTATTAGGGATGGGTTGCTTGATGTATAACTCTTCCTTATTAATATAGTTCTTGCTACCATAGAATAAACACAATTTTTGATATTTAGTCAAGTGCCACCTAGTTATACAATTATCAAAAACAAGCAATTGGTCATGCATGTAACACCATACCAAATAATTAGTGGCTAGTTATACAAGATGGTTATGGATGAAGTAATATTCTATTGCATCTTAGTTCATGAATGTGAGATTTTCTTAAAGAGTTTCATGGGGGCCACGTATGAGGATATTATTAGGGGCATGAAACTGTACAAAAAGTGCTATATGCAAGTCTTTTGTGGCCCACATTATGGGAGGATTCACATAATTTGTGTGGAATTGTTATATATGATAGTGCACTCATAAACCTAATCACCATGGTAAAATTTCATTGTTGCCAGTATTTTTTGAAAATCCATTTGAGAAGTAGGAAATAGATTTTTTTGAGCCCATACATCCACTTGCATGACATAGTGGTGCATATTATATTATTATAGCCAAAAATTATCTTACATTATGGATATAGGTAGTAACCCCAAGGGATTGTTGAAGTAGGAGCATCTAGGTCCATAGGTGATCCTGTGTTGCCCAAAAATAATCTAGTCCAATTTTCATTTTTATATGTTTTTTGGTTTGCGGTGGTGTTTTTAGGCATCTCTTAGTAGAAGGAATCCAAAAATTTGGTCAAATTTGCAATGTTTAAATTTCATCAGTTTGCTATTTTAGAGGCTTCGTAGGCAATTTTCAAAAATTACTTTTAGAAAATCCATAAGAGCTAGAGTAGAATACTTTTGTAGGGGAATTCTTGTAGGTACCATGTTGAATGTGCAAAAAGAATCAGAGTATTATCTTTCACAGTTTGGGAGATTTTAATGCCGAAATCTGTTAAAATATTGTATTGACAATTCATTCAAAAAGTTTAATATATCTTGATTCTAGAAGTTTGTATCAAAATCCTTCTACAACAGACCTTGGGATGTTATTCCAAGAATTCTCACTAATTTTTGTGCAAAACAGAGTTCAAGGAATCAATTTCATTGTTTTATTATTGCCTGAGCTTAAAGGAGACTTTAGTAATTACATTGCAGCTTTATTTCTTCAATTAAAGTATAAATCTCATGCAACAAAGAGTGGAGGCATTTAAAATTATTTAAAGGGAAAAATTAGTTTTTACAGCCTAAGATGGAGGTGAGATGCCTCATTTATTGGTTTCCTCAATATAAAAAAAGAAAAAAAATAGAATGGAGGCATTGAGTTATTAATTACTCCTAAAAAATAATAATATCCAATAGCAAATTAAGACCCCTTTTTGGAGTTAGAGATAGTAAAAGAATTTCAAAATAAAAAACAAAGGGGTGCAATGCCTCTTTCAGAGGGTGAAAATTAATAATTCCAAAATAGAAGATCAGAGTAGCAGAGAAGGCATCCCTTTTGGGGTTCATGTTTTAACATAAGGTTATGCAAAAATTTTGGCAGGAGAAATTAGAAGAAAATAAAGGAACAACCAGTTGGGGAAATTGGAGTTAAAATGCAAAAATAAGAAAAAAAAATAGTGGGTAAGAGCTAGGACATCTAGTGTGGAGGGAGATTCTCTAGAGTGTGCAATAGAAAATGGTGCTACAGAGGAGACTATGGAAGCAATCTGAAGGGGAGTATCCCGTAGATACAAATTGAAAGCCATTTTTTGTGAGGTCTCACAACATGCCCTATTTTGCCTTAACAAAATAGGAACCCAACTTTTTTTGTTTTGCTTGTGTGTTTCTCCCTTTTGGGTGGTATGGTAAAATGTCAGGTCCTGGATCCAATGTTAAAAGTCAAATTCAGTAAATTTCTTAGCAAAGGTTACCATTGAATAATGAATTGAATTTGAAGCAACTTGCCTCTTTGAACCATGTTGAAATGTGATAAGGCAAAGAAGTTGTACTTGGTGAAAGTTTGGGTCAAATCAGAGTTTGAAGCCTCGACCTTATTCTTTCTCCTTATCGCAAGGAGAAGGAATGCCCAATGAGGAAGACCTGACTATAAGGGTCTCTAAGTGATCGAAAAGTCAGAGTTTAGAGTTTTAGATTGCCTCTTTCCACAATGGAAGCCAGAACAAAGAACTAGAGACAAGCAAACTCTAAAACTGTCTAAGTTATCAGAGATCAGAACTTGGAGATTTTCTCTGATTCCTTCCAAAATAGAAAGTTGAAAAGGAAAAACCCAAGGCCTGATAAAGGATGAATCTTGCCACATGTCAGATTTCCATGGGCTCCTCTTGGGTCCACCACGTCTCTCTATGGAATGGTGGAAGGCACATAAATGTGTGATGTCAGCATCTCTGTAGCCCCACTACAGTATGGCTAAATTAGAGGACCTTTGACAACTTGGAAAACTTTGCTCTGTGGAGGCATTTTGTGATTTTGTGGGAGTGCCTTGCTTCTTTTGTTTCTCCTCCATGAAATGTTGGAATACAGTCATCTAATCATCAAATTTTAGCAATGAGAGGAGAAAACTTAAAAAGGGAGAAAAGACCTAGAATAGTTTTGGGGGTTATAGAGTTAGGCTTTTCACTGATTCCCCGACTAAGTGATAAGAGGGAAGAGTCAAAATTTTGCATTTTGATTGTTTCACCGATTGAAGGAGTTTTGAAGCCTAAGTGTTATAAAATTATTAAGTAAAGTGTTGTTGGTAAAATGATCATCAACAAAACTTATAAATTCTGAAGTCAATGAGAAAGTTTGGTTTTGAATCGATTCACCGACAACAGAGCTAAAATCATTGGTTCTTAATTTTGTGAGTTCACCGATTGAGCGAAAAGCGTAAACAAGGCAAAATTTGGAAATTTGAACTTTTATAAATATAAAGGATAAGAGAGGTAAAAGGAAAAAGTGATAGTTCTGTATTTTGCAAAATTACCAAAATGTGTTGAGTTTGAGAAAATTGAAAATTGCTGATAAGGGCGATAGTTCAGGTAAGTGACCTTTTTATGATAGAATTATATTGAACCACAGTTCGTAAGAACATGTTTTTGCCGATAGAGAGATAAATAGTGATGGTTTAAAGGAACATAATTTTTTGAGTAAAGGGCATTAACAAGACAACATTGTGAAAACATAAAATCAATGATGTTTTATGGAATTTGTACTTTAAAAGAGAAATTCGCTCATCAATGTTTAAACATTAGGATATTTGAGCTAACATTGCAGGGAAGCCTGAGGCTATCCAAGACAATTTGTAAAGCGTGATTTTCTACACAGGTAAAGGTTGAAATTCAAGGATTAATGCAAATGTTTAAATTGAGTATGTTTGTAATTATAGGCTAACATGCAGAACGTGCCAAAGAGGAGGATAATTCTAGGCTGCTAAAGGATGAAAAATTTTAGATGCTACAAAGGATGATTTATCAGTGCTGAGGCAAAGATACTAGTGAAAATGATGTCTGCCAGTTGGAAGGATGATGAGTTAAAGATGCTAGAAGATTACTTTTGCCAACTATACTCCATAGAATGATTGCCAATTGGCAAATCACGTGCCACCAATCTAGACCTTTGATTATTATGGATGGATCCTAACCATTGGATTAATTGTAACTGTTGTGCATTTTGTGTACATCATTTTGAAAATTTTCAATGAATGTGTCAGAATTGTGGCTACTTGATTCTTTTCCTGGTTTCCATTAATTCATTGTGGAAAGGATTCAATGGGATTCATAATGTAATCTGTATGCTCATTGTGCATTCATAAAGAAATGACAAATTAGTCACTATGAGGTTACTTCTCAGAATTGACAGGCTCCTATGTATGAGGTATAGCCTCTGAGTTCTGATATGTGACTAAACTAAACATTATCCTCTATGCTAGGGCAGGAAGCTCCACCAATTCATAAAGAACAAGCCATATCAAGTCATCCCTAAAGCTAGGCTAAGCATCATTTAAAGGAATAGGTTCAATTCATATG
Organism: Cunninghamia lanceolata; assembly: GCA_027924645.1. Classification (NCBI taxonomy): domain Eukaryota; kingdom Viridiplantae; phylum Streptophyta; class Pinopsida; order Cupressales; family Cupressaceae; genus Cunninghamia; species Cunninghamia lanceolata. The sequence goes on from BSBN01001376.1 coordinate 2,784,952, forward strand.
GAGACACACAAGAAGGTAAGGATGGTGGCCTATAGTCTAGGCACCGGATTATGATAATCACAAATGAATGATTGGGTCTTTCAAAATAGATACAAGGCAATCAGTTCAAAATAGTGAAGCCATGGATTTCAACAGTTTGAAGGCATAAATTCATAGAGGCATAAATAAAAAGCCACTAAAGAGTGGAGCATAAAGAAAAAAGAGTACATTCCATGGAAGGCACCACCTCTCTTATAGAAAATAGCAGCCTCATTCAAAAGATGGACAAACGGATGAAGTGTAGAAAGCATACTCAATGTGCCACCATAAACAATGTATGTGTAATCTACACTTGGATTTTAAAGCACAACCCATATAAAATGTGATGACAACTTGTGGAGAATTCAAAGAAAGAAAAGAAAATGAAATGGTGTGTGGCCTCTGAAAAGTAGTCATCAGTATAAATGAAAAAGTGCAAGCTTCAGAGTGATGGCTCAGGCCAATGAATTCATGGCATAGTTTTTAAATGGTGAAAGCCACCCAAAATGAAGAAGGTGCAGTCATTCTATGAAAGGTATGGACTGTTCTAATAAAGGAACAGTGCTCTGAGATGATTCAAGGTGCATCCCAAATAGATATAAAAGAGTAAATATAAAGATGAAGGTGCACATCAACATATGCCAAGAATTCTCAAGGCGTAAACATTATGTATAAACATGACACAAAATAATAAAAGGGAATAGCCACAGTGCCCATGTTTAAAGCCATATTCATTCACTACAAGGTGGCAATGCCATATGAAGATATGACTCTTCATTTTGTGATCTTGGTGCAGGACATTCAATGAATCTTCTAGCATGTAATCTGAGATAGCATGAAGAGATCAAGCCATTGCTAGTGTTGAGAGGTAGCCAGTTTATAAGAGGGCGTGGCTCTTGCAAATAGTCATTATATGCATGCCACACTCACAATAGGGGTACATAATATCAAATGAGGCTCGATCATTTACAAGTAAGTGTAAACAGTGGCATTGCTAAGTAATGAGACTATGGCGCTACATATTTCAGAGGTGAGTTTGTCTCAAGGTTTGATTTATCATTCACCATCATTTGAAGAGAACATAGACTAGCATAAGATCAATGGCTCAGCCCATTTGATGTATTGGTACCGGTGAAGGAGGTAGCTCAGAAATAGAGGCAACCAGTATATGGGAAAATCATCAACATCAATGATGTAGTTTTAATAATGTATAGTCTAAAACAAAGATGACATAGACATTCAAAGTTTAGGATGGGCTTTCCATCAAGGCACATTCTAGGGCAAATGGTGGTGGCTTCTCATGGAGGATCAACCATAATGATGAGAGCTGGTTTAACTGAGGTATATATCATGCCTTCTCATGGAGGAGTTGAGCAAAGTAAAGAAACTCCAAACACAAAACCAAAATCCTGTAGGAGGTCTCCGCTCAGTTGCCATAAGAAAGCATTCATATGGGTCTAGGGTTTTCATGATGCAGAGAATTTGCCACCATTGATGAAAGGAGATCTAATGGTATGGATACAAAACAATGAAAGCTGTGGAAGAAGCCACTTGTTAGCACCTGAGTTAACATAGAGAAACTCATAAAGTCATCAGAGGCTGCCATGTGGGTGAAGCACTACAGAGGAGCAAAAGGAAGTTGTGGATGAAACCACGTGGGGCAAGCAAAGCACAAGGAAATCTATTTGTTTTAATTTTCATAAACTCATTAAGTAAATTGAGACTCATGTGAGTTTTCAAGGTGGAGTTGAGTCTTTATAATATTGAGTTTAAATTGGTGGGTCCTCCAAGTATTTTAATATCAAATAAGAGTTTTATTTCCTAAAAGCTTATGGGGAAGTTTTAGAATAAGTTAGATTCAAATAAAAGGAAAGATGAGTCATTCAAATATGTGGGTCCCTCTCCAAACCCATAAAGCCAAGTTATTTAATATAATGCTTATGTGACTCATTTTTTTGACTCCATGCTACTATTCACAGGAGATGATTAGAAAATGCAGCCCTAATTTGTACAACTTTTACTTTTCACAAGCAAGTAAAGACAAAGAAGTGGTGGGAAGATTTTCACATAGCTAAATGGAGAGTTTCAGTTGCCATTTAAGTTGTAGCCACAATTTTAGTTTCAAATACAATTACACTGTCAAATTTGGTGTCAGATTTTATGGCAGATTTCACAAGTTTTAGTTGCAAAGATTGTCAAAGGTGATTGAGATTTTGTTGAGTCTTTCAGGCTATAAATGGGTAGATCTGAGACACAGTTGGATATATATATACATACATATAGAGTTCTACATTTTCTACAAATTAGAGAGTTGGAGTAGCAGACATAGATTTTATTTCTTTTGCCTTAACAATTTCTCTTTCAGGAGGATTGTAATAGTTTATTCTATATAGCAACCTTTGCCTCTATAACCTGTTATCATTCAAATAAGGAGATAGTGTTCTATGCGTACTTGAGTGTCTCTGTTTCTTGCTTTTAATTTCTCTGTTTCTCTACCTCTACTAAGCCTGTTTCTTAAACTAAGTTTTAATCATGCATTTTGCTCTTTAATTCCAGTTAAATCATTCAAGGTTATCATTGTACAACTATTCGTTTCAAATCCAGCGGATCGCCTTAGATTTAGGCATTTATTTCTGTAAATCTAGTTTTCTTTCTAACCTTTTTCCCAAACCCCACTGAAAGAACGGAAGAGCCAGCTTCCCTAAAACCTAGAGGTCACTCTAAGAAGCATTCCCACATCTCAGAGTTTCCCATGTTGCTGCTGGATTAGACCCATAGATTTATGCATCAAGAGTTTTTGGCATGCCCAGTGTGACCTTTCTTGAAGTTTCTATCAAGATCGTATGAGCCAGAGAGTGACAAGGAGCTAGAGCTGTGGACCTACAACAACAGCTCAATTTGCTACTAATCTGGGCATTCTTTTACTACCATTAGTAACTACTCCAAGGAGAAGAGTGAATCAGGTTGCAGTAACACAAGGAACAAATATGGGAACACCTATACCTCCAAGGAACTATGCAAATTGGAACACCGGCAATCCTCGCATTCTCCCAGTACCACCAGCCACTTGGGATCCTATTCTAGCAAATGCTTTGAAAGCTCTACCTAAGTTTAGTGGAGAAGATTTCAAGACACCTAGAGAACATCGACAAGATGTATCTGATGTGTGTGCAGTGCATGTTATTACTGAACAGAATGTGGCAATAAGACTGCTAGTAGCTTCTTTCAAAGGAAAGGCTCTGGACTGGTATAGATCTCTCACTCTAAATACAATATCTACATGGGATTAGTTTGGTGATGCTTTCTTTGCAAGATTTGAAGAGAAAGGTGATAAATTTTCCCTGCTGCAACAATTAATCATTATCAAAAGGGCACCACAAGAGGCCATGACTGATTTTCAACTCAAGATTTCAAAAGACCTGAGATAGAATTCCTGCTACAGCAAGACCATTATCAGGTATGGCTATTGTGTTCTACCTCAAAGCTTTTAATTCTGATATATCAGTAATGATTTAGTCTCTAGGAGGTCGGACACTACCAGAAGCATATGAGTTGGTTGTCAAGGCTGAAAATAACTTGATAGATGTTGGAAAATTGCCCCCAAGGCCTCATATGCCCATGTTCCCAAAAATCTTCCTACCTTTACCACAAGAAGCTCCTAATCTTGTAGTTCCACTTGTATCCATATATTCATTCCCAGTACCTCAACAACCTACTATGGCAACCACCTCTACTCAACCATCTGAAATGGATGATGTCAAGAATATTCTAAGGACCTTTTCAAATGAGATAATTAACCTAAAGAGACAACAAAGTCCCTATTCAAAGCCTCCTTATCAAGGTTTCCAAGGAAATAGACCCCTTTTTCAGCTAAATCAATATCAAGGACCTCAGAGGCAAAATAATCCTCAGCCTTCAAACTAGTTGGTTTCAGTCCCTACACCTCTACAAACTATTCCTCATCATCCCAACAGAGAAATAGTTCAAGGGCAAAATAATTTAGCAGATGACACAAATGCCTAGTGTTTTCCCTGCAACAATGCTCATATGCCCAGAGACTGTCCTAGAGGTAATTTGTAGTAAAAGATAGAAGAACAAAAAGGGTTAGAAGGATAATTCTCAACATCTAATACTCCACCATATCAGTCCCCTGGTGTCCATAATGCAGTAATGGTTGCCCAGATGCAAGGGATGTCTATACAACAAGAAGAGGAAATAACCCTTGAACATGCCTTATTTTCATGGATTGAAGAGGAAGATTCAGTGTTCTTGAATGAGGCATCCACTTCAAAGAAACCATTGGTGTAGTTGGACTATTACACCAGATCAAAGAGGAGAATGATGGAGCAGCCTAAAGTCACAAATAATGAGATTATCAGAACTCCTCCATTTTAAAATCATCACAATCCAATCTCTAAGCAAGAAGTGCCCTAGCTGGTGCAGAATCAAGTAGCCTCAGGTCAAATACTAGAAAAGACAAGGTACCCTTATTATTCAAAGACACAAGCATTAGGACCTGTGAACATGGTAGACCAGCTGAAAATGACTCCAACACATGTATCAATCTGGGATATGTTGGCTATTCCCAAGCAGAAGACACTATTACAAGAAGCTCTACAAGGTCAAGAGGCCTCTAAATACACTAGTGCTAAAGAAGGTGCTACTAATAAAGGGAAAATCCAACATAAAGATACTATACCTCTACAAACAACAACTCTGTTAAACAATGCACTTGAAGTAGGTAAATCTAGACTAGATCCTTTCTATCTGACTTTAATAGTTGGGAAAAAATAGTTGTATAATACAATGATACATTCTGGAGCCAGTACTACAGTAATGCCAAAGTAGATAGTAGATGCTTTAAAGATAAAGTATGAGCCACTTACTAGAGGGGTCATGCAGTTGGATGGGAAATCTGTTCAAACTATAGGAAAAATCAAACAACTTCCATTACAACTATATACTTGTCCCAATATAACTGTCAATCAGGATGTGGTAGTCATAGATATTCCCCTTGTATTTGGTTTATGCTTGTCCAGAGATTTCACAGCCAAAATAGGAGGTTGCATGTCACTAGATTGGTCACACCTAATCCTGAGAACCAAGTATGGGACAAAGATGAAAGTATTGTCTGAGCCATTATCCAAAGACCATATTACTAATGAGCCAACCCCAAAAATAGAAGCATCCCATGCGATGATGAATAAAGAGGGGAGAGTCTTTGTTGAAGAATTAGGTGACTAGACTGAACATGACCAACAAGAAGAAGAGAACAATTAGTTGTTGACCATGATGTAGAGTGATCCTTATGGAAACTATGACTATACTGGTCTAGGCACTTATGTTATTTTTGAAGAAGACCAAGAAATTCTAAATATTATAAGGAAAGAAGTATCAGAAAGTGGAGAATCTGAAGGAGACTCAGGAATTTAGACCTTCAATTTTGATGGGGCTAGGAGCAAGAATGGTACTGGAGCAGGTATTTGCCTTATGGCCCCAAATGGTGAGAAAATTCTAAGAGCTATTCGCTTTCAGTTCGCTTGTACCAATAATGACGCTGAATATGAATCTTTGGTGCATGGACTCATGTTGTCCAAGAAAAAGGAAATTAAGAATTTGATAGTGAGAGGAGACTTAGAACTATTGGTAAAACAAATCAGAGAGAAAGCAATAGCCAAAAATGTAAGAATGAGGTCCTATCGGCATAGGATTTGGGACCTAATAGATGGCTTTGATGCTTTCAATATTGAGGTAGTGCCCAGAGCCCAAATTTTAGAAGTAGATAGAATGACACAAATTGGTTCACAATTCGACCCAGCAAGTGATATGTTAGTTAACAATGAATTAGTTAAAGTTATAGAAAGACCAACAATTGCAGACAATGATCTTCAAGTGCTTTCATTTTTACAGAAATCAGGGGAGTTTGCTGACCAGTTACACCCCAAAATTGAGGAAGCATATGGTGATCAAATTACCCAGCTAAAATCAAATAAACTCCCTAAAGGATTCATTACCTTAGAAATTTTGTTTGATCCAGAAGATGCAAGCCTAGAGAAGAGGAAGTTTAAGGAAAATAAGGAGGATTATTCTGAAATTCAAGTTAGTGAAGGAAGAAAGTTAAAAATAGGTAATGCTACAACCCAAGAGGAAAAAGAGAAGCTGATTGCTTTAGGTGACAAATATGATAGGGTGATTGCTTGGACCTATGAGGACCTCCATGTCTATAATAGAGATATCATCTAGCACACCATAGAGCTTACTGAAGGATCCAAACCAGTCTGATAGAAGCAAATTCCAATGAATCCTAGAATTGAACCCCTAATGGTAGATGAGCTACAAAAGCTCCTGGAATCAAAGATCATTTTCCCAATTAAGAATTCAACCTGGGTGTCAAACCTAGTGCCTGTAAGAAAGAAGAATGGTGACATAAGACTCTGTCTAGATTTTAGGGATCTAAATAAAGTATCTTTGAAAGATCATTATCCCCTGCCTTCTATGGAATAGATTTTACAGACTGTTGCTGGGTTAGAAAGGTTTTCTTTGCTTGATGGTTTCGCAAGATACAATCAAATTTGGTTAGCAGATAAAGACCAACATAAGACTGCGTTCACTACAAAGTGGGGAACATTTGCATATGCTAAGATGCCCTTTGGCCTTTCAAATGCTCGAGCTACTTTTCAGCGTCCAATGAATGTAGCATTTGGGGAGCTTATAAATATGATCATTTTGATCTATCTAGATGACTTGACTATTTTGTCTAAGAATGCTAGGGATCATTTTGACCATTTAGAGATTATTTTCAAGAAATGTCAAGAGTTCAGGATCTCTCTAAATCCCAAGAAATGTATCTTTGTTGTGCCTCAGGGTAAGCTTCTAGGACACATAGTGTCAAAGGAAGGGGTCTCCATTGATCCAGAGAGGGTCACAGCTATAATGAATCTATCTCTACCAGTCAACAAGAAAGCAGTTCAATCCTTTTTAGGGAAAATTAACTTTGTCAGCTGATTTATATCTGATTTTGCAAGTCTAATTAGACCAATGACATTGTTTCTTAAAAAAGATCTAGTTTTCAAATGGACTACAGAAGGAAGACATGGTTTTGAAGAGGTCAAGAGAGCCATTTCAATAGCCCTAGTACTCAGAAACCCAGATTTCTCTAAAAATTTTATAATGTATGTGTATGGGGGAGAGTTCAGTGTTGCTGCTATTTTAACTCAGAAAGATGATCAAGAGGAAGGAGAGCATCCAATAGCTTTCTTCTCTAGGACTCTTAGGGCGTATGTGTCAAGATATAATTTCATGGAGAAGCAAGCATACGCCATGGTAAAAGCCCTTAAAAAATTTAGACATTTGGTAACAGGAAATAAAATTTTGATATTAGTGGCTCACCCCAGTGTAAGAGAATATATTATGGAGGGCGAGATCACTGAGAAAAGAGCCAATTGGATAAAAAAGATTTTAGAATATGATGTAGAAGTATGACCCACCAAGTTAGTCAGAGAACAAAGGACTGTACCAGTACATGACCCAAGACAGAGAAAGATCAGTATCTGAAGAAACAAAAAATGAAAATGTGTTGAAACTCCAAGAGGTTGACCAAGATTCTTGGGTCAGAAATAGGATACAGTTTATGAAGGATGGGGTGTTCCCAAATGAACTCTCCCATGATAAGAAAAGGCACTATAGGCAACAAGGAATCCATTTTGTATTAATTGATCAGATCTTATTTAGAAGGAATACTGATGGTATACTCTTAAGATGTATAGAGAAAGATGAAGCTCAAAGAATATTACATGAATTGCATCATGGAGCCTCAGGTGGACATTTTTCAGCAAGGACTACTACAATCAAAGTGACACAAGCCAGATATTTTTGGCCCACTCTGTTTACAGATTTCCATCAAATGGTTAAGGAATGCCAGGCTTGCCAGTTTTATACTGGCAAAAGGAGAAATGCAGCAATGCCTCTAAGTCCCATAGTTGTGGATGAACCCTTTGCTCAATGGGGTTTGGATTTCATTGGTATGATGAATCCAGTATCAAATATGGGACACAAATGGATTCTCACAGCAACAGATTACTTGACCAGGTGGAGTGAAGAAGTACCACTCAAAGAGGCAACATAAAAGGTCATATGAGAATTTTTAGAAGGCATAACTTCTCAGTTTGGTCCTCCTTGTACCATCATATCAGATAATGCTAAAGCATTTTTGGGAAATAAATTATCTGAGTTTGCTTTAAGAAATGGGATATATTTCAAGACTTCTTCAAATTATTACCCACAAGGTAATGGTCTGGTAGAGTCCATAAACAAGAACCTTATTAGACTCATAAAAAGGCTAGGGACTAGTTATCAAAGAGAGTGGCATAAGTTACTTAATACAACACTGTGGACTGACAGGATCGCACCAAAGAAAGTAACTAAAATGTCTCCCTATGAGTTGGTTTATGGTAAACCTATAGTAATGCCACTAAGTTTAGAGATTCCTTCTTTACAACTGTTAAAATAGATAGAAATTGAGGAAAATAGCCCAATTCAAGTTAGACTTGCTGAGCTATTGGAAGTCCAAGAAAAGAGAGAAAAGGCACATGAATCAGTAATGAAACATCAGAAAATGGTTAAGAATTGGTTTGACAAGAAGACTTCTAATCCCATTTTTGAAGTTGGCTCTCTGGTATTGAAATGGGATGAAAGAGCTGCCAAGCTAGGTCAACATAGCAAATTTGAATCATTATGGGCAGGCCCTTATAAGGTTCATTCTTGCAAGCAACAAAATTCATTTGAGCTGGAGACCATGAATGAAGAACCTGAAGAGATTCTGGTAAATGGGATCTTTTTGAAACATTTCACCTAAGAAGGGGCTCATCATGTATCATAGTTAGTTAGTTTTTTGTTTCCTTTTGTCGCTTTCTATTTTCCCACTTTCTTTTCCCACTTTCCCTTTCAAATAAGTGTTCAATGAACACGTGTCAGCAATGCAAAGCCCCTTCTCGTTTAGCCCTTGCATTTCTTAAGGTTGTTCAGCAATCCCCAAAATCTCATGGAAGTACATGCTTTTTTAGAAAGATAGCCACTCTCATAACATATCTGACACTCCATCCAACGTGGATTTCAAAAAGATACATTAACTATTTCTTGGCAGTAATGCCATTAATAAGATGAGATGTGTCATTTATTGTTTCCATAAGGCCTAATAACCTAGGTTTTAAGTCCTTGAAAGTGTCATTTACATCTATCTTTCTGCTCTAAATCACTGTTGCGTCCGAGCTCCATTCCTCACAAGTGCCTTTCAGCTAAGTATCACTCTGCTAAAATAGTTTTGCTCTTTTTCTATGTCAAAGCTTTCTTAATTCTTCTCAAAAAGATATAGATATGTCTGAGATACAGTCACCATGGGAGGGACTTGGAATTTTTGAGTCAACTGATAAATTGTTAAACAACAAGTCATATGCTTCGGCACCTGCACAACCAAGGAAGTCTTATCCAAGAACAAGGGTTCCTGAAGTAGGATTACTTGTTGACCCAGATCAAGTGAAAGACTATGCAAATGACATATATGACACACCTCTCCAAAAGAACACCAAGAATCTCTGAGAGGGGGCACATCAAAGGTGCCTCATCCAAGTGAACAAGGGGAAGTATGAGACTTTTGGTATGAGAATATGGACTTCTCAATTGGCACAGTACCTGGTTCCAAATGTACATCCTTGTCCCAAGCTAATTGAATTGTGTGTAGAGATATTTCATGCACCATCAAATTCTATCCAACTGGGTCCCTCCATAGTTCACATTAATCCCAAGACCATAAGGGACATGTTGGCCCTGCAATATGATAGAACGACAACATTTCCAACTATTACCAAGATGCAAGGCACATGGGCGAATTTACATAGCACACTAAAATTTTTGAATGTAGAGATGCATCTGGGTGAAGATAATACTTAGATGCCCACACTACACACTGGCCATGCACAATTTAACCCTGATGTTCAGGACGCCCTTTCAATGATAACTTTCATTTTTGGAATGGAGGACAACACATTTCATGACTAGCAATTGGAAATTATTTTTAGAATGAAAACTATGGATAAATCTAAGGAGTATTAGCTAGATTTTTTGGAGCAAATTGCTACATCCATGATTGACTAGCTTGCCAATTTCAAAATGAAGTGAGTATTCAGGTATTCCTCTTTCCTATTCCATCTTATGTTGTATCAAAATTTTGGTCTTTTTATATAGCATATGCACTTAAATATGTATGACTCAAATTGTGATCATAGTAGAACCATCCTTGTGTCCACATGGACACATGTGTTATCTGAAACCTCTGACCTCAATGAGTTTTGGGAGTTTTTTGTTGCCTCCACTTTTAGCTAGTTAAGTCCTGAGCCTATGGAACATAGGATGACATAGAGTAGAAGGGGTTTTATAATCAACTGCCTAATTCCCTGTGACTTCTTCTTTGGAGCCCATACTACCATAATCAGAGTCCAAGGTTTCACTGGAGAGCCTATGCTATTGCCTAAAGTATTGACCCCTAGGGTCGTATTCTTAGAGGTTACCCATCAAGTATCTATTGTAGATAATGATTTCGGCCACAAGAAAAGAAAGAAAAAGATGTATGATGTCCCATGGGCTAGGGGAGACATGACACTTGAAGTTAGAGGTGCAGAGAGCCTCTTATTAAGGAAGTTAGCTACCCTTGGTTTTCTTATCATAGAAGATAAATGGAAATATGACCTAGATAGTTTCCTAGCTTCCTGGACAATAAATAATAAGGTTCGTGCCAAGATGGTACATGAAGGACGCCCATTCTGGGAAGACAGGAGGTCTCCGAAAGAAGATAACCCAGATCTCTATGTGGAATTAACTAATTTGCCCTATGAGGGGCCTAGGCCATGGGAAACCTTCTATGTTAAAGAGAAAGAGTATGACCCTAAGCTGAAGATGACTACTAGTCTAAGGAAATCATTAAAAGCAAAATAATGGAGAACAAAAAAGATTGAAGCCTATTGGAAATATAGGCAAGAGACTTCTGAGATAACACATTTATTTGGGAATGTTGAAAATGATGAGATATGGGAGTCACTCTGGGATGAGTAGCATCCATGCCCAGTCTCAAGCCTAGACACAAGCAAAATTTAGAAGAAGGGTGAGGAACCAAAAGAAGAAACAAAGTCAGCCCCAATAATGCAAGAAACAAGACAGGCGTCATCTACTGATCCTAGCTCTTCATGGCCTCAATCCCTTAGCACCTTAGAGAAGCAAAAAGGTGTTGTGTCGTCACCAATTCTAGGAACTCATAGAGCTTCAACATCTAGGGTTTCCAGAATGGTCCCTTTGCAACAACCAGTGGTTGTAAATATTGAAGATGAAGAAATAGAGGAAACAATAGAGAGGCCTTTGAAAGTAAGGAGATTGATCCTTCCAGAGGAAGAAGAAGAAGAAGCAGCACCATAGAAACAACAAGTTCCAATCACCTCTTCTATGACTCAAGTAGGTACTTCTTCTCCCTTCTCTCCTATGTCTCTTCTCATTTAGGAGTGGCAATCCCAAGCACTCAAGCTTCCATGTCCCCTACCACTTTTGTTGTGCTTACACAAACCTCTGCCTCAACTGCCAGTGCACCGGCCATGTCCTCATAGGCCATAACCCTACCAATATTTTCTCCATCTATGCCTAAAAGGACCCCTCCCCAAGTTTCCCCTAGCCAACAATTAGTTGCTATTCCTTATGGCCTGCCTCAAGGTCACCCCTTTGCTAAAGGTTATATTGCATCTCCTCCTACCTTCCAAGCTCAAGCAGACACAAAAAAAAGGCCAGAGAGGCCAGGATAGAAAAGAAAAGGAAAAATCTAAACAAAAGCCCTATTGTGGCACACATGAGGTCACTCTATGACCCTATTCAACAATCATTGCCAGTGACACATTTGTCCCCAAATCTAGTAAAACCAAATGAGCAAATGCAGCCCCAAGATTATGCTGTGAATGTTGTGGCCATGGATATGTCTCTCTTCAGGCCACAAGACAGGGTTGAGCTGCTAAATGAAACTGCAACTACTATGGCTACAGACTATTTGAAAGTGTCTAAGAAGTTGCAAAAGGCAGAGAATTATTTGGCTCAAGACAAAGTGAATATCAGTAATCTCGCTTGGGAGATTCAGTCTAAGATAAATGAGAGTGATAATTTGAACAAGCAAATGTAGAACACTATTTATTTACAAATACATTAGGCTGTATAGGCCCAGATTGCTTCTCTTAAGACTGAGCTGGCATAGGAGAAGGCTGCAGTGACTATTTTAAGACAGGAAAAGGCCACTATAGAAAAGAGGTATTAGGATAAATTGCAAGAGGCAACACAGTTGCAACAAAAGTTGTTGAGTGAGCAAAATGCCAATAGTGTAGCTCAGGCACAACTCATGGCTGAGAAACAAAGAACAAAACAACTGACAATTGAGTTGGCTAATAGGCCACAGAATGCTGAAGTTCTAAATTTAGTGAAAGAGCTATATGTTTCAGTATGGAAGAGAATCTCTGAGGAGATTATTCATCTAAAGTCATCTTTGATTTTTTTGTTAAATGCTCGGTAATTGTGTGAGAAGGTAGAAACTTCTATGTAAGCCACTTTATCCACTGTTTCATTAAGAGTTTCTGACTCTCAGCTTTTGTTGAAAACGTTGTATGACACAACAGATGAAACATTATCAGCAGCAGGTATAAATGATAGAATGGTTTCTGCTAAGAAGGTCAATGAGGTTTTGAGTTGTAATTCCATGGCCACAAATTGTTAGGAGCTCCTAGATATAGTGAAGGAAGGAGTAAAGAATATGAAGAAGCACATAGAAGATTTGGTGCAACTGGGACTTCCTTCACCTTTCCCAGATAGTAACATAGTGTTGATGATAGATGACATCAAGGCCCTTCTTTTGACCAAGCAAAATGATCAGACAATTTTCCAAGGTTTGAGTGATTTATCAACAGTAAAAGAAGTTGAAACTGTGTTGATACCTATGGCCCAGCTAGAATTTAAATTAAAGTCGGTGGTACAAATTTTGCAAACATTTTACCATAAAGATATAATTAATCTTGATTTTGCTTTTCAAGATTTGCAAAGTAGACAAGGGCTCTCAGATTTAGAATGGTCTGTATATCAAATAGCATTGCAAAATCTATAATTCAAGTTTTATTTTCAATACAATATCTTTTCATCAAGTTTGGGTTCTTTCAGAGCAGGTTCAGAAGTCCTGATGGTCGCCAAGAACTGTAGAGTGTCTCTACATTTTGTTTCAGTTTCGATAATGTTGTAATTAAAGTATAGTGGCTTAATATTTGTGTCTATGTGTTTTTGTGCATGGGTCGCGCCAAGTGTCAAAGCCACAATAATGAAACAAGCACCCAATTTTTATGCGGAGGCTACCGTGTGTCCTTTTGAGTTTGCTGCGGAGCGCACCACGTATCAAGTAACATATTTTGGTTCATTTTGTTTCAAACTTGTGGGTCGCACCATGTGTCACTAGCGGAAGTAGTCTTAAAAAGTTCCTTTTCTTGCTATATGCTTGCAGGTGATGCCGTGTGTCTTTTTGAGTTTTATGCAGATGATGTCGCATGTCCCTTTTCAAAATTTATATTGATATCGACATAAATATGGTGGGCCACACTTCATTTTGTTTCAAGCTTTTGGAGGGTACCACGTGGCGATAGAGGAGAAAGAGTTACTTTATTCATAATCTTCTTGTAGCATGTAACATTTTAATTCACAGTTGCAGTGGAACACAACAAATGTCAGCTTCTGAAGGATCCTTCAAAAAGTTTCATTTGTTTCAATAGTGTTGCGAAGGTTGCCACGTGTTAGCTTGTTTTTATGTGGATGTCGTCATCTGTCCCAGTTTCATTCCCTATGTGGGTAATGAGTTATGAATGCAGTGGGTCCCATTACTATTGTGTCTCAGTTTCTAAGTGAAGCAGGTTGCGATAGATGTCACAACAGAGGGTGCTTGGGTATAAAGACATAGGTTTTTAAAGGGTTGGCGATGTAGGACACGTATCATGTTTGGAGACTGCAGAGTGCGACAAGTTGCTATTTCATGTGGATTTATTTGAAGGCAAAAGAGTTTATAAGTATATGTGAACGCTGCCATCTGTCATAATTTCTTTTGAGCCTTATGCACGCAGGTGTTGCCATGTGTCTTAGTCTCGATACAGTTAGTGTGCCACATAATATTTTGCCCCAGCCAATGAGCACATAGGAGGGATGGCCATTACAGATTCAGAAGATAATAACCACCATGGACTTTCAGTAATCTTCAGTTTTGTTTGGCTGTTGATGATTCAGGTTGTTGCAAGCAATTTTGTGTTAAATCAATGATTATAAATATGCAGAATTTGTAATTAAATGAGACCTTACTTGACTTTTGATATAAATTTTCAATTAGAAATCTAATAGAGGAGCCGAAGACTTTGCTATGACCAGTTTATGTCATTTTACCTTTATTTTTATGTTCTTGATAAGAAAGTCAATATATCTGTGCATGTTTCTGTACCTTTTATGTTGCTGGAAGATTAATAAGAAGAACTCTGTTATGTGCCTTGGTTGATATCATTTGTGTCTTTTCAAAGTCATCTGGTTATAAGCCTTTGATAATATTCATTATATCTATTTATGTTGATCATGCAATATCTGCTCTTTAATATAACTGTATCTTGAGAATAGCTTCTCTATGCTTGAATTGAAGGAATACTTTTACTTAGGCGCATTGCCATAAATTAGATTTGCTTATTGTATTTGTAATCCTATTTATTTCTTTCCCTTTTCTCAAAACCCAATTGAAATAGGAAGAGCCAGCTGCTTTAAAATCTAGAGGTTGTTTCAAGTAGCAAGTCTCACATTCTTGAAACTTCCCATGTTGGTGTTGGAACCTACGCAATTTTATACATCAATAATTTTTGGCATGCCTAGTGGGACTAGATTCTAAGACTTTGTTCTTCATTTTCAGTGAATCTTTGTCCTGTATTTTGTGGTTTTGATGGAAACTCACAGAAATATTTGCTCATAGGAGCATGAATCTTCCATCTAGCAACTCTACTAAGGTTTCTTTCTTAGATCTTTACTCCTGTAGATCATGGCAGCCCCTAGTATCTATGTGCATCTGAATATTAAAAGAGATCTTCCCTTTGTGACTTGGGATTCACGTCCTCTAGTTCTTCAGCAACAGGGTCAAGTTCCTGACACAGCCTGGAAGGCACTGCCTCACTTTCTTGGAGATGGCTCTATTTGCCACAAAGATCACATCCAAGATGTCGCTAGTTTATGCTCTATTCATAATGTCACAACTGAGAATCATGCTCTCTTGTTGCTTGCAGCTTCCCTCAAAGGAAAAGCAAAAGAATGGTACAAAAGCTTGCAGCCAGGTTTGATCACTAGATGGGATCAACTTGGTGGGCTCATGTACGATCAGTTCAGAGACAAGATAGACGTCAGCACTCGCACCCAGAACCTGATTACAATCAAGAGGCATCCAATGGAGCCCATACATGATTTCAATTCAAGATTTGGCAAGGTATGGAAAAAAATTTCTATAGACATGAGGCCCCCTCCAGTCTTTGATTTCTTGTATTATTTGAAGGCTTTAGACCCTGAGATCTCTATCATGATACAATCCCTAGGAGGTGAAACTCTTCCTCAATCATATGATCTTGCCATTAAGGCTGAAAGTAACCTCATATTATCTAGTAAACTGCCTCCCCTACCCTTCAAACCATTGATACCTCATGTAAATACCTTATCTTAGACTCTTTCTTGTAGCCAGATACATACAAATTTTAGTCCACCCACCCTCCCTGCTGATTTGCCAAATCATGAGGAGATGAGTGCTATGAAAGAACTAATTAAAACCCTTGACTATGAGATCAATGAGTTAAAAGGTCAAGCTATGTACCCTGCTGATCCATATGTCATGCCTCCAGATCTTTATGAATAGCCATACTAGTGTGGTCTTATTACATAAAAAATCCTTCCTCATTACAAGGCACTGCCCTACTATCTTGAAAATTATCCTTTACGAGCCACCATAGCTGCAAATCAACCTATAGAAGCCATTGACCAGGTTCTCTATCACTTTGACATCTAAGAAGAATCAAGAATCAAATTACAAGAAAGAAAGTGGATACTATGTGCCCTTCTAGTTACCAGCATCAAGCATATGTGGCAAGGTGTGATCCAGAGTTACTGTCAAATCTTAAATCAAATTCAGAAGTTGTTGATGAGGTGAGGCTTCTAGAAGCTGAAAAGTACTTTGTGAAAGGCTTTGAAGCTAAAAAGTATTGGGTCTACAGTGATGAACAGTCTGTGCATGATCTTGAGGAGAAAATTGCAAAAGAAGTTTCTGCATCTACAAAAAGTGAATGTCTTTATTTCTCCAATAAAGTTTCACATCTAGGAGGAGATATCACAAAGGTACAAGAGCAACATAAGGGGCAGCATGAGGAGGATTTGTTTTCAATTTTGCAACAAGGATACCAGCTTCTTGATGAGGAAGATCCTACAATTGAGAAAATGCATGGTTCATTCATAAGGCCTCCTGTAGCAAGTCATGTAGATAATTTTGAGGGATACACAACTACCAGAGCTGATTTGTTTACTATTTTTGCAAATGGTTATTGTCTTCTTCTTGATGAAGTTTTGCCTCTACAACATGATGAGATCCGAAGAGACAGATGTCACCGTATAGTGCCACATATGATGTCACAAACTAAGTTAGATTCTACACCTTTCTTCATACACAGAGGAATCCTGGTCAGATTTAAGAATATTCTAGGTAGTTTTGTCACTTGTATGCTTGATTTTGATGCCATCATAAGTCATCATTTTGTTGAAGGACCTGCAAAAGAGGTCATTGATAAAGTTCAGTTGATAGAATCTTTCAAAGGCAACCAGAAAGAAGAGCTTCAATATTTTATTTTCCCTTCCCACCCTCCACTGGAGCACGCACAATATGCAAATCAATCTAATTGGTGTTTTGATGCCAACCAGGATGAGCCTCCAGAATGTAGAAAAGTAAAAAGGTACAAAATATTATTATATTTTTTCATACAGTTTGTCTAGTTCATTTTTAGTTTGATGCGGATTTAGTGGAGAAACATCATTAAATCTGGCAATTATTTTGCCATTCCTGTAAATGGGCATGTTCCTGTATGTTTCAATTGTTAGTGATTAGTTTCAGTTTTCAGAATAAGCTACAGTGGTAGTATAATTTTTCAATTTCAGTTGTTTGTTTTCAATAAATCTCTGCTTCTATGAATGGAGATAAGTTCTATGGTTCAGCTCTGTGTCAGTTTCAAAGGTGTGGATGATTAGTAATGGTTTCAGATTAGGGATGTATTTAGTTTAACATAAGATTCAACTCCATCTTCAGGGCATATTGCATTATTTTGTTTGCATGGTTGTTGGCCACATATGTGACTTCAAGAGATGGTGTTTTCTATATTGATCCTATTTGCCCAATGGATAAAGGGTACTAATCTACGAAATTAGAGGTTCTAAGGTTCAAAGTGAGTAGGCCCATTCACCCAGCCCGTCGCCATGAATTGTTGTGCATTTTGTGTACATCATTTTGAAAATTTTCAATAAACGTGTCAGAATTGTGGCTACTTGATTATTTTCCTAGTTTCCATTAATTCATTATGGAAAGGATTTAGTGAGATTCATAATGTAATCTGTATGCTCATTGTGCATTCATAAAGAAATGACAAATTAGTTACTATGATGTTATTTCTCAGAATTGACAAGCTCTTGTGTATGAGGCATAGCCTCTAAGTTCTGATATGTGACTAAACTAAACATTATCCTTTGTGCTAGGACAGGAAGCTCCACCAATTCATAAAGAACAAGCCATATCAAGTCATCCCTAAAGCTAGGCTAAGCATAATTTAAAGGAATAGGCTCAATTCATATAGAGACACACAAGATGGTAAGGATGGCAGCCTATAGTCCAGGCACTGGCTTATGATAATCACAAATGAATGATCAGGTCTCTCAAAATAGATACAAGGCAATCAGTTCAAAATAATGAAGCCACAGCTTTCAGTAGTTTGAAGGCATAAATAAAAAGCCACTAAAGAGTGGAGCATAAAGGAAAAAGAGTACATTCCATGGAAGGCACCACCTCTCTTATAGAAAGCAGCGGCCTCATTCAAAAGATGGGTAAAGGGATGAAGTGTAGAAAGCATACTCAAGGTGCCACCATAAACAATGTATGTGTAATCTACACTCATATTTTAAAGCACAACCCATATAAAATGTGATGATGGCTTGTGGAGAATTCAAAGAAAGAAAAGTAAATGAAATGGTGTGTGGCCTTCGAAATGCAGTCATCAGTATAAATGAAAAAGTACAAGCTTCAGAGTGATGGCTCAACCCAATGAATTCATGACATAGTTTTCAATTGGTACAAACTGCCCAAAATGAAGAAGGTGCAGTCATTCTATGAAAGGCATGAACTATTTTAATAAAGGAATGATGCTCTCAGATTATTCAAGGTGCATCCCAAATAGATATAAAGAGAAAATATAAAGATGAAGGTGCACATCAACATATTGCAAGAATTCTCAAAGCATAACCATTATGTAAAAACATGACACAAAGCAATAAAAGGGAATAGCCATGATGCTCATGTTTGAAGACTTATTTATTCACTACAAGGTGGAAATGCCATATGAAGATATGACTCTTCATTTTGTGAGCTTGGTGCAGGACATTCAATGAAGCCTCTAGCATGTAATCTGAGATAGCATGAAGAGATCAAGCCATTGCTAGTGTTGAGAGGTAGCTAGTTTATAAGAGGGTGTGGCTCTTACAAATAGTCATTATATGCATGCCACACTCACAATAAGGGTACATAATATCAAATGAGGCTCGATCATTTACAAGTAAGTGTAAACAGTGGCGTTGCTAAGTAATGAGACTATGGCACTACATATATTCAGAGGTGCCGTTTATCTCAAGGTTTGATTTATCATTTGCCATCAGTTGAAGAGAACATAGACTAGCATAAGATCAACGGCTCAGCTAATTTCATGTATTGGTACCGATGAAGGAGGTAGCTTAGAAATAGAGGCAGCCAGTATATGGGAAAATCATCAACATCAATGATGTAGTTTTAATAATGTATAGTTTAAAACAAAGATGACATAGACATTCAAAGTTCAGGATGGGCTTTCCATCAAGGTACATTCTAGGGAAAATGGTGGCGGCTTCTCGTGGAGGATCAGCCATAATGATGAGAGCTAGTTCAGCTGAGGTATATATCACACCTTCCCATGGAGGAGCTAAGCAAAGTAAAGAAACTCCAATCACAAAACCAAAATCCTGTAGGTCTCCGCTCAGTTGCCATAAGAAAGCATTCATATGGGTCTAGGGTTTTCGTAATGCAGTGAATTTGCCACCGTTGAAGAAAGGAGATCTAATGGTGTGGCTACAAAATAATGAAAGCTGTGGAAGAAGCCACTTGTTAGCACTCGAGTTAAAGTAGAGAAACTTAGAAAGTCACCAAGGCTGCCACGTGGGTGAAGCGGTGCAGAGGAGCAAAAAGAAGCTGTAGATCAAACCACATGGAGCAAGCAGAGCACAAGGAAATCTATTTGTTTTAATTTTCAGAAAACTCATTAAGGAAATTGAGACTCGCGTGAGTTTTCAAGGTGGAGTTGAGTCTTTATAATATTGAGTTTAAGTTGGTGGGTCCTCCAAGTATTTTAATATCAAATAAGAGTTTTATTTCCTAAAAGTGAACGTGGAAGTTTTAGAATAAGTCAAATTCAAATAAAAGGAAAGATGAGTCACTCAAATATGTGGGTCCCTCTCCAAACCCATAAAGCCAAGTTATTTAATATAATGCTTATGTGACTCATTTTTTGACTCCATGCTACTATTCATGGGAGATGATTAGAAAATGCAGCCCTAATTTGCACAACGACTTTTATTTTTCACCAACAAGTAAAGAAGAAGAAACGGCAGGAATATTTTCACAGAGCCAAATGGAGAGTTTCAGTTGCCATTTAAGTTACAGCCATAGTTTTAGTTTCAAATATAGTTACACTGTTAAATTTGGTGCTAGATTTTATGGCAGATTTCACAAGTTTCAGTTGCAAAGATTCGTGGAGGCCGTTGAGATTTTGTTAAGTCTTTCAGGCTATAAATGGGTAGACCTGAGACATAGTTGGATTTATATACATACATAGAGAGTTCTACATTTTCTACAGATCAGAGAGTTGGAGCAGCAGAGATAGAACTTCTTTCTTTTGCCTTAACAGTTTCTCTTTCAGGAGGATTGTAATAGTTTATTCTATGCAACAGCCTTTGCCTCTATAACCTGTTATCATTCAAATAAGGAGATATTGTTCTATGCATACTTGAGTGTCTCTGTTTCTTTCTTTTAATTTCTCTATTTCTCTGCCTCTGTTAAGCCTGTTTCTTAAACTAAGTTTTAATCATGCATTTTTCTCTTTAATTCTAGTTAAATCCTTCAAGGTTATCATTGTGCAACTATTCATTTCAAATCTGACGAATCGCCTTAGATTTAAGCATTTATTTCTGCAAATCTAGTTTTCTTTCTAACCTTTTTCCCAAACCCCACTGAAAGAATGGAAGAGACAACTTCCCTAAAACCTGGAGGTCACTCTGAGAAGCATTCCCACATCATAGAGTTTCCCATGTTGCTACTATTTTAGACCCACAAATTTATGCATCAACCGTAACCATTTCTAGACTTTGCTCTATAAAAGGGTCATGACTATTCTATTGTATGGGGATCAAATTTTTGAAACTAAGGGAAACTAAATTGTTCCAATTCTGAGCACTGAGTTTGTAATTTTCTGTACCTTTGTGAATTCTCTCTTAAGTTTCTTTCTCAAGACCCCTGTAAATGTTTGTAATTTTTTGCAACTTTGTGAATTCTCTCTTAAGTTTCTTTCTCAAGACCACTATAAATGTACATGTTTTTCACATACCTAATGGAGCTAAAACTATAGATTACCTCCTGATTGTAAATCTTACATAATCTTCTAGTTGATTCCTCGTGTGTAATAGTGAAATGTTGTGCTCTACTGATGTGCTTTCATTTTAATTACATAATGTTGTCAACTTTCCTTTTAAGATTTGTGTTGATCATATGTAGCTATGGAACATCCTGGTGATATATGATTTAGTTTGCTTCTTTTCATTACAGTATTAGAGCATGTATGTGGATTGTTGGTCAAAATTAAGTAATTTTAGGATTTTAACTTCTAAACTCTATTTTCTAAATTTCATTCCATAACTAGTTATAAATACTTGTAAATAATGATGAATCATAAGAAAATATAGAAAATATATGCTAAATAATGATAGATCTAAAGCATATACAGTGAAGATATGTAAATACTAATGCATTTTGTGCAAATTATTGTAAATATCAGTGAATTGCATGCTTTCAACACATTCTTGGAACAAATTTGAAGTTTACAAGGAAATATTCTCATAATTTGTCCAAATTAGGGATGGATTCTAGTGAAATACTCAAAGTTAGGAACATATTTACATATATTTGCACAAATCCTAACTCAACATTGTAGGATTTAACATCATTGTGAAGATATATGCAGAAAGAGGTGTTTTGGACAAGAAATTGGTAAATATTGGTAGAAATTATCAAAGCACATAAGGCCCCAACATGATTAACAACAAGACACATCAACCCTGAGTAACTATCAAATGGTCAAGACCTGACTCACAAAGACTTGGGATCATGAATTCACTTTGAATTTATCATATCTTTGAAGATAAATAGAGGTTTGTTTGTGAACTTTTATTTTCTATTTGTGTGACTAACAATTGCATCAATAAACTTTTGGGGCTAGAAGGAGGGCCTGCAACTGGAAGCTTTATATTTCTATAAATATTGCATCAATATTTCATCCTTTAAGTTAAGTGACTACAAATATCTCCTATTTGAGAGGAATCAATTGCATCTTTGTAAAGATTCACTTAGAAACTACAAAGTTGACCTAAATTTTAGAGTTGTCTCATCGACCTTCTACTAGATCAAAATCTAGTGGACTCAAGTGCTAGAATAGCCTGCATTGAGGCCAAGACCATGCCCTATCAGTGGAGTGTCTATACCTATTGATCTTGTAGTACTATTACCTATCATGCCTGTGTCACTAGTAGCTCCTGTACAAATTCCTATAGCTTTCTTCAATGTTGAATCACCTATGTGCTTTGCTATATAAAATGAGTTACTGAAAAAATTCATATAAGTTGTGACTAAATTATCACATGTACCAAGATGTAAATGATCATTTGAGAACATTTAAAGAAGCATTCTTTAGAGCTAGAGTACAACATGAAGATGTAGTGTGCAGACTTTTCTCTTACACACTAGTAGAGGAAGCTTACAGCTAGTATGTAAACTTACCTCAAAACTCAACTACTACATGGTTGATGATGGAAAATGCTTTTAAAGCTAGGTTTAGACCTCCAATAGACACATTAACATTATATCACCACTTTTCTAAAATCAAAAGAGACGAAGGTGGGTTTATCATAAATTTTAATGATTGCTTTCAAAAAGTGTACCCCAGGCTCATGACCCTATATACTATTGTGGAATATGTTTCCATGTAGGTATATTATTCATCCTTGGATCTATTGATGACTATGTTTGTCTACAGGGAAAATCTAGGCATTACAAGATTACCAGGTGCATATGCAACAATTAAGATTGACACAAAAACTAAACCAAGTAGGGCACAATCCTTTGCCTAGTATGGAACCTTTTGCTTTGCCTAACCAAATGCAACATGTCAATAGAAGCACAATAAATCACATTCCAATGTAGAATCCTTTATAGATACCACTAATTAGTGCAATTCCTCCCCAAGGAAATTGCCAGATGATTCAATATCTAGGATATGCTCCAACTGAAGCTAGACCAAATGGTAATGGTAACTCTTTCTATCTTCCTAACTAGGATAACATAGTGGCTAAGGTGCAGGAAGAGGAGGAGCATATAATGGAGATAAATGCTTAGCTAAAATGATTAACTACTGAGGTAACATAGTTGAGAAATCAAAATTTCTATTCTCAGGCTAATGCTCAGAGCTAGTAGAATAGAGGATATAAGAATGATAGAGGGTACAACAATGATATTGGATACAATAATGACAGAGGTTACAATGGTAATAACACTCAGTGACCTCCAAGAGTCTGGAACACCAGGCTAAATAATAGAATGCTACCATCACCCCTAGATAATCAGGCACCTCCTGAACCAAAGAAAATAGTTAGAGTTAATCTAGCTAGAGCTGTATTGAATAATTGGTGTAGAATCTATAACACTAGTGCACATCCAGAGTTAGACTGTCATCGGTTTAAAATTGTTACCAACATTTTCCAAGTAGAAGTTTAGAATACTGAAGTTGGAGTAAATTTTCCTAAAGGAAATGATTTAGTACCCTTGGGGTATGAGTCAGCAATGGTCCTAGAAAGTTCCATAAGTCAGAAAGTACAAGAGAATACAGTACATGAAAATTACACTCATGGATGTGAAGAGACAACTTTATCTTTTTAGGATTATACTTTTCCTTTTGAAAGGGATAATGAACTTGACAAAGAGGTGGAAGTACATGCTTTTCAATAGTTCTAGAGAGGACATAACTACAATATGAAGATTAACAATAATAGGTCGTCTAGACTTTCGACGAGCTCTATTCCACCGAATAATTTTAACACTCCTTCGGATGTTAATGCTAGCAACAATCCAGCACCTTTGAGAGTAAATTAGAATCATTTCAACTCCTCATCTACATTAGCTAAAGGTATGAATGATCTCATTGAGTCTGATAGGCTAGTTACATACTTAGTTGATGAAATCAAAAGGATAAAAATTAGTCTGGCTTTGTCTAAGTTGAAAAAACCAATGATTAAGAAGGCTTTCCTCAAGTCTTTAGATGAGCCTATAGGAAAAGAGAATGTCTCTAGTACTATTCCATCTAGATATCCCATACATAAGAATATGCCCTCTAAACCTAAAGAGAAAGGTCAAGTCCATGTTGTAGATACTGCACCAATAGCATTATATAAAGGAAAAACTGACTCCCCTCCTTTTCTTCTTACTTTGAGAATATTTGGGAAAGATATTCATAATTGCTTAGTAGATTTTGGAGCCTCCACCAATGTCATGCCTTTGTCAGTGTGTCAAATCCTAGGTTTGTCCCTTGCTAAATCCCTAAAGAAGGTCACTCAGTTGGATAAATATGAGCTCAATGTCGTAGGTGAGTTAACCCATATCCACATGCAGTTAGCTTCTGATCCTAGAGTCCAGCACTTCATTAACATATAGGTAGTGGATATTCCTAATACTTATGGCATGTTACTAAGTAGGGACTGGTCCAAAAGATTAAATGAATAGATGCTTATAGATTTCTCACATATGTGGTTTCCATGGAGAGGAATTCCCAATCAGATTAGGATCGAAGTTGAACCAAGGATGAGGCACATGATCACCAAATATCATCATAACAATGAGTTGTTATATACAAAATTTGAGGAGTAGGGTATTTAGAGAATTAAGACTCTAGGGGTCATAGTGTAAGAAGTAATAACATGCAATGTGGTGTAGGAGCACCTGAGGGGTCATCAAACCCCTATAAGGCACATTTTGAAGTTTTTGTGTTCTAAGAGACCATGGTTGTTAATAAGGTCTTGAAAGACCATTTCTCATGTTTTTTAATAAGGACCATGTCCATTAATATCATGTTGAGGACATTATTTATGTTTTGAGATCATTAGGGTTATGGTGTGTCAAAGATTCAAAAGGTTACAAAACTATTTCAAAGTTATTAATGTAAAAAGAGTGCAAAACATGTTGTAATGTGGAAGTTGCAAAGGCCAACCAACCCAAAAGTGGTTATGGATGGTTACGACCATTCAATATCATTGTAATCTATTGAAATATGCTCACAAACGTTGAGAAAAGTAGGTTGGATGAATAAAAATCACGTTTTTGCCTCTTTTCCTTGTTTTTCTGTACTTTTTGACTGCAAATTTGCTGTTTCCAGCATTGGTACGGTTTTGTACGGATAGATACAGAGACAATCCATATATGGTTGGAAAGAGGATTGAATAACCTTTCAAATGAATCTGGTTTGAGGTCCTAAATCTATTCCTAGGGGAAATTATCGCTGTTTTTCTAAAACTACTTGTTTATAGTCTGTTAAGGGTTTTGAGGGAGTAAAAAATGGTATTTTAGTCATTCCACTTGCTGTCCAGACCTGTAACTTGGTGGAATGACTTTATTTATAGTAGGTTAGATGTTCCAATGGTTTTGGGAGGCAGAAAAGGTATGTTGTGTGAGTTTGTGGTGATGCCCTTGAGTTGTTTGTAGTATTTTCAATGTGGAAAAGAGGAACTAAAGAGGGTATTTGACAAAATGTCAATGGGAAAATCTATCTGATGGTTTTGTGAGTTTGTGAAGGTCTATTCTAAGGTGTTTGAGGTAGTGGCTTGTGGAGAAAGTGATTGGAACCTTCATTTCCAATAAACCCTCCTCAATTTGGCCAAAACTAAGAGTTTTGTGGTTTGGCACGTTAGTGAGAGTGTCTCTTGAAACAAATGGTGTTTTTGGGGGTTTGGACACATGGTGAATGCTGCCCCATCAAGTCCAGGTGGTTGTTGGGTGTTTATAGGTATGTTCCTTCACAAACTAGGCCTAATTAGCCTATTTTAGACAGCGAAAAATGCCATTTTTGAGGCACATGGTCCAAAGGAGTCACTGTTGGTTTTGGGATATGTTATGTAACTTGGAAATGGGTATCTGAATCTGCATTTTGTTTGGGAGGTCTTTTGGAAAAGTTGAGAGAAAAGGCCCAAAAACAGGGTCTGCTGTTCTACTAGACTAGGTTTGGTAGAAAGATGAAAAGTGTGAAGATCGATACTTGAGGTTTGAAAGTTTTTTGAGTCAAACCAAATTGAGTTTGTTGAATCATTTAACAACCCCTCCTCTGCATCATAGTGGTATCAGAGCAAGCGAGTAGATTCGTGAAGGTTGAGAGAAGAAAGTTTGGATAGTTGAAGGCAAGATGCCTCCAAAAGGTGGATCAGCAATTGCTAGGGAGTTGAAGGCCCTTAAAGAGAAAGTTGCAGCATTAGAGGCTAGAGATAGGAGGAGGAGAGTTGATGAAGGTGAGAGTGAGTCAGAGGAAGATGGCAGAGAAGAAGTTCCACAAGAGGAAGAATTGGATCCAAAAGATGCAAGGATGACAAAACTTCTTAAGGCAGTTAGAGTGAGTGACCACAAAGCCAAGGCAGATTTACCAATGTATGGAGGGAAATTAGATGGTGAAGAACTTATAGATTGGATTGGGGCTTTGGAAAACTACCTTGAGTGTGAAGAAGTGGAAGAAAATCAGAAGGTTAAGGTGGCCAAATCAAGATTGAAAGGTCATGCTTTGTTATGGTGGGATTGTGTGCAGGCTGATAGGTGGAAGAAAGACAAGCCAAAGATCACTTCTTGGAGCAAGATGGTGGAGAGGTTGAAGGCAAAGTTTCTACCCAATGACTACTATGTTCAGTTGTACAAAAGGCTGCAAAATCTAAGACAAAAGGAGAAGGATGTGCAAGCATATACAGAAGAGTTTCATAAGCTGGATATCAGGACAGCACATGAGGAAGATGATGAAGAGAAGGTAGCACGGTATCTCAATGGTTTGAGGTACAATATCCATGATGAACTCAATCTCACAACACCAAGGACAGTTGAAGAATGCTACAAGCTGGCTATGAAGGCTGAAGAAAAGTTGCAAAGAAGGCAAGAGAGACAAGGAAGTGGTAGAGGAAATACCAATAGAGGAAGAGGAACAAGATCAATCCAAGAAGACCAAGGAGACACAAGCAAAGGTAAGGACCAAGTTTCTGATTTTAGAGGGGGATTTAGAGGCACCAGAGGTGGAGGTAGAGGTTCTAATTTTTTCACTGGGAGATGTTATCATTGTAATGAGATTGGTCATACAGTATACAAGTGTCCAATGAAACAAAGTTCTACATCCAGTGGTAGTGAAAGGAGGAATGAAAAGAGGATTCAATATGTGCAAGAAGAGGAGGTAGATGAAAGTGTTAACTCTCCAATTGGGAGTGCAGCCCCAGTTCAAGATGGAGAGACATTGACGATGAGAAGAACACCATTGCAAGCATCCAAAAATTCATTGAATAGGAGAGCTCTTTTCAAAACCACATGTAAGTGCAAGGACAAGGTATGTAAGGTTATAGTTGATTCAGGATCTACTACAAATATGGTTTCAAATGAAATGGTTAATAAGCTGAATTTACAAAGGATTCCTCATGAGTTGCCATATAGGGTGTCATGGTTGAGTGATGATCAAACTCTCTTGGTTAATGAACAAGCTATTGTTGCTATTGGAGGATATAGGGATAAGGTACTTTGTGATGTAGTACCCATGAATTGTTGTCATTTACTTCTTGGCAGACCCTGGCAATATGATAGGGATGTGTGGTATAGTGGCAAGAATAATACATATACCATACATAGTCAAGGCAAGACATTTACTTTGTTGCCACTCCTTCAGGATGATGAGGATGCAAGTCTGATGAATATAGTGATCATGTGTGGGAAGAAAGAACCCATACCAATTGACAGAAAGGTTCAAGCTGCTGTCATAAATAAGTTCAAATCAAAGTTTGATGTAAAAGATGAATTAGTAATTGATTGGAAGGCTAACATTTTGATTGGAATGGTAGTGTGTCCTTTGGTGTAGGATAAGTTTGTTGTACAAGTTAAAAGTACAGGCACAATGGTGCAAGGTGCTGATACAACAATGGATGTAGTGGTCAATTTGCAAGAGCAGGATATGCCACACAAGGAAGAACCCAAAGAGTCTACAATTGCAGCAGAGAGAGAGGCAAGTATGTGGGCTTCTCATCATGGTGAAAGTATTTGTAAGTGCAGGAAGGAAGGATGGATGCCATTTCCAAGTCCAAGGACAGCAAATAAGTCCTATTCAAATGTGATCCCCAAAGTGCAGACCAACTTGCAAGATGACAATGTCATGATTCTAATTTGGCAGCCCATGTTGCAGTATTTGAGTCCATGGAGCAGACCTCAGGATGATCATGCTTCTGGCCAATGTTGTGGAGTTGATTTCAGTCCTTCCTCATAGGACATGAGTTCTTTTGTAGAGGGGGAGTATGGTGCAGGAGCACCTGAGGGGTCATCAAACCCCCATAAGGCACATTTTGAATTTTTTGTGTTCTAAGAGACCATGGTTGTTAATAAGGTCTTGAAAGACCATTTCTCATGTTTTTTTATAAGGACCATGTCCATTAATATCATGTTGAGGACATTATTTATGTTTTGAGATCATTAGGGTTATGGTGTGTCAAAGATTCAAAAGGTTACAAAACTATTTCAAAGTTATTAATGTAAAAAGAGTGCAAAACATGTTGTAATGTGGAAGTTGCAAAGGCCAACCAACCCAAAAGTGGTTATGGATGGTTATGGCCATTCAATATCATTGTAATCTATTGAAATATGCTCACAAACGTTGAGAAAAATAGGTTGGATGAATAAAAATCACGTTTTTGCCTCTTTTCCTTGTTTTTCTGTACTTTTTGACTGCAAATTTGCTGTTTCCAGCATTCGTACAGTTCTGTACGGATAGATACAGAGACAATCTATATATGGTTGGAAAGAGGATTGAATATCCTTTCAAATGCATCTGGTTTGAGGTCCTAACTCCATTCCTAGAGGAAACTATCGCTGTTTTTCTGAAACTACTTGTTTATAGTCTGTTAAGGGTTTTGAGGGAGTAAAAAATGGTATTTTAGTCATTCCACTTGCTGTCCAGACCTGTAACTCGGTGGAATGACTTTATTTATAGTAGGTTAGATGTTCCAATGGTTTTGGGAGGCAGAAAAGGTATGTTGTGTGAGTTTGTGGTGATGCCCTTGAGTTGTTTGTAGTATTTTCAATGTGGAAAAGAGGAACTAAAGAGGGTATTTGACAAAATGTCAATGGGAAAATCTATCTGATGGTTTTGTGAGTTTGTGAAGGTCTATTCTAAGGTGTTTGAGGTAGTGGCTTGTGGAGAAAGTGATTGGAACCTTCATTTCCAATAAACCCTCCTCAATTTGGCCAAAACTAAGAGTTTTGTGGTTTGGCACGTTAGTGAGAGTGTCTCTTGAAACAAATGGTGTTTTTGGGGGTTTGGACACATGGTGAATGCTGCCCCATCAAGTCCAGGTGGTTTTTGGGTGTTTATAGGTATGTTCCTTCACAAACTAGGCCTAATTAGCCTATTTTAGACAGCGAAAAATGCCATTTTTGAGGCACATGGTCCAAAGGAGTCACTGTTGGTTTTGGGATATGTTATGTAACTTGGAAATGGGTATCTGAATCTGCATTTTTTTTGGGAGGTCTTTTGGAAAAGTTGAGAGAAAAGGCCCAAAAACAGGGTCTGCTGTCCTACTAGACTAGGTTTGGTAGAAAGATGAAAAGTGTGAAGATCGATACTTGAGGTTTGAAAGTTGTTTGAGTCAAACCAAATTGAGTCTGTTGAATCATTTAACAACCCCTCCTCTGCATCACAATGACATGAAGGAAAATAGTGAAGTAAATGTAATCACTCATACCATGGGTTGTGCTAATTGAGTCAGATTATGAAATATCAGATGAAGACAGAGGAAGAAGGTTAACTATATTTGATGAATATTTGTCTAAGGAGATCCAATGGTGCCAATTGCATAGAATCTCACCCAAGCAAGCCTTGTTGGAGGGATGGTGCAGGTTGTATGAAGCACCACACTAAGAAACTACTTGTGTATTATGCTTAGAGTTAGTAAGTAGAAAGGAATGCTTATGTTCAAGAGGTAAATTGACCAGGTCCAGTAAAGTCCCTAAGAGGGTGAAATGTCAAATAAAAGAAATAGGTCATGCGTTAACCAACCAAAATTGTAAGATGCAGGAGAATGTGCCTAAGGAAATTCATTCTTCTTCCATAGATGTCATAGTGGAACAAATTGAGGATCCAGACATGGAATTCACAATAGAATATCTCAAACAGATTCATAGTCACACAACATCTAGATGCTTGAATGTCTATATACCCCAATTTCTAAAAAATAGGGGATGCTTATGCAGCATAGATCACCATCTTCTTTGAAATGGATTGTTGAATGAAGCGCAACCAGAGATAGAAGGAAGAAAAGTCTAGATAAGGATCCACTTGAGGATAAACTATGGATATTAAGATTTGATAGATCCAAGCGCAAGCAAGGAGCTGGTGTGAGAATTGACTTCATCAATCCATAGGGAAAATCATTCTTAGTTGCATATAGGTTACAGTTTCTTTGTACCAATAACATACTGGAATATGAAGCCTTAATTCAAGGTTTTCTATGCGCATTGAAGAAGAAGCTTAAAGTCCTTCATGGATTTGGAGATTCAGAGCTAGTAGTTAAGAAAGTAAGGAAAATATACTCATGCAACTACAAGCAATTGTGTAGTTATAGGCACAAGGTCTGAGATTTGATCAAGAGCTTTGATGCTTTTAATATAACTCATTTTCCAAGGAAGTTTAATCACTGAGTAGATGCTCTGGCCATAGCTTCCAACACGTTAGAACCATTAACTATATAAGGGATGAAGAGATCCTCTATTAAGCTAGTATCAATGCCATCAATCCCAAATAATGTCACCAATTTACAAGTATTTGAAGTTGATCAACACATCTTGGATTTCATTTCTAATAGGGATATCTTTGAAGCTTAGGTGATAGATGAACACAATAGAGATGATCTAGGTTGGGATGAGGAGGAGATTATCAACTTACAAGATAACATGATTCTAAGAGGAATGATAGAATTGGAAAGGTTGTTTGATTTGGGTGGTTTAGCAAAGCAAAAGAATCTTCCCAAAGAAGATAGGGGAGATTATGAGATTATAAACATAGGTGAGAATTTAGATCTTATGAATGTTCTAATTGGCAAGGTATGTACACTCTTGAAGAAAGAGAAGGGATAAATCAAGTTCTAAAGGACTATATTCATGTGATAGCATGGACATATGATGAGTTTCAAACATATGACACCTCAATTATAATGCATACCATTCCATTGAAACCTAATGCAAAGCTGTTTAGGAGAAGTAGAGGCTAGTGAATGCATTACTGGAGCCCCTGATATTTAAAGAAGTTAGGAAATTGCTAGTTGCACAGATAATTTTTCCTATTAGACACTCCAATTGGGTAGCTAACTTAGTCCCAGTGCGCAAAAATAATGCTGATGCTTGACTGTGTGTAGACTTCAGGAACCTAAATAGGGCATTTGAAAAAGATAATTATCCTTTACCCTCCCTAGATGAAGTGCTCTAGATGGTAGATGGAGTGCAAATGATGTCCTTTCTTGATAGTTTTTTAGGGTATAACCAGGTTATGGTGGATAAGATAGATATATTGAAGACTGCATTCACATCAAAGCGAGGAACTTTTTCTTACAGAAGAATGCCATTTGGCTTGATAAATGCAGGTGCAACATTTCAACATGCCATGGATATAGATTTTCAAGGCTTAGAGGGCCAGTGCATTATTATATACATGGATGACCTGACTATATTTTCTAAGGTCAGAAAGGATCACATTGGGAACCTATGAAGAGTATTATAGAGATGTGAACAATATGGTATTTTAATGAATACAAAGAAATGTATCTTTGGCATCACCACTGGGAAGCTATTAGGACATTTGGTGCCTAAAAATGGAATAACCATCAATCCAGATCAATTTTAGTCTATCATGAAGACTCAATTGCCTGGAAGCAAGAAGGAACTAAAATCATATTTCAGAAAGATTAATTTTGTTCTCAAATTCATAACAAGCATTGCTGAAATAGTAAGACCATTGAATTCTATGTTGAAAGAGATGTAGAGAGAGTGGACATTGGAGGCTAAAGCTGCATTTGAGGATATAAAGAAAGTTATTGTTGATGCTCCTATGTTGAATAGTCTTGATTATACCAAAGCATTTTATATTTACTAATTTGCCTCCAGCCATACATTTGCCGTTGTATTGACATAAAGGAATGAAACAAAGGATGAGAGACCTATCGCTTTCATGAATTCCATTCAAGGATGCTGAGTTGAGATACTTGGATGTAGAACGACAAGCCTTAGCCTTAGGGTAGTAAAGGAATTCAAGAATTACATCCTGAGGAGCAAGGTAATTGTTGTTGTCCCAGATTCAAGATTGAAGATGCTATTATTGTAGAGTGAACCAGGAGAAAAGAGAGCCAAATGGATCACCATTCTACATGAGTATGACATGGATATCACTCTAATGAAGCTCGTTAGAGGACAAGCCCTAATCTAAATGATTCCAGAAACTGATCCTAATCTAATTAGTTAGCAATATATAGTTGATTCAGATATACAAGAGGATTGGTACTCACACATAAGGCACATCTTGATCACAGGAAGATGTCCATCCAATCTAAAAGCATATCAGAGAAGAGACTTGAGGATCAAGGCTAGAGATTACATGATCAAAGGAGGAGTCCTATTCAAATGAAATTATGAAGGAATATACCTTCTATTGACGCCTAAAAAATTAGTCCCCAAAATGCCTCATTTTGCCCCCAAGTTTCGTATGAATCCCACTTGACCCTATAGCTTATAACTAATCAAAGATATCGTTCATGGGTTTTCATGTGTTTACAATTCAAAAATATAAGGTACAAAAGCTAAAAATTTGGCTAAGTCCCAATATCCTAAGTTTCCCCTTGTGTTTTTTCCCCTTTACAGAGGTTGGAGTTTTGGGCTTCCTCCTTCCATTGTTCTTTCCTTTTCTGTCTTGAAAAATGCCTAAGTGTTGATGCTTTCTACGTGTTCGGTAGAGTTTCTAAGGTCAGATTTTCTCCCTTCCATCTTCCCAATGGAAAGCATCAGGAGGAATCCCTAATGTTCGAAGCCCGATGGGTCTTAAAATATTCTAAGTATGAAGAATTCAGTAGAATGCACCATGTGACGTCCTGGCACTTCTTTGAAGGAGAAATCAAGGAAGAAACCTTCTGAAATTGTGCTAGGGCTCCACGTGGCAATGTATCGGGCCCCCCTTTTCACGAGTCGCAGCCTCTTTACCTAGTAGGCCAATGTTGTGTTTAAAGTGAAGCGACCCTTAATATTGTAGATGCCCATGCACCACATGGTGTCTTGGCACTCCTTCAAACCAAAAACAAAGAAGAGTCCCTCCCAAGGTGCGCCAATGTGCCACATGTCCTAGTTGGTTATGGCTCAAAATACCATGAATCGACCCACATGTTTCTCCCACACAATTTCTAAGGAAAAAAAGGAAGAGACCCTCCCAACTTGTGTCATGGCTCCATGTGGCAGTTTGTTGAGTCTCTTCAGTTTAAAGTAAAGAAGGTGGAAGGCCAAAAGGCCAAAGTCTACCGAAGGATCGAGCAATATATTAAGTGTTGTGAACTTCAGAGGGTTGGGGTTTTGTATTCTTTCTTCTTCCTTGTGGAAGGTGAGAGGTTGAAATCTCAAGGTCTAAAATTCTAATTTTTCAAAGGTTGGTTTCCTGGCCTTCCAGACTCCTCCAACCTCCTGGGAATGTGCCAACTACTTCCAAGCAACCATTAATACATGGTGGGTGATTGATTCAACTAATCTTAATGTAGTTGGTAGGGTGGTTGAGGATTTTGGTGCCATTTCACTCTCAGACCTAATGTGAAGACTATAAGTAGAAAATCAAAAACTCTTTTCAAGGGTTGGTTGTTGAACCAATTGTCTAGTTTGGGAAAGATTCAGGAAGATTATAGGGCATCAAGCAGAGGAAGAGGTTTGGGTCATGAATGAAGGAATGTGCCTGATACAACATAGGAAGGATTGTAATGTGCATTTTCATGTATTTGTATGCCTCCACAGATGTTTGTAATAATTCAAGGGAATGCATTATTGCAACTTTGTATTTTGCCTTTGCCACATTTGTTGGTGTGATTATAATAGGATTTGATAATGTATGACAACATTTAAATCAATACATGCTTTGTGTCGGGTCATTTCTCTATTACAAACATGTTATTATAGTTTGCCTTTTGATAAATCAGTATGTCTAGTACATAAAGTGTAATTTGAGGAATGTATGTGAATATATTTTAGTTTTCTGTTGATGTTGTTTCAGCCCATTTATTTCCTCTTTATTGCTCATGACTCAGTTGCTCACTGGAGTAGGCACCAGTCCATATTAGGGATAGATCAATCACTCTTTTAAATCAAAAAAATCATTCATCTGTGGTTTAGGGTAAAAACCATCTTTCTTGTGCATGTACATTCACATAGTTGAATCAACTATATAGGGGTTAAGTGAGAGCCAATCATTCTTGATTTAGTGATAGCAATTGGAGTCAAGATCTGATGATTTGGGTTTGGTTTTCCTTTCATTTTTAGTCATTCACATGGATTGAATCCAATACCTATTTAGGTATACCCCTTGGAATATCCCTCCAAAGTATAAGTTGATGTTGAAGTGCAGAGGAGTCTACCCACTCTTATAGGTTGCCTCAAAATCACCCTTGACCTATTGATAAACATATTTCCATCACCTTGTTGACATCCCTGGCCTTGGTGATTATGAAATGTTTTAGGGTTTGAGGTTGTAGTTATTTTGCAATTCAACACCTTTGATGCCTCAATAAGGAAGAAGAAATCAAAGTCTTGCAAGAATTGCATGAAAAAATTGGTAGCGCTCATAGATCTCATCTAGCCACAACACATGTGATTCTTATCTTACAATATATAGTCCAATGATATATAATATGTATGAAATGGAAAGGACATAATATCCCAAATTCCATCATAATTACTAAATATTTAGCAAATATTAGATGACTTAATTCTCAAGATAAAGAATTAACCATATGCAAGAATGAGACATCATCATAAGGAGAAAGAATATAGAAGTGTATAGAAGACATGGGTGTCCTCATGAGGCAAATACACTATTGTATGAAATGTAACCTATAGGTATTCCATCCAATTAGTTCAAAATAGCTGGCTTGAGCCAACACGGAAGTTTTGGGAGAGATTTTCAACTTCCAGCAAAATATAAACTAATTCAAAAGGATAAAAGACACTCACATAATCCTTAGCTTACAATATCTAGTCCAATGATATATAATATGTATGAAATGGAAAGGACATAATATCCCAAATTCCATCATAATTACTAAATATTTAGCAAATATTAGATGACTTAATTCTCAAGATAAATAATTGACCATATGCAAGAATGAGACATCATCATAAGGAGAAAGACTATAGCAGTGTATAGAAGACATGGGTGTCCTCACGAGGCAAATACACTATTGCACCAAATGCAACCTATAGGTATTCAATCCAATTAGTTCACAATAGTTGGCTTGAGCCAAAACAGAAGTTTTGGGAGAGATTTCAAACTTCCAGCAAAATATAAAGGAGAGAACTTAAAAGATGTAAGCTATTCTCATAAAGACTATGGTCTCTTCGAATGCCATGGTTATAGAATATATTTGAAATGGGTCATGAACCCTTTAAGCACATGAAACTAAAGGGTGCAAACCAAATTCCCTAAGTTTGACATAAGATCTCATGCAATGCAAATCAACTCAAAAAGAGCACGAAATGGATTTGATGAAAAGACATTAGAAACTTTCAAAGAAAGATAAATGCAATCAACAAATGTTAGGCCGAATCATTAAGAAAAAATAAAGTATGAGAATTGTGTCATAACTCTTGTTGGAACTCAATTTTTCATAAAATTTCTAAGCACCTTTTTCACATCTTTTGCCATAATAAGTCATTCTGCCCTAGAAAAAAGCCATTTTCTTCCTTTACTGCCAT
Source organism: Cunninghamia lanceolata (assembly GCA_027924645.1). Lineage (NCBI taxonomy): Eukaryota > Viridiplantae > Streptophyta > Pinopsida > Cupressales > Cupressaceae > Cunninghamia > Cunninghamia lanceolata. The sequence goes on from BSBN01001376.1 coordinate 2,820,887, forward strand.
ACCACTGCCATGTTAATCAAAATGCACATTACTCACATTATACCTCCCTACCGTTCAACACTATTGAGAATGCCACAGTACCACGGTGAAAAGAACTACTATACCGCAATACTGAAACATGTAAATATTATGTTGGCAGTACCATGGTGAACTACTAGAAGACAAAATACTCCTTACCGTGATACCATAAGGAATGAGAAGGTGGCTTACGATAAGGAGGTAACCATGGAGAAAGCATTTGTGGTTACACCACTATACCTCGATGGATAGCAACACTGTCAGCGGTAGCAAGGTGACACCGAGATACCGCGAGGGTCTAGAAGAAAGCCCCAGGTAAAGAGGTAACATTAATAAAGGCACCAAAAGCTAAACCGTGATACCATGGATATAAAGTTTTAATCATGCGATAGTACGATAACATTAAAGGTGAGTATTTGACACACCGTAGTGCCGTGTGGGTAGGAGGAACAAGTTGAGGTGGTGCGGTATTTAAAGATCTCACTCTATTTAATGCATACTAGTCACAACATGTCAAAATTCAAAGATTTGAAATCTACATGGAGATTGAAATTATGCGAATTGAATGAGTAAAGAATCAATTGCGTGTTGGCCTCTGAAATAAGAAGAACAAAAAAAAATCCATCATTCAGACTTGCATAGAAAGAATCATGTTGGAGTTTAAGTTCTCAGTTGCGGGGAGATTCTCAGAAGTAATAATTCTAGGTAAGGTTTCTTCATTTCCTCCTGTAAGTTTATAAACCAAATGGCACCTAACAAGGATACTAGCACTAAGAAAGAGGAAACCAAAAGTAATAAAACACCATTGTAGCAACCTTTACTTTCCCTATTGCCTAGGTCAGTTGACAAGGGTCTAAAGAAGATATTCAAAGATTTAGCTCAGGGATGTAGGAACCCTAAAATACCACAGTCGGGATGGGGCTTGTACTGGTATTTCTATAAGAACATAGTAGAAAAGAGTCCCATTTCAAACCCTTGGAATCTAGACTTAGGTAAATTGATTGTCTTGGATGTTTTTGTTGATGTTGACCTAGTTAAATCCCTTGCTTCAAAATAACATGCTCCAACCAAAACAGTAAGGTTGCCAAATGGGGAGTGTTTGGTTGATATCTCTAGAGAGGCCATTATAAGGTGTTTTGGGTTGAATAAACATGCCATAACTGAGATTAATTTGGATAAACTAGAACAAGAATATAAGAGGCTTAGAAAGACTTACAAAATTGATGAACTCCCAGTGCACATGAAGAGAGGTGATGGAAATAGGGTAATACCCATTCTAGCCTCTAAAGTAGAACCCTTCCTAGTTGCAAAGTTCCAGGTCTATTTTCAAAAGACCTATTATGCATTATGCTAGGTACTGGGGATAGATGCAGAGAATTATATGCAGATAGGTCTAATGCGCATGGCGATGATAATTCAGCTCCTAGAAACCAATATGGAATTTGATTTTGCCTCTTTGATTGAAAACCAAATACATGATGGTTTAATACAAGTCAGGGAAGCCAAGGTGCATTCATAAGGTACTCTATGTTGTGTCATTTGATTTTACACCATAATGAAACCAAGTGGACTGCTAGGATAAAATTGTGCACTCATCTGTGTGGAGAAAGGCTCCTTGTCTAGAACTGGTGCCATATTTGGGATAGTAGATGGAATGAATGCAATTTTATTATTTTCAAAGATGATTTTGTTTGTAGGGTGTTGAGAGCCCTTGGTTTTACACCCCAAAGGATGCCTGAATCCATCATGGAGGTTCTAAGGCCTGTACAATGCTTGCCAGATAAAGGATATACCCATATCTATGTAGATTGGTTCTACATGCCTAAGCATACTGTCATTAGGGTAGATTGGTGCAATCAAGCCCCACATTACTTCTGAAGTTTCCCCCTCCTAGGATCTACTTTTTAGAATTTATGTGGAAAATGTTATGGATGGAGTTTGACCTCATGAGGAATCAGAGGAAGGGTACATTTTTACTTGATTTCATAGTATTTGAGGATTTGTCCATAGGTTTTGACACACTGGAGGAATTAAAAAAATTCATGAAGTTAAATTATCCTCTCAAAAGTGTGAAAGAAAGAGTTTGTGACCCTGAGGGGCACATAAACATGATTAGGAGAACCCTGCTCACAAAAAGGGCTATCTCACATCACTTTGATCCTGATGACAATGTAATAATAAATTTAGTTTTCTTTGATGAAGCAATGCGAACTAGAAAGAGGTGGGAGACTATGATGAAACTAGAAGGTAGAAAAAAGAAGAGAGATCCAAGCTTCAAGGGGTATTTTTCTGAAGAACACAACCTCATCAAAAGAATGCAATTGGTGATTAGTAAATTTGACCAACTATTCAAAATGGCCTAGGATGAAGGAATAGTGCCACCCCCTACACCTCATCAACCAACACCAGAAGTTTCTACATCTCAAGCATCTCCTCCATAGTTATCCCCTCCTTCTTTCACTAATGAACCCCAGGCAAATAGACAAAAGATTGAACCATTGGTGGAGTATGACTCCAGTGACAATGAGGAGGATAAGGCTACTTTAGCATTAATAGAGATAAGTGGGGTAGAGGAACAACAGAAGAATCAATAGCCACTAGACACAGAGGTTAGACTTCCAGATGATAAAATAGATGAAATACAGGAAGATGAAAGGTTGGCTGCCTCTCTACAATTCTTAGAAGATGATAACTTTATTAACACTATTGAATTTAGGGATTTTTGGATTCAAATGAAAATGCAGCAGTATGATGAAAAATTGAAGATTAATCTCATAGGGGTTGATGAATCCAAGCATGCTAAAATCCAATCCCAGTCATATGAGGAGCTTAATATTGATAATATAAATATTACTCCCATAGAGGCTAGGGAAATGGTGTTAAAGAGCAATATATTGACCATACCTGGGATGGAGTTATCTAAGGTATTTCTATTAGACCAAATCAGATCTCAGGATGACCCCATACTGGTAGCAGAGTTTGATTCAGAAGGAGTGTCAGGAACTGGGTATAGTCCTACTACAAAAACCCTAGCATTGTGGACAAAATAAAAAAGCACAAGGAAGCCTTGTATTCTTGATGTGGTGTAGGAAATGAGGGGGTTAGAAATGGTCTAGACAATGAGAGACATAACTTGCACTGAGGCTGTCACCTTGACCATGCATTTTGCTATATTTACAAAAGAAATAGTAGAGAATATGGAAAGGAAAATATATGAATATGAAAGAAGATTAAGGTTGTCGAATGATGAGATAAACAAATTGTTTATTGAAAATGTAAGACTGAAGCCACAAGTAAAACTACCTAGCATTGTTAGAGGGGATGAAATAGAGGTATATCACCCACCAGTAAAAGTAGAAGATCCACAAATTCAGTAGTTAAAGGATGAGATTGATAAATTAAAGCAGCACAACACAAGCGATGTCAAACCTCATATTGTGGAAACCCTTAGAAAAATATTAGAACACAGGGTTTGTATGTTGAAAGATAAATTAAGTTGGGTGCATGAGCATTTCAGTAATTTGATCAAAGCTATAGAATAAATAGAGAATAATCTACCTATTCTTGAGCAACTGTAAAAAATATGGCAACCTACCTTGCACACATTAACTACCTTATGTAAAGCTACCCATAGAGATACAAATGCTCCTCCAAGGATTAAGCTTACTCAAGAGATGGTAAAAAATATAATTGAAGAATATAAGTATCTTCTAGATGTTAGGAGGAAGGTGGAAAATAAAAAGAGCACATTTGATGTTATCAAATGTCATTTCAGCCCAATGATTGTCAAGGAGGGTAACCAACTGAAAAGCATAGATGAATGGAAAGGGGAATTTCATCATATGATTACTCAACACCTAGCCCATATACAGAATAGTGGAGGTATCAATCTCAATGAATTCAATACTTTGCTTGATGGGATCATTTAGTTAGACAATGGCTATACCAAATTTGTGGCTGACATCAGAAATCTTCTATATAATAGGTGCAAGAACCAGCTCACCAGCACCATGACTGCCCAGGAATTCAGATGGCCTACTGATCTGACAATTGACAAGTGGCAAGAGAAATATTTGGGTCCTGATGAAGAATGCCAAGCACCTATCATGGAGTTGAAGTGCCTTGCCAAACCAGTGGTCACGGGTGCTCCTACAGGAATTAATAGAGTGTGCTTTGTTATTAGTTAATTTATGTTTACATTTATCAAACAAATTTTAAAAAGTTGTAACCAATTTGAAACTGTGCACTCCCTATATATATAGGATACAGACCAAAAGGGGAGAATAAATTTTTTTTTAGCATATATATATAGAACTATACTCAATATACCAGTTGCATGCATACAATTTGGTGAAGAATCAATGGAAAATTGATAAAGTTATGATCCTATTTGGTGTTATTATTTGTTGAAGTAAAAACCAATTGCATGTTCTTGGCCATTACAGTTATCTTCAATTATCTGATTCCATTCCAAATGAATGTTGCTTTTTGTAATCTTTTATTGCTTGTGTGATTTATTTACCTGAAGTTCTCAAGTAGAATTTATAATTTAAGTAGATATATCATAGTAATTGAGTTAGGTCTTGGATAAATAAGAGACACTGCAATTCAGGATTGTTATACTGTCTCCATTGGAATATAATTGATTGTTCAAATTAAGTGTGTATCAAGCATATAGCTTGTTGTCAGTATTAACTGTGTGGATACATTCAATGGTCTCCTTCAAGTAAGGATTAGAAGCACTTCTAGAAATTCATGGCAATCCAAATATAAAATAGTGGATAAAGTAAAAAAGAGTTTGACAACCACATTCTTGCACCCTTGTACCAAATACAAGCCTCTTGTGTGCCAAATAATCAAGTATTCACCAAAAAACAATCATTCTTTAAATTCCATTACTCTATCAGCCAACTAAGGCATTGGTCATATTCATATTAAAACATAAATACATATCCATCACCTTAGGATCTTTTAATTACATCTGTTAACCAAACATATTTATTTTACTTGATATTGCTTATACAATTTATACTAAAATTCCCATTAGGTCTATCTCATTCATAAAATCACCATTGTGAAATAGATCATAAACTAGGAAAAATATCATAAATCTACTTATCCACATAGGTACACCCACCTAGGTCTGGCAGAACCTAAAGAGTAGAAGATTCAATTATACTAATTGGTCTTGTCTATTTCCCCAAAATGTATCAAGGGCTTGGTAAACCCTTGTGATCTCCAACTAGCGTTTTTGAGACCTAACAGATTAGAGATTCTATCAGGGAGTCACATAGCAAAAACTGGTAGGAAACCTAGTCCATAGAGTCAAAAAGTTGAAACTTTGCTGGTTAGGGAGAACCTGGACACAAATCAATCCTCTTAAGTGCGGTGGTGACTCTATTCCACAATATAATCATTTTATGATGGACGGTAGGAGATATAAAGTTGATGGGAAAAAATTGTAATCATCCCCACCCCTAAGAGCTCCTTAAAAGAAAACTAGATTACCAAACCAATCTCAACAGAATTATACACAAGATGCCCAGGAAAATTATTCCGAAAAGCCTATCTTAACTCATAATAGTTTCACTCCTTTGCATGAATCAAATGAGACCCTATCCCAAACTTGTGGATTATCTGATGATGTTTTAGCCCAATATAGGCCTAATCTGCAAAGACAGCTTGAGAATGAAGCAAAAGTTATGAGGGATATAGACCAAAGACAAGAAAAATATGACTATCAGATGTCATTACAAAAGGGAGAGGGAGCTCAACAAGGATTTATAAATCAGGAACTGAATAACATTCCAAATGATACAAGAAACAAAGATGAAATGCAATAGGACTTACACAAATTATAGGAGGAACTTGAGTTGATTAAACTAAGAGAAGCTGAGATGTTATTAAAACAAGAAATTCAACAGATGAAAGGTAAGATAGTAGTAGCTCTCCCAAAATATTTACCTCCACATAGACAAGGAGGGCATGCTCCAAGAAATATATAGCAAAACTTACACCAAAATGTTGGTGGCTCTTCAAATCAATAGCCATCATCTGCAAGTCATGTTCATCAGAATTTTCCCCCGAGAAATCCCAGACCACCTTTAACACATAATACTTCTCAACACATAATCCATCCGTACTAGCCCCCTGGCCAATAATATCCTAGGCCTCATAATTATCTTGTCAATCCCCATATAAACCCACAACAACAATATATTTACCATCAGCCTCCATATGGATATCATTATTACCCCAATCCACCACCCATGAATATGCCTCCACAAAATCTTATGAACATATGCAGGTAGTTTGATCTAATAGGGTATCAATTATACCCATACCCCACAGACACTAGTTGGAGGAATATGGTCCTCAAATGCAATATCAGCTGAAGACCATATTAGAAATTTTAATGCATTTGTGCAAGATATCGGTGTAGAACATGAAGATGTTAGAATGATGTTGTTTATGATGTCTTTAATTGAGGATGCACGAGACTGGTTCAGCAACTTACCGGATGCCTCAATCAGTTCCCTAACAGATTTCCATGATCAATTTAAGGAACAATATGGTAATCAGTATGCCCCTGAATTTGCCTTGCATGAGCTAATAAGCCTTCAGAAGTACCATAATGAATCAATATATGATTTCAATTTAAGATTCTCCAAACTATATAACAAGGTACCACATAGATCCAAATTAACTAACCCAACAATGTTAATTATTTATCTCAAAGTGTTTGATCCTAAAATAGGATATGAACTTAGAAACCATTGCCCCAGGAGCTTAGCTGAAGCACAAAAAGTAGCATTAACTATTGAAAACAATAGAAAAGCCACAGGGATGATTGGAAAAAGAGATAATCTTAGAGTTACTCAAAACCCCAACAATCATCAGAATAAGCAAGAGAATCAATATAGGTATGAAAAACCTAGGTTGCATGACATGCCCTATAATACCAATTGGAAATATGGTAGACATGTAGAACAAACTAGAAGACAAAATTATGGCAAGGATACCCCTGATCGTCTAAAAAGTAATGGGGCACACATGGTAGAAGACAATCCCTAGTTCTTGGTATGTAATTTTGCCTCATTCACCTGAGTATTGTATAGTGGCCAAAGCAGTACAACAAGAGGAAGTGTCTTATGACTATGAGAGAGATAATAACACCATAAATATACTGGAATTTATAGCCTATCAAATAGATGGAGAATATTCTTCTTCAGAAGAAGAAGGGTATGAGTACGATGTAGCTAATTAGAAGTATAATATTAATATGGGAAGGCAAGAAATTTTCTCAGATAGAGAAGACAAGTATAAGAAAAATTATTCACCTAATGCTCCACCCCACTAGTAGTGGAGGAACCCCACTGAGGAACAAAGGAAGACCCTTACCATGGCTACTGTGGCTCAAGCAAAAAGCAACTATAATATGAGGAACAGAACTATCAATACAGAACAAGGGAAACCAAGAAGTATTTTTCTAAAGAACCAGGATCTGTATAAAACCACCACCGAGAAAGCTAAAACATCACAAGGGATGACAAAATCTAATAAAAACCAAACTAAAGACAAAATGCCTATTCAAGATAAAGGGCCAGTTAGAATAGAACAAAATCAAGCTAGGGACAAAACTTCTGTTGAAAATAAACATGTCAGAGCAGATAAAGATGATCAGATATCAACATCCACATTTGACATAACCAAAGCAGTATCTCAAGTCAAAATATCAGTGCCACTTTTGGAAATGATGAACATTGACCAATATAGAGATACAGTGATCAAAATGATAACTGACGTACCCAGCAAACAGTAAGAGAAATCTAGCAACAAGGTGAATAATGTTCAGCAAGAAGAAATCAAAACCCTTGATGTCTATCTTGGTGATACTCTTAGAAAAAACCCATCTTAGATTGATCCCTTTTATACTACATTCGTAATAAACTAAAAATTAGTCAAAAATTGCATGGTTGATTCAAGATAGGCATGAATATAATATCATTGATAGTTATGAAGGAACTAGGGATGTGGGTTGACATGACTTATGGAAAATGCTATGCAATGGACAATAGATCAATACCAGTTGTGGGAATCATGTGGGATGTTGAAATCAAATTAGCTGCTTACCCTGAGTCAAGTTACAAAATTGATATTACTATGGTTGATATTCCACCTTATTATGGAATGTTACTATCAAGATAATGGGCTATTGTTGTGGGAGGAAGTGTTCAACTTGATATGTCCTATGCCACTATACCTCTAGGGGGAAAAGATGTAAACCTTTATAGAGAACCAAGGTATGAAAATATTTTGGAAACTATCAACCCAAATTAGATGACTTGTTTTTGTGATATGGATCTTGGTACATTCAAAATTGAGGAAACCTGCCCGAGCCTGAGAAATACTAATCCTATACAAAAGGAAGCACAATCTGATGAAAATAGAGTATGGAACATGTATTTTGATGGTGCATGTAGCAAAGTAGGAAATGGGGCAAGGGTATTATTTATCTCTCTAGCTGGGAATACTTTTAAATTCTCTTTCTTCCTAACATTTGAATGCACTAATAACATAGCAGAATATGAAGCATTGCTGACAAGATTGAATATTGCTGGAAGATACAGCATTAAACTTTTGGCTATCTTTGGAGATTTAGAATTAATTATTTCACAAATGAAAGGAAAATATTCTTCAAAGAATAAGAGGTTAAAGCAATATAGAAATGCTATATTGGATGACATTGAAATGTTTGATGCTTTGTCCATTATTTGGGTGGATAGGTCAAACAACATAATGGCTGATTTTCTAGCTAATATAGCATTGAAGAGGGAATATGTTACTCTTGCAGGCATAACCGAAGTTGAATTCAAAACTAGACCTACTATCCCTGGTAATATATACAACTAGCAAGTATTCAATGATGAAGATGATTTCCTTAGATTCATACATTGTGTTGACCAGTATGAGAATCAAGAGATTGATTTCAATGCACATGTTGAAGAAATAGATGGTAAACAAACCTTATTTGGAAAAGAGATTGTACAATTAAAAACAAATAAGATTCCTAGAGGCTTAGTAGCTTTGGAGAAGGTATTTGACCATAATGATCGATCTCTAGTTAAGAAAGCCCCTATGAAAAAAGATCTTGAAGAAATCGATTTGGGTACTGAATTAGCTCCCAAGAAGGTATACATTGGAAAGAAGATTAGCCCAATAGTGAGAAAGATGCTGATTGCATTGCTCAGGAGATACAAACATGTTTTTGCATGGTCCTGTGATGACCTCAAAGGATATAGGGAGGATTTGTTCCAACATGAAATACCTCTCAAACTAGATGTTAAGCCTTTCAGACAAAAGCAGAGATCCATTAATCCTATCCTGGAGCCGAAAATGCATGAGGAGTTGATGAAACTGAGAGAAGGGGGCATAATCAAACCTATCAGACATTCAACATGGGTATCAAATTTGGTGCCTGTAAGAAAGAAAAATGGAGATATCAGATTGTGTGTTGACTTTAGGAATTTAAATATGGCATCTCTTAAAGACAACTAGCCCCTCCCTAACATGGAAGCAGTATTGGAGAGAGTTACAGGATGTGAATTGTTGTCCATGATGGATGGATTCTCTCGGTATAATCAAGTCAAGGTGAAAGAATCTGAGCAGTACAATACTACATTTACCACTCCTTGGGGAACATATGTGTATGTAAGGATGCCATTTGGTCTCACCAATGCAGGAGCTACCTTTCAAAGAGCAATGGATGTGGCATTTGCTAAATTGATAAATATTATAATGGTGGTATATCAGGATGATATTACTGCTTACTCCAAGAAAGAAGAAGATCATGTTGATCATTTAGAAAGAATATTCATTAAATCCTTGGAGTATGGTATTAGCTTGAACCCTAGGAAATGTCAGTTTGTTGTTATTGAGGGTAAAGTCTTAGGGCATATAGTGTCAAAAGATGGAGTTAGAATAGATCCTAAGAAAGTGGAAGCTATAGACAAAGTACCCATACCCAAGACTATTAAAACCATCCAATCCTTCTTTGGATAGATTAATTTGGTTAGGAGGTTTGTACCAAACTTTGCTGAGCTTGTCAAACCCATATAAAAAATGATTAAGAAAGGAGAAAAATATTGACTAGACTACGAAAGCATTAGATTCCTTTTCATCTATAAAAGGAGTCATTAAAGAGGCCCCAATCCTTAAATCACCTGATTTCTCTAAACCTTTCCAAATATTCTCATTTGCTTCCTTCCATACTATAGCGGCTGTTATGTTAAAGAAAAATGATGAAGGCCATGACCAACTTGTATCATTCTTTAGTAAGTCATTGCAGGGATCAGAGTTGAAATATGACATTATGAAAAAGCAAGCTTATGCTTTAGTCAAGGTTGTGAAATCTTTCAGGCCATACTCAGTTGGAGCTAAAGTAGTGGCATATGTACCACATACAGCTCTGAAGGATATCATGGTACAAACTGAGGTAATAGGAAGGAGGTATAGATGGATTAACAAAATTCAAGAATTCAATATGGAAATCCAAATTACTAAATTGGTTAGGGGACAATGCTTGGCCAAATTAGTGGCAAAAATAAATATAGAGGCTAATCACATTTGCAACGTGGAAGAAGATGGTAACACACATTCAAGTATTGAACACACCCCATGGTATAAAGATATAGCATATTATCTTAAACATATGGAGTGTCCTACGGGAATGAATGACAATCAGAAAAGAACATTAAAATTACAAGCATCCAAGTATGTCTTCATAGAAGGAGATTTATTTTGGAAGAATAGAGATGGAGTATTATTACTATGCCTTGATCAAACACAAGTAGAACAACCCTTGAGAGAAATGCGTGAAGAGGTATGTGGAGGACATTATTCAGGAAAGACCATAGCACATAAAATCCTTAGAGTGGGTTATTACTGGCCTAAAGTATTCAATGATCCATTTACATATGTAAGAAAATGTGAACCTTGCCAGAAGTTCTTAGGGAAGCTACAATATCAAGGAGCTTTACCATTAAGGCCATTGCAGATAGATGCCCCTTTTCACCAATGGAGACTTGACTTCATTGGAGAAATACAAGAAAGATCTAGTGGAGGACATGGATGGATACTTGTAGCCACAGATAATTTTACTAAGTGGCTATAAGTAATTCCAACAAGACAAGCCACTGGTAAAGTGGTGATAAATTTTCTTATGGAGAACATCATAACCAGATTTGGTACACCAGTGAGGTTGAACACAGGTAATGGGATTTGTTTCAGATCTGGAGAATTTAAGGATTTCTACACAACATATGGTATTCATGTTTCTTATGCTACTCCTTACCATCCCCAAGCCAATGGTCAGGCAGAGTCAAGTAATAAAAGTCTTTTGAAGATTATAAAAAGGATGTTAGAAGGAAATAAGAAAGCATGGGATTCAAAATTAAGAATGGTAGTATGGGCTGACAGGATCACTGTAAAGAAGGCAATTGGAAAGTCTCCATTTGAATTAGTAAATGGGACACAGGCTAGAATGCCATTTCATAATCTATTACCAGTTTGCCAATTCATCCTCAAAGAAGACTTGGATGTTCCAGAACCAATGGAAGAAAGAATGGATCAATTGGCAGCATTGGACGAGGTAAGAAGGATGGCTCAGAAGCAAAACATCAAATTACAGTCACAAATAAAATACCTGTTTGACAAGAAGGCCAAGGGGAGAAAATTTAAAGTAAATGATCTTGTACTAATGTGGAATAATAGAGGTCAAGAGAAAGGAAAACATGGGAAGTTTGAAGCCTTATGGCTAGGGCCTCTCATTATTGTTAGTAAAGGAGGAGAAGACTCATACTATTGGCAAAATATGTCAGGAGAGGAGAAAGAATTGCCAGTGCATGGACAATTCCTAAAATTTTCTTTTCATAAAATATTTTCCATGCACAGTGATACAAAAAGAGTCAAGTATGACTGATGCATGGACAATACTTGATAAACTCTTAAAATTTCTTTCCATGCATAGTAGTTTAGGATAATATAAAAAAGACTGGGATTTGAAGGTACATGGACAAACCCAGAGCTCTATAAACCAAAAATAAAATTTTCCATGTGCAATAGAATAGGAATATTCCCCATTCCCATCATTCATCACCCTTGTACCCTATTCCCATTTTATCATCTCCCCCACATTCATCAAAGATGCATAATATAGAGAATAGTCTGTCTGCTCCCAAAGATATTCTGGAATCTTGCAATGATTGGTAAAATCATTCATCCTCAATTAGAGCCACTATTGCAACTAGATTTTTCATAAACTTTCTAAGCACCTTTTTCACATCTTTCGCCATAATAAGTCATTCTACCCTAGAAAAAACCCATTTTCATCCTTTACCGCCATACCACTACCATGTTAATCAAAATGCACATTACTCACATTATACCTCCTTACCGCTGAACACTATTGAGAATGCCACGGTACCACGGTGAAAAGAACTACAATACCGCAATACCGAAACATGTAAATATTTTGTTGGCAGTACCACGATGAAGCGCTAGAAGACAAAAGATGCCTTACCATGGTATCGTAAGGAATGAGATGGTGGCTTAGGGTAAGGAGGTAACCATGGAGATAGCGTTTGTGGTTACATTGCTATAGCTTGATGGATAGCGACACTGTCAGCAGTAGCAAGGTGACACTGGGATAGTGTTAGGGTTAGGAAGAAAGCCCGAGTTAAAGAGGTAACATTAATAAAGGCACCAAAAGCTAACTTGTGATACCATGGATATAAAGTTTTAACCACACGGTAGCATGATAACATTAAAGGTGAGTATTTTGACACACCACGGTGCTGTGTGGGTAGAAGGAACAAGTTGAGGTTGTGCAGTATTTAAAGCTATCACTCTATTTAATGCATACTAGTCACATCACATCAAAATTCAAAGATTTGAACTCTGCATGGAGATTGAAATCATCCAAATTGAATAAGCAAAGAATCAATTGTACGTTGGCCTCTGAAATAAGAAGAACGAAAAAAAATCCATCATTCAAACATGGATAGACAGAATCATGTTTGAGCTCAAGTTCTCAGTTGCGTGGAGATTCTCAGAAGCAATAATTCTAGGTAAGGTTTCTTCGTTTCCTGCTATAAATTTATAAAGCAAATAGCACCTAGGAAGGAAACTAGCACTAAGAAAGAGGAAACAAAAGTAATAAAACATCATTGCAGCAACCTTTACTTTTTCTCTTACCTAGGTCAGTTGACAAGGGTCCAAAGAAGATATTTAGAGATTCAGCTCAGGGATGTAGGGACCCTAAAATACCACAATCGGGATGGGGCTTGTATTGGTATTTCTATAAGAACAGAGTAGAAAAGAGTCCCATTTCAAATCCTTGGAATCTAGACTTAGCTAAATTGATTGTCTCAGATTTTTTTGTTGATGTTGACCTAGTTAAAGCCCTTGCTTCAAAATATCATGCTCCAACCCAAAAAGTAAAGTTACCAAATGGGGAGTGTTTGGTTGCTATCTCTAGAGAGGGCATTTTAAGGTGTTTTAGGTTGAATAAACAGGCCATAACTGAGATTAATTTGGATAAACTAGAACAAGAATATAAGAGGCTTAGAAAGTCTTAAAGAATTGATGAACTCTCAGTGCACATGAAGAGAGGTGATGGAAATAGGGAAATACTCTTTCCAGCCTCTAAATCAGAACCCTTCCTAGTTACAGAGTTCCAGGTCCATTTCTGAAAGACCTACTATACATTATGACAGGTACTGGGGATAGATGCAAAGAATTGTATGCAGATAGGTCTAATGCGCATGGCGATGATAATTCAACACCCAGAAACCAATATGGAATTTGATTTTGCCTCTTTGATTGAAAACCAAATACATGATGGTTTAATACAAGTCACGGAAGCCAAGGTGCCCCTTACATTTAGAAGGTACTCTATGTGTGTCATTTGATTTTACAGAAGAATGAAACCAAGTGGACTACTAGGATGAAATTGTGCACTCATCTATGTGGAGAAAGGCTCCCTGTCCAGAACTGGTGCCATATTTGGGACAGTAGATGGAATGAATGCAATTATGTTATTTTCAGAGATCATTTTATTTGTAGGGTGTTGAGAGCCCTTGATTTTACACCCCAAAGGATGCCTCAATCCATCATGGAGGTTCTGAGGCTTGCACAATACTTGCCTAATAAAGGATATACCTATAACTATGTAGATTGGTTCTACATGCCTGAGTATACTATCATTAGGGTACATGGGTGCAATCAAGCCCCAAATATACTTCTAAAGTTTCCCCCTACCATCATCTACTTTTTAGAATTTATGTGGCAAATGTTATGGATGGAGTTTGACCTCATGAGGAATCAGAGGAAGGGTACATTTTTACCTGATTTGACAGTATTTGAGGATTTGTCCATAGGTTCTAACACATTGGAGGAATTACAAAAATTCATGAAGTTAAATAATCCTCTCAAAAGTGTGAAAGAAAGAGTTTGTGACCCTGAGGGGCACATAAACATGATTAGGAGAACCCTGCTCACAAGAATGGCTATCTCACATCACTTTGATCCTGATGACGATGTAATAAGAAATTTAGTTTTCTTTGATGAAGTAATGCGAACTAGAAAGAGGTGGGAGACTATAATTAAACAAGAAGTTAGAAAAAAGAAGAGAGATCCAAGTTTCAAGGGGTATTTTGCTGAAGAACCCAACCTCATCAAAAGAATGCAATTGGTGATTAGTAAATTTGACCAACTATTCAAAATGGCCCAGGATGAAGGAATAGTCCCACCCCCTACACCTCATCAACCAACACCAGAAGTTTCTACATCTCAAGTGTCTCCTCCATAGTTATCCCCTCCTTCTCCCACTAATGAAGCCCATGCCAAGAGACAGAAGATTGAGCCATTAGTGGAGTATGACTCCAGTGATAATGAGGAGGATGAGGTTGCTTTAGCATTAATAGAGATAAGTGGGGTAGAAGAACAACAGAAGAATCAACAGCCACCAGACCTAGAGGTTAGACTTCCATATGATAAAACAGATGAAATACAGGAAGATGAAAGGTTCATTGCCTCTCTACGATTCTTAGAAGATGATAACTTTATTAACACTATTGAATTCAAGGATTTTTGGATTAAAATGAAAATGCAGAAGTATGATGAAAAATTGAAGATCAATCTCATAGGAGCTGATGAATCCAAGCATGCTGAAATCCAATCCCAGACATATGCTGAGATTAATATTGATAATATAAATATTACTCCGGTAGAGGCTAGGGAAATGGTGTTAAAGAGCAACATATTGATCATACCTAGGATGGAGTTATCTAAGGTATTTCTGTTAGACCAAATCAAATCTCAAGATGACCCCATGCTGGTGGCAGAGTTTGATTCAGAAGGAGTGTCAGGAACTAGGTATAGTTCTACTACAAAAACCCTAGCACTGTGGACAAAACAAAAAAGTACAAGGAAGCTTCGAATTCTTGATGTGGTACAGGAAATGAGGGGATTAGCAATGCTCCAGACAATGAGAGATAGAACTCCCACTGAGGCTTCCACCTTGACCATGAATTCTGCTATGTTTACCAAAGATATAGTAGAGAATACGAAAAGGAAAATATATAAATATGAAAGAAGATTAAGGTTGTGGAATGATGAGATAAAAAAATTGTTTATTGAAAACGTAAGACTGAAGCAGCATGTACAAGTGCCCAACATTGTCAGAGGGGATGAAATAGAAGTATATCACCCACTAGTAAAAGAGAAAGATCCACAAATTCAACAGTTAAAGGATGAGATTGATAAATTAAAGCAGCATAACACAAGTGATGTCAAACCTCATATTGTGGAAACCCTCATAAAAATATTAGAACACATGGTTTGTATGTTGAAAGATAAATTAAGTGGGGTGCATGAGCATTTTAGTAATTTGATTAAAGCTACAGAACAGATAGAGGATAATCTACCTGTTCTCGAGGAACTGCAAAGAATATGGCAACTTACCTTGCACACATTAACCAACTTATGTAAAGCTACCCACATAGATATAGATGCTCCTCCAAGGATTAAGCTTACTCAGGAGATGGTAAAAAATATAATTGAAGAATATAAGTATCTTCTGGATGTCAGGAGGAATGTGGAAAATAAAAAGAGCACATTTGATGTTATCAAATGTCATTTCAGCCCAATGATTGTTAAGGAGGATAACTAGCTAAAAAGCATAGATGAATGGAAAGGGGAATTTGATCAGATGATTACTCAATGCCTAGCCCATATACAGAATGGTGGAGGTATTAATCTCAATGAATTCAATACTTTCCTTGATGGGATCATTCAGTTAGACAATGGCTATACCAAAATTGTGGCGGACATCAGAAATTTTTTGGATTATAGGTGGAAGAACCATCCTGATGAAGAATGACAAGCACCTATAACGGAGTTGAAGCGCCTTGCCAAACTAGTGGTCAGGGGTGCTCCTACAGGGATTAACATAGCGTGCTTTGTCATTAGTTAATTTATGTTTACCTTTATCAAACAAATTTTGAAAAGTTGTTATGAAAAGTTGTAACCAATTTGAAACTGTCTGCTCCCTATATATATAGGATACAGACCAAAGGGGGTGAATAAATTTTTTTTCAGCACATATATATAGAACTACACTCAATATACCAGTTGCATGCATACAATTTGGTGAAGAATCAATGGAAAATCGATAAAGTTATGATCCTATTTGTTGTTATTATTTGTTGAAGTAAAAACCAATTGCATGTTATTGGCCATTATAGTTATCTTCAATTATCTAATTCCATTCCAAGTGAATGCTGCTTTCTGTAATCTTTTATTGCTTGTGTGATTTATTTACCTGAAGTTCTCAAGTAGAATTTATAATTCAAGTAGATATATAATAGTAATTGAGTTAGCTCTTGGATAAATAAGAGAAACTACAATTCAGTGTTGTTATACTGTCTCCATTGGAATATAATTGATTGTTCAAATTAAGTGTGTATCAAGCATATACCTTGTTGTCAGTATTAACTATGTGGATGCACTCAATTGTCTCCTTCAAGTAAGGATTAGAAGCACTTCTAGATAATTCACAACAATCCAAATATAAAATAGTGGATAAAGTAAAGAAGAGTTTGACAACCACATTCTTGCACCCTTGTACCAAATACAAGCCTCTTGTGTGCTAAATAATCAAGTATTCACCAAAAAATAGTCATTCTTTGAATTCCATTACTCTATCACCCAAGTAAGGCACTGGTCATATTCATATTAAAACATAAATACATATCCATCACCTTAGGATCTTTTAACTACATCTGTTAACCAAACATATTTATTTTACTTGATATTCCTTATACAATTTATACTAAATTTCCCATTAGGTCTATCTCATTCATAAAATCGCCATTGTGAAATAGATCTTAAACTAGGAAACATATCATAAATCTGCTCATCCACATAGGTACACCCACCTAGGTCTGGCAGAACCTAAAGAGTAGAAGATTCAATTATACTAATTGGTCTTGTTCGTTAGCCCAAAATGTATCAAGGGCTTGGAAAACCCTTGTGGTCTCCAACCAGCATTTTGAGACCTAACAGATTAGCGACTCTACTAGGGAGTCACATAGCAAAAAATGGTAGGAAACCAAGTCCATAGAGTCAAAAAGTTGAAACTTTGGTGGTTAGGGAGAACCTGGACACAAATCAATCCTCTTAAGCAAGGTGGAGACTCTATTCCACAATATAATCATTTTATGATGGACAGTAGGAGATCTAAAGCTGATGGGAAAAAATTGCAATCATCCCCACCCCTAAAAGCTCCTTCAAAGAAAACTGGATTACCAAACCAGTCTCAACAGAATTCTACACAAGATGCCTAGGAAAATTCTTCTGAAAAGCCTATCTTAACTCATAATAGTTTCACTCCTTTGCATGAATCAAATGAGACCCTATCCTAAAATTGTAGATTATCTGATGATGTTTTAGCCCAATACAGGCCTGATCCCCAAAGACAACTTGAGTATGAAGAAAAAGTTATGAGGGATATAGACCAAAGACAAGAAAAATATGACTATCAGACATCATTACAAAAGGGAGAGGGAGCTCAACAAGGATTTATAAATCAGGAACTGAATAACTGTCCAAATGACACAAGAAACAAAGATGAAATGCAACAAGACTTACACAAATTACAGGAGGAACTTGAGTTGATTAAACTAAAACAAGCTGAGATGTTATTAAAACAAGAAATTCAACAGATGAAAGGTGAGACAATAGTAGCTCTCCCAAAATATGTACCTCCACATAGACAAGGAGGGCATGCTCCAAAAAATATAGAGAAAACTTACACCAAAATGCTGGTGGTTCTTCAAATCAACAACCATCATCTACAAGTCATGTTCATCAGAATGTTCCCTCGAGAAATCCCAGACCACCTTTAACACATAATACTTCTCAACACATAATCCATCTGTACTTGCCCCCTGGCCAACAATATCCTAGGCCTCATAATTATCTTGTCAATCCCCATATAGACCCACAACAGCAATATACTTACCATCAGCCTCCATATGGATATCATTATTACCCCAATCCACCACCCATGAATATGCCTCCACAAAACCTTATGCACATATGCGGGTAGTTTGATTTAATAGGGTATCAATTATACCCATACCCCACAGACACTAGTTGGAGGAATACGGTCCCCAAGTTTATTGGGAATAATGTAATATCAGCTGAAGACCATATCAGAAATTTAACACATTTGTGCAAGATATCGGTGTAGAACAGGAAGATGTTAGAATGAGGTTGTTTATAATGTCTTTAACTGAGGATGCACGAGACTGGTTCAATAGCTTACTAGATGCCTCAATCAGTTCCCTAACAAATTTCCATGATCAATTTAACGAACAATATGGTAATCAGTATGCCCTTGAATTTGTTTTGTATGAACTAATAAGCCTTCAGAAGTACCAGAATGAATCAATATATGATTTCAATTTAAGATTCTCCAAACTGCATAACAAAGTACCACACAGATCCAAGTTGACTGACCCAACAGCTTTAAGTATTTATCTCAAAGCGTTTGATCCTAAAATAGGATATGAACTTAGAAACCATTACCCCAGGAGCTTAGTTGAAGCACAAAAAGTAGCATTAACTATTGAAAATAATAGAAAAGGTGCAAGGATGATTGGAAAAAGAGATAATCTCATAGTTCTTCAAAACCCCAACAATCATCGAAATAAGCAAGAGAATCAATACAGGAATGAAAGACCTAGGTTGCATGACATGGCCTATAATACCAATTGGAAAGATGGTAGACATGTAGAACAAACCAAAAGACAAAATTATGGCAAGGATACCCCTGATCCTCTAAAAAGGAATGGGGCACACATGGTAGAAGACAATCCCTAGTCCTTGGTATGTAATTTTGCCTCATTCACCTAAGTATTGTATAGTGGCCAAATTAGTACAACAAGAGGAAGTGTCTTATGACTATGAGAGAGATAATAATACCATAAATATCCTAGAATTTACACCTTATCAGATAGATGGAGAATATTCTTTTGCAGAAGAAGAAGGGTATGAGTACAATGTAGCTAATCAAAAGTATAATATTAATATGGGAAGGCAAGAAATATTATCAGATAGACAAGATGAGTATAAGAAAAATTATTCAGCTCATGCTCCACCCCACCAGCAGTGGAGGAACCCCACTGAGGAACAAGGGAAGACCCTTACCATGGCTACTGTGGCACAAGCAAAAAGCAACTACAATATGAGGAACAGAACTATCAAGGCAGAACAAGGGACACCAAGAAGTATTTTTGTAAAGAACTAGGATTAGAATAAAACCGCCACGAAGAAAGATAAAACATCACAAGGGATGACAAAATCTAATCAAAACCAAACTAAAGGCAAATTGCCTATTCAAGATAAAGGGCCAGTTAGAATAGAACAAAATCAAGCTAGGGACAAAACTCCTATTGAAAATAAACATGTTAGAGTAGATAAAGCTGATCAGATATCAACATCCACAACCCAAGCAGTATCTCAAGTCAAAATATCAGTGCCACTTTTGGAAATGATGAAAGTTGACCAATACAGAGATACAATGATCAAAATGATAATCGACATACCCAGCAAACAGTAAGAGAAATCTGGTAACAAGGTGAATAATTTTCAACAAGAAGAAATCAAAACCCCTGAAGTCTATCTTGGTGATACTCTTACAGAAAACCCATCTTAGATTGATCCCTTTTATACTACATTGGTAATAAACAACAAATTAATCATAAATTGCATGGTTGATTCAGGAGCAGCCATGAATATAATACCATTGATAGTTATGAAGGAACTGGGGATGTGGGTTGACACCACTTATAGATAATGCTATGCAATGGACAACAGATCAATACCAGTTGTGGGAATCATGTGGGATGTTGAAATTAAATTAGCTGCTTACCCTGAGTCAAGTTAGAAAATTGATATTACTATGGTTGACATTCCATGTTATTATGGAATGTTACTATCAAGACAATGGGCTGCTGTTATGGGAGGAAGTGTTCAACTTGATATGTCCTATGCCACTATACCTCTAGGGGGAAGAGATGTAAAGCTTTATAGAGAACCAAGGTATGAAAATATTTTGGAAACTATCAACCCAAATTAGATGACTTGTTTTTGTGATGTGGATCTTGGTACATTCAAAATTAAGGAAACCTGGTCGAGCCTGAGAAATACTAATCCTATACAAAAGGAAGCTCAATCTGACGAAAAAGGAGTATGGAACATGTACTTTGATGGTGCCTGTAGCAAAGCAGGAAATGGGGCAGGGGTATTATTTATCTCTCCAACTTGGAAGACTTTTAAATTCTCTTTCTTCCTAACATTTGAATGCACTAATAACATAGCAGAATATGAAGCATTGCTGACAGGATTGAATATTGCTAGAAGATGCGACACTAAACTTTTGGCTGTCTTTGGAGATTCATAATTAATTATTTCACAAATCAAATGAAAATATTCTTCAAAGAATAAGAGGTTAAAGAAATATAGAAATGTTGTATGGGATGACATTGACATGTTTGATGCTTTCTCCATAAATTGGGTGGACAGGTCAAAAAACATAATGGCTGATTTTTTGGCTAATATAGCATTGAAGAGGGATGATGTTACTCTTGCAAGAATAACTGAAATTGAATTCAAAAATAGACCTACTATCTCAGATAATATATAGAACTAGCAAGTATTCAATGATGGAGATGATTTCCTTAGATTCATACATTGTGTTGACCAATATGACAATCAAGAGATTGATTTCAATGCACATGTTGAAGAAATAGATGGTAAACAAACCTTATTTGGAAAAGAGATTGTACAATTAAAAATAGACAGGATTCCCAGAGGGTTAGTAGCTTTGGAGAAGGTATTTGACCATAATGATCGATCTCAAGTTAAGCAAGCCCCTACTAAACAAGAAGATCTTGAAGAAATCAATTTGGGTATTGAATTAGCTCCCAAGAAGGTATACATTGGAAAGAAGAATAGCCCAACAGTGAGAAAGATGTTGATTGCATTGCTTAGGGGATACAAACATGTTTTTGCATGGTCCTATGATGACCTCAAAGCATATAGGGAGGATTTGTTCCAGCATGAAATACCTCTCAAACCAGATGTTAAGCCTTTCAAACAAAAGCAGAGGCCCATTAATCCTGTCTTGGAACTGAAAATGCATGAGGAGTTGATGAAACTGAGAGAAGGGGGCATAATCAAACCTATCAAACATTCAACTTGGGTATCAAATTTGGTTCCTGTAAGAAAGAAAAATGGAGATATCAAATTTTGTGTTGACTTTAGGAATTTGAATATGGCATCTCTAAAAGACAACTGCCCCCTCCTTAACATGGGAGCAGTATTGCAGAGACTTATAGGATGTGAATTATTGTCCATGATGGATGGATTCTTTAGGTATAATCAAGTCAAGGTGAAAGAATCTGAGCAGTACAAGACTACATTTACCACTCCTTGGGGAACATATGTGTATGTAAGGATGACATTTGGTCTCACCAATGCAGGAGCTACCTTTCAAAGAGCAATAGATGTGGCATTTGCTAAATTGATAAATATTATAATGGTGGTATAATGGGATGATATTACTTCTTAATCCAAGAAAGCCGAAGATCATGTTGATCATTTAGAAAGAATATTCATTAAAGCCTTGGAGTATGGTATTATCTTGAACCCTAGGAAATGTCAGTTTGTTGTTAATGAGGGTAAACTCTTAGGGCATATAGTGTCAAAAGAGGGAGTCAAAATAGATCCTGAGAGAGTGGAAGCTATAGACAAAGTACCCATACCCAAGACTATTAAAACCATCCAATCCTTCTTTGGGTAGATTAATTTTGTCAGGAGGTTTGTATCAAACTTTGCTGAGTTTGTCAAAGCCATATCAAAGATGCTTAAGAAAGGAGAAAAAATTGACTAGACTACAAAAGCATTAAATTCCTTTTCATCTATAAAAAGAGCCATTAAAGAGGCCCGATCCTTAAACCACCTGATTTCTCTAAACCTTTCCAAATATTCTCATTTGCTTCCTTCCATACTGTAGTGGCTGTTATGTTGTAGAAAAATGATGAAGGCCATGAGCAACCTATATCACTATTTAGTAAGTCATTGTAGGGATCAGAGCTGAAATATGACATTATGGAAAAGTAAGCTTATGCTTTAGTCAAGGCTATGAAAGCTTTCAGGCCATACTTGGTTGGACCTAAAGTAGTGGCATATGTACCACATGTAGCTGTGAAGGATATCATGGTACAAACTGAGGTAACATGAAGGAGATGTAGATGGATTAACAAGATTCAAGAATTCAATAGGTAAATCCAAATTACTAAATTGGTTAGGGGACAAATCTTGGCCAAATTAATGGGAGAAGCAAATATAGAGGCTAATCACATTTGCAATGTAGAAGATGGTAATACACATTCAAGTATTGAACACACCCCATGGTATAAAGATATAGCATATTATCTTAAACATATGGAGTGTCCTGTAAGAATGAATGACAATCAGAAAAGAACATTAAAATTACAAGCATCCAAGTATGTCTTCATAGAAGGAGATTTATTTTGGAAGAACAGAGATGGAGTATTATTACTATGCGTTGATGAAACACAAGTAGGGCAATCCTTGAGAGAAATGCATGAAGGGGTATGTGGAGGACATTATTCAGCAAAGACCACATCACATAAAATCCTTAGAACGGGTTATTACTAGCCTAAAGTATTCAATGATGCATTTACATATGTAAGAAAATGTGAACCTTGCCAGAAGTTCTCAGGGAATCTACAATATCAAGGAGCTTTACCATTAAGGCCATTGCAGATAGATGCCCCTTTTCACCAATGGGGACTTGACTTCATTGGGGAAATATAGGAAAGATCTAGTGGAGGACATGGATGGATACTTCTAGCCATAGATTATTTTACTAAGTGGGTAGAAGCAATTACAACAAGACAGGCCACCAGTAAAGCAGTGATAAATTTTCTTATGGAGAACATCATAACCAGATTTGGTACACTAGTGAGGTTGATCACAGCTAATGGGATGTGTTTCAAATCTAGAGAATTTAAGGATTTCTACACAACATATGGTATTCATGTTTCTTATGCTGCTCCTTACCATCCCCAAGCCAATGGTCAGACAAAGTCAAGTAATAAAAGTCTTTTGAAGATTATAAAAATGATATTAGAAGGAAATGAGAAAGCATGGGATTCAAAATTAAGAATGACAGTATGGGCTGACAGAATCATTGTAAAGAAGGCAATTGGAAAGTCTTTGTTTGAATTAGTATATGGGACACAGGCTAGAATGCCATTTCATAATCTATTACGAGTTTGCCAATTCATCCTCAAAGAAGACTTGGATGTTTCGGAACCAATGGAAGAAAGAATGGAACAACTGACAGAATTGGATGAGGTAAGAAGGATGGCTCAAAAGCAAAACATCAAATTACAGTCACAAGTAAAATACCTATTTGACAAGAAGGCGAAGGGGAGAAAATTTGAAGTAAATGATATTGTACTAATGTGGAATGCAAGAGGTCAAGAGAAAGGAAAACATGGGAAGTTTGAAGCCTTATGGCTAGGGCCTTTCATTATTGTTGGTAAAGGAGGAGAAGACTCATACTATTTTCAAAATATGTTAGGAGAGGAGCAGGAATTGCCAGTGCATGGACAATTCCTAAAGATTTTCTTTTCATAAAATATTTTCCATGCGCAGTGATACAAAAAGAGTCAAGTATGGCCGGTGCATGGACAATAATTGATAAACTCTTAAAATTTCTTTCCATGCATAGTAGTTTAGGATAATATAAAAGAGACTAGGATTTGAAGGTACATGGACAAACCCAAAGCTCTATAAACCAAAAATAAAATTTTCCATGTGCAATAGAATAGGAATATTCCCCATTCCCATCATTCATCACCCATGTACCCTATTCCCATTTTATCATCTCCCCCACATTCATCAAAGATGCATAATATAGAGAACAATTGGTCTGCTCCCAAAGATATTCTAGATTCTTGCAATGATTGGTAAAATCATTCATCCACAATTAGAGCCACTATTGGAACTAGGTTTTTCATAAAATTTCTAAGCACCTTTTTCACATCTTTTGCCGTAATAAGTCATTCTACCCTAGAAAAAACCCATTTTCATCCTTTACCACCATACCATTGCCATGTTAATCAAAATGCACATTACTCACATTATACCTCCCTACTGCTGAACACTATTGAGAATGTTGTGGTACCACAGTGAAAAGAACTACTATACCGCAATACCGAAACATGTAAATATTATGTTGGCGGTACCACGACGAACCACTAGAAGACAAAAGACACCTTACCGTGATATCGTAAGGAATGAGAAGGTGGTTTAGGGTAAGAAGGTAACCATGGAGATAGGATTTGTGGTTACACTGCTATACCTTGATGGATAGAAACACTGTCAGCGGTAGCGAGGTGACACCGGGATACCACGAGGGTCTTGAAGAAAGCCCGAGGTAAAGAGGTAACATTAATAAAGGCACCAAAAGCTAACCCATGATACCATGGATATAATGTTTTAACCGTGTGGTAGCATGGTAACATTAATGGTGAGTATTTTGACACACTGCAGTGCCTTGTGGGTAGAAGGAACAAGTTGAGGTGGTGCAGTATTTAAAGCTATCACTCTATTTAATGCATACCAGTCACATCATGTCAAAATTCAAAGATTTGAAATCTGCATGGAGATTGAAATCGTGCAAATTGAAAGAGCAAAGAATCAATTGTACGTTGGCCTCTGAAATAAGAAGAACGAAAAAAAATCCATCATTCAGACATGCATAGAAAGAATCATTTTGGAGCTCAAGTTCTCAGTTGTGGGGAGATTCTCATAAGCAATAATTCTGTGTAAGGTTTCTTCGTTTTCTCCTATAAATTTATAAAGCAAATGGCACCTAGCGAGGAAACTAAAAGTAATAAAACACCATTGCAGCAACCTTTACTTTCTCTCTTGCTTGGGTCAGTTGACAAGGGTCCAAAGAAGATATTTAGAGATTCAGCTCAAGGATGTAGCGACCCTAACATACCATAGTCGGGATGGGGATTGTACTGGTATTTCTATAAGAATAGAGTAGAGAAGAGTCCCATTTCAAATCCTTAGAATCTAGACTTAGCTAAATTGATTGTCTCGGATGTTTTTGTTGATGTTGACCTAGTTAAAGCCCTTACTTCAAAATATCATGCTCCAACCAAAACAGTAAGGTTGCCAAATGGGGAGTGTTTGGTTGATATCACTAGAGAGGCCATTATAAGGTGTTTGAGGTTGAATAAACAGGCCATAACTGAGATTAATTTGGATAAACTAGAACAAGAATGGTGCAGGAGCACCTTGGCAAATCAAAGTTGTCCTAGACAAATCTTTGATTTTGATTAAATTGTAATGCTTCAACATTGTATAAGGTTAAACAAGTCATTGTTATGTCATTAGAAGGTTAAATGTTCTAGTTTTGTCTCCATTTGCAAAAGGGGAAATGTTATCTTTCAAAACAATGTAAAAACTTGGAAGGTGAAGAGTCTTGTGGCTCTTGGTTCATTCCAAGACAGTGGAAACTGAAAAGACATGAGTGTATGCCTTTAAATAGGCCTTGTAATCTTCAAAGACCTCGGAGGTGGTTGAATGTATGACTTGGAATGATAAAATAGCACTATTTTTATGTATCCCTTCAGAATTTTTGCTATTTTCTGATACTGTATGGCCCTGTACAGGCAAGGATACATGCAATGTTGATTGTAAGTGTTTGTTCTTCCAATCACCTTCCATTTACAGTTTGTTTCATGCATTTTGGTTTGGTTTTGTGTTAGATATTGAGGATTTTCTGAAATCTGTCATAAACCCTGTTCTAGGGTAACAGTCAGCATTTAAAGTTGTATTTCTCCATGTCCAGCTGTTGGAAATTGCTATAAACTTGTGAATAAGGAGATTTAGGTGTGTTCTAAAAGATCTCAAGAGTGCAGAGTTATTTGATGGAGTTTGACCTTCTTTATGTGAGGCCCTAGTGTTGTTTTACTAAGTTTCTGACTGTGACAGTCACAGTCATGACTGGTATGAAACTATTTTGTGTCCCTATGAAGTCTATAAACCCTGGAAGAGTGTAAATGTGAGATGTTTTGAATCTTTTCTAATCCATGATAAAGGTTGTAGGATCCATGAGTTGAAGAACCAAGAAGAACAAAAGAGTGATAGTGTGGAAGCCTATTTAGGCCTAATCGGAGCATGACAGTCTTTAGTTTAGAGTGTTGTTACAAAACAAAGGTATCTTCATTTTTGATATGTTTTAGAATGGCATAGAGGGTAGTCAAATATGTGATCACAATCTCAAGAAGGGGCCTATGGTAATAGTTATGTTTGATAGTCCTTAAGGACAGGGCTACAAGGAAACAAGCCTATCAAGGCACTGTCAAAGTGCAGTCAATCTTGTGAGCGCCATGGTTGCACATTAGGGACAATCAAGGAAGAAATAGATGGAGTCTTAATTGCCTTTGAACTATGTTGAGCTTTCCACCATTTGTTGTATGTCAATCATGTAAGATGGAGTGGTCTTTGGGAGCCCATAAGGTTGGTTGGGACAGTCCACTTTGAGAAGCACTCACATTTGAAACGTTTAAGTGGGGAGTTAGTCTAAGGCAGTCAAATTAAAGTTGTTTAAACTATTTTTTTGAAGAATCTACAAGAAGTTACTACTTTGGTTCATTATTAGTTGTTTGAAATCAAGAGTTTTGTGAAGAAGGTCTGAGTCCTAATTGAAAGGTCAAGAAAGAATAGATTGAGTTGTGCCAAGTTGTGAAAGTTAGTGAGTTCTTTATTTCCTCTACATCAAAGAATATAAGAGGCTTAGAAAGACTTACAAAATTGATGAACTCCTAGTGCACATGAAGAGAGGTGATGGAAATAGGGTAATACCCATTAGCCTCTAAAGAAGAACCCTTCCTAGTTGCAGAGTTCCAAGTCTATTTCCAAAAGACCTACTATGCATTATGCCAGGTACTGGGGATAGATGCAGAGAATTGTATGCAGATAGGTCTAATGCACATGGTGATGATAATTCAGCACCCAAAAACCAATATGGAATTTGATTTTGCCTCTTTGATTGAAAACCAAATACATGATGGTTTACTACAAGTCAGGGAAACCAAGGTGCCCCTTACATTCAGAAGGTACTCTATGTTGTGTCATTTGATTTTACACCAGAATGAAACCAAGTGGACTGCTAGGATGAAATTGTACACTCATCTGTGTGGAGAAATGCTCCTTGTCCAGAACTAGTGCCATATTTGGGATAGTAGATGGAATGAATGCAATTATGTTATTTTCAAAGATGATTTTGTTTGCAGGGTGTTGAGAGCCCTTGGTTTTACACCCCAAAGGATGCCTCAATCCATCATGGAGGTTCTGAGGCCTACATAATGTTTTGCAGATAAAGGATATACCCATAACTATGTAGATTGGTTCTAAATGCATGAGCGTACTGTCATTAGGGTATATGGGTACAGTCAAGCCCCACATATACTTCCGAAGTTTCCCCCTCCCAGGATCTACTTTTTAGAATTTATGTGGGAAATGTTATAAATGGAGTTTGACCTCATGAGGAATCAGAGGAAGGGTACATTTTTACCTGATTTGACAGTATTTGAGGATTTGTCCATAGGTTCTGACACATTGGAGGAATTACAAAAATTCATGAAGTTAAATTATCCTCTCAAAAGTGTGAAAGAAAGATTTTGTGACCCTGAGGAGCACATAAACATGATTAGGAGAACCCTGCTCACAAAAAGGGCTATCTCACATCACTTTGATCCTGATGAGGATGTAATAAGAAATTTAGTTTTCTTTGATGAAGTAATCCGAACTAGAAAGAGGTGGGAGACTATGATGAAACTAGAAGGTAGAAAAAAGAAGAGAGATCCAAGTTTCAAGAGGTATTTTGCAGAAGAACCCAACCTCATCAAAAGAATGCAATTGGTGATTAGTGAATTTGACCAACTATTCAAAATTGCCCATGATGAAGGAATAGTCCCACACCTACACCTCATCAACCAACACCAGAAGTTTCTACATCTCAAGCATCTCCTCCACAGTTATCCCCTCCTTCTCCCACTAATGAGCCCTAGGCAAAGAGACTGAAGATTGAGCCATTAGTGGAGTATGACTCTAGTGATAGTGAGGAGGATGAGGCTGCTTTAGCATTAATAGAGATAAGTGGGGTAGAAGAACAACAGAAGAATCAACAGCCACCAAACCCAGAGGTCAAACTTCCAGATGATAAAACAGATGAAATACAGGAAGACAAAAGGTTGGTTACCTCTCTACGATTCTTAGAAGATGATAACTTTATCAACACTGTTGAATTCAGGGATTTTTGGATTAAAATAAAAATGCAGCAGTATGATGAAAAATTGAAGATCAATCTCATAGGGGCTGATGAATCCAGGCATGCTGAAATCCAAGCCTAGACATATGCTGAGCTTAATATTGATAATATAAATATTACTCCCGTAGAGTCTAGGGAAATGGTGTTAAAGAGCAACATATTGATCATACCTGGGATGGAGTTATCTAAGGTATTTGTATTAGACCAAATCAGATCACGGGATGACCCCATGCTAGTAGCAGAGTTTGATTTAGGAGTGTCAAGAACTGGGTATAGTCCTGCTACAAAAACCCTGGCACTGTGGACAAAACAAAAAAGCACAAGGAAGCCTTGCATTCTTGATGTGGTGTAGGAAATGAGGGGATCAACAATGGTCTGGACAATGAGAGACACAACTCCCACTAAGTCTGCCACC
Organism: Cunninghamia lanceolata; assembly: GCA_027924645.1. Lineage (NCBI taxonomy): Eukaryota > Viridiplantae > Streptophyta > Pinopsida > Cupressales > Cupressaceae > Cunninghamia > Cunninghamia lanceolata. The sequence continues at coordinate 2,850,331 of BSBN01001376.1, forward strand.
TTGACCATGCATTCTGCTATGTTTACCAAAGATATAGTAGAGAATATGGAAAGGAAAATATATGAATATGAAAGAAGATTAAGGTTGTCAAATGATGAGATAAACAAATTGTTTATTGAAAATGTAAGACTGAAGCAGCAAGTACAAGTGCCCAGCATTGTCAGAGGGGATGAAATAGAGGTATATCACCCACCAGTAAAAGCAAAAGATCCATAAATTCAGCAGTTAAAGGATGAGATTGATAAATTAAAGGAGCATAACACAAGTGATGTCAAACCTCATATTGTGGAAACCCTCAGAAAAATATTACAACATAGGGTTTGTATGTTGAAAGATAAATTAAGTGGGGTGCATGACGATTCTAGTAATTTGATCAAAGTTGTAGAACAGATAGAGAATAATCTACCTATTCTCAAGGAACTACAAAGAATATAGCAACTTACCTTGTACACATTAACTACCTTATGTAAAGCTACCCACAGAGCTACAGATGCTCCTCTAAGGATTAAGCTTACTTAGGAGAAAAAATATAATTGAAGAATATAAGTATCTTCTGGATGTCAGGAAGAAGGTGGAAAATAAAAAGAGTACATTTGATGTTATCAAATGTCATTTCAGCCCAATGATTGTCAAGGAGGGTAACCAGCTGAAAAGCATAGATGAATGGAAAGGGGAATTTGATTAGATGATTAGTCAATGCCTAGCCCATATACAGAATGGTGGAGGTATCAATCTCAATGAATTCAATACTTTGCTTGATGGGATCATTCAGTTAGACAATGGCTATACCAAATTTGTGGCAAACATCAGAAATCTTCTAGATAATAGGTGGAAGAACCATCTCACCAGCATCATGACAGCCCAAGAATTCAAATGGCCTACTGATCTGACAATTGACAAATGGCAAGAGAAATATTTGGGTCCTGATGAAGAATGACAAGCAACTATCATGGAGTTGAAGTGCCTTGCTAGACTAGTGGTCACGGGTGCTCCTACAAGGATTAATAGAGTGTGCTTTGTCATTAGTTAATTTATGTTTATGTTTATCAAACAAATTTTGAAAAGTTGTTATGAAAAGTTGTAACCAATTTGAAATTGTCCGCTCCCTATATATATAGGATACGGACCAAAAGGGGGGAATAAATTTTTTTTCAGCATATATATATAGAACTATACTCAATATACCAATTGCATGCATACAATTTGGTGAAGAATCAATGGAAAATTGATAAAATTATGATCCTATTTGGTGTTATTATTTGTTGAAGTAAAAACCAATTGCATGTTCTTGGCCATTACAGTTATCTTCAATTATCTAATTCCATTCCAAGTTAATGCTACATTTTGTAAGGTTTTATTGCTTGTGTGATTTATCTACTTGAACTTCTCAAGTAGAATTTATAATTCAAGTAGATATATCATAGTAATTGAGTTAGCTCTTGGATAAATAAGAGAAACTGCAATTTGGCATTGTTATACTGTCTCCATTGGAATATAATTGATTGTTCAAATTAAGTGTGTATCAAGCATATACCTTGTTGTCAGTATTAACTGTGTGGATGCATTCAATTGTCTCCTTCCAGTAAGGATTAGAAGTACTTCTGGATAATTCACAGCAATCCAAATATAAAATAGTGGATAAAGTAAAGAAGAGTTTGACAACCACATTCTTGCACCCTTGTACCAGATACAAGCCTCTTGTGTGCCAAATAATCAAGTATTCACCAAAAAACAATCATTCTTTAAATTCCATTACTCTATCACCCAAGTAAGGCACTGGTCATATTCATATTAAAACATAAATACATATCCATCACCTTAGGATCTTTTAACTACATTTGTTAACTGAACATATTTATTTTACTTGATATTGCTTATACAATTTATACCAAATTTCCCATTAGGTCTATCTCATTCATAAAATCGCCATTTTAAAATAGATCATAAACTAGGAAACATATCATAAATCTGCTCATCCACATAGGTACACCCACCTAGATCTGGCAGAACCTAAAGAGTAGAAGATTCAATTATACCAATTGGTCTTGTTCGTTAGCCCAAAACGTATCAAGGGCTTGGCAACCCCTTTAGTCTCCAACCAGCATCTTTGAGACCTATCTAGGGAAGTCATCTTATTGATTGCAGGATTAAAAAATGATTGCTAAAATCATCTATGTTTAAGTAAGGCAACACCTTTTTGCCAGACTTAAAAGTGGTTGAAAACACAAGCAACATGAATAGGTCTCAAAGCGATGTCATCTCAAGGGACACAATGATCACAAGATATGCACAACATGGATTTGTTGGAAAGGCTTTAGAAACAATCAACAAAATGTTAGCGACAGGCGTATAGCCAGATTGCTTGACCTTTTCCAATGTTTCCTCTACTTGTGCCAAGTTGGGAGATTTGGAACAGGGTATGGACATCCACGAAGGCGGTTTGGTAGATGTAAAAGTTGGAAATTTGTCGTGAAGACATTAATGCAAAAATGTGGAAGCAAAGAGAAAAAAAAATAACTCAACTATGGCTAAGGACCGAATAGTCCATTCATGATCTCTCTAACTTAGTATTATAAAGGGATTCCAAGTATAGTTAGACTAACCAATTTGTCTAGAAGATTGAACAAAAACTCTTGGATAACTGCAAATAGCATCGTTCAAGGTTTTGGCCTTTACATAGTCCATGCTAATTTCCTTTAAGAGATCCTTCACCATCCAATTTGCCAATTCATACTCCATTATGATGTTCTGTTGCTTCAGAGAAAAGCCTCCAATGCTCAAAATCCCTTGGAAATATTAGCTAGGGTTTATTGGCGATTTAAGAACAGGATATTCAAAAAGTTTTTGTAGGGAAAGGTATGTATGCCTCCCTTGAGTTAAAACCCTCACTAATTTATAATATTCTTTTTTCATGAATGCTGAATGCCCAGAATTCATTCATTCCTTCCTGAACTTCCTTGATTTTCTCCCTATCCTCTCCCTCCTTACAAAATATAAAATAGAAGAAGCAATTAATACTCCATATCTTCACTCACTCACAATCATTATAATTTTATCCTTCCCCAAAATTACACAAGAAAAGAAGATTTTTCAAGATTCTCTTTGAAGGACAAACAATTCTGTGGCCCAAAACAGAATCCGCCAATTAATGTTAGACATTGAGTTGCAAAAAGAATCTTTTGAAAGAATTTTTTTAAAGAATAATTCAATAAATTTATTTAATGCAACAAAGTATTTGACTAAATTTATTTAGCGAAAGTAAATATTTAAAAATCTATTGCTACTAAATATTTTAGTCTAATCAATCAAATTAACTATGCAATACCTGTGGTACACACGAGTTGATATTAGTCAACAATCGATTAAATAATAATATTTAAATGTATAATTAATTGTTGAAATTAAGGGTTGTGACATTTTCAAGACTTTCACTTTCATGTTTTAACTATTGGCTGAGCTTAAAGGAGACTTTAGCAATTAAATTGCAGCTTTATTTCTTCAATTAAGGTACAAATCTCATGCAACAAAGAGTGGAGGCATTTGAAATAATTTAAAGGACAAAAATAAGTTTTTATTGCCTAAGATGGAGGTGACACGCCTCATTTATTGGTTTCCTTAATATAGGAAAAAAAAAAAAACAGAATGGAGGCGTTGAGTTACTAATTACTTCTGGAAAATAAGGTACAAATCTCATACAACAAAGAGTGGAGGCATTTGAAATAATTTAAAGGACAAAAATAAGTTTTTATTGCCTAAGATGGAGGTGACACGCCTCATTTATTGGTTTCCTCAATATAAAAAAAGAAAAAAAAAACAGAATGGAGGCGTTGAGTTACTAATTACTTCTGGAAAATAATAATATCTAGCAGCAAATTGAACGCCTTTTTGGAGTTCGAGATAGTATAAGCATTTCAAAATAAATAAAACAAAGCGGTGTATTGCCTCTTTCAAAGGCTGAAATTTAATAATTTCAAAACAAAAAAATTAGAGCAGCAGAGAAGGCTCCCTTTTGGGGTTCATGTATTAACATAAGGTTATGCAGAAATTTTGGTAGGAGAAATCAAAAGAAAACAGAGGAGCGAACAGTTGGGGAAATGGGAGTTAAAATCCAGAAATAAGAAAAAAAAGAGTGGGTAAGAGCTGGGACATCCGGTGTGGAAGGAGATTAGCCGGAGTGTGCAGCAGAAAATGGTGCTACAGAGGAGACTATGGCAGCAATCTGAAGGGGAGTATCCTTTAGAGAGAAATTTAAAGCCATTCATGTAACGTTTGTTGTGTATTGTGTTTCAAAAACACATTGCAATCAGATTTGAATATAATGAGTGTTGTAGAAAATTACCCAATGTAGATTGTTTATGCCTGTGAAAGGCCATGTGTGTAATGTTGTTTCAAATTTGTGTAATCTGGTATTTCATTTAATTTGCATGAAGTTGTTGATTTCAATAAAATAAAGCTTGATTTTGTGTTATTTTTGTGTGAGTTGTGTTTGCATTATGCTGAGAGTTTGTGAGTTGAGTTTTGGGAGCCCACCTTGTAGTAGAGGGTATCATAACTATGTGTTGTGTTGAGAATGAGGTTTTGAGTTTTGGTAAGCATGTGGGAGTTCCACTTGCATCAATTGTACATCAAAAATAACAAAATGCTTCATCTTTGATAATATTATAACCATCTAGAAGCAAATAATATCATCTTCAATCCATTTAATTAGTGGAGGCTTTTAACAAAATTCTAGGGACTATCTTAATTAAGATATGTGACCTTGGGAATAAGGGTTAGGATGAGCATGTGGCTTTATTTTTATGGGCATATCAAACCACATGCAACTGGTTAATATATAATACACCATTTGAACAAGGTTAAAATGAAGGAGTGTTTTTTTTGTACCTAGTATATGAATTGCACAAGTTACACATTTAGATGAGTAGGAATCCTTCAAGTTATTTTTCCATGGTGAATTATAAATCTCAAGTTCAATTGTATAGTTGCAAATTTGATCCAAAGGTTGCATCAATTATGTTGAACTATTTTTTAACGAATCTAAAAGAATGCATAATAGATAATCCGCAATATTTAAAATAGGGATAAAATGAGATACATAAGGATAAGAGCACACTATAATGACAGTAAAACATGAAGAATAAACACAGAGGAGTGTGTGTAAATCTACATCAATTTGTTGGATGCATGAGGGTGCTCATTGCATGGAAAATCATTAGATTTTTTAAATTGATATAATAAAGAGGAGGTAATGATAACCAATGTGACTAATAGGATGGGTTTCGAAGGAAGTTGGCGAGTGATGTGATAAAAAATAATTTGGCTTTATAATAAAGAAGAATAAATGTGACAAGACAGTAAGCATGCGAGAAAGCATGTTCCTAAGAAAGAATGAATGTAGAAGTGATACATGAATTTTGAAAATATATTGCACTAATGAAGATAAGACATATATTTAAACACATGTAACTAAATGAAAGGAGTTTTTTTTCTTTATTGTGGGGTTAAAATGGCTAAGCCCTTGACTTATGACAATGAATGAAAAATTACGTGTTATTATTCCAGCGATGAAGCCCTTTGGAGAACCTAGTGTCTGGAGCGTATATAGAATAGCATATGTAGCATTCTCTATGGCGCTTGGCAATATCTTCATGAAGAACATATGGAATCTGGACGTGAGGAGAAGATTCCAATCTAAGGGGAATGCCTAGTGTTCAATTCTCACAAACTCTCACAGCCTGTAGTGCTAATGTCCAACGACTACATGCATACAGAATCAGCTCCACTAAGGGATTGATCAATCTGGTGAAGGGGATAATCGATGTTATGAAAGATTTGTATGAAGTCAGGCAAGGATCAACAAGAACTACGATCACCTTTTGACTCTTCATATGAGATTATTAAGGAGAGCGTAGAAAGTCTCAGTTACGGGAGTGCTCTACCATTGAGCTACTGGTCTCTCTTGGACCAGTCCATCGTCGGTCCAGGTGTGGCTTATTTCCAACACCAATACCCCCCCTTAAGCCATGGGCCTAGCTCTGATACCATGTTAAGACATGGAACAGTTAGGACTCGAACCTAGGACCTTCCATACACTGCTGGAGTGCTCTACCATTGAGCTACTAGCCCCTCTTGGACCAGTCTATCGTCGGTCCGAGTGTGGCTTATTTCCAACACCAACAGTTTGAAGGTAGAAAAATTATCTTTTATTCTATAGATGGGGCATTAGAACATAGAAGACAAAAGCATAGGCGTTGGATGTGAAAAGATGCCTCATAGAAGCATTTAAATAATTGTCTCTATTGCATATTTGGGTAGGGAGAAGGTATGAAGAGCGCTTAGGAAAGAAGATCATAGGGAAGACAAAGAAGAGGCCAATCACAGGAAGAAGAAGATATTGACTTGAAGATAGAGGACTGGCAGATTTCCTAAGAGGCCAAATGTGTACATATGTTTGCAGATTGTATTTAGAATTGAAAGAATAATAATAATTCAGTATTCTCTTGTGTTGGAATCTTGTAATTGAGGGTTCCTGAGTTTTTAGTTTTCTGTGTTTGTAAATGTTTGTTTGAGAGAGGGGAGTACCCTCTTTTTTTTAAAAGGTGGTGAGGAACCCAAAGTATATTCATATATAAAGCATAATTACAAATGTTCATACAAAAATTTACTGGGAATCATATCCTTTGCTAATTCTACATTAAAAAAACCAAGAGGCTGCAACCAACACTTAATGTAGAGAACAACAACAGAATAGGAGTCATGGTTCTCTTGAGGGGGCAATACAGGAAATGGGAGTTCGAATGGGGAGGTACCCAGAGTACGAGGTGGACAAGGAGCCAGATCAGGTGCCCTTAGGAATCTTATGGTGTTCAATACCTCCTTAGCCCTTTCAGCCAGCCCTGTCAGTAGTTGGATATTGGTATTATTAATTTCTCCCACTAGAACACCATCAAACAACCAACTTTAGTTGGTCATTTATAATAGAAACTTCCTCACCTACTCCCACCGACCAATAGTCAGTCCATGTGCATTGAATTTCAACCATGTATTTTGAATGTATTCCAGTCAGTTTTCACCATGTGCAAAGGAGTCTAGATTGTTCTTAGACCTCTATAAATAGAGACATCATGTAATGGCTCTTTTTATTAAGCAATAGAATTGCCTTGATCACCAAACATTGGTATTCTTGATGTTTGGGTAATTTTTATGTGTTTATATTGTTAATGTGTATTTGATATTTTGTGTTTGAGCATATTTTACACCATCTTCAATTGGTATTAAAGCTAGGGTTATCGGAGATATGATGGATTGTGTTTTGTGTTTTTCAGGTTGATCATGGGAAGATTGTGCTAAGTTGTCAGAGATCAAGGGTTTGTCTATGAAAGTCATACAGAGGAGAAATTGCAGAGATTTCACTGAAGTTAGAAAAAAGTGAGAGCGCAGCCTATCCAAAAGATGTCACAGGAGTCACAGATCTGATTAAGACTTGAGCCGTAGTTGTTTATTCAAAAAAGGTGAAAAAAGGGCATGTGAAAGGGTTTGCAATGTTTGTAGGTTATTATTTGCAAGATGAGTCCACTGCCAAGGCTAAGTTGTATATTGTTAAAAAGAATCATAGATCTGAGACCAAGGGGATGCTTTTGAAGTTGCAAATTTTTATGAGGTAGAGTCATGAGTTTCTTTAAAGCTAAAAAGTGTTTTGCAAAAGTTGAAGGAGGAGCCATTGTTGAAGAAAGTGCTAGAGATATTTGGTTTTTAGATAGTGGATGCAGTAGCCATATGACAGGGAATAAGGAATTGTTTGCTAGTCTTGATGATTTAGTAAAGTCAAAAGTAAAGTTGGGTAATGATAATAAAATGGTTGTAATAGGTAAAGGAGTAATAAATGTTTTGGTAAAAAATGGTGAAAGAAGATTTATTCCTAATATTTATTTTGCACTTGGAATAAAGCATAACCTTTTGAGTGTTGGGCAATTAGTTATCAAAGAAGGCAGATCGTAGAAAAGAAGTCACTGAACTTGCAATATCGATGTAGCAACAATAAAGTGCAACAACACATCTGGACATGAAGGCATTAAGGAGAAAGTTCTAGAAATGAAGATGTTGAAACATTTGAGGTTGAAATTAAGTGGGAGTATGTTGGTATTATTAATTTCTCCCACCAGAACACCACGAAAAACCAACTTCAGTCGATCATTTATAATAGAAACTTCCTCACCTGCTCCCACCGACCAATAGTCAGTCCATGTGCGTTGAATTTCAACCATGTGTTTTGAATGTATTCCAGTCAGTTTTCACCATGTACAAAGGAGTCTAGATTGTTCTTAGACCTCTATAATAGAGTCATCATGTAATGGCTTTTTCTTATCAAGCAATAGAAATTGCCTTGATCACTTAACATTGGTATTCTTGATGTTTGGATAATTTATGTGTGTTTATATTGTCAATGTGTGTTTGATATTTTGTGTTTGTGCATATTTTGCACCAGCTTCACTGAAACCTATGCGCATTCATGGGCTGGTTGAAAGCGTTAAAGCAGTCCAATTGAAGTCCTCTCTAGAGGCATGTGTAGACACATGCTGCATGGTGTAAAGTCTGCAACATTTGCCTCTCGAAGACTCTCCCAATCAATGCATCTCCTTCCTGATAATCATACACCGAGAGAGTCGCACGCCAATTCCTGACATTAAAGAAGGACTCTCAAATTAGTCCAAACCCAATTGAATGGGTATATTCCTAACCTTGAGTGTGATTGAAAATGTTAGAAATGAAATAAGTGGTTATTTCAGAACTCTTGACGTTCCTTTCCTCTGGCTGAAACAGGTGATAGCTGAGGACACACCTCACCGTAAACTCAGCACTTTCGCATTCCACCTCAAAGATTTGACGAATGGAGAGGTATTCATCGCTCCATGATAAACTGGCTCCCCTTCAACCGGTGGCTAGGAAAACATGAAGGTTTGGAGTCCACAATTCCAGTGGCAATCAACCAGGAAGCAAAGATGGCAATGACAAAGAATGAGAAAGGATACCAGATAAGCACATTTGGATCCATTAAAAACCAAACCTCATGAGTTCCTAATAAATGACCATGACGGGGAATGTACACACAAATCCCCACAAGTCACCACAGCTGGATATGCATACCCTGAATTTATCCTTCTATCAAGCAGAGTCATTTCGTAATTAAGTTCTTCAGGCGTCAGTTCCTCTATCTTAAATCACACCACGAGTATGATAGTCTCGTGTTGATCCCCATGTGATCATGAAGCATAAACCACCAGCGCGTCCGTGCGATCTGCTGCCCAAGCCCATTAAGAAGAAAGTCAATTTGGTATTGTAGTTGAGAACAAGAAGAAGAAGAATAAGTTTGCAGATAATAGTTTGATCAAATGGAAGGTAGAAACTCATCTAAATCCTCCACTGTCCAACTTGTTCGTTGCAAGTCACTTCTAAGCGAATCCTTTAATAATATCAAGAAAAAACTAAGTCCTTCCAGATTCATTCAAGTCAGACACATGGTGACACCATTAAGGAAGATTCAGAAAAACCTTCTGTGGAATTTCCTAGGGAGGCCCAGGAATACCAAATGATCGATGAAATAGAAAGGGGCACAAATTCAATTGTGTATCTCGGCAAGTGTTTCACTAATGGCCAGACAGTTGCCATCAAATGCCTAGATAATGAAAAAGTCGATTTGGATCGAGTGTGGTCTGAAGTATGAACGCTAATGCTGTTATCTCATGCTAAAGTCTTGAATTTTTATAGTACTGTCATGTCAAATAGCTATATTTGAGAGGTTATACCGTTCATGGACGGTGGCTCATTGAAAAACATTATGGAGAATGCTTACCCTAATGGCTTAGAGAAGCCTATTATTTCAACTGTGCTCAAATATGTTCTCCAAGCCTTTGCTTATATTCATGGCGAAGGCCTAATTCACGGGGATATCAAGAAGGTGAATATTTATTTGGATGGCCATGGGACTATGAAATTGTTAGAATATAATGAATAACTGGTTTATTCACATGTGGTGAATATGTGTTAACTAGAGTTGTGTAGTTATAGATGTGTCAATAGAAATAATAGAGGTGTCACTAATTGTTGTAGAGGTGTCTCAGTTAGTTTTAGTTAGGTGTCAATCAATTATAGTTAGCTGTCAAATTAGTTAGTAGATTTGTAGGAAGCTGGTAAACTTCTCTGAAGTTATATATGTAATCTTTTTTGTTGAATAATATAGATTAATTTGTACAGCTGTTGTATTTGTCCTGCTGTTTATATTTTTCTCAATATTTTATCTTGGTATCAGAGCTGGTTTGGGTGTGACTCCACCATTGGAGTGCCCGAGAATATGAAAGCATCTTATAAGAAATTAAGTTTTTTGTAGAGAGCCTTGTCTTTTCTTTTTTCTCTGCTGTTAATATTCTGCCCTGCTAGGTCAACATAGTTTGTGGAGATTGCTGAGGAAGAGGCTTATTTGGAGTAGACAAGAAATATATTCTTTCTATTTCTTCAATATTGTAGGTAGCTTGCAGTCCCAGCATATGCTATTAATATTATTATTGTCTCATTAAGAAAGGAACCACATAGATTGAGGGCATTCCATTGTGCGCTTGAGCTTTACATGTGGAGTCTACAATCAAATGTTGAGGACACTACTATGGAGGCTACCTCTATTGAGAGGAGGAGCACAGAATAGTCAAAGTGCTGCAGATTCTTCAACTAGATTGTGACCTTGGTTGACTGCACTCACACCTGGGCTATGCTAGCATCATCTCTCCACTGCAATATTCTATAGTTTGCCTATCTGCTGCCCTGTAATACTTGTTGGAGTCAATACAAGACGGCGGAAGGGTTTTTTATTACTGACTATATAATTTGGGTTGGTGTGCTAGCTGGAGTTTTGAGCTTGGTGTTCATTATGTTTGGTGTGATTGGAGCCTACTTTGGGCACTCTTCTCTTGATAAAGAGAGTGTGAGAGTTCTGATGGTAGGATGCCTTGCCATGTTAATGACATACATTTATTGTTATGTTAGATATTTTTGGATCATCAAAGCACAATTTAAAAAGGTTGTCAAAGGAAATATTGGTTACTCGACATGGCTCCATTTATGGGGTTGGAGGAGGAGAGGTGCATGAGATCTTAGAGGAGCAATGTTGTGCTGGGAACATTGGAGCCTCTGCTATGAAAAATTCTTCAGAAAAGTATGACTTCAGACTAGATATGTGGTTTTTCAGCATTCTTGCCATTGGTCTTGGCTATGGATGCCCTCCATTGGGTTCCAATTAGTCAGAGAAAATGATTTGTCAAGTGGGAAAAGGGTTTGTTCAAAGATTAGATGAGAATTGTAAATTCTCCCTGGCTTTCAAGGATGTTGTGGGTATGTTCATGGTGGATGATCCGCTACAAAGACCCACTGTGAGTTTGCTGCTGAAGCACTGATTACTTGAGAAACATGCCCAGACACTATAGTATATTATGGCCAATTTATTGGATAAGTTGTTTCCACTCTCGCAACGGATCAAGAAGATGAGAGGAAAAATGTATTGTGAAGTGTTGGAAGCAACACGGTAGCTTCCGAGGACTCAAACCTCTCATCTTAGTTGTGCTTCAAGCAATCACCTCTCAATATAACAAGTTTTTTTAAGCCATTGGGCAAATAAGGAGGCATTATTGAACTTATGGTGCATTATTGGTCATTTCCTAAAACAAAGTTCATCTTTTGACATAACTGTAAGATCTTGGATTTTGATATTTAACCTTGTGTTAGGTTGTAGCCATTTGCCCCAAACATCTAACCAATGCACTAAATTGTAATGAATCTACCCATGAGATTAAAACATATTTAACATAGTCAAAATTAAAGAGTTCCATTTGACATAGTCAAAATTAATGTGATGTTCAAGTTTCAAGTGACTGTGTTCACCACAAGTATGTTTTTCATAGTTTTATCTCAAGACTATGTATTTAAAAGTTGTTAAGGACACCGACATTAGAGTGCAGGTGTTTGTGCCAGCATGATACATCCTGAGATGACAAAAGAAGTGCACATGAACATTTTTAAAGTCATATAACATTCACTATGTGATGTTGTGTTGACACTTGAAAAATGAGTTCATATCTTGTTCCATTTTGCCCCAAAAATTTAGTGAAAAACCCACTTTATGCTTTTAATGTTGAACTTATAGTTTATAACTGATCTGAGGTATCTTCCATAGGTTTTCATGTGTTTTCCTTTTGAAAGTACAAGAGAAAAGCCAAAAAAATGAGTAAGTTTCAATCTTTCTAAGTGTTTCCTTGTATTTTCCACCTGTGTCAGAGTTTTGGAGTTTGGTATTCATGTCTTCCATCTTACATTGTCTATCGACTCCAAAATCAAACTCCAAAATTCATTTAAGTGTATCCAAGGTTAGAGTTTGGGCATTTGGCTTTCGGTCTTCTTCAAGGCAGGTGTCGAGGAGAGCCCCAAGGGTCGAATTCTGACAGGGCCTACTTAAAAATTCTTCTAATTATGAAGTGTGCAGAGGAGATCAGAGATTGGTTCTTCTTCCTCCATTTAGGAATGTGTAATGTGGAAGGCTTAGGGGCCGACCCTTAATAGGTGCTCTTGTCTTTTAAATTGTGCAGATGGTAGGGCTCCTCTCTTCCTTCTTCTAGAGGATGCCACATACTGAGTTCATTTTGGCGCCAGAGATGTGAAAAGAGCATCGTGCATATAGTTTTCATTTGAAGAACTTTGAGATCGCATGGGTGCATGGTGGTGCCATTTGTCCCACCAATCAAGTCATGATCAATAATAATGACAATATTTTTTTTAATGCCAATCAAACAACTTGCGCTTAGTGCAAGGCTTCCAAGTGGTGTATAATCCATGGATGCATGGGTGTGCCATGAGGACACATGTACTATCACTATAGTTGATCGATTACGATGTTTTAAGCTTGTGATCAGATGACTAGTGCATTGTGTACTTTACAGAAGAGGTCTGATTTAATAGTTTGCACCAACAATTGATTTCCCCCAAAGTTGATCTAATGGTTCCCCCATTGTACATTTTGCGGTGAAGGTTTGTGTTGGAGATTTGTATTGTATCATCAATGTGCATTGACTGTTGATTTCCTATGATGGTTGATCTAATGGCAAAGATTTAAATGGACTAGCAGTTATCAGTATCTAGTCCATGTCGACTCTTGTCTAACCCTTTTAGGCAGAGGGCAAGGAAAAGAGACAAAGATAAGGCAAAAAGGGGCTGATAGAGAGGACAAGGCAGGGAAGGGAGAAACGAGGGACTTTTATGAATTTCACGATAAGGATAATTTGTTGACTAAAGGTAAAATGGAGATCAGAAGCAGAAAATCAAATGAAAATTAAATGTCTAGTAAAGCATGATATAAATACCCCTATCTTCCTGAAAGCACACCATGATTGTAGTATCGCACTAGTAATCTTCTACTTGGTATTAATGTTTTGCAGGCCAAGATTATGTAGGTGGTTACCACAATAAAATTCTTCAATGCACAGGTACTCTTGGAGGAAAAAATGGATAAATCAGGTGTTACAGGTGTTAGAAAAGGGATTCAAACCTTCCCCCATTATTTCTCTAGGTACACAAAGAATTCGGGCAATCTTCTAGTTTTAATTTTCAGAGTTGTCAGGGAATGGACAAGCTTCCAAACATGCAGATTTTTTAACATTGCAGTGGGCTGAATTTAATGAAGCATGGGTGTACTCATTGATAGAGTGTAACACTTATAATGGTAGAAATAATTGTAATGTAGGGCAGGCATATGTTTTAGATGCAATAAGCGGAGGTCGGTCAGTTTTTTAGCATTGTTCTCAATAGGTTTCGAGCTCCAGAAGGTAGAGAAGAAAAGGTTATTTTGTAGTCTTTGTTTAGCATGAAACAATTATGAAATGCATCTAATATATTTTGCAAATCTTTGTATAAAACCATAATTTTTCTCCACTACTGTAGATGTTCTTTCTAAAAAACTTAATCATAGTTATAGTTTTCTCTTGCCACATTTAGTGGTATGAATGTAAGCTCTAATTTGAGTGAATGTGATAGTTTCTAATCCATTTTCAAGCTTTGTAAATGGTCATTTCAATATTGCATATGGAAAAATATGGTACGGCATTGGATTATTAAGCATTATCAATGATTTGGTATTGATTTTTATGTATTTGATTCATTAAATAGGCAACTATATATTTCTTTGTAGTTTTTCCTTTGTTGATCACTAGACTCTTCAGCCCAATGAATAGGCACCAGTTTGACTAGCCCTAGATCACCCAGTCTTAAAAAAAAAACAATACATCTATCCTTTAGATGAAATAGTAGTTTTTATGCATCCTCATTATGTAGGATTGCCTTCATCAGCTATACAGGGGTCTTGTAAGAACCAACTATTCTTAGCTTAGTGAGAAATTTGGGGCTAAGAAGGTGATTTGGGTTTAGATGTTTATATATTTTAGTTGTTCATCTGATTTTGATATTAATACCTGTTTAGGTATACCCCTTGGAATATCCTTCCAGAGTTTAAGCTAAGCTCAAAAAGTAGAGGTGTCTACTCACTCCTATTAGTTGGCAAAAATCACCCCTAACTTGTTTATAAACCTCTTTCTACCACCCTGATGAAAATACCTAGCCTAGGTGATTTAGAAATGTTTTAGAGTTTTTTGTTGCTATAATTTAGGGAACCAACATTTTGGTACCATTGCTAGGGAAGCACTAAATCAATTTAGTTCTAGTTGCTGTGATATTGAGACACAGTATTTGCTTCTATTTCTTCCCATTAGGGGAAGTGCCAACTCTATTTTATAACCTAGAAATTAATTTCAATTTGAGAAGAGCTTCAGAATGAATAGAGGAAGAAACCAAGAGTAGCCTGGATGTGAGGAATCCTCTAGTAGTGCAGGAAATAGGAGGAGAAGATATAGAGTAAGAAGACCCAATGTGATATTGTTACCATTTTTCACCTACAGATCAAATTGGTAGAGCTGGTACAACAAGTTCATTTTAGGTTGAAAGTTTTAACATTTTCTACTATGATTATCTTATTTTGCATCATTGAAGTGCTTGAGACATTCTATTATGTTGCAGTTTAGTTATTTTAGAGGAGGAAGATTTTTTAGAATATCATTCATTTGCATTGCAGAAGTTTGTACGAGATATAAGATGGCTCATTTCACTACAATGATTATTCATTTTACAAATGAGATACAAAAAAGAAATAAACATTGCATTGAATGGAAACATAATAGATCAAATGTCCCACACAAGCCGTGGGAATAGTCGAACTAGTACACATATAGGAAATATACTATGCATCTAGAAATAAGAAGGGGAAGGATCATAGCCATCATTGCCTGATCAATGCCTTTGGTTTCTAAGGTTGCCTTCTATCCTTGTTCCCGATCTTCATAAAAGCCTGCAAGATTGGAAGACATTTGTAAGAGCTCTAGATAGGAGTTCCCTATGTGCCTATCAATAGAGGCATGATACATTGCCTATAGTGTACTAAATTAGATACAGATCATTCACATGTAGAAGAGACTGAAAAAGAAACAATCATTGGGCTTTATTGTTTTATCTAATATGTTTGTTTCATGTGCAAGTATAGGTAAAATCATGTTGCAGTTCTAAAGATCAGTTCAACATGTGGTGTAAAGTAGGCTCCCACAAGGGTTGAGCCAAACATGCTGCCCCTGAACCTTAAGGGGAATGGAATTGTAATGCATATTCATATTCAACTAAAAGAGTGTCTCATCAAGTGACTACATGAACTCCAAGTTCATTGCCCCATCTATAATCATTAGTTCAAGAGATGAAGTGACAATCATGTATGTGTAGTGAATTTCTCAAGACAGATTAATGAAGTATAAAACTGAATAAAAGTCAACCAAGAGCCATATAGATATAGTGATTAAATTGATACCATGAAGATGCAACTGTAAGTTGTGTTCAGATATATTCATGCTAGTAAAGTAGAGGAGTTACAACAATTCAATGTGGTATGTAGATAACTACATTTGATATGACACAGTGAACTAGATGCCAGGTATGTTTGTCATGACAAATCTAATTGGAACATTCAGAGTGTTGCTTATCAAATGTAAACAACAATACAATAGTCATCACCTTCCTCATCACCTACTGTACAAGTCAAAAGTTTTGTTAACTTTTTCATAATAAAAGAGGTGGAACTTTAAATGCATATGTAGCTACAGGAGATCATGCTGAGTAGAGTATATTTGAAAGATATAATAAACTAGAACAAAAAAGTGATATATTCCACAATACAGTTTGGATGTGATCAATGCTAAGTATAATCAAATGAAGGAATGGTACATAAACTTAGTGTATAAGCTAAGAGCTTAGTACTCATTCATGACTGTCAGTCCAAGTGATATGAAATGAAAACCATGAATCAGTAGTAAACTCTTTTCAAGACTGCCAAATAATGTGGATAGAATGTATGATTAGATATCATGATGCATTATTACATTATCAAACATTCATGCATTCAGGATGATCAAAACCAATAGTTTAATCTTTCCATACAGTCTTTTAGATTAGGAAATGTTTCAAATAAAGGGAAGAACATCATACAACCTTCATCAATGGAAGTGTTCACAAGTATAAGACAACACTCTTGTGCTGATAAAAGATTATATCTATCAGTTTAGTAAATGCAGAGAAGGAGTAAAAGTGTCGTATCCATCAAGTGAAGTATCATTGAGGTGTAACTATGTGAATATCAAAGTATACCTTGCAATTTCAATGCTACAGGAGGATTCAAGAAAAGAGGACAGCATACATTCTAACTGATGTATTTTATCATGGAAATAGTGCAAACACAATTTTCATATATAGATATAGAGGAGTTAACAAAACATTTGTATTTTTATCCTTAACATAGAAAAAGAGATCATCTCTAGGTGAAATAAATGAATCTGAACTTGTTTTGCATATACAAAAAATGACAAATGAAACTCAGTGTATATGATATGTTCAAGACCCATTTGGGGTTTCAGTTTCAAAATGCAGATACAAAAAGAAGGGTTTTGAGTCCTTCCAAGAAAAAATGCTCAGAGATATCATACAAACCTGCGGCATGTAGTGGAGCACGTCATTTCTTTGCAGTAGAGGTAAAACCCATAGGTTTATTTGTGTAGGGTTTCAAGTAAAATGACATATATAGAAAGAAATATTAAGATAAGACTCTTTTTGGTCAAACCCATTTAGGGTTTCATTTTGAAACTGCTTAGAATGACAACATAGTCATGGTTTTGTATTGTGAAAATGAGTATGTATATGGCAGTAGCCCCAGTATACAAACTACACAGAAATATCAAAATGAATCTTCTTTTAAATTGGAGTCATGGAAAATACTATCATTATGAAACTATTTCCAGAGAGACTACCATATTCAGGAAACAAGGAAATAGAGTGAATTCTAGAGCAATCACCCAGAAGATGATGAAGACCATTTTATGCCAGAAAGGTAGTCTCGGCTAGGAATGGTCAAGCCCACTTTTTGGTTTTTAGACAAAATCATAGTCGACAAAACCATTTAAGCTTTCAAGATCATATAATGTTGGTTAGAAATATGAGAAAATGAGTGTATACATAGCCACGACCCAGATCATAGTTAGGAATGATGAAAAATGTAGTATATGGTCGTGGCCTACAAAAGAATAGTGATCTCATGGTGTTTTTGCAAGATGAAGAGGGAAATGCTTTCTTTTTAGAGTTCTTTGAGTTCATATTAATGATGAGATAATATAGTGTTTGAAAGCTAAGAAAAACCTCATATCTAGTATAAAATGAAGACATATATACAGAGTTCAAACTCTAAGAACTTACCTTGACAGATATTCAAAGCCGAGGGTTTTTTGCCTTTCATTTTGCCTTCAAACGAGTCTCAAACAACCATAAAATGGCGGTCAGATAGGCAGAATAAAATACATAGAAACGTATCAGAGTCATAGCTAGAAAGCCAAATTTTATCTCAGAAATGAAAAAGAAATCAAAGAATATGGATCACATATGTAGCAGGGTATCTTACCTTCATGTTGATGTTTGATATGCATGAAAATATCCATCAGAAACAATGAGAAATCGAAGGGTTTTTTGCCTCAACCCCTAGCATGGTGTCGGTGGATGTAGAAAGCATTTTCTTCAAAACTCAAAGTGTGAAATGAGCCCGATATTCTACGGCAAAAGTTGTTTTGTGTTTAGGGTTTTCATATACCCTAGATTTGATGATGATTTTATCACATCTTTTTTATTTTTTTAGTTCTCAACTAATACCCAAGGTGGTGTTGTGTTCACTTAACGATGCCTAGGCCATATGCCTTTAGACTTCATTGGTCCCTTTTTCCATATTGAAAGTGAGTCCAAAGCAATTTCATGATGCCTTTAGTTTGAAAATTGAGTAGAGGTCAAGCCCTAGGGGCTATTAGTTTCTTCAAAACCTCCATATGCCTTAGGGATTTATTTTGTAGAGATAGATGAAAATAAGCCTTATAGGCATTTTTTTTTGCACAACTATATATATGCCTTGATGTATTTTTCTTTTTTATGATTTTTATAGAAAAATCATGTGCTCATAAGATGTAATATACTTGGTGAAATTGAAGCTTTGTAATTTTTGCAAAAAATTGAATGGAGATAAATCAACATTTAAAATTGCAACCATTGTAAAATGATATTTAAAGCAATGTATCTATAAATTGCTTTTAAATATTCATTATTTGAGTAGTTAAAACAAAATAAAGAAAACAATATCTTCTTTCTGAGTTTGCTTTCTTTTGGGGCAGATATGGATAGAAATAGAGTTTTCCTGGGCAGACAAAGCATATTTTCTAGTGGGACCACCTTGGAGAGATCTTTTGCAGCTTCTATTTTCAGTTTGGGAGTATTTTAGTGGCATTTTTTAAGGTTTTTCTATGGAGCTCAAAAATGAATCAAGATACTATTTTTAGGAGCTTTTTTCGGGCTTTTCCAGAGAGATCATTCTGCAGGCATTTATAGGAGAAAAAATTAGTTTTTCTCAATTAGTTGGAGATTATTGTTTCTTCTCTCTTGAGCACAAGTAGAGTTTGTAGACTTATTTTTGACTCAGTTTTTATCATATTTTCATGTACTCCTTTCAGTCTAATACAAAAGAACCCTTCTATTTCACTTCTTTTGCCTCGTAATTACAATATTAACTTGATGTCTCATTGTGATAATGAATAAATTATCCTTTGTCATAAATCATTATTGTGAAAGTGTTGTTCAAATTGTTCATATGATTCAGGTTGTATGATTGTGTTTAAATTGAACCTTCATACAAAATATTTTTGAATTGTATGTTACAAGTGAGGTTGTGAGAGTTTTCGTGTTTATAAAAATTTAGAAGTTGTTTTTATGTTTAAGTTAGTTTTTTCTAATTTCATATCACCTTCTCCCTTTTTCCCTCTGCAAATTGTTTAGATTAGGAAAATCATTAGGAGAACCGGCTCACTCTGGAGGTTCACTCCAATTTTTAGGCAACCCATAGGCCGAGGAGTGTTCCCATGTGTCAACAGATAACTAGGTTGGCAGCTAGCAAAGGGTGCATATCTTATTGGTAACAATTTCTGGCATGCCCGGTGGGACTCTAAAAGTGTTTTCAGAGAAGTTTTTTTCAATTATTAAAGTTATTGTTCTGGTATATGCAGAAGTGTTCTAGCCTTTGGAGGCTTTTTACAGTATACCTGGCAACTCAATTTTTCTCTTGTCTTGCATGCAGATCTAATGTATCCAGCTGATGAAAACCAGATATAGTATAGATCCATTTAACTATTTGCAGCTATCTCTGCCAAGATGAAGAGGTAGATCAACAAGTAGAACAGTTGATTCATCGAGGAGGTCAAAGTCCACACCTCCATGATTCAACCCTCCAACTCCAATACAAAGAAGCAGGAGCTCAGTGCTGATAGTTCAAATACCAATGATTCCTAGAAACTTCACATTTGCAGCATTTAATGGGGGCAGCCCATTAAACATTGCATAGTATGACGACATTCCTATTGTAGCCCTTAAAGATTTGGCATTCTTTACCTGGGAATATCATACTACTCCTGTTGAGCATATCCAAGACATGGCAACCTTGTGCTCAGTGCACAATATCACTCAAGAGAATGTAGCACTAAGGATTTTTGCTACATCATTGAAAGGGAAGGCTTTGCAATGGTTTAGAGGACTTACATCAAACTCGATCACATAATGGGATGACTTGGGAGATGGATTGCATCAGCATTTTCAAGAAAAAATTGATCATATGTCATTAATTGAGCAGCTGGGTACCATAAAGAGGGCTCCCTATGAGCACATGGCTGATTTCAACTACTGGTTCTAGAGAACCTAGGATAGGACTCCCATAGTGATAAAGCCTACATCTTAGCATGCCTTTTGTTCTATCTTAGAGCTTTAAATAGCAAAATTTCTGTCATGACTCAGTCTATGGGTGCCCTCCCGGGTCTTATGATGTAGCCATTAGAGTAGAAAATTGCCTTATTCAAGTAGGGAAAATAGCCCTGAGGCCTCCTTTAGCCATTTTTCTAGAAATCCAACCATCTGTGCCCATGGCAGTTCCTCTTTTAGCTATTGTCCCGCTAGTTCTAGCAATAGGATACCAAGCTGCAGCCCTAGAAACCACTGTTCTAGCCCAAGCTCAAGAATTCCAAGAGCTTAAAAACACACTAAGGACCATTACAAATGCATTGGTAAGTATCAAGAAGCATAGTGATCAAGAGCATATGCCTTACCAAGCCCCATATCAGCCCAATCAGTAGAATAGGCCACCTTTCCAAGTTGATGCTCAGGGCTAGAGGAAAAACTTCAATCCTAGACCCTTTCAACCTTACAACCCGGATGCTGCAATCTCTTCGAAGGAGCTTGTACCCATGCAGAACAACATGGCACAAGACAGTGACTGGTGTTATCCAAGTTACCAAGTCCATAACTAGGCTGCATGTATAAATGGAATGAGAAATTAGGCTTTGATAGTGTAGAACAGTTATGCTGGTTCAGAAAGTGTCTCGAATGAGGTTCTAGCTCAATAAGTTAATACTGTTGTGGCCTTGATGAACTAGCAAGGCAATGAATTATGTGGTGTAAATTACCCTCAAGGCCAAAATTAGTTAAACACACATGTTTTATCCAATACAAGGTCAAATAAGAGGGCTGTTGACCTGGAACAACAAACTACAATTGTACAACAATAGCCTGCCAAAGATAAATTTTAAGCTTCTTCATCACAGACTGTTCCTACAGCACAACCAAAGGTGTAAATTCTGTAAAGAAATCAAGTTGTACCTGAAAAGGATCAGCCTAAGGTGTAATCATAGCCTTCACAAAGGCAAAATGTTGCTACTACTATAACATGACAGCAAAAGGTAAGTCTTGTTTCCTTCAATGTTGTAGATCACCTCAAGAAAGCCACTTTCACTATATCAGTGATGGATGCACTACACATTCCTAGTCAAAAGGATTTATTACAAGAATCTTTAGCTAAGATTTCACTCTCTAAAGCTTTCAACCAGGAAAAGGCTAAAGTGGTACTTGCAAACAGCCTAGAAATCAAGAACGAACAGCAAGCTCAAGAGGTAAAACCCCCTCCTTTTTACCTAAGTTTGATTATTGGTGGCAAACTCATTCATAATTATATGATAGATTATGGGGCAAGCAGTTATGTCATGCCCAAGAGCCTAGATGATAGAATGGGATTAGTTTAACCCCTATCAAAAGGAGTAGTCCAATTAGATGGGTCTGTTATTAATACTACTGGGGTAATAAGAAATTTGACTCTTACCTTGCATGCCTGTCCTGATTTTGCAATCCATCAAGACATTCATATCATAGACCTACCACCTCACTTTGCTATTTGCCTTTCTAGGGACTTCACTACCAAGTTGGGTGGGTTTTTATCTTCTGATTGGTCCCATTTGTTTTTTAGAACAAGATATGGTATGCAAGTAATCATATAATCTGAGCCTCTTGCCAAAGACCATGTTGAGCCATCTGTCCCTAGCCCAATAAATGCTAACCTCTACATCACCCATGGGTAGAAGGATCAATACGTGATCCTAGACCCT
Organism: Cunninghamia lanceolata; assembly: GCA_027924645.1. Lineage (NCBI taxonomy): Eukaryota > Viridiplantae > Streptophyta > Pinopsida > Cupressales > Cupressaceae > Cunninghamia > Cunninghamia lanceolata. The sequence goes on from BSBN01001376.1 coordinate 2,872,458, forward strand.
AGCACACCTACTGAAGAACTTAATCTAGATGAGTGGGTAGCCGAGGATCATGAAGATGATCCTTTCCATCACACTGATGAGGTAGGATTAGGCATTTACATGATACATGAACCTGATGCAGTAATTCCAAATCTGGTTAAGGATCAAATACAACTTGAGTAGCAAGAGAATCAACTTTGGAAGTTGTACTTTGATGGATCAAGGAGTAAAATAGCTGTCGATGGAGGAGCTATGCTTATTTCACCTGATAGAGATAGGTACTATTCAGCATTGAGGTTTGTTTTTAGCTACACAAACGTGGTTGAATACGAAGCCTTGATTCATGGTTTAGAATGGGCTCAAAAAAGAGGTATAAAATGTTTACAAGCTTATGGTGGTTCTGAGTTGATTGTAAACCAAGTTAGAAACTTGAATGTCACTAGGAATGTTTTGCTTAAAAAGTACAAACATTGAGTTTGGGATTCAATCAAAAATTTTGATGCATTTAATCTACTTTCAATTCCCAGAAACCAAACTAAACATGCAGATAGGCTTGCTGCCTTAGGATCTCAATTTGAGATTCTGAATGAAATCCATAACATAGAGGTATAGTCATATGTAAAAATGGTTTTTAGACCATATGTACCTGACAATACTATGAGTTGGTAGATTTTTGACAGAGATGAGCAAATTTTGATTTTTCTGATTATAGAAGTAGAGTTTGCAGCTAAAAACCAGCATAAGTGGCAGCAGCAATATAACAACCAAATTGTTTAACTCAAGTCTGATAAATTGCCAAAGGGTTTTGTTACATTAGAATATGTTTTTAACTCAGATGATCAAATTAGAAAAGACAAGTGTAGCATGATTGTGAAGTAGGAGCACTATGAGACAGTGGAGATATTCAAAGGTAAACTACTAAAATTGGGAAAGGTATGTACTAAAGAGGAACAACAGTCTTTTATTCAGTTATGTCAAGAGTTTAATGGTGTTTTTGCATGGGACTATAAAGATTTAAGAGGGTTTGATCCTGGTTTAGCTCAACATACCATCGAGTTAGAACCCAATGCCAAGCCTATCAAGAAGAAACAAAGGCCCCTCAATCCTAAACTTGAGCATCTGATGAAAGATGAGATGAACAAGTTAATAGAGAGTAGCATAATATTCCCTATCAAGTATACATCTTGGGTCTCCAACTTAGTACCAGTCAGAAAGAAGAATGAATAGATTTGACTTTGTGTCAATTTTCGTGATCTAAATCAAGCTTCATTAAAAGATCACTATCCTCTTCCTTCAATGGAACAAATTTTGCAAATTGTTTCTGGTTCTGACAGATTTTCTTTGCTAGATGGATACTCAGGCTATAACCAGATTTTGGTCAAGGAGGAAGACCAATATAAAACCACTTTTACAACTAAGGAGGGTACCATGGCCTGCAGGAAGATGCCATTTGGTTTGTCTAATACAGGGGCAACCTTTCAGACGGCAATGGATATGGTCTTCCATGGCCTTATGAACAAAATAGTTTTGGTATATTTAGATGATATAACAATCTTTTGAAAAGATTCTACTAAACATTTTGATTACTTGAAGTAGATTTTTTAGAGATGCAAAGATTGGAGTTTCTCTGAACCCAAAGAAATGCATATTTTCTGTGCATGAAGGTAAACTCGGCCATATTGTTTCTAATCATGGTATTTCTATTGACCCAAAAAGAGTTTCTACAATTCTAGATTTATGGCTACCTACACATAAGAAAGGCTTGTAGAGCTTTCTTGGTAGAATTAATTTTGTGAGAAGATTTATTCCAAACATTGCTGCTTTATTACAACCTCTCACAGCCATGTTAAAGAAGAACATACCTTTCAGCTGGACTAAGGAAGGTAAGAGAAGCTTTGAGAAGATCAAAGAAGCTCTCGCAGCTGCACCTACCCTCATTAATCCCAACTACGAGAAAGATTTCATTCTATATGCCTTTCGGGGGGCCAATACAATCTCAACCACGTTGTGCCAACAAAATGATGAAGGCTTGGAGTAGCCAGTGCCATTTTTCAGGCAGGTACTACATGACTACGAGGTAAAGTATTCATTTGTTGAGAAGCATGTTTTTGCTATTGTTAGAAGCTTCAAGAAATTCAGACATATGTTGTCAATAACAAAATTCATTTGATGGTTGCCCACCCAACTGTTAAGAGCTTTTTACTTAACAAAGAAATAAATGATAAAGGGCTGGTTGGGTAACAAAGGTTATGGAATTTGATGTCAATATTAAGGTAACTAAGTTGATTAGGGTCAAGGGGTTATTCGAGCAACTTGCTAGAAATGGAGAGCACAACCAAGAACACAAAGAGAATGTATAAACAATGCTAAATAACAATGAACCAGTTATTGTTCTAGCTCCTATAAATAGTTAAGTGCAGCAAATGATTCACTATTTGTAGACAGGTGAAAGCCCCGAAGGTTTGGATAGGGTAAGAAGAAGGTATTTTAGGTTACAAGCTACTCCTTATGCTATCATTCAAGGTATTTTATAAAGAAAAGCTTTTAATTGTGTGTTTCTGAGATGCATTGAATCAGATCAGGTTGATAGACTATTAGAAGAGTTTAACAATGGACCTTCAAGAGGTCATTTTGTAGCAAGGACAACATCCTTGAAGATAATGTAGGCTAGTTATTACTAGCCAGATCTGTTAAAGGATGCATTTGCTTGGGTGAGAAGGTGTAAAAAATGCTCATTGTTTGTAGGTAAGCAAAGGATTGCATCCTTATCTCTACATACTATCAAAGTAGAATAGCCATTTGCCAAATGGGGTCTTGCCTTCATTGGACCACTAAACCCACCTTCAAGTGCAGGCCACAAGTGGATTTGGACCACTACAAACTATTTCACCAAGTGGACTAAGGTTGTTGCTTTGAAATAATCAAATGAATCTGTTGTTTTAAGTTTCTATTAGGATTTGGTATCAAGATTTGGTACACTAGATTCAATTATCTCTGATAATGGTTTAGGTTTTATTAGTTTAAGGATTTTAGATTGGTCTATTGAACATAACATCTTTTTGAATACATCTTCTAACTATTACCCATAGAGTAATGGACAGGCAGAATCCACCAATAAAAATTTGGTAAAGATCATCAAAAATACTGTTGAAGACAACCAGAGGACATGACACGAAAAGTTGAAGTTAGCTCTTTGGGCTGATAGGATTACTCCCAAGAGAGCTACTAGTTGTTCTCCATATGCTCTTACTTATGGTAAGGAGGCTAAACTACCTATTTCAGTAGAATTACCAACTTTGGCTTTCATTAAATAACTTGAGTTGTTATAGGAGCAGCCTTTAGTAGTAAGGTTAGCTCAGCTTATGGAATTAGAGGAAACCAGAAAAGAAGCCTTGAGGAAGCTTGAAATCTATCAAGCTCAAATGAAGAGTTCCTTTGATAAGAGGGTGAGGCCAAGAAGCTTCATTGTTGGTGATTTAGTTTTCAAATGGAATGAACTAAGAAGCAGACCTAGAAAGCATTCTAAGTTTGATGCAATTTGGGATGGGCCTTATGTAATCACAGAGTATAAGGAAAACAATGCATTTCAACTTTCTAAGTTAAGTGGAGAGGTGCTATCTATCCCAGTTAATGGGATCCATCTCAAACATTTCCTCTGAAGATAAGTGTTGTTAATAAGTGCTTCATGCACATTTACTTTCAGTTATTTAGGTTTCCCTAAGTGTTCCTACACATGTTTTCTGGCCACCAGGGCCTTCTAGTTTGCTTTCAGTTTGGTTTGTTTTAGTTTTCTATTGCTGCTTGGAGTGGATGAAGTGCTAAGTTTCAGTATTTTCTGAGTTTGAGATGACAAGAGTATGACTCTATGCCCAATGGATAAATTAAGGCAACTAATCCCGATGCTTAGCAGGCAACCATAGAGCAAAAGTCACCAGAAATGTTACCATTTTTTACCTACAACTTAAATTGGCAGAGCTGGTACATCAAGTTCATTTTAGGTTGAAAGTTTTAACATTTTCTGCTATGATTATCTTGTTTTGCATAGTTGAAGTGCTTGAGACATTTAGTTATGTTACAGTTCAGTTATTTTAGAGGAGGAAGATTTTTTAGATTATCATTCATTTGCATTGCAGAAGTTTGCATGAGAGATAAGATGTCTCATTTCACTACAATGATTATTCATTTTACAAATGAGATACAGAAAAAAATAAACATTGGATTGAATGGAAACATAACATATCAAATGTCCTACACAAGCTGTGGGAATAACTGAACTAGTACAAATATAGGAAATATAATATGCATCTAGAAATAAGAAGGGGAAGGATCATAGCCATCATTGCCTAATTAGTGCCTTTGGTTTCTGAGGTTTCCTTTTGTCCTTGCTCCCAATCTTTATAAAAGCCTGTAAGATTGGAAGAGATTTGTAAGAGCTCCAGATATGAGTTCCCTTTGTGCCTATCAACAGAGGCATGATACATTGCCTATAGTGTACTAAATTAGATAAAGATCATTCACATGTAGGAAAGAATTAAAAAGAAACAATCATTGGGCTTTATTTTTTTATCTAATATGTTTGTTTCATGTGCAGGTATAGGTGAAATCATGTTGTTGTTCTAAAGATCATTTCAGCATGTGGTGTAAAGTGGGCTCCCACAAGGGTTGACCCCAACATGCTGCCCCTGAACCTCAACGCGAATGGAATTGAAATTCATATTCATATTCAAATGAAAGAGTATCTCATCAAGTGAGTACATGAAGTCCAAGTTCATTACCCCATCTATAATCATTAGTTCAAGAGATGAAGTGACAATCATGTATGTGTAGTGAATTTGTCAAGACAGATTAATAAAGTATAAAACCAAATAAAAGTCAACCAAGAGCCATACATATATAGTGATCAAACTGATACCATGTAGATGCAACTATAAGTTGTGTTTAGATATATTCATGCTAGTAAAGTGGAGTTGCAACAAATCAATGTGGTATGTATATATCTACATTTGATATGACACAGTGAACTAGATGTCAGGTATGTTTTTCAAGATAGATCTAATTGGAACATTCAAAGTGTTGCATATCAAATGTAAATAGCAATACAATAGTCATCACCTTCCTCATCAACTATAGTACAAATCAAAAGTTTTGCTAACTTTATCATAATAAAAGAGGTGGAACTTCAATGGCATATGCATCTATAGGAGAGCATGCTGAGTAAAGTATATTTGAAAGATATAATAAACTAGAACAACAAAGTGATATATGCCACAATATAGTTTGGATGTGATCAATGCTAAGTATAATCAAATGAAGGAATGCTACATCAACTCAGTGTATAAGATAAGAGCTTAGTACTCATTCATGATTGTTAGTCCAAGTGATATGAAATGAAAACCATGAATCAATAGTAAACTCTTTTCAAGACTACCAAATAATGTGGATAGAATGTATGATCAGATATCACGATGCATTATTACATTATCATACATTCATGCATTTAGGATGATCAGAAACAATAGTTTAATATTGTCATACAGCCTTTCAGATGAGGAAATATTTCAAATAAAGGGAAGAACATCATACAACCTTCATCAATTGAAGTGTTCACAAGTTCAAGACATCACCCTTGTGCTGATAAAAGAATGTATCTATCAGTTCAATAAATGCTAAGAAAAAGTAAAAGTATCGTATCTGTCAAGTGAAGTATCATGGAGGTGTAACTGTGTGAATATCAAAGTATACCTTGCAATTTCAGTGGTACAGGAGGATTCAAGTAAAGATGACAACATACATTCTAATTGATGTATTTCATCATGGAAATAATACAAACATAATGTTCATATACAAATACAGAGGAGTTAACAAAACATTTGTATTTTTATCCATAACATAGAAAAAGAGAGCATCTCCAGGTGAAATAAATGAATCTGAACTTGTTTTGCATATATAAAAAATGACAAATGAAACTCGGTGTATATGATATGTTCAAGACCCATCTAGGATTTTAGTTTCAAAATGCAGATATAGAAGGAAGGGTTTTGATTCCTTCCAAGCAAAAATGCTCAGAGATATCATACAAACCCGTGGCTTGTAATGGAGCACATCCTTTCTTTGCAGCAAAGGTAAAGCCCATAGGTTTATTTGTGTAGGGTTTCAAGTAAAAAGACATATACAGAAAGAAATGCTAAGATAACAGTCCTTTTGCTCAAACTCATTTAGGGTTTCATTTTGAAACTACTTAGAATGACAACATAGCCGTGGTTCTGTATTGTGAAAATAAGTATGTATATGGTCGTAGGCCCAGTATGCAAATTACATACAGAAATATCAAAATGAATCTTCTTTTCAATTGTAGTCATAGAAAATACTATCATTATGAAACTATTTCTAGAGAGACTATCATATTCAAGAAAGAACAAAATAGAGTGAATTCTAGAACAATCAACCAAAAGATGATGAAGACCATTTTATGCCAGAAAGGTAGTCATGGCCAGGGATGGTCAAACCCACTTTTGGGTTTTCAAACAAAATCAGAGTTGACAAAACCATTAATGCTTTCAAGATCATATAATGTTGCTTAGAAATATGAGAAAATGAGTGTATACATAGCCACAACCCAGATCACACTTAGGAATGATGAAAAATGCAGTATATGGCCATAGCCTGCAAATGAACAATGATCTCATGGTGTTTTTGTAAGATGGAGGGAAATGCTTTCATTTTAGAGTTCTTTGAGTTCATATTAATGATGAGATAATACAATGTTTGAAAGCTAAGAAAACCCTCATATCCATTATAAAGTCAAGAAGTATATACAAGGTTTGAACTCTAAGAACTCACCTTTACAGATATTTAGAGCTGAGGGTTTTTTGCCTTTCATTTTGCCTTCAGATGAGTCTCAGGCAACCATAAAATGGTAGTTCATAGAGGTAGAAGAAAATACACAGAAATGTATCAGAGTCATGGCTAGAAAGCCAAATTTTATCGTAGAAATTATGAAAAAGAAATCAAAGAATATGGATCACATATGTAGTAGGGTATCTTACCTTCATGTCCCTGTCTGATATGCATGAAAAAATCCATTAGAAACAATTGGAAATTGAAGTTTTTTTTGCCTCAAACCCTAGAATGGTGTTGGTGGATGTAGAGAGCATTTTCTTCAAAACTCAAAGTGTGAAATGGGCCCGATATTCTAGGGTGAAAGTTGTTTTGTGTTTAGGGTTTGTATATGCCCTAGATTCGATGATGATTTTATCACATCTTTTTTGTTTTTTCAGTGCTCAACTAATACCCAAGTTGGTGTTATGTTCACTTAACCATGCCTAGGCCATATGCCTTAAGACTTCATTGGTCTCTTTTGCCATATTGAATGTGAGTCCAAAGCAATTTCATGATGCCTTTAGTTTGCAAATTGAGTAGAGGTCAAGCCCTAGGGGCTATTAGTTTCTTCAAAACCTCCATATGCCTTAGGGATTTATTTTGTAGAGATAGATGAAAATAAGCCTTATAGGCTTTTTTTTTCTTTTTTGTACAACTATATAGATGCCTTCATGTATTTTTCTTTTTTATGATTTTTATCGAAAAATCATGTGCTCATAAGATGTAATATACTTGGTGAAATTAAAGCTTTGTATTTTTTTGCAAAAAATCGAGTGGAGATAAATCAGGATTTAAAACTGCAACCATTGTAAAATGATATTTAAAGAAATGTATCTATAAATTGTTTATAAATATTCATTATTTGAGAAGTTAAAATAAAATAAAGCAAACAATATCTTATTTTTGAGTTTGCTTTCTTTTGGGGCAGATATGGACAAAAATAGAATTTTCCTAGGCAGACAAAGCATAATTTCTGGTGGGACCATCTTGGAGAGATTTTTTACAACTTCTATTTTCAGTTTGGGAGTATTTTAGTGGCATTTTTTAAGCTTTTTCTATGGAGCTAAAAAATTAATCAAGATACTATTATTAGGAGCTTTTTTCGGGCTTTTCTAGAGAGATCATTCTGCAGGCACTTATAGGAGAAAAACTTAGTTTTTCTCAGTCAGTTGGAGATTATTGTTTCTTCTCTCTTGAGCACAGGTAGAGAGTTTCTAGACATATTTTTGACTAAGTTTTTATCAGATTTTCATGTACTCCTTCCAGTCTAATACAGCAGAACCCTTCTATCTGACTTCTTTTGCCTTGTAATTACAATATTGACTTGATGTCTCATTGTGATAATGAATAATTTATCATTTTTCATATCTCATTATTATGAAAGTGTTGTGCAAATTTTTCATATGATCCAGGTTGTATGATTGTGTTCAAATTGAAGCTTCATACAAAGTATTTTTGAATTGTATGTTCCAAGTGAGGTTTTGAGAGTTTTCATGTTTAAGGGGTTGTTTGTGGGTAGAACTCTCAGATAGATTAAAATTTAGAAGTTGTTTTTTTGTTTAAGTTAGTTTTTTATTTCTGATCACCTTCTCCCTTTTTCCCTCTGCAAATTGTTTAGATTAGGAAAATCATTAGGAGAACCAGCTCACTCTGGAGGTTCACTCCAGTTTTTAGGCAACCCATAGGCCTAGGAGTGTTCCCATGTGTCAACAAATAGCTAGGTTGGCAGCTAGCAAAGGGTACTTATCTGATTGATAATAGATACCTCCAAGGAATGCCCAAGATAACTTATTTGTTGAACTTAGGAACCAATACAATTATACTTATGAGGATTATGTAGATAACATTCACAAAACAAATAGAAGAACAAATATAAATGAGTATGATGTTAGAAGAAATGATAATAGTATTGCTAGAGGAAATAGGGATAGATCTCATGATCAACATTTACTGACATTTGGGAATGCTAGTTAGAATGAAGAGATGTATCAAGATACAAGGCATCCTAATTTCCCCATAGGATCATTTGGAGGTCAACATGACAATATCCCTAATGAGGGTGATCAACAGAAGCAACCTAATGATTAGGAAAGAGAAAGAGGAATCTAAAATGAACTCAACTTGCTTGATCGCCTTAGAAATAGACAAAGGGAGGTGCAGGCCTTGCTTGATGAACAACAAGCACAACTTTCTTAGCAATCCCAACAAAACCAAAATGCCCAATTGTAGGGCCGTAACTTGCAAATTAATCAAAGTCAACAACAACAACATGAACAACAACAATGACATCAAATGGGACAGTAAGGTGTAAATCAGTCACATGCTCAAAATATTAACATTCATCCACCATAGGACCAAGCTATTAAGCTATGTGGCAATGTTCAAAATGTTGGGTATGCACAGTGAAGACAAGCATAGAGGTTTCTTTCATAGAGACAACCACTGGGAGATGAAACGTATAAACAACTTGATTTCTTTGGCATACCTAACTTTCCTAATCCAATTCCAATTGAGATTAGGGGGAAGATTCATAGGTTTCCAGGTAATAATACTTTCACAGGTGAGGAAAATCTTAGACATTTCATTAATGTCACTGATGAATATGAAATTGAGGATGAAAATGTTATGATGATAGTATTTGTACACTCATTAGAAAAGAGTGATAAAGAATGGTATAAAGCTCTCCCTGATAATAGCATTGATTCTTAGGAGGAGTTCATGAAAGTATTCAGATTGCAATATGGGGAAAGGATTGATCCTAAGTTTTCTATCTATGAACTTACATGCATTAAGAAAGCAATAAACAAAACAATAACTGACTTCAACAACCACTTCATCATGACAATGAGAAAGGTACCTCCTCATATGGGACCTAATGAATATATGTGCTTAGTTTTATATTATGGTGCCTTTGATTCAAAAATTGGTTATTGTTTGAGGGACAAGAGTCCACAAACATTAAGAGAGGCCTATGCTACGGCCGTAAACATAGAAATTAATATGAGAGCTTTAGAGAAACATATCAAAAGGTATGATATCAAATTGTCCTAGTCAAATAATCTATCTTTCAACAAGCCTCTCACTACAAATAGCAAATTAGATAAGCCCATGGGGGTTGTGAAAGATTTGTCTTATAAAGTTTCTATAAATGACAAAGGTTTTCCACCTCAAGATGCTACAACACATTTCAATGAAGGTTAGAGACTGCATAATAGGCCCTATAATACTGATTGGTTAAGAGACCACAACAAAATGATAGACAAGTTGCACCCAGGCATGTAAGTTTCAAAGAGCCTAAAAGGGACACCCCTGATCCATTGAGAAAGGATCAAATCAATTTTCAAGATGAGTCTTTATGGTTCCTGGCATGCTTTCTTACCCATGATCCAAATAATTGCTCAGTGGCTCATTCATTGAGCAGAGAAGAAGAATTTCCAAATGAAGAGGGTGTAGTTGAGTATCACAAAGAGGAAATAAATCAGTATGATGTAGAATATTATGAGAAAATGGGTCAGGATGTTGATTGTGAAATCTATGCAGAAGATGATCATATTTTCCAATATGATTATGATGAAGGTCCAAAGAAATATCAATTGCTAGCTCACAATTTTGGGCACTTGAGGGATCTTATGCAGAAAAAGTATTAGCAGTCCGAGCCTTCCAAAGAGGACATGAACGCCTTGACTGATGCAACCATCTTGCAGGTTAAAGGGGGTTATCAGCTAAGAAATAGGTTAGTTCTTATGCACAATCCTCCTGTTGTAGAATTGAGGCAACAAGGATTGAATGGGAATAGGGTAAAACATAAGGAGAACATGGAGTAGAAAAGTGGTAGTGCTTGCAAGAAGAGTGTATCAAAAAGGAAGAAGCCTGTAGTGCAGCTGCCAATAGTAAAGAAGAAATATGTGCAGAAGAATCCAACACAAACTGTGCAACCAGTTACTACACTCATTTTGGGGGTCCATTATCCAAAAGGCAATAACAAGCATGATCAACCTCAGGCACAAAAAGAACCAGAAAATGAGAAGACAAAGGAAAAAGGAAAGGATATTTCATCTAATCAAGTAATACCTTACATTCCTTGTGCAAATGATGTAACTATTTCATGTGATACTCCTTTGCCCAATTATAACCCTATTGACATGGCTCAAGTCTTTAGCCAAATCAGATTTTTTGTGCCTATAGGGGAACTCCTTAGAATCCCTAAACATAGAGATAAGGCAATGATGCAGAGCATCCATGATGTGGTAGTTCTATGCCATAAATTATGGTGAATTTAAGTAAGACAAGGAATTCCTAATTGTTAACATGGACAAGTAGGTGAATTTGTGGAGAAAAAGTAGGAAACAATCTTGACGTGGGTAAGTTACATTTAAAGAAGATAGATGTTAGAGTCCTATTTAATTTAGGAAATTTAGTGTATTTCTAGAGTTAGAAGATAGATTCTTGATGTTAGTTTTTAGAGTTTGAGTCTGATGGGGAGCTTGGTTTCCTCTGTAAATACCAATTATGTAAATATTTATGGTACTGAATATAGAAGTTTTTGCAGTGATTCTATTTCAAGGTTAATTCACACTGATTTATTTCTGATGATTTGTGTTTGCATGTTGTGTTGATAAGAAAGCTATGAATTGTTAGCATTCTGTCTAATGTGGATTTAGAGTTTTATCTACTTGAGTAAAATCCATTTGCCATGATATTCATCCATCCATGGTCTGCCGAATCCATTATAATGCTAGTTTTGAGTCTTTAACTATAGGGATAGATTAGATCAAAGTAGTTTAGAGTTTCTTCCTTCATGTGCCTGAAGGTTGTGCTGCATCAGTTGGTATCAGAGTACCAAATGAGACCTGGTGGACTAACATTTGAGTCTTGTGCCAGATAAAAGCAATGCAAGGGTCTTGGAAAATGAGGCGCTAGGCAAAAAAGTCCTTTGTGGTTGCCAATAGCGAGTATGATAAATCTGGTCAAGCCATCACCCATAATAAGACTCCACTGCAAGCATCAAGTTTTCCTTCTAGGCATTGTACAGTTGGAGGAGCCTAAGAGCTAATACAATAGCTAGAGAAAGGGGGAAATTTTTTTTGAAAAAAAGAGGGAGAGTGAGTTGGAAAAGGTGTACACAAGAACTATGTCCTTCTAGAGATTCTATGGTGTTGAGTGGTAGACTAAATTAGTAAGTGTATTGGAAAGAAGATGACATGGAACATGCAAGGACTAGTGGAGAGAAAGTAGTATTGTAATGAAGTCTTCAAATAATGTAAAGAATAGAGAATCATTGAAATAATCTACTCCTTGCAAAACATTGATAGAAGGATTGTTCTTCTGGTCTGGAGCTAATTTGTTGGGCCCTGGAGAAGCCTTTTATTTGGCTACCACATTAAAGGTTGAAATGAATGTGTTGGGAGCGGCATAGAATTTTCCAGTCTGTTGAAGAATTACCATCTTAAAATAATGATATTGAGGCATAAGAGGTGAGGAGTTTTTTATATATTAGATTGTTGATAGTAGTGAGTTGAGATTGTTCAAATAAGTATTCAATATAAGAGAAGACAAGATTTCATAGATGCAATCCTAGTCCACCTCTTAGAGGCAGTGTAGAGTAGTTCTTTGGGTTTAATCTTTATCTCTCGCCCATGAAAGGCTTTGTACAAAATGCTGTCACTTGTTCCTTTAGAGTTAATGGAGGACTGATCAAAGACTGAAGTTTCAAAAATTGAAGATTGCTAAGACATGAAGTCATTTTGTATTTGACCATGGAGTATAAATTTGCATGTTTATTCTACAATTTTGTGTTAATTTCTTCAAGGGGGTGAAAAATAGTACTAGAATGTTGTTACGTGGTCAATAGATCGTTCACCTAGAAGGGGATTGGGGAATAGAGTTGCATCTGTGTATTTCCAAGTTTTTGGTTGTGCATTCAAATATGGATTTATATCATGATGTGAGAAAGAGAATAGCCAAGCTAGAAGAAAGAATAAGGAAAAGAAAGAGACTAAAGAAAACAAAAGACCAATAAAAGGTGTTGAAAGAATTAGAGTATGAATTGGAGGAGTTGTGGTGGATGTTGGAGGAATGTGAGGAATGCAATAGAAGGAAGTGAAACAAAAATAAATCTATAGAAAAGGCATTGAAGAGTTCCCAAAAGGTGAAAAAGAATGGTAAGGATAAATACTCACCTTGTGAGCAAGAGTCATTTTCAAAGAGAAAAGACATAGAGGCAATGATTAGCCAAGGGATAGAACTCTTGGAACAAGGAAAGCTTAAATCCCTAGATGAGTTGGCAAGATTGATATTGGATAAGAGGCCAAAAAATGAGATTTGTGAAGAGTTAGAGACAGAGAATGAATGGGATGGGTCAAGCTATTGAGTTGTGTTACCCCAAAGAGAGGAAATGTATTGAAGATTAAAATACAAGAGGAGAAGAGTTTGAATACTGCAATAAAGAGAAATGGAACCCATCACAAGAGGAGGCCTAAAATGTTGTAACAGTGGGAGTAGAGGAAGTTGCAGTAGAGATGGAGATCTTTTGAAGCCCTATATGTGATAAAGTCCTATTGGTTTTAGAGAAAAAAACCAACCAAAAGTATCTAGAGGAAGGTCTAGAGAATCCCATTATTGGTGAAAAGAGAGTAGAAGATCATCACATTCTTGGAGAAGGAATGAGAGTGATTGAGGGAAGAAACAGAGATATGTTCATTTGTGGTACAAATTAGGACAATGAAGAAAATGCAATAAAGGAGGACAATGGAAAATAAGAGTTGTCTTGTGAAGGACATCATTCAGAGCTAGGAAATGAAGACCTCCTCATAAAAGAAGAATTGGAAAGCATACCTAAATGGCATAATGTAGAAGAGGAAGAAGTGATGGGAAATTTCATTTCCATTAACTTTATTTCTATTTTCAATAGTTTTTATGCAGGTGCAACAAAAGGTGGTAAGAGTGATGCAAAGAGCCATGATGGTGTTCACTGGAGGACCACTAAGTCTTCAAGGAGTTGGGAAAAGGGAAAGAGTAAGAAGAAAAAGTTTGATGATTTGCAGAGGTATCTAATTTGGTGGAAGGGAACACCATGGCTTGGTTCTTCACTTCAAAAGGATGGTTCTACCATCTATCTTGAACAATTAGTTGGATGTTTGATGCAGTAGCATCTAGGGTAGAAGCAATCCTGCATCTGAAAAAAAAAATGTGATAGTTGAGTCTTTAGGTTTATAGTGTGTTACTTGTTAAAATGTTGTCAAATAAGTTAGCTTTGAACAAGGAGGTTCAAAATTCCTAAAAGTATGTGAGAATGATGTAGAGCATCCATGATGTGGTAGTTCCATGCCATGACTTATGGAGAATTCAAGTAAGACAAGGAATTCCTAATTGTTAACATGGACAAGTGGGTGAATTTGTGGAGAAAAAGTAGGAAACAATCCTAACATGGGTCAATTACATTTTAAGAAGATAGATGTTAGAGTCCTATTTAAATTAGGAAATTCGGTGTATTTCTGGAGTAAGAAGGTAGATTATTTATGGTATTTTTTAGAGTTTGATTCCGATGGGGAGCTTGGTTTCCTCTATAAATACTAGTTATGGAAATATTTATGGTACTGAATATAGAAGTTTTTGCAGCGATTTTGTTTCAGGGTTTATTCACACCGATTTATTTCTGATGATTTGTGTTTGCATGTTGTGCTAATAAGAAAGTTGTGAATTGTTGGCATTCTATGTAATGTGGATTTAGAGTTGTATTTCCTTGAGTAAAATGTGTTTGCCATGTTATTCATCCATCCATGCTCTATTGAATTGGTTATTTGAGTCTTTAACTATAGGGATAGATCATATCAGAGTAGTTTAGAGTTTCTTCCTTCATGTGCTTGAAGGTTGTGCTACATCAGGCAAATTCATTTATCACTACTGTAGATTGACAAAAATGACTTGTTGTGGTTCCTAGTAATGATGATGGGGAGAAGGGCCATGATGAGACCATAGAAGTATATCTAGGATCAACTATTGTTAACAATAGGATGGGAGTAGATCATTTATACACCACTTTGATTATAAATGGGTTGTTGTTACACAACTGTATGCTTGATTCAAGAGCATCTAGCAATGTCATGCCACTTGAAATTATGAATGATTTGGGGTTGAAGGTGTCCAAGTCTTTTGGAAAATGTTTTGCTATGGATTCTAGCGAGGCGAATGTGATTAGTCTTGACATGGACGTTGAGGTCAAACTCATTGCAAACTGAAACAAATCATTCTTGATGGATATTATTGTTGTAGAATGTCCTTCCAAGTGGGGTATGATGTTATCAAGAAAATGGGAAGCCTCTATGGGTGGGAACATTCATATGGATCTATCATATACCACTATTCTAGTCCAGGGCTTAGAGGTGAAGTTGTATAGGGAGAAGAAGGTGGAAGACCAAAACATAGATGATAGATATAAAATAGAGGAGGATCACTTAAATTTATTTGAGATATAGACCATTTTATGGGATATTGCAGTGATGATGATCATAGCCTGGATGTTTTACCTTTCAACCCTATTACTTGTATTTGTGGTACATCTAATTTATGGACATTATATTTTGACGGTGTGTACTCAAGGGAAGGATTAGGAGCTAGAATTCTTCTGATATCCCCATATGCCGAACAATTTGGTACGTCTTTTAGTCTTGATTTTCAATACACTAACAACATCGCTAAGTATGAGGCATTGTTGAACTAGGTTTAAATATTTCTCAGAAGCATCTAGTAAAGTGCTTGAAGATTTATGGCAACTCAAAATTAGTGGTGTGGCAGATTAGAAATATGTTTTTTACCAAGGATAGAAAGTTAAGAGTATACAGGAATGTTGTATGGGATACCGTGGAGCTTTATGATGCCATTGGTATCGAATTGATTGAGAGGACTAAAAATGATGAGGCAGATTCCCTAGCTATAGATTCATCAAATTTTGTTCCTCAAATGAATTTTCCTCATGCCCATCATGTTGTGGAAGTGCTTACAAGGCCAACAATCTGTGCTAACATATACAGTTAGTAGGTGTTCAGTGATAATAATCAGATTTCCAGTTTTCTCAATTGCATGGATGAGTTTGATAGTCAAGTGATTGACTAGCAGCCTATGATAGAAATAGAAAATGGCAAGGAAACATTATTTGGTAGCGAGATAGTGTAGTTGAAGACTAATACCATTCCCAAGGGATTGGTGGCACTGGAGAGAATGTTTGACAATGTAGATCACTAGAAGAGTAAACGCAAACCTGTTGAAGAGAATAGTGTTGAAGGTGTTAACCTTGGAACTAAGGAGGATTCTAAAATGGTTTACATAGGTAAGAAGTTTAAGCCTCATGAAATGGAAATGATGATTGCTTTGTTGAGAAAACTCAAAAAGTGTTTTGCATGGTCTTATGATGTGATGAAAATTTATAGGGAGGACTTGTTTCAGCATACTATTCCTCTCCAATTTAATACAAAACCTTTTAGGCAAAAATAGAGGCCTATAAATCCCAATATAGCTCCCAAGGTGCAAAAAGAATTGTTAAAGATGAAAGAGGGGGTATTATCAAACCAATCAGACATTCTAAGTGGTTGTCTATTCTTGTTCTAGTAAGAAAAAAGAATGGGGAGATTAGACTGTGTGTAGATTTCATAAATTTGAACATCAAATCCCTTTAGGATAAATTATCCTCTTCCGAGTATGGATCATCTTTTGTAGAGGGTTGTTGGTTTAGAGATGATGTCTATGATGGATGGGTTCTCATAATATAATTTCAAGTGCTAGTCAAGGAGTCAAAATAGTACAAAACAACAATCACCACTCGTTGGGGGACATATGTTTATTTGAGAATAACATTTTGGTTGAAGAATGAAGGATCAATGTTTCAAAGTGCAATGGATGTGGCCTTCACCGACCCTGTTGATGAGATAACGGTTGTATACCAAGATGATCTTATTGCATTTTCTAATGATAGGAAAGATCATTGGAAGCATTTGCAAATGATTTTTGATAGATGTTTGGAGTATGGGATTTCTTAAAATCCTAAGAAATGTTCATTTGGAGTAGAGGAAAGAATGTTGCTGGGACACATTGTGTCAAGGTATGGGAATATAATTGATCCTGAAAGAGTTAAGGCCATTGACCTCATCTCTCATCCTAAAATAGTCAAGGGTGTTTAGTCCTTCTTTGGACAGATTAACTTTGTGAGGAGATTTGTTCCTAACTTCGCTGAGAAGACTAAAGCAATTTCCAAGATGCTCAAGAAGAGATAGTCCATCACATGGAAAAAGGAGCTAGATGAGGTTGTTTTTGATATAAAGGAGGCCCTAAAGAATGCACCAGTGCTGATAAGCCCAGATTATTCCAAGCCCTTCAATCTCTTTTCTTTTGCTTCATTTTGTACTATTGTTGTTGTGTTGTTACAAAAGAATAAGGATGGATTTGAGAAACCAATAGGATTTTTTAGCAAGTCTTTGTAAGTTGCTAAGTTAAACTATTGAATTATGGAAAAGCATGCTTATGCTTTGGTTAAGGCAATAAAAAATTTTAGACCATACCTTATGGGTACAAAGACAATTATGTATGTACCCCATTCAGTTGTGATAGATATTTTCATGCAACATGAAGCTTCTTGAAGAAGATGCAGATGGATCAACATGATCCAAGAATATGACATTAAGGTGTAGGTCATAAAACTAGGTAGAGGCCAAGGTTTAGCTAAGTTGATGACTAATTCCAACTTAGAGGTAGCTGAGATAAATGAGGTAAATTTTGTTCCACCTACTGATGTGTGTACTTTGACAAATGATCCATGGTATAAAGATATTATCTTTTATCTTGCCAACATGCATTGCCCCACATACATGAACATAACTCAACAAAGAACACTTAAGCTTCAGTCTTAGAAGAATGTTTCGATTCAAGATGTTTTAATGTGGAGAAATCATGAGG
Organism: Cunninghamia lanceolata; assembly: GCA_027924645.1. Taxonomy (NCBI): domain Eukaryota; kingdom Viridiplantae; phylum Streptophyta; class Pinopsida; order Cupressales; family Cupressaceae; genus Cunninghamia; species Cunninghamia lanceolata. The sequence goes on from BSBN01001376.1 coordinate 2,890,260, forward strand.
GATTGTTGTTGAAGTGTTTGGACCATTGATAATCTGAGGAAATTATTGATGAATACCACCAAGGAATATGTGGTGGGAACTTCCATGCCAAAATGACTATGCACAAGATTATCAGGGCAAGTTTCTGGTGGCATAGTCTCTTCAGAGATGTTGGAAAATAGGTCAAAAAGTGTGATGCTTGCAAATATTTCTTTGGCAAGATGAAATTCATTTAAGTATTACCCATTTTACCAGTTGCAGTTGAGGCACCATTTGAGGAATGGGACATTGATTTTATTAGGGAAATTCAAGAGAAACCCAGTAATGGATTTAAGAGGATCATTGGGGCCATTAACTATTTCACCAAGTGGGTTGAGGCTATTCCCACTCGTAATGCCACATCCAAGGTAGTGATTGAGTTCCTTTTGAATAATGTGATAACCAAATTTGGAGTGCCATCCAAAATTATTGCAAATAATGCCATGTGCTTCAGATCTAAGGATATAATGGATATGTGTTCCAAGTATGGAATCAAGTTCATTCACTCATCACCATACCATCCCCAGAGTAATGGATAAGCTTAGTCTAGCAATAAGAGTCTCATAAAAATATTGAAGAGAACTCTAGAAATGAAGAAGAAGAGATGGGATGACAAGCTAAAATATGTGATTTGGGCAGATCAAGTCACATACAAACGTTCTATAGGAAAGAGCCCATTTGAACTGGTATATGGATTAGAGGCAAAAATGACAATGTCATTAAAATTTCCCGTGTATCAATTACCATGTCATGTCCCATTTCCAAAAATAGCACTTACTAAATATAGTAAATTCCCACTATCTAGAAATAGTAAATTAGGATCACAGGACAGCATTGGGAAAATAATATTTATTTAATATTTTCATTTGTGTTGGTGCAATGGCCAAACTTAAGACAAATAAATATTAAAGAAAAATGAAATTAAATATTTTATTTAGCAAAAAGGCATGGGATAGTTTGAGTCTTCAAGGCAACCTTTGGTAATGCAGGAATCTCTCTATTTATGGCTCCTTTTGTAACCGATAAATTTGATTGAGGGAGACAACATGCAAATGCCTTTTTTGATTAAATTATTGATGAAGAATCTAGAAGAGGCATTTGGAATTATGGATTCCTCATTTTGGAGCCTTTGAGATAAAATATGAAAATTTTTTTAGGTCATACCACAATAATGGGTTACACTTTTTGGCCAAACTTGACATTTAAATCAACATTTTGAACTAAATCTTTGACACCTATAGCCGCTAAACCATTAGGAATTTGAATATGATGTGAACTAGTGATTTGTCCTTTTTTTTGTAGATTCTAAATATATTTTGAAAAAAAATTGGAGTTAAATTGTAATTTTTTTTGCATCTCCTTTGATAACTAGTTTTTAATAGTAAACAACATTTTTAAAGTGATGTGTATTCCATAGCACATAACTTTTTTTCTACAAAGGATAAAATTCTAGTTCTTTTGAATTTAGATTGGTAACATTGATATATAGGGCATGCATTTGGTTTCACAATGTTTTGTTGAATATTTTTTTTAATTAAATTTTGAAGTCAAATTAATTATAATTCAAACATAGGCGTATTCTGTAATACATAACTTTTTCTATATGTATCGAGATTTGATTTTTTCTTTTTTGTTGAAACAAGGACATCAATACCTAGGACATAGATATTTTTTAGAATTTTTTTCACTAATTTACTAATTTTCCATGTGTGTAGACCAAAGAACTTGATGTTCGGTGAAAAATCTACATTCAAAAGAAATTAAAAATAAATATAATAATCAAATTAAATATATTTAAAATTATACTTTTTGGGAAGCTTATAATAAGAACTACATAATTACAAAACATAAATTTTAAATGAATCCATTTGATCCCCCAAAAGGTAAATCAAAAATAATTTTTTATCAACATTTTGATAGGTGTAGAGGAGACTCCATTATAGATATGGTTTAAAACTAGCAGGGTTCTATCCAAGGGGGTTTGAATCTAAGGGGGTTGGATCAAACCCTCTTCAATTAAAATCATTTAAATGGAACCTTTCAAGGCTTAAATCATTATATTTTCTAAAAATATGTGATTTCAGCAAATATCAGGATGTCCTAGAAAGTGTAACCCATTATTGTGGCAGCACCCTTTCATTTTGAACTATTGCCTTCTTATCAATTTTCGTCACAGAGCTGATATGCTCAAGTATTTTCTTCAATGCGCATTATATCATTGGAGATGGAGACTCTTGGATGTTTATACAGGGGTTTCAGATCATCTGAAGTTGTTTAGTTTCAGATTCTTTAGGGTAATCTCATACAGAGATTACATTTACAGAGAAAGATTTAGTGGGTATTGAGCAAATTTGTTGTTTGGGGTTTGCAAGTTGTGGGTGTAGTCTAAATTTGTGTTTTCTATCCATATTTATGATGTTGTTGTTTATTTAGAGAGTTTTCTATGTGTTTTTCTATACCCACACATTCCAAGCACCATATATGGTTGTGGGTATTTTTGGAAGAGTTTGTGTGTTGTTTTGGGTGGATTCTACACTCATATCTTGCGTTGTTTTCAATATAGTTTAAGATTACATTATAGATTTGTTTGCAGAAGTTTATATATGTGTATTTGCTATTGTAACAGCCATTTTTCTACTTTAACTAGTCATTTGCAATAAAAAATCTGATTTGGGGTTTATGTGCAAAGTTCTATAATTTTGTTCTGAAATCTTTCAATAAATTTGGCATAGTTTATGACAATTTTTTGTGATATTATGGATTCTTGGAAAAATTAGATTTATTGTGGTAAGTAATATATTTGGAAAATTTTAGGTAGTATCAGAGCATTGATTTTTCCATCCTGTTGGGTTTGTGAAATTCATGCACCCAAGTGAAAGAGAAAATAGACACCTCCAATGGGAGCAAAGGAAATTAATTGAAAGCAATCCATCTTCAAAAGAAAGAATAGGAAAAAATAAAGGGAAAAAAAAGATGGGTGATAATGATAGTGAAGTATTTAGGAAAACCTTAATGGAGATTCCTGAAAATCAAAAGAAAACTATAGATAGACTCATAGAAACAAGAGAGGTTATGAAAATCTTGGCTGAAAAATTACAGGGTTCTGTATCTATCCATGTGAAAGGGAGTTCTTCAGGGGATTCTAGGACTACTAGGCATTCAACTCTCAAAGTTTTACAACCCACATTCCTTCTTGAGGGAGTGAAATATGAAGTTGAACCCATGGCCAATCCAGTGGAAGTTGTTTCAAGAGATTTGGCTACCATACGAGCTACCTATGATAGTCAAAATGAGGCATTTAGAAAATCAATCCCTTTTGGTGAATATGTGAACTTTACAAATACCTTAATACCAAAAAGTGAAAGAAAGCTAGGTGTATGAAAATCACTTCCTACACTAATCTAATGAGGGGAGGAGAGTGCAAATTTAATTTTATCCTTACTATTACAACAATGTTAAACCCACTAATAGAGATAACAGAGATATTGCAGCAAACACATAAACAAGAAAGTGAGACAGAAGAAGAGAGACACAAGATATACGTGAGGAAAACCCTTATCAAGTGAAAAACCCCACACTACAAAACCTGCACAATGTATTATCAAAACTGATATGGTTTACAATACACTTGCAATGCAAGCTCTCAGGAGTCTTTGACACTCGTATTTGGAGACAAACTGGCAGCATAATAGTACCTATCAAACCCTTCATACATGTCCTCCAAGCACTTGTTTATATAGAAAATACAAGGCAAAATTGCCTCTATCTTGGAATGGGCGTCCAACTTGGCCTCATGGCCCAAAACCCACACCTATGGACACTTGGTCAACATTGTAAGATGCTTCTAACACTTGTCCACACACCCCATCCCAAAGAGGTCACCTATTTCCAAAATGGGCTATGACAGATGCTCTTACGACTCTTATGACCGTCATAGAATCTGTCATAGCAGTTGCAACTTACAGCTGTAAGAGAATCTGTCATACATAGGCTATAAATAGCATATTCTCTTACAACATGTCATAGTCCACCTTGGGGCACCCAAAGATGCTCTTCGACACATGTCTTCACCTATCATATAATCTCCTCTTTCTGACTCTTACATGTCATAACTTCGTCATAGGAATCTGTCATGACTGTTACGGTCAATATTCCCTTACACAACATCCAAGATGCTGACACATGGCAAAATATTCCTATCACAAAGTGGGATGCCTATCTCTTCATGTGAGGACAAAATTACAAGTTGTCATCTTCCATGTAGGATGACACATCATTGTGCCACATCCCACAAAATGACAATATGAATTTACAATTTAATTTACAACATAGGCAATAAATAAATAAATACAATGAAAATGATACTTGGAATTACTAAGGTTGAGACACCTTAATTCCCAACATTCTCCCACTTGTTGAACACCTTGTAAGAGCCAATAGAATTAACATGATTTAACTGCTATAGGCCGAGAGGCCCATAAACTCCGAACACCATCTGAACTTCTTCGTGCCCACTGGCTTCATCAATGCATCTTTAACATTCTTCAAAGTATCTACCTTCTCCAAATTTACTTTCCCATCCTCTACCATGTCTCACATGAAGTGAAATTGTACATCAATATGCTTTGTTCTAGCATGGAAAGTTGGATTCTTTGCAAGGCAAATCACGCTCTAACTGTCACAACAAATCGTAATCTGTCCTGCATCAACACTAATATCTGACCATAATCTCTTAAGCCAAATGGCTTTCTTACAAGCATGAGTTGCAGCCATATACTCAGCTTTTGTAGTTGACAAAGCAACCATAGGTTGTCGCTTACTCATCCAACTAATTGCACCACCAAAGATTGTGAACACATATGCACTGGTGGGTCTCCTGCTGTCAATGTCACCTGCCCAATCATAATCCACAAATCCATGAATACAAACTAAATTCAGAGATCCTGTAGCATTTCCATGATTGCAAATGGAATACTTGGAACTACCCCTCAAATATATGAACACCCGCTTAACTACATCCCAATGTACCCATCCAAGATTAGCCATAAATTGACTAAGGACTCCCACTGCTTGGGCAATGTCTGGTCTTGTGTAGACCATAGCATATATCAAACTGCCAACAACACTAGCATAAGGTACTCTGCTCATGTCCTCCACCTCACTAGGAGATTTTGGACAATCACTAACAGACAACTTTGTCCCCAATGAAATAGGAACACACAATGGTCTACAATCTGCCATGTTGAACCTATCCAATACGGTCTTCACATACTTACTCTAGCTTAACCAAAGTCTTCTAGTAGTTCTGTCTCTTCTGATTTCCATTCCTAGAATGTACCTAGCTGCCCCTAAATCTTTTATTTCAAACTGTGCTGCCAACTGAGACTTAAAATTAGAAATCATATTCTTACCCTTCCTAGTTAGCAACATATCATAAACATATAATGCAACAATGAGAATATGATCACCATCAAACTTATAATATACACAATGATCTAATTTTGATCTCACAAATCTAATTGACAACACAAAGGCATCAAACTTCAAGTACCACATCCTAGGAGACTGCTTCAAACCATACAAAAAAAATTTCAATTTGCAAACCAAATTTTCTTTACCTTTCACTATGTAATGTTGTAGCTATGACATGTAGATTTCTTCCTCCAAATCACCATGAAGGAAAATTGTCTTCACATCCATCTGTTCTACCTCTAAGTCATAAGTAGCTGCAAGAGATAACATAAATCTAATGGATGTCATCTTTGCAATGGGAGAGAAAATTTCACCATAATCAATTCCCTCCACTTGTGAATACCCCTTCGTAACTAATCTAGCCTTGTACTTTTCAAAACTACCATCTACACCAAATTTCTTCTTGAACACCCATTTGCATCCAATGGGTTTTCGTCCATTAGGCAAAGGCACCAAGTCCCATGTTTTATTATTTTCCAAAGAAGTCATCTCATCTTCCATGGCTTCCTTCTAGGAACCTGCATCTTTCATACCCATAGCCTCTGACACGGTTCTAGGTTCATCAATATTAGCAAGTAAAGCAAAAGCACAACTAGAATCATGTAATGAATAACCAAACCTATCAGGTTGCTTTCTTGATCGTGTAGACCTCCTCAATGGCTGAGGTTGAGGTTCTGCTTCTTCTTCTGAGCTTTCAGAGCTACTAGAGCTCTCCTCATCATCAGGTCTCATAGGGTCTATCTATTCAATCTTCTTAGGGGTAGACGAAAAATGAACCACATCCTTTTTCTTTTCTGTCTATTCTAGCTGTAGAACAATGGAAGAAGTTGTTAGCTCTCTAAAGATAACACTTCATCTATACAACACTTTTTCAGCTACCGAATCCCAAATCTTGTATCCTTTCACACCGACACCATAGCCAATGAAAATACATTTAATAGCCTTGTTTTCCAGTTTAGACCGTTTCTCCCTAGGCACATGTGCATATGCCTCACAACCAAATACATGAAGATGTCTAACTAAAGGATTCTTACCAGACCACACCTCCATAGGTGTCTTACCAACAAGAGCTAATGTAGGAGATCTATTTACCAGATAGCAAGCAAAGGCAATAGCTTCAGCCAAAAAATGTTTGTTCAAGGCTTGCTCCACTAAGCATACTCCTATTCTTCTCCATTAGTGTCCTATTCATCCTCTTTGCAACTCCATTTTGTTGCGAGGTATATGGATTTGTCTTATGCCTTTCAATCCCTTGCTCTTTGCAGAACTTATCGAACTCTGCCGAACAAAACTCACCACTGTTGTCAGTTCTCAAACACTTAATCTTTTTACTAGTCTGATTTTTAGCAAAGGCTTTAAACTCCTTAAACCAACTAAAGACTTCAGTCTTGCTTCTGATAAAATAAACCCATGTCCTTCTACTGTAATCATCTATGAAAGATACAAAATATACAGATTTTGAAATCAAAGGAACATTAATAGGACCAAACACATTAGAATGAATAAGATCCAATACACCAGAAGACATGTGAGAACTAGAGTAAAACTAAACACGATTTTGCTTTCTATAAATGCAATGTTCACAAAAGTTGAAATCGAGATTACAATCATTTAACCCCTCATTGAGGTTTTTATTTTTCAAGGTATGTAGACCCTTCTCACCAATGTGGCCATATCTCAAATGCCATAACATAGTCTTTTCAGTAGGAAGCTTAGCTTCCATAGCATGTCCACTACCATCAGAACTAGTTACAACAGATTTCTTCACTGCTCGTTTAGATGGTGGGGATGAAGTGACTACAGCTTGTTTCTTTGAGTCAGAAGAACTATTGCACTATGAAGTACATGCCTCTAGCTAAAATAGAGTACCTCTCCGAGTACCCTTCGCAAGCACCATAGATCCTCTAGTCATCTTGCATCCATCCTTCAAAAAGATAACATGCACACCTACATCATTCAACATACTTACAGAAAGTAGGTTTCATGCAAGGCCTAGAATGTGCATAACTCCAATGATCCCCTTCACTCATCCATCAGGGAATCAAATTGAGACTCTTCCATGGCCAACAATCTTTAGATGAGAGTCGTCACCCAGGTACACTCTTCCACCATTGAACTCTTTATATTTTGTGAACCAGTCTCGATGTGAGGTCATGTGGAATGATGCACCAGAATCAATCAACCACACATCATCAGATGCATGGGTGGCCAGGGTTGTGATGTAGGCATCACCATCATCTTGTGACTTGTCAGAATCTGAATCAGGAGCTTTCTTCTTCTTTTTCTTCTCCTCTTTGCATTCCTTTCGAAAATACCCAGTTTTTGCATAGTTCCAACAAAGAGCCTTGGAGTTTCCAGGAGATTTGGATCTCCCATGGGATTTGGATCTACCCTTTTAACCATTCTTGTCCTTCTTCTTCCCTTTCTCTTTGGGTCTTCCATGAACTGCAAGAGCCTCTTTGGCTACCTCAGAAGACTTTCTCCGCATCTCTTCAGATAACAGTGAAGATGCCACATATTCCATCTTGAAAGTGGTAGTGGTACTTCCGATAGCCATGACAAGATGATCCCACGAATCTTGCAAAGAACAAAGTAGGGTCATGCATCGATCCTCCTCCTACATTTTCACACCCATAGATGGCAACTGTGCAATGATCATGTTGACAACATTCATGTGATCTACAATAGATCCTCCATCTTCCATCTTCAGAGCGAACAACTTCTTTTTTAGAAAACATTTGTTTACCAAGGACTTGGCTTGATAAATTGTAGAGTAAAATACTATACATTTTCATTTTTTGAGTTTCAGTTGTGCGAGCTCTAGTTTTATTCTTTGCGCTTCAGTTTTGGCAGGTGGGGTTTTGACACAGAGCGCGGGCGCGCGGGGTTTTCATTTTTGTAAATTTTGCCTAAGTTCCTAAGTGCAGCAGAAACCGCCATGTGTCAGCAGCCGGGACACATTCTAAAGTTTCTCAAAGTGACTGCGGAGAGTGCCACATATTTTTTTGCATTAAGACGAAAGCTGCCAAGTGTCGGCACCCGTTCCATTTTCTTCTAAGTTTCAAACGATCTTTTTGAATGTTTCTCATAATGTAGCGGGTCCCTTTTAAGAGCTTCAGTGAGTGCGGAAGTTGCCAAGTGGCAGATGCAGAGAGTGACTTTAGAGTTTCTTAAAGTTACACGGAAGGTGCCGCGTGTCCCATATAGTTTCAGCGGAGAGCTCCATGTGTCATCTTTCGCGGGTTTCCTTTTTAGTTTCATCACTAAGTAAAGAAGTTGGTGGGCCCTGTTAATATTTCTATAGTTTCAATGGAGTGCGACAAGTGTTACCATCCGCATGATTCTTATGAGTCTCTAATGTTTCTACAAAGTTTCTCAGAGTTGCGCAGAGAGCGCCAGGTGGCAACGTCCGTGGAGGTTTTGTTTAAATGCTAAATTCCTGAAGTTGCAGCGGAGATTGCCATGTGTCATCTTCTGCGGGACCCTGTAAATGTTTCAAAAGTCTCTCTAAGTGTGGTGGAAGCCGCCACGTATATGTTTCTCATATCTGCGGAAAGTGCCACCTGTCCCTTTTTCTTTTTGAAGCTGCTCAGGCACGGATTGTTGGTGGGTCCCATTTTTAATGTTTCTTAGGTTCCAAAGTTTAGCGGACCGTGACAGATGGAAAAGCCTGGGCACTCCTAAAATAAGCCACAGTAAAGACTCAAAGTAAAGCAGATATCGCCATGTATCTTTTACAGGGGCCGCGGACACTGCCAAGTGTCGATTTTCTGTGTCTCCTGAGTAAGAAGCAGTTTATCAAGTAAGTCACATGGAGGATGCCATGTGTTAGTTTCTTATTGTTCCAAAAAGATGAAAGAGTTTCAAGAAAGAGGCGTGTATGAATGCCAACTGTTCCAAGGGTTTATAGTCGCAAAGACTATCAGAAACTGCCACGCGTTCATTCCTGATTCAAGTAAGTGGAGTTACATGTATCTGTTGCAGCCAATGAACTTGCAGAGTGGCTAACCATCTTTGATTCGAAAGAGATCTTCTGTCAGACACTTTCAGTTAAGTGCCAGTTCAGTTAGACCGTTGAGATTTGATCGTGCAGGAAATCTTTGAGCCAGTTCTATGCTATAAATATGGGTTCAGATCACAGTTAAGATATATAACATTGGAGATATAAAGAATTTTCTACATAATAGATTGTTAGAGAAGTTTGAAGATCTTTTGTAGTGGCCAGTAATATCATTTGCCTTTGTTCTATTTTCTTGATTCAGAGAGTTTGTATAACTGTGCATGATTCTGTGCCTTTTATGTGACTGGAAAATTAATAAAGATAGAGTTCTGTGCCTTTGCTGATATTTTCTGTGTTATTGCAAAATATTCTAATTTGTGAGCCTTTGATCCTATTTGTTTTTCATTTGTTACATTGATCATGCATTGTGTGCACTTTAATGTGACTGAATCCTAAAGTAGTTTCACTGTGCTTAGTGTTGAGAAACAAAATCACATTCAGGTGCATCGCCATAGTTTAGTTTCCTTTTTAGTTGCATTTGTGATTCTGTTTAACTCTATCCCTTTTCCCAAACACTTTTGAGATAAAGAAGAGCCAGCTTCTTTAAAATCTGGAGGTTACTCTAAGGAGCATTCCCACGTCTTAGAGTTTCCCATGTTGGTGTTGGAAACTACGCAATTCTGAGCATCAACAGTTTTTGGCACGCCCAGTGGGACCATTTCTTGAAGTTTCTTTCAAAACTGTATGAACGAGAGAGTCACGAGGAGTCGGATTTGTGGACCTGTGACAAGAGCTCAATCTGATGTGAACCCAGGTATTCTTTTATCACCATTGATAACTAATCCAAGAAGAAGGGTCAATCAGTTTATAGCAACCCCAAGTGCAAACATGGGAGCACCTATAGCCCCAAGGAATTATGCAAATTAGAATACTAGCAGTGCTCCGATTCTCCCAGTACCACCGGCCACCTGGGATCCTATCCCAGCAAATTCTTTGAAGGCTCTGCCCAAATTCAATGGGGAGGATTTCAAAACACCTGAAGAGCATCTACAAGATGTGTCTGATGTCTACGCAATACATGTGATCCCACAGCAGAACGTGGCTATAAGACTCTTAGCAGCTTCTTTTAAGGGGAAGGCTCTAGACTGGTACAGATCTTTGACCCCAAATTTGATATCTACATGGGACCAGCTTGGAGATGCTATCTTTGCAAGATTCAAAGAGAAGGGTGATAAATCTTCTCTGTTACAACAACTGATTACCATCAAGAGGGCACCACAAGAGGCAATGACTGATTTCAATTCCAGATTTCAGAAGACTTGGGAAAGGATTCCTGCTACAACAAGACCATTACCAGGTATGGCTATAGTATTTTATCTTAAAGCCCTAAATTTAGATATAGCAGTAATGATTCAATCACTTGGAGGCCAGACCCTGCCAGAAGCCTATGACTATGTAGTCAGAGCTGAAAATAATTTGATAGATGCTGGAAAATTGCCCCCAAGGCCTCCCATGCCTATGTTTCCAGAGATTACCCTACCATTGCCTCAAGAAGCTCCTAACCCCATAACCCCACCTGTGTCCATGTATACGTTTCCCCAACAACCTGCTAAAGCTACTGTCCCTACCCAGTCTTTAGAGATGGATGATGTCAAGAACATCCTGAGGACATTTTCTAATGAAATAATTAACCTAAAAAGATAGCAGAATCCTTATCCTAGACCAAAATATCAAAGCTATCAAGGGAATAGACCTTCTCCACAGTCAAATCAGTATCAGGGCCCCCAAAGGCAAACTAACCCTCAGCCATCAAACCAATTGGTTGCAGTTCCTACACCCTTGCAAACTATCCCTCCCAATCCAAACAGAGAGATTGTACCAGGGTAGAATAATTATGCAGATGGCACCAATGCCTGGTGTTTCCCTTGTAATAATGTACATATGCCCAGAGATTGTCCTAGGGGTAATCTACAGCAAAAGATAGCAGAGCAAAGAAGAATGGATGGACAATTTGCAAATACTTCTGACACTCAACCCTACCAATCCCCTGGTATGCAAAATTTAGTCCTTGTGGCTCAAATGCAAGGAATGTCCTTATAGCAAGAAGAAGAAATAGCCCCTGAGCATGCTCTATTTTCATGGATTGAAGATGAAGAGTCAGTATTCTTAAATGAAGCTTTAGCTTCTAAGAAGCCATTGGTATAATCAGATTACTATACTAGAGCCAAGAGAAGGATGATGGAACAGCCTGGAGTCACAAATAATGAAATTATGGGAATTCCACCCTTTCAAGATCATCAAAATACAGCTACTAGACAAGAAATACTTTAGCCATTGCAGAACCAAGTAGTTTATGGACAAGTTCAAGAAAAAGCAAGGTACCCTTATTATCCCAGAACACAAGCACTAGGACCTGTGAATGTGGTGGATCAGTTGAAGAGGACTCCAGTACACATGTCAATATGGGACATGTTAGCTATTCCTGAGCAAAAGATACTGTTGCAAGAAGCTTTACATGGCCAAAGTGTGCCTAAACAGACTGTTGCCAAAGGAGGACCTGCTGATGAAGAAAAGCTTAAAGACACTATTCCTCTGCAGACAACAGCTCTTGTAAAAAATGCACCAGAGGTAAGTAAATCCAAGCCAGATCCCTTTTATTTAACTTTAATAGTTGGGAAGAAACTATTACACGATGCAATGATAGACTCTGGGGCTAGTACCATAGTGATGCCAAAGCAAATAACAGATGCTTTGAAAATAAAATATGAGCCACTTGCAAAAGAAGTTATGCAGTTAGATGGGAAGTTCGTGCAAACAATAGGGAAAATTAAACAACTTCCACTACAGCTGTATACCTGTCCCAATATAATTGTTAATCAAGATGTTGTAGTCATAGATATTCCTCTTGTTTTTGGCTTATGCCTATCCAGAGATTTCACAGCCAAGATAGGAGGTTATATGTCACTTGATTGGTCTCATCTCATCATAAGGACCAAATATGGGACTAAAATAAAAGTACTGTCAGAACCATTGTCAAAGGACCATATCACTAATGAACCAACCCCAAAGTTAGAAGCAGCCCATGCCATGTTAAATAAAGAGGAAAGGGTTTTTGTTGAAGAAATAGGGGATTGGACTGAATATGATCAGCAAGTAGAGGATAACCAATTGTTAACCATGATGCAAAGTGATCCCTTTGGGAACTATGACTCAACAGGGTTGGGCACTTATGTTATATTTGAGGAAGACCATGAGATCCCTAATGTCTTAAGGAATGAGCCCTCTCAGACCCAAGAATCCATAAATAACTCAGGAATCTGGACCCTAAATTTTGATGGGGCTAGAAGCAAAAATGGAGCCGGAGTAGGAATTTGTCTTACTACCCCTAATGGTGAAAAGATTTTAAGAGCCATTCGCTTTCATTTTGCCTGTACCAATAATGATGTTGAGTATGAATCTTTAGTGCATGGACTTATATTGGCAAAAAGGAAAGGAGTAAAGAATCTGATAGTCAAAGGAAATTCAGAACTAGTGGTGAAACAAATAAGAGAGAAGGCAATAACCAAAAATGTAAGGATGAGATCCTATAGGCACAGAATTTGGGACTTAATAGAAAATTTTGAAGCCTTTAATATAGAAGTAGTCCCTAGAGCCCAAAATTCTGAGGCAGATAGGATGGCACAAATTGGTTCACAGTTTGATCCAATAACTAATCTAATGGTCAATAATGAGCCAGTCAAAGTTATTATGAGGCCAACCATCCTAGACAATGATGAAAATTGGCAAGTTTTTGAAAATGATTTTCAAGTACTCTCATTTTTGCAACAGTCAGGAGAATTTGCTGATCATTTACAACCAAAAATTGAAGAAGCATATGGTGATCAAATCATTCAACTGAAGTCAAACAAGCTCCCTAAAGGACTGATTACCCTGGAAAACTTGTTTGATCCTTAAGATGCTAGCCTAGAAAAGAAGAGATTTCAAGCAAACAAAGAAGACTACTCCGAGATCCAGGTTAGTGAGGGGAGAAGACTGAAGGTTGGGAATTCTACCACTCAACAGGAAAGAAAAAGGTTAATTGATTTATGTGAGAAATATGATAGGGTCATAGCTTGGACCTATGAAGATCTCCATGGTTATGATAGAAATATCATTCAGCACACTATAGAGCTGACTGAAGGGTCTAAACCGGTTAGACAGAAGCAGAGGCTAGTGAACCCTAGAATTGAACCTCTGATGGTGGATGAGTTACAGAAACTATTAGAATCAAAGATCATTTTCCCAATCAAACACTCAACTTGGGTATCCAACTTAGTACTAGTCAGAAAAAAGAATGGGGACATAAGGCTCTGTGTGAATTTCAGGGATCTAAATAGGGCTTCCTTGAAGGATCACTACCCCTTGCCCTCTATGGAACAAATTTTACAGGCTGTGGCTGGATCAAAGAGATTTTCCCTGCTAGATGGTTTCTCTGGGTATAATCAGATTTGGTTGGCTGATGAGGACCAACATAAGACTGCTTTCACCACAAAATGGGGAACATTCGCCTATGCAAAGATGCCTTTTGGTCTTTCAAATGCTGGAGATACATTTCAGAGGGCAATGGATGTAGCATTTGGAGAGATTATCAATAAAATCATTCTAATTTACCTAGATGACCTCACGGTTTTCTCTAAAAATGTTGTAGATCATTTTGACCATCTAGAGGCAGTTTTTAAGAAATGCCAAGAGTTTGGAATATCTCTAAATCCTAAGAAATGCATTTTTGCAGTACCTCAAGGTAAACTATTAGGGCATATAGTGTCTAAAGAAGGAGTCTCTATAGATCCAGAAAGAGTCACTGCCATAATGAACCTGTCTCTGCCTGTCAATAAGAAAACAGTTCAGTCCTTCTTGGGAAAGATTAATTTTGTCAGTAGGTTCATATCAGACTTTGCAGGCCTAATAAAACCAATTACACTATTACTAAAGAAAGACCTGGTATTCAAATGGACTACAGAAGGGAGACATGCTTTTGAGGAGGTCAAGAAAGCAATATCAACAGCCCCAGTATTGAGGAACCCTGACTTCTCTAAGTCTTTTATAATGTATGTCTATGGAGGAGAATTCAGTGTTGCTGCTGTACTAACACAAATTGATGATCAACAAGAGGGAGAGCATCCAATAGCCTTTTTCTCAAGGACTCTTAGAGAGTATGAAGTGAAGTATAACTTTGTAGAGAAGTAGGCATATGCTATGGTAAAAGCCCTCAAGAAATTTAGACACATGGTCACAGGTAATAAGATTCTGATACTAGTGGCTCATCTGGGTGTCAGAGAATATATTATGGAAGGAGAAATCACTGAGAAAAGAGCAAACTGGATAACAAAGATTCTTGAATATGATGTGGAGGTCAGACCAACTAAACTTGTCAGAGGCAAGGGTTTGTGCCAGTATATGGTTCAAGATATGGAAAAAATGATAACTGAAGAAACAGAGGAGGAAAATGTATTGAGGATACAAGAAGTTGATTAGAATTCTTGGGTCACAAATAGGATCTAGTTTATGAAACATGGGATTTTCCCAAAAGAGCTCTCTCAGGATAAGAAGAGGTACTATAGGCAACAGGAAATTCATTTTTTTTTAGTTGACCAAGTTCTTTTCAGAAGAAATACTGATGGCATACTTTTAAGATGCATAGAGAAAGATGAAGCCCAAAGAATACTGCATGAGATGCACCATGGAGTGTCAGGTGGACATTTTTCTGCAAGAACCACAGCTATAAAGATAAGTCAGGCAAGTTACTTCTAGCCCACTTTATTCACAGACTATTATCAACTGGTTAAAGAATGCCAATCTTGTCAGTACTATGTAGGGAAGAGAAGGAATGCAGCAATGCCCCTTAATCCTCTAATCGTTGATGAACCTTTTGCTCAATGGGGTCTAGACTTCATTGGAATGATCAATCCAGTGTCAAGTATGGGGCACAAATGGATTCTAACTGCCACAGATTATTTTACCAGATGGAGTGAGGCAGCCCCACTAAAAGAAGCAACAGAAAAGGTGATACTAGACTTTCTGGAGGGTATCACTACTCGCTTTGGGCCTCCTCGTACTATAATTTCAGATAATGCTAAGGCATTTTTGGGGGCAAAGATATCTAACTTTGCACTAAAGTATGGAATCTACCTAAAAACCTCCTCAAATTATTATCCTCAGGGTAATGGTTTGGCAGAATCAACTAACAAGAATCTGATCAGACTTATTAAAAGAATAAGGGTTGATCATCACAAAGAGTGGCATAAAGTGCTTAATATAGCACTATGGGCATATAGAATTACACCAAAACAAGTGACAAAAATGTCCCCATATGAATTGGTCTATGGTAAACCTACTGTGATACCCCTGAGCTTGGAGATTCCTGCTCTCCAGTTATTGAAACAGATTGAGATTGAGGAAAATGGCCCCATGCAGGTTAGACTTACTGAGCTCCTAGAAGTTCAAGAAAAGAGGGATTCAGCACATGAATCATTATTGAAACATCAGAAAATAATCAAAGACTATTTTGATAAGAAAACTTCGAACCCTCATTTTGAAGTAGGATCAGTTGTTTTGAAATGGGATGAGAGAGCTGCCAAGCCGGGTTGACGCAGTAAATTTGAGTCATTATGGATTGGCCCTTATAAAATCTGTTCCTGTAAATAGCAGAATTCTTTCGAGCTTGAAATGATGGAGGGTGAGCCTAAAGAGATTCCTGTCAATAGGATCTACTTGAAGCATTTCAATTAGACAGTGTCTTTCCTGTGTATTATAGTTAGATAGTTTCCTTTTGTTGTTGCTTTGTTTTTCCCGCTTTATTTTTTCCCGCTTTTGCTTTGAATAAGTGTTTTATAAACATGTGGCCATAGCTCAAGTCTCTTAAAAGTCTCGAAGCTCCCGCATTCATTAAACCTCTCAAATCCCCAAAATTCCTAAAAGTACCCAGCGCAGCCTCTTTTTATGACGTGTCTGACACTCTGTCCCACTCAGATCTCTTAAGATTTTATAATAGTTTTCCATTATTAATGCCATTTATGAGGCTTGAGGTGTCATTAAAATGCCCCAACAACATGAGTTAAAGTTTAACTTAGTTTCATTTGTTCCTACTTCTGCTTAGTGTCTTCCCTGTTGCTGCGCTTTTATTACAAAACCTGCTTCCTAGTTGTGTCTTCCCAGTCGCAAAGCTTCCATACTCATTTACAGTAAGTTCAACAGTTTCCAACAAACATAGAGATGGCGGAAGCACAGTCTTCACAACAGGGGCTTGGGATTTACGAGTCTATTGACAGGCTCCTCGCCAGCAAATCATACGCTTCGGCCCCTACGCAACCTTTAAAGACCTATCCAAGGACTAGGGTTCCTGAAGTTGGTTATGCGGTCGACCCAGCTAAGGTGCAGGATTTTGCAGATGGTATTACTGAACCAGCCCTACAAAAGTCTGGCAAAGCTCTGCGAGAGGGAGCACACCAAAGATGCCTCCTGAAGGCCAAAGCTAAACAATTTGAAACATTCGGCATGCGGATATAGACTTCTCAATTGGTGAAATTCATGGTCCCGAGCGTGCATTTATGCCTCGACCTGATTGAGGTATGTGCAGAATTATTTCATGCACCCTCAAGCACCATTCAAAGGGACCCTTCATGGTGCAAATCACACCAAAGGCCATCAGGGACATGTTGGCCCTATACTATGACAACACAGCCACGTTTCCCACCATTGCCAAAATGCAGAAGACATGGGCAAACATCAAGTTTCAATTAAGGTTTCTTAATTCAGAGATGTAGCTAGGAGATGAAAATACCCAAATGCCAGTTCTACCAACAGGAAGGGCACAATTTACACAAGCCAGTCAGGAAGCGCTATCTATGATGGCATTTATCTTTGGAATGAAGGAAGACATCACCATCTATGATTGGCAACTGGCCATTTTATTCAGAATGAAGACCGTGGATAAGTCTCAGGAGTTTTGGTTGGATTTCTCAGAGCAGATTGCCTACTCAATGGCCGAACAACTCACCAATTTCAAATCAACAGGGGTTTTCAGGTATTCTTCTTATTTGTTTCACCTTATGTTATACCAAAACTATGCCATCTTTTCCCAGTATATGCATCTGAACATGTTTGACCCAAGTTTCGGTCCCAATAGAACTATTCCTGTGTCTGCATGGACACATGTCTTGTCTGAATCGTCTGACCCCTATGAATTTTGGGAACTTTTTTTCGCCCCTACTTTTACTCACCTAAGCCCAGAGCCTGTTGAAAATAGATTAACATTGAGTGTCAGAGGCCTCATGGCAAATTCCCCATTCCTTGTGATTATTTCTTTGGGTCTCACCATACTATTATTAGGGTCCATGGTTTTAATGGAGAACCAGTATTGCTACCCAAGGTTTTGACTCCTAGGATAGCCTTCTTAGAGGTCACCTAGCAAATGTCTATGGTTGATAATGATTATGGCACTGGGAAGAAGAAAAAGAGAATGTAAGATATCCCATGGGTGAAGAAAAACATGACCCTATTGGTCAGGGATGCTGAGCACTTATTGCTAAGGAAGTTAGCTGTCCTAGGTTTTCTTTTGATTGAAGATAAATGGAGATATGATCCAATCAGTTTTATAACTTTTTGGGTCAAGAATAATAATGTTGGTGCCAAAATTGTGCACAAGGGTCATCCCTTTTGGGAAGACAGAAGAAACCCTAAGGAGGACATCCTTGATTTATATGCAGAATTGACAGATTTGCCCTTTGAGGGACCCAGGCCATGGGAAGTATTTTATAAAAAGGAAAAGGCCTATGACCCTAAGCTCAAAATGGGCACTGGATTAAAGAAAAATTTAATAATAGATAGAGAGTGGAAGGCTGAGAAGATAGAAGCCTATTGGAAATATAGGCAGGAGATATCTAAAATAACCCACTCCTTTGGCAAGGTTGATACAGATGAGAAATGGGAGTCCATTTGGGACGAATGGCATCCTTCTCCAGTCTCTAGCCCTGATACAAGCAAGATCCATAAAAGGAGTGATGAGTCTGAAGAGGAACTTGAATCCACTCACACAATGCAGGCCCCAGGAAAAACATCATCTACAACTGCTGTAACTACCTGGCCCCAATCTCTCAACATTATAGAGAAGCAAAAGGGTGTGATGTCATCACCACCTAGAGGGACCCCATCAGTTTCAATGAGTGGGGCTTCCAGTTTTGTGCAAACACCACTAGTAACAGTGGCAAATGTTGAGGAGAAAGAAACATAGCAAGAGGAAGAGAGGCCAAGGAAACATAAGAAGCTGAAACTTCAACCTGATTCAGATGAGGAGGTAGAACCTTTATTGCAGCCACCACCGAGTATATCTATTGCTCCTCAGGTACGTGCTTCTTCTCCTTCTTCTTCGATAGGGGTGGCAATCCCAACTGGCCAAATATTATCCCCTGCCACCTCTGCTGTGCCAATTTCTCATTTTTCCCCACCTGTCACTACACAGGCCACATCATTGCCTCCCTTTTCTCCCTCTTTTCCAAGGAGAATATCTCCTCAGATCCCCCCTAGCCAACATTTGTCTATCCCTTATGGCTTGCCACAAGGTCATCCTTTTGCAGGCAGGTATATTGCCTCTCCCCCTACCTTCCAAGCTCAAGCAGACACTGCTAAGAAGGCTAGAGAAGCCTGAATGGACAAAAAGAGAAAGAAGGACAATAAAGCTCTGGCTGTCCCACATATGAGGTCACTATTTAACCCAATCCAGCAACAGCTAACTGTGACCCATTTGTCACCAAATGTAGTTAGACCTAATGAGCAGATGCAGCCCCAAGATTATAGAATGAGTGCAGTGGTGATGGACATGTCACTTTTTAGGCCACAAGACAGGGTAGAGCTACTAAATGAAACCACTTCTGCTGTAGCCACTGACTATTTGAAGTTATCAAGGAAGTTACAGAAAGTGGAGGCTGGTCTGGCTCAAGAAAGAACACATAGTGAGACCCTGATTGCTGAGCTCAAATTAAAAAATGATGAAATTGAAGATCTCACTAAACAGTTACAAAATACTGTTTCATGTCAGATTCATCAGGCTACACAGAGCCAAAATGCTTCCTTGAAAGAAGAACTGATCCAGGTGAAGTCTGTTGTGACTACCCTGAAGCAAGAAAAGGCCACATTGTAGAAGCGGCATTAGGATTCCTCTCAACAAGCCACACAGTTTCAATAGAAGTTGTTGAAAGAATAGAATAACGTTGCTCCCATACAAGCTCAACTTCAGGCCGAGCAACAAACAGCAAAACAATTGACCCTTGAGTTGGCAAATAGGCCACAAAATGTAGGAGTGTTGAACCTGGTTAAGGAGCTATATGCATCAGTGTGGGCAAGAATCTCTGAGGAGATTATCCAGCTCAAACCCTCTTTAACTTTCCTGCTACATGCACAGCAATTATGTGAAAAGGTGGAAACCTTAGTTTAGGCCACTTTGTCCATTGTTTCCATGAGAGTTTCTGATTCTCAACTGCTGCTGTTGAAACTTTATGACACATCTGATGAAACATTATCAGTAGCAGGGATTAGTGATAGAATGATTACTGCCAAACGGGTCAATGAGGTTCTCAGTTGCAACTCTGCTACAATTACTTGCTAGGAGCTCCTGGATGTGGTCAAGGAGGGAGTGAAGGACATGAAGAAACATATTGAAGACCTAGTGCAATTGGGCCTTCCTTCCCCTTTTCCTGATAGCAACACTGTATTAATGGTTAATGAAATCAAGCCTCTGTTGCTAGCTAGACAAAATGACCAATCAATCTTCCAGGGTCTAACAAATGCCTCATCAATGTTAGAAGTGGAAGCTGTTTTGATTCCCATGGCCCAGCTTGATTTCCAGTTGAAAGCTGCAATCCATCTTTTGCAGAGCTTTTCGCATAAGGACATGATCAACCTAGATTTAGCCTTCTAGGATTTGCAGAACAAATAGGGATTATCTGATGCCAAATGCTCTGTATATCAGACGGCCTCGCAAAATTTGTAAATTTTGCTATATAGATGCACATTTTTTGGATTCTTTTTGAGCAGGCTCAAAAGTCCTCGGGGTCGCCAAGAACTGTATAGTAAAATACTCTACATTTTGATTTTTTGAGTTTCAGTTGTGCGAGCTCCAATTTTGTTCTCTGCGCTTCAGTTTTGGCAGGTGAGGTTTTGACACAGAGCGCAAGCACACGGAGTTTTCATTTTTGTAAATTTTGCCTAAGTTCCTAAGTGCAGCGGAAACTGCCATGTGTCAGCAGCCAAGACACATTCTAAAGTTTCTCAAAGTGACCGCGAAGAGTGCCACGTATCTTTTTGCATTAAGATGGAAGCTGCCAAGTGTCGACACTCATTCCAGTTTCTTCTAAGTTTCAAATGATCTTTTTGAATGTTTCTCATAATGTAGTGGGTCCCTTTTAAGAGCTTCAGTGAGCGCGGAAGTCGCCAAGTGGCAGATGCGGAGAGTGACTTTAGAGTTTCTTAAAGTTACATGGAAGGTGCCGCATGTCCCATATAGTTTCAGCGGAGAGCTCCATGTGTCATCTTCCACGGGTTTCCTTTTTGGTTTCATCGCTAAGTAAAGAAGTTGGTGGACCCCGTTAATATTTCTATAGTTTCAGCGGAGTGCGACAAGTGTTACCATCCGCGTGATTCTTATGAGTCTCTAATGTTTCTACAAAGTTTCTCAGAGTTGCGCAGGGAGCACTATGTGGCAACGTCCATGGAGGTTTTGTTTAAATGCTAAATTCCCGAAGTTGCAGCAGAGATTACCATGTGTCATCTTCCGCGGGACCTCGTAAATGTTTCAAAAGTCTCTCTAAGTGCAGTGGAAGCTGCCACATATATGTTTCTCATATTTGCGGAAAGCGCCACCTATCCCTTTTTCTTTTTGAAGCTGCTCAGGCACGGACTGTTGGTGGGTCCCATTTTTAATGTTTCTTAGGTTCCAAAGTTCAGCGAACCATGATAGATGGCAAAGCCTGAGCAATCCTAAAATAAGCCACAGTAAAGACTCAAAGTAAAGCAGATATCACCATGTATCTTTTGCAGGGGCCGCGGACACTGCCAAGTGTCGATTTCTGGTGTCTCCTGAGTAAGAAGTAGTTTATCAAGTAAGTCACATGGAGGATGCCATGTGTTAGTTTCTTATTGTTCCAAAAAGATGAAGGAGTTTCAAGAAAGAGGCGCGTATGAATGCCAGCTGTTCCAAGGGTTTATAGTCGCAAAGACTATCAGAAACTGCCACGCGTTCCTTCTTGATTCAAGTAAGTGGAGTTACATGTATCTGTTGTAGCCAATGGACTTGCAGAGTGGCTAATCGTCTCCGATTTGAAAGAGATCTTCTGTCAGACACTTTTAGTTAAGTGCCAATTCAGTTAGATCGTTGAGATTTGATCATGCGGGCAATCTTTGAGCCAGTTCTATGCTATAAATATGGGTTTAGATCACAGTTAAGATATATAACATTGGAGATATAGAGAATTTTCTGCATCATAGATTGTTAGAGAAGTTTGAAGATCTTTTGTAGTGGCCAGTAATATCATTTGCCTCTGTTCTATTTTCTTGATTCAGAGAGTTTGTATAACTGTGCATGATTCTGTGCCTTTTATGTGACTGAAAAATTAATAAAGATAGAGTTCTGTGCCTTTGCTGATATTTTCTGTGTTATTGCAAAATATTCTAATTTGTGAGCCTTTGATCCTATTTGTTTTTCATCTGTTACATTGATCATGCATTGTGTACTCTTTAATGTGACTAAATCCTAAAGTAGTTTCACTATGCTTAGTGTTGAGAAACAAAATCACATTCAGGTGCATCACCATAGTTTAGTTTCCTTTTTAGTTGCATTTGTGATTCTGTTTAACTCTATCCCTTTTCCCAAACACTTTTGAGATAAAGAAGAGCCAGCTTCTTTAAAATCTAGAGGTTACTCTGAGGAGCATTCCCACGTCTCAGAGTTTCCCATGTTGGTGTTGGAAACTATGCAATTCTAAGCATTAACATAAACATCACCCAACTTCTTCCAAAGATCTTTCGTTGTCTTCTCCTCATGGATATTCAACAAGATAGAGTCAGCTAAACAGAGTCCTATGAGACCCTTAGCCTTCTGATCTTTGAGATCCCAATCAGCTTGTTGCATTGATGTGGGTTTTACACTAGATACCATTTCCCATAGGTCACGATCAACAAGTAGGTCCTCCATCTTCAATTTCCATAACTCAAAATTAGTGCCATTGAATTTCTCAACCTCTAACCTTTTGGATGTGGTTGTCATCTCCTTGCTACAACAAGACTCCCACTCAACCTAAGATTAGCTCAAAAAACCCCTACCTAGCAGCTAGGACCAAAACTAGCCAGGCTCTGATACAAACTGAAAGGAAGCTAGGTGTGCTGAAATCGCTTCCTACACTAATCTAATAAGGGGAGGAGAGTGCAAATTTAATTTTATCCTTACTATTACAGCAATGTTAAACCCACTAACAGATATAACAGAGATATTGTAGAAAACACATAAACAAGAAAGTGAGACAAAAGAAGAGAGACACAAGATATATGTGGGGAAAACCCTTATCGGGTGAAAAACCCCACACTCCAAAACCTACACAATGTATTATCAAAACTGAAATGGTTTACAATACACTTGCAATGCAATCTCTTAGGACTCTTCGACACTCATATCTAGAGACAAACTGGTAGCATAACAATACCTGTCCAACCTGTAATACATCTCCTCCTCCAAGCACCTGTTTATATAGAAAATACAAGCCAAAATTGCCTCTATCTTGGAATGGGCATCAAACATGGCCTCATGGCCTAAAACCCACACCTATGGACAGTTGGTCAACATTGTAAGATGCTTTTGACACTTGTCCACACACCCCATCCCAAAGAGGTCACCTATTTCCAAAATGGGCTATGACAGATGCTCTTACGACTCTTACAACCGTCATAGAATCTGTCATAGCAGTTACAACTTACAGCTGTAAGATATTCTATCATACACAGGCTATAAATAGCATATTCTCTTACAACATGTCATAGTCCACCTTGGGGCACCCAAAGATGCCTTTTTCAAAGATGCTATTCGACACATGTCTTCACCTGTCATAGAATCTCCTATTTCTGACTCTTACATGTCATAACTTTGTCATAGGAATCTGTCATGACCGTTACGGTCAATATTCCCTTACACAACATCCAAGATGCTGACACATGGCAAAATATTTCTACCACAAAGTGGGACGCCTATCTCTTCATGTGAGGACAAAATGACAAGTTGTCATCTTCCATGTAGGATGACACATCATTGTGCCACATCCCACAAAATGACAATATGAATGTACAATTTAATTTACAACATAGGCAATAAATAAATAAATACAATGAAAATGATACAAGGAATTACTAAGGTTGAGACACTTTAATTCCCAACAAAGAGAGGGTTTAAGGAAAATTAAGAACAAGGTAGGAAAGAGCTAAAAAGAAAATTGAGTTCATTGTCAGCTCCAACTTTTAATGGAAGTGACAAAATTTTAGTAAGGGCTTGGTTACAGAAACTCTAAACTTTCCTTACTCTTAACCCTATTAATGAGAAGGATGCTATCCAATATGCCACTCTACATCCTGAAGGCATGGCTTATGACTAGTGGTATCATGGCATGGCCAACCAAGGCCATGATCATGTAAAATCATTTGAAGAGTTTAGTAAAAAATTATTAGATAGATTTGATCTCAGGGATGAGGATGAAGACTATGGAGTGTTATCAAAAATTAAACAAACAACTACAGTTAATGCATATGTAGATGAATTCCAAAAAAATGTGGTGATGGTACCTAACATTTCAGAAAAAAGAATAACATATATTTTCCTTAAGGGGCTTGGACAAAGCTTAAATGGTTTTGTTAAAGATTTTACACCTTCTACTTTACAAGAGGCAATTAGGAGAAGTTTATAGCTTGAACCTTCTGTTCCAAGGAAAACTATGACTCACCAATCTAAGGGTTTTACTCCATGGCAACAGAAAGGACCCTTTCATAAGAAGAATTTCCCTGCACCTGTATAGAAGAGTGTACCACCACCAACAATTAAGAAGATAGATGATGAATAAAAGAGAGAGTTGAAGAGGAAAAAACTTTGTTGGCTCAGTGCAAGAAGTTGGGTCCACTTTTTGGCCAAAAAGTGGAAGTGTTTTCCCTGATTTTCAGAATTTGTCACATTTGACCTAAAAATTTGAAGCACTTAAAGATTGAATCTCAGAAAAGTTATTAATAAAAAATGTAGTACTTGGAGTCTAT
Source organism: Cunninghamia lanceolata (assembly GCA_027924645.1). NCBI lineage: Eukaryota > Viridiplantae > Streptophyta > Pinopsida > Cupressales > Cupressaceae > Cunninghamia > Cunninghamia lanceolata. The sequence continues at coordinate 2,915,065 of BSBN01001376.1, forward strand.
TTTCCAAATATGTAATTTATTTTAATACTCAGATGATACAAATTGATTTTTAATAGGCATGTCTAAAAACCACTATTTAAAAGTCACTTTTTTCTTGCCATACCATGAATGTGTATGGGCAACATAATTTGACCTAAATAAAATTAATTTTCTAAATCCTTTCTGAGAAAGATGTGTAGTACAATGAAGTTTGATGAGGATATTTTTTTATAATTTTTTTCCAAATATTTTTTTAATTAATTTTTACTGGCCCTAATTGTTGTTTTTGAAAACCCCTCATGTACGAACAACATAATTTGAAAAAAACTAATCATAAAATAATTTTTTTTTCATTATGTAGAGAATGATGTCTAGATTTATGACATTATTTTTTTAAAAAAAACTTTAAAAATTAAAAGTTATTAAAAAAATACAAACACCTGTCATTTCAAGTTTTTGGACTAGTTTGCTCGTAAATTAATTAATAAATAGAAAAACAAGTCAAATAAAAAAACAAATTACATATTTTAAAACTACACATTGTCATCTGTAATGGGTTTTAATTTTGTAAAAAAAATTAGGAAAAAACATTATCAGGCATATTGGTAAAGTTGGTCTTTTCTCTTGATCTGAACATGAACTTGTACTTGCAGGTCCAAGGCAAGGAGTTGACTTGCCATGCCTTTCTTGAGCCTATTCTTTTAGGAATGGGTACCCATTCTAAAGAGGGTACTCGTTCCTTTTGTGTGGGAAAAAAAGCGCACAGGTTTTTTTGCAAATTCAAATACCTATATAGAAATGGGTACCCGTTCCTAAACAAGTACCTATTTAGGCTCAGGCACCCGTTTCTAAATCGGTACCCGTTCCTAAGTGGGTAACCGTTTAGGCTCAGGTACCCATTCCTAAAGGGGTACCCATTTCTTTTAAAACAAGTACCCATTTTTGTCAGGATTTTTTTTGCCCGCGACTTCCCCTCTATGTGGACCCAACTTCTTACGGGTACCCTATTTCACTTGTAGAAAGCCATGGGTCCATTGCCATAAATGCCTAGGTAAAGTATAGGTACGTTTTATTGAAGTTGTTTCAAAACCCAAATTAGATGAAGATTTTCATCACCCAGAAGATTATATTCATGAACAAGAAGAAAAAGAAATCAGCAAAGGGGGTTCTTTAACAACTTTGTCTAGAGCTCGTAGATACCATGTTTTTAGGGTTTGTTGGGTCCTCGCTAGACAACGAGTGACTCTATTGATTGATAGTGGGGTGACCCACAACTTTATTTATGAAGGATTCATGATGAAGAGAGGATTGAAGGTGGAAGAGTTTGAAGGATTTAATGTCACAGTGGCAGATGGATTCACCATGTCTTGCACATAAGTGATCCATCAACTCAATATTACAGTGGGTGATTACAAGGTATGTGATGATTTTTATGTTTTGGGTATTGGAGAGACTGATGTTGTATTGGGATTTCAGTGGCTACATTCTATAGGAGGAAATTACCAAAACCATCAAACTATGGAGTTTAAGTTTTAGTAGAATGGGAAAGAAATTAGTTTCAGAGGCCTATGAAATGGACCTCCAAGAGTGGTGACTTCAAAGAATATGGAAAGGACCTTTCGGAGAGGACAAGTAGCATGGGCTACAAGTGTCTTAATTCATCCGACAAAAGGTAACTTTAATTTTGCAATTCAATTTTTTTTAGATAAGCATAGTGTAGCTTTCAATGATATGCCTCTAGGACTACCTTTGGATAGGGGATTTCAGCATGTAACTAAATCAGAACAAGATGCCAAACCTATAATAATTACTCCATACTGACATCCAAGAGGTTACAAGGAAGAAATAGAAAAAACTATCAAAGAGCTTTTGGATATGGATTTCATCAGGCCAAGTTCTAGCTCATTTGCATCATCTGTAGTGTTAGTAGAGAAGAAGGATGGTACCTTGAGAATGTGCATCGATTATAGGGCATTAAACAAGAATACGATCAAGAATAGGTACCCCATTCCAAGGATAGATGAACTCATATATGAATTACATGGATCTGTTGGGACAGGAAAATTTAAAATTTTCTTGTAATCTTACTCATCCATATTTGACCAAATCAGAAAACATTCTGCCCAAAAGTCATGATGATAACTGGTGTATTCCATTAAAATCACAAGCTTTCAACATAAGTGAGTGTATCACTCACTAAATTACACTAAAATGAAGGGCTTCAATTCCTAAGTTTCGGCAAGACATCCCCATTTGTCATACCGATCCAAGTTCTATGAGGAACTTGTTGAAATAGCTATCGGCATAAGAATAAGCATTGGTGAGAAGATTTAAAGAATCACCGACAAAGAAAGTGGCACCGATGACCTTTCATCAGGGAGAAAATGCATGATCACGCCGATTGGCATAAGGAAACACTATCAGGTAATATTTTACAAAGCCTCCCAATAGTATAAGTCATGCCGATGGTGAAGTCGGTAGGACTCTCACCGATCATCCAGTGGAACCGAAAAGATTATGAAATGAGGTTTTATTGATGTATGTTTTGTGCATTGTATGTATGTTTTAGGTTATACATTTCAATATACATACAATGCGGAACTCAAGAAACGTTGAAATTTGGTTAAAATGATGCATCATGACTTAAAGTATATCGAAAGATGCATTGCACTTTATATACATCGCGGAGCTGAAAAGTAAGTAAACTATGGTTTATAAAAATGATAAGTTCGAAGAGGTGATACAAAGGAGTTTGTATGTATTTGGCTTTGTATCTAAAAAATGGATACAAGTATTATTGCATTTCAGAAGATACAATCAGAAAAGTGATGTGGGCTCCACCATTTGCATATCAGGATTGTATAAATAACATTGTATATCTTCAATATACAAGTGAAAAAGATGCAAATAAGAGATACAAACTGGATGCAAAAAGAAAGTTAAATACTGAAAAGTCTTTGTATGTTTGGGGTGCTTGTATGTTTATAATATACATACCCGATATACAAAGGAATAAAAAGCATCGCTGGGGATAAAAGGTAAAGAGAGGGTTTTTTTAAGATGCTTTATATGTGCGCTTATACAAGATGACATACAAACGGCAATATACAAAGAAAATATACAAGAGAATAATATACAAAACCTGACATAATTGGAGATTTGAACATTATATACATCAGGTGGGGACCACATATGTATGTTGGAGATATATATACAATATGCAAGAAAGTAATACAACAAGATATATACAAAGGTGGATCCGAAGACAATTTCAATTTATTTCATAAACCCAATAAAGTCTGCACTTGTATATGAAAGATATGTATTCGATATACAAGAAGGTGATGAAAAGCTGAACTTGATGGTAATTTAGAAGGTTGTTTTATAAAACTGATGGCGTCCGCATTTGTATATATGTTCCAAATTCATATGATATACAATATACAAATGCAAAGATTGAAAGGAAGGAAATTTCAACACAATATAGAGGCCAACCACATATGTATATAGATGAGATACAGAACAATAAAACTTGCATATACAATGAATCTGATATTAAAGGGCAATTGTCCCATGTTCTTAAAATCCAACTTGGTGGTATATCTACTGAAAAAGTGAAATAGACATATACAAATGCATCCGGTGCAAATTCAGAATATTGTTATCCTCAAATAGAGATTACAGAACATTTTGAAGACAAAGAAGGTTAAAATTAAAATGTTTTAATCTATTGAAGATAATTAATTAAGTGAAGAGTTACATCGAGTGGTTGTCTCAAGGGTCATAACCCTTGAAAGTGTAATGTATATATGAGAGATGGAATGATCAGTAGATTAGTAGAAGAGAGAAAAAACAACATGATCAGAAGTAGGAGTTAGATGATTGGAGGGGTTGATCAGTTGCCGAAATAAAACATTATGTTGTATATTGTAAAATCCTTTGAAATTGTATAATGGAGAAGAATGCATAAATTGATGATTTAATATTGGTGTCTATTGTTTGTTGAGCCGAACAATTATTTGGTTGTCTCCACATTGTTATTTCTCTGGTATTTGAACCTAAGTTTTCAAGATGATATTTCAGTTTCATCGAGACACATTTGTTGTTTTCATGTAATTGAATTAATTGGTTTCCATTAAAGAATTAAAATCCTTTTGATTGATTACAGTAACTTGGAAGTAACATTTGGATTAGTAAGAAGAGCCCTATAATTGACAAGATTGCCAAACTATCTCCAACTCGATATTGTCTTGTTATTCAAATTGAGCATCTACTCCATTTGTCAATACACACTTGTTGTCATTGTGTGTTTTTGTTGATTGGTTCCTTCAAGCAAGGAATAAAAATCCTTTCAATAAGTCAAAGTAACCTAGTAGGATCAAGTAGATCAATAAGTAGAGTCTGTTAGTCACATTCTTGCACGTTTATACAAGCTATAAACAAGCACAAGTGCCAAACAATTAGAATTGTAACTAGTAAGTAAATCATATATCATATACACCTTGACTCCATTAGCCCAATAGAAATAGGCACTGGTCATACCAATTCCACTCTAGGATTCCATAAAATCTTATTCAAACAATTACATCTCAGATCTTAGTATTAGGATTAGAATTAGTTTGCAAGCTTTCATCTATTCCACACTTTATGCCATTGTGGGTAGATCCCTAAATTCATTTGAGTCATACATTCCTTTTGTCTGCTTTAGCTTTCAAGTTTCACCCACCTAGGTTTAGCAGAGCCTAAAGTGTAGGGAGTCATCAACCATTTAGGTTAACTCTATTAGTTGGTTCAAAAATGTTGCAAGTCTGATCATAGAGCTTGGCATCCTCTTAGGGCTTGAAACCTGCATTTTTGAGACCCAACAAAATGGTGACTCTGCTGGGGAGTAATCCAGAATTTGGTTAAAGATCATCTCATTACAGAGTCAGTGAACTTTTGAATTCCGACGCGAATTGGTAACTCTGCTGGCAAGAAGGACCCAGAAAAGAAAAAATCATTCCTCTTTTTATAAGAGGTGGCGACTCTGAAAAGGAATTCAATGAAGAATATAAAATACAACTTGTAAACAACACCATCTACAGTCAAAATGAATATGTCAGAAGAAGAGGGACTGTTGGAGTTGTTAAGGAGAAAAAAATGGCTGATTCAAGAAATACAATGATTAAAAGCCAAACAAGCTTCAAGTTCATTACAACATATACCAACATCTACTGAGAATAGGTATAATGATCCTTTGAAATCACAAGTATTCCATGATTCAGGCAATGGATATAATGCATACCATGCACAACAAAACAATTATTTACCGCAAGCCTCATACCAAATAAATGCTTATCCCATATTCCCTGACCAAAGATCAATCATCTATCAAAACCCATATGGCCCTCCAAACTTTATCTCAACCATCGATAAACCATTTAACTGCAATAATATCTAGGGCTACCCAAATCCTTATCCATGTGAGCTAACAGAAATACTAAAGCATGTCCCTAAATTTCATGGAGAATGGTGTGAATTAGCTCACAAGCATGTACAATGATTCTGGGATTTCATTTTGGACTTTCAAATTTTTCCAGAAGATGTCATTATGAGGTGTTTTTTAGGATCTTTAAGGGATGATGCAAGGGATTGGTTTATAGACTTACCTATGCAAAGTATCTCTTCATGGGAAGATCTCAAAAGAATATTCCTTAGCCGCTACATTGACTATTATGAAGATGAATATGGAGAATGTGATCAGGTAATGTAGCCAGTAGATGAGACATATGCAAGTGAAAATTTTCATGATGATATTTCAGATTTAAATAGAGAAGAAGTTTTAAAGGATCAATTCTTCACCTGGGATCATGATTGTAATTATCAAAATTTTGCGCAAGACTTGGAGCCACAACATATACCTAAAAATGAGAGTAATCTTCAGAATATGGATTTTCCTTTTGTCCCAGCCCACCCACCGCAATACCTAAATCAACAGTTTGAGGAGGAAGAGGATGATTGTTCTCAACAAATAGGGTAGACTCATGATAAGGAGGAAATGCACCTATCTGAAAATGATTTTCAGATTTTTTCAAACCCTTTGTATGATGAAGAAGTAAAAAAGGATCAGATGACATTTTGCCAAGGTGTGCCAGAACACAAATTTCATGTGTATGCAAACCCGTTCTATGAAGAGGATGAAATGCTCTCAGATAGTCAGGAAAATGAATATGTTGATAATGCTAATGATGAGTCCATAAATGAAGGAAAGTCACGTGATGAAATGAACAAGGTTGATTATTATGATGATGATGAAGAGAACAATGAGCACTCCCAATTTTTAGATCAGCCAGGAGGTCAATTCACAATGCATGACAGTAAGCAGAATAATGAAAAATGTTGCATTGAAGAGGGATACTCTTCATGTAAGAAAAATATCTCACATAGAAATGAGATTGTGAAGATTATACTTGAATTTCAGCTGCACAATGAGGAAAAATATACCAGCAACATTGAGCATAGAAAGTTGATCAACGATATGAATGCATTCAATTAGATGAGCTTTAAAAATATTGACAGATCGACTTCACCATAGCGTGATGAAAATTAGATTTTTGACAGAGGGAAACATGGCTTTTTCTTTTCTGGTGGCATTGAATCGTTTGTTGTGGTGTGGTTCTTCAAATTACATCAGATCAGGGAAAAAAAGAAGATGTAAACTCTATTGCCCAACAGAGTAGGCACCGGTCTGCTCCCCAGAGATCTGAGAGCTTGTTATAATCACAAGGAGTATACATCCCAGATAGAGCCACTATTGGGACAGGAAAATTTAAAATTTTCTTGTAATCTTACTCATCCATATCCGACCAAATCAGAAAACATTATGCCCAAAAGTCATGATGATAACTGGTGTATTCCATTAAAATCACAAGCTTTCACCACAAGTGAGTATATCACTCGCTAAATTACACTAAAATGAAGGCTTCAATTCCTAAGTTTCGGAAAGACGCCACCTTTTGTCATACTAATCCATGTTCTAACGAGGAACTTGTTGAAATAGCTATCGGAATAAGAATAAGCATCGGCTAGAAGATTTCAAGAATCACTGATAGAGAAAGTGGCACTGATGACCTTTCATCGGGGAGAAAATGTATGGTCACACCGATCGGCATAAGGAAACACTATCGGGTAGTATTTTACAAACCCTCCCGATAATATAAGTCATGCCAATGTTGAAGTCGGTAGGACTCTCATCGAGCATCCAGTGGAACCAAAAAGATTATGAAATGAGGTTTTATTGTTGTATGTTTTGTGCATTGTATGTACGTTTCAGGTTATACATTTCAATATACATACAATGCGGAACTCAAGAATGGTTGAAATTTGGTTAAAATGATGCATCATGACTTAAAGTATATCGGAAGATGCATCGTACTTTATATACATTGCGGAGCCAAAAAGTAAGTAAACTGTGGTTTATAAAAATGATAAGTCTAAAGAGCTGATACAAAGGAGTTTGTATGTATTCGACTTTGTATCTAAAAATTGGCTACAACTATTGTTGCATTTCACAAGATACAATCAGAAAAGTGATGTGGGCTCCACCATTTGCATATCAGGCTTGTATAAATAACAATGTATATCTTCAATATACAAGCCAATATACAAGTCAAAAAGGATGCAAACAAGAGATACAAACCGGATGCGAAAAGAAAGTTAAATATTGAAAAGTCTTTGTATGGTCGGGGTGCTTGTATGTTTATAATATACATACCCGATATACAAAGGAATAAAAAGCATCGTTGGGGATAAAAGGTAAAGAGAGGGTTTGTATAAGATGCTTTGTATGTGCGCTTATACAAGATGACATACAAACAGCAATACACAAAGAAAATATACAAGAGAATAATATACAAAACCTGACATAATTGGAGATTTGAACATTATATACATCAGGTGGGGACCACATATGTATGTTGGAGATATATATATATATATATACAATATGCAAGAAATTAATACAACAGGATATATACAAAGGCGGATCCAAAGATAATTTCAATTTATTCCATAAGCCCAATAAAATCTGCGCTTGTATATGAAAGATATGTATTCGATATACAAGAAGGTGATGAAAAGCCGAACTTGAAGGTAATTCAGAAGGTTGTTTTATAAAACTGATGGGGTCCGCATTTGTATATATGTTCCAAATTCATATGATATACAATATACAAATGCAAAGATTGAAAGGAAGGAAATTTCAACACAATATAGAGGCCAACCACATATGCATATGTATATGAGATACAGAACGATAAAACTTGCATATACAATGAATCCGATATTAAAGGGAAATTATCCCATGTTCTTAAAATCCAACCTAGTGGTATATCTACTAAAAAAGTGAAATAGACATATACAAATGCATCCGGTGCAAATTTATAATACTGTTATCCTCAAATAGAGATTACAGAACATTTCGAAGACAAAGAAGGTTAGAATTAAAATGTTTTAATCTGTTGAAGATAATTAATTAAGTGAAGAGTTGCATTGAGTGGTTGTCTCAAGTTTCACAACCCTTGAAAGTGCAATGTATATATGAAAGATGGAATCATCAATAGATCAGTAGAAGAGAGAAAAAATAGCATGATCAGAAGTAGGAGTTAGATGATTGGAGGGGTTGATCAGTTGCCGAAATAAAACATTATGTTGTATATTGTAAAATCCTTTGAAATTGTATAATGGAGAAGAATGCATAAATTGATGATTTAATATTGGTGTCTATTGTTTGTTGAGCCAAACAATTATTTGGTTGTCTCCACATTGTTATTTCTCTGCTATTTGAACCTGAGTTTCCAAGTTGATATTTCAGTTTCATCGAGACACATTTGTTGTTTTCGTGTAATTGAATTAATTGGTTTCCATTAAAGAATTAAAATCCTTTTGATTGATTACAGTAACTTGGAAGTAACATTTGGATTAGTAAGAAGAGCCCTATAATTGACAAGATTGCCAAACTGTCTCCAACTCGATATCGTCTTGTTATTCAAATTGAGCATCTACTCCATTTGTCAATACACACTTTCTGTCATTGTGTGATTTTGTTGATTGGTTCCTTCAAGAAAGGATTAAAAATCCTTTCAATAAGTCACAGTAACCTAGTAGGATCGAGTGGATCAATAAGGAGAGTCTGTCAGTCACATTCTTGCACGTTTATACAACCTATAAAAAAACACAAGTGCCAAACAATTAGAATTGCAACCAATAAGTAAATCATATATCATATACACCTTGACTCCATTAGCCCAATAGAAATAGGCATTGGTCATACCAATTCCACTCTAGGATTCCATAAAATCTTATTCAAACAATTACATCTCAGATCTTAGTATTAGGATTAGAATTAGTTTGCAAGCTTTCATCTATTCCACACTTTATGCCATTGTGGGTAGATCCCTAAATTCATTTGAGTCATACTTCCTTTTATCTGCTTCAGCTTTCAAGGTTCACCCGCCTAGGTTTAGCAGAGCCTGAAGTGTAGGGAGTCATCAACCATTTAGGTTAACTCTATTAGTTGGTTTAAAAATGTTGCAAGTTTGATCATAGAGCTTGGCATCCTCTTAGGGCTTGAAATCTGCATATTTGAGACCCAACAGGATCAATGTACTTTTCCAAGATTGATTTGAGGTCAAGATATCATCATATTCAAATGAGAGAGTAAGATGTGGAGAAGACAACTTTCTAGTGTCACTATGGACACTTTGAGTGTTTAGTCATGCTCTTTGGCCTTACCAATGCTCCAGCAACATTCCAATATTGCATGCACAAAGTATTCAGTGGACAACTTAGGAAATTTATCCTGGTGTTTTTTGATGATATCTTGATCTACAACAAAACATGGAAAGAATACTTGGAGCATTTAGATATTGTCTTGGGCATTTTGGAGTAGTAATCCTTTTATGCTTAGATGTCCAAATATGATTTTGGGTTGATGGATATTTTATACTTGGGACACATCATCAGTTCCTAAGGTGTTCAGGTAGATCCACAAAAGATTCAGGCAATCCTAGATTGGCCTCCACCAACAAACCTGACACAACTAAAGGGCTTCCTTGGATTATGTTGTTACTATAGAAGATTTGTAAAGGGACATTCTCAGCTTCTTGTTCCATTAATTGATTTGAAAAAGAAGGGAGTCTTTTCCTAGTCAGAGGAAGCATAGGAAACATTTGACAAATTTAAGGATGTAATGAGCTCATGCCTAGTGCTTGCAATTCCTAATTTTTCCTTACCTTTTGTAGTTGAATGTGATGCATCAAGAGAGGGTATATGAGCTGTCCTAACTCAAAGGGGACACCCAATAGCATTTGAGAGTAGGAAATTGAGTAAGTCAGAAAAGGGATATTTAGTTTATGACAAAGAAATGTTGGCAATTATGCATACTCTTGAGAAGTTTAGATAGTACCTTGTGTGTGGAAAATTTGTCGTGAAGACTGATCACAATAGTCTTAGATTTTTTATGAATCAAAAGGAATTGAATGATCACCAATAAAAGTGGGTAGGTAAACTACAATCATATGATTTTGAAATTGGATACATGAAAGGAGAGAAAAGCATAGTGGTTGATGCCCTTTCTAGAAGGCCCACTTTATGTTCATTGTCCACCTTTTCTCTTGATTGGAAGGTTTCCATAATTTCAAAGTATGCAAAAAATTCATTTGCCTCTAATATTTTGGATAGATTAGTGGATGATGATAGATATGCAGTAGTTGATGGGCTGATTTATTATAAAAACAAATTAGTTTTGGTACTTGAATCCAATATTAATGAGAAGATATTACAATCTTTTCAAGATACACCCTTGGCTTGTCATCAAGGGTACTATAAGACCTATAGACATATCAGAGAGAGATTCCCATGGGGAGGGTTGAAAGAGGATGTGCTCAAGAACATCAAAGAGTGCATTATTTCCCAATAGAACAAAAGTGAGCAAATTTTCCCTACAAGACTTCTCCAATCACTACCAATTCCAAAACAGAAGTGGGAAAATATTTCAATGGACTTCATCATAGGTCTGCCTAAGTCTCAAGGTAAAGATTGTATTTTTGTAGTGGTAGATAAGTTGACAAAGTATGCAAATTTCTTTCCTATCACATCTGATTTCAAGTCATCACAAGTAGTTGAATTGTTTTACAAGGAGGTTTTTAGGTTGCATGGATTGCCAAAAAGCATTGTCAGTGATAGGCATAGTAGATTCCATAGCTCTTTTTGGAAGGAGCTTTTTGATTTAACAGGTATAGATCTCACACCAAGTACTAGTTACCATCCATAGATAGATGGTTAAATAAAGATAGTCAACAAATGGATTGAGGGATACTTAAGAAATTACGTTTGAAATCAGCAGAATGCATGGGTGAAATGGTTTTATCTTGGAGAGTATTGTTACAATACCTCTCACCACATGTCTATTGGTATGCCTCCTTTCCAATCTCGTTTTGGATATGGTGAACTCTATTTTAGTAATTTAATATTTTCAGATAGTAGATTACCTATAGCAAGTGATCTTATCAATCAAAGTCAAGAAATCTTAAGGTCACTTAAGGATAATTTGCAACAAGCATAGAATCAACAAAAAATGTATGTTGACAAGAAGAGAACTGGAAGAAGTTTTGAGGTAGGGGACTTGGTTTTTATTAGATTGCAGCCATATAGACAAGGTTCATTGAAGATGAATGGGGCCAAAATTTTAATCCCAAATACTATGGAACCTACAGAATCATTAGAAGGATTGGTGAAGTAGCATATGAGTTGGAGCTTCCACTGAATAGAAAAATTCATAATATTTTCCATGTTTCATGTTTCAAAAGGGTTCTTGGACAAAAATTGGTAACTACATCTAATATACCACCATTAGATGATGAGGGGAAACTAATTTTGATTCTAGAAAAAGGTGTTGGAAACAAGGGAGAAGAAATTGACAAATAGGAGCATTATTGAATGTTTGATCAAATGGAAAAATATGCCAATAGAGGATGCGACTTGGGAAGGGCCAGAGATACTTGGGCATCCTAATATTCATTTCTTGAGGACAAGGAAACTTGGGGAGAGAGGACTTTCCATATCCCCTTTCCAAAAATAGCACTTACTAAATATAGTAAGTTCCCACTATCTAGAAATAGTAAATCAGGATCACATGACATCATTGGGAAAATAATATTTATTTAATATTTTCATTTGTGTCAGTGCAATGGCTAAACTTAAGACAAATGAATATTAAATAAAAATGTAATTAAATATTTTATTTAGCAAAAAGGCATGGGATATTTTGAGTGTTCAAGGCAACCTTTTGTAATGGAGGAATCTCTCTATTTATGGATGGACTTTTAGTAACCGATTAAATTGGATTGGAGGGGACAACATGCAAATGCCTTTTTTTATTAACTTGCTCATGAATAATCTAGAAGAGGTGTTTGGAATTATGGATGCCTCGTTTTGGGGGCTTTGAGATAAAATATGAAAATGCTTTCATTTTGAACTATTGCTTTTTTATCAATTTTCCTCATAGAGCCGATATGCTTGTGTTTTCTTTAGTGGGTGTTGGATCATTGGAGATGGATACTCTTGGATGTTTGCAGGGGTTTTAGATCATCTGAGGTCATTTAGTTTCAGATACTTGAGGGTAATCTCATAAAGAGATTATATCTGCAGAGAAAGATTCAATGGGTATTGAGATAATTTGTTGTTTGGGGTTTGCAGGTTGTGGGTGTAGGACCCCTCCTCCATACCGCCATTTAGGCGAGAAGTGATTTTACATTAAATTGTTACTATGTTTCTATGATGAGACATTATATGTTGGTTCTCCCAAGTTTCTTATTATGGCTATGGGATTATATACTAGTTTGAGACGTATGACTTTAATTTGGACCATGGTTGATACATACTTTTATATTTACATATCCTCATTTGACTCTATATGATGCTTTTTAGATTTTTTCATGTACCTTCTTTTAGTGGACTATATTTCTTATTGAGATATAACAATACATGGTTCTTGGTTTACGTTGTGTGAATTCATATACCTTGCTATGGTTGATGCAACTCATTGATATATATATAGTTACAACTTAATGGTGAAAATTGTGTCGTCTCATATTATTGTATATATATATATATATATATATATATATATATTCTCTCATGTGCATTGAAATTGATTTAATTGGTCTAATGAAAGAAGATTCCTATATGTTGCAAAAAAGATTAAAATGTATGTATATGAAGTAGTGATGGTTAATTGTATCTTTTCTTCGGCCATTGTTATCGTACTAACAATGTGACAACAAGTATGCAGGTTGACCCAGTGGAAATGAGGAAAACACTTGGAGACCAATTGTGGTTCCCATTAAGACGACCTAGCCCATATGGAAAGGCTTAGGTTCATTGTTCATCATGTCTATGTCTGGTGAAAAGTCTGTCATGTGAAAGTGTCTTGTTTCAAGTATCTCATATTGGGGGGAATGTGACATTGTTGTGCAATATTGTAGTATTGTATTGGGACATGTGATTTTATGTGATTCATTATGACTTGACGTATATGTTGTTAAAGTGTTGTGAGGTATCTTGTTGTGGGGGGAGTCTAAATAGTCCACCAAACTTGATGTTAAGTGTAAATTTGTGCCTTATTGTTAGAAAAAAATTGAACCCTATCCTAGAACAAGATGGCCCCTCAAAAAACATAATAAAATTAAGAAAAAAAAATTGGGCACCTTTTTATTTGCATTTTTATTTTGGATAGGAATTTATTTTTAAATTGTTAAACCAAGGCTTTTGGTAAAGACGCATGTCCACCTAAGACCTGACAACATGATATCCAATTTAGGACACATGTTGTCCACTTGGGGAGACACATGCTACCTTCAAGGACAAATGTGAACTAGTGAAAGAAGAGAGTAAAAGGAGAGGTAAAAGAGAAGGAAGAGGCTATTTTTTTTCTTTTTTTTACATTGGTTTGCAAAAAAATATTGGGAAGGAACAAAAAGCACAACAAACTAGAGGAATATGAGATTTATGTGTAGCTGAATAATTCTACAGTTAATTCTAGTTAGGGAACTAAAACCCAAAGACTGGAACTTGATTTTGAAATAATAATTTAAGAAGAAAAAAAATAGAAAATTATAAGAATTATTGAGTTTTAGTATTACTGTCGAATTTAATATCAGAATTGTATATGTGCGTAATGTGATGTGAGGTATAATGTTAGTGATCTGAGTTAAAAATTGTCCTTATTGTTATAATTTATTGTGGGGGATAGAAAAGGAAGAAGTCCTGTAGGATTCTACAATGGGTAAGAGTACCCTATATGAGTATAAGAAAATTAAAAATTTGGGGTAAGAGTACCCCTGTGGATATTGTGGTGATAAATGGGCAAGAGTGTCCAATGTTATTGTTCTAAAATTTCTTTGAAAGGGTAAGAGTGCCTAGGAAATAAATGCAAGAAAAGAGCTTTGTTGAATCTGAATGGGTAAGAGCACCCCCAAAAAAATCACTAAAGGGTATGAGTACCCATGAGAAGAGAAATCCTATTTATGGAAGGCTAAATTTGTCCTACAGGTTGTTGTCCTTCTTTACCCCTTCTATGAAGGTATTTCACAAAGCCTTCTTGTGGATTGTGTGTGTGTGATTAACCAGTGAATGTGTTGAGATTTTGTCTAATTTGTTGTTTTGTGAATTCTGTGGGTCAATTGAATGGGTGTGTAGTTATATTTGGTTCCCCATGTGTTTTCCCCTAGCTCAGGCATGGGAAGCTACTGTCCTTGGTTGGGAGGTGAGCTCCCACTAATTGTAATAGAATATATTCATTTTGTTTTTATTTGTCATGCTATAGGACCCTACAGTTTTTGGAAGAATAAAAGACTATTTTATATAGCCACTAGAACATACAACCATAGAGGGATGTGCGGTATAAAAATAAAAGGGAGATAAACTCCCTGGTCAACTAATACCTGTTAACACCAGAAAAGAGAGTTTAATTTTCTAAGTTTATCTGAGTGTTTGTACCCAACTTGTGAAAATGTAATTCTGTCAATATATGAGGAAGAATCTATAAACCATAAGCAACATGAAGGAACTACCTGCGATATTCTATGTGTGTTTTCTTTCTGAAACAAAATATGTATATTATATTTCTATACTAAGGCATAGTTTTGTTAAGGATGCACTTGGACCTGCTATGTAAATAAATGAAGCTAGAACTAGACAAAGAAAAGAAAAGATTTTATTTTTGTTCTTATTATTTCTGCATGATAAATCTAGTGATAAGGACAAGTATTCCTTGTTTAGCCATGGTCTAAGCATTTTTAATTTCTTTTATCTAGGAAAAGAAATGGTAGGATATATGCATTTGAATATATATATATATATATATATATATAATTTTTCTGGTTTACTTGGTAGACATAAAATAAGAGTAGGAACTTAGAAAGTTGTCTAAACATGAAATACTTAAACTATATTTATTCCTTTGACGAAATAATTCTTTTCTATTTTCTTTACAAAAAAGATAATGAGAAAAAAAATTGACTTGTTGGAACTATGTATTGATTACCTAGCTAATATTAAATCTCCATGAGGCAACATTTTGGATGGTACTGCATTTTGTAATTATACTACCTAATGAACTATGGAATTTCACCTTTAGTTCTATAATATACCCAACCCTAGCTCAAGATGGACATAATCTAAATCTGCAAAAAGAACAAAATCAATCCCTAATTCTATATGTAGATGAAGCATTTAAATTTTTTGTCTACTTGTGTTGAGAGAATACCATGAAAAAAACTAGAGGGTTGAAATAGAAAATTTCACATAGCTGAAATATTCCTTGCACATGACTTGTAATAAGAAAGCCTTGGTTTATATTATCTCAAAACTACAACATTACATCAATCCTTTATGGTAGGAATATATAGTTCTAATCAAATCATAATATTGTTCAAGAAACTAGCTAACCCTTAATGTGAACTAGTTGAAGGCAGAAGAAGAAATGAGTTGATGGGGAGTACGCAGTGAAAGCACACAGCTAATCAAAATTGATCAGTGAGAGTTTGACCTTATGTCTCAGTGATCTACTCTTCTTATTTGTTATTAGCCAAACCTACCCCGTCAGCCACTTTACAATTTATCTCTTTGAAGACTTAGTCACCCCGATGTGAGGTTCAACACTCTTTGCCTATCGGCAAGAAAATCACCATCGGTCATGTTAGAATTTGCTTCATTGATACACTGAAGACTCTTGTCTTCAGTGAGACTTTTCTCATCGGTGAACACTTATAAACTCTGGCTGATGCGCCAATAGACCAACTCCCTCAACAAGACTTGTCCTGTCAGTGGGACTTACTCTGGAGTTGCCGATAAATTGATAGACTTCTCGCACTCATCTTCGGCAAGACTACTTGACTTCGGCGGACTTGATTTGAGTCCCAGCAATATGCTGATGCACAGTTCACTTTCTCCCTCTTCAACCAAACCCTAGCACATGGAGATGCTAGGTCAACCTACTGTGCAAAAGCACTCTGTTTGGATCCTCTGCACCGTCAGAAACAAGAACAAAACATATACTTGTACAACAAATCCATTCCACTAATTTTGACAAAAATCATACCAGTGGAATGCTTCACGTCAACATACTACAACAATGGAATGCATAGAAAGAATAGAAATCTATAGTTATACAAATTGTAGTTACAGGGAATGAAAATCAAATTGATAGAACAAAATGGTTTTATTTCTCCTTAGAACAATACACAATCACATTCACACTTCTCCTCCTTATTTGGTTCATTCCTCTGGGTTTATCAACTTGCCCTGAAGAAAACCATCCTATTCAAATAGTTGGAAGACCAACCGTCTTGTGTCCCAAACTATCCTACTGCCTTGTTTTGGCATTATGTGATTAACAATTTGACAAATGTGTCCTAAGTCACTTGGGACTTACAAAATTGGTTCTATGTCTTGAAGAACCTAGATACAAACTGAAATGACATGCATTGGTCAAATAGACCTTATTACAACACAAAACATGATTTTCTAGGTTCTCCTGCACCATACTCCCTGGGTGAAAGTTGTCTCAAGTCCTCTTAGAGACTAACTCCTGCAAATCACCACCCTGCTTTTTGATGTCTTCTTCCAACATCCATGTGGCTTCTAAGTCTGGAAGTCCTTGCCATTTGACTAAGTGCTCAAAATAGGTCTGATTTCTTGTCTTCTTGGTTGTCCTACTATCCAAGATGTACTCCATCTTAGGTGCTTCCTTAGGTGGTAAATGATGCACCCACTCTGTATTATCTTGGACAGAATCTGCTGTACCTTCTCCTGTATTAGGACTCCTATATAATGTTAGATCAGAAATATTGAATATAGGTAAAATAGCAATATCATCAGGGAGTTCAATTTTGTAAGCATTAGGACCATATTTCTCTAAAATCTTACAAGGTCAAATTTTTCTCATCATCAACTTGCTATGGCTTCCCTTGGGTAGTCTGCTCTTGTTGAGATGAACCATGACCATATCTCCTATTTGGTACAACACATCCCTTCTCCTTTGATCCACTCTAGCCTTGATCTTTTGACTATTCTTGTGTAGAGTATCTCTGACTTGTTGATGGATCTCTTTCATAGCCTCTACAAATATATCAGCATTTCCACTCCTTTTGTCCAACCCTTGAACATCTATCAATTCAAAAAATCCTCTAGGATGACTACCATATACAACTTCAAAAGGACTTAGACCTGTACTTCTATTTGTAAAATCATTATAGGCATATTCTGGTTGTGGGAGTACCACATCTCAACTACTTCCATGTTCTCTTGTCAAACATCTCAGCAGATTGCCTAATGACCTATTCACAACCTCAGTTTGGCCATCAATCTGAGGATGATAGGTTGAGCTAAAAGACAAATTTGTACCCAAACTCTTCCACAAGGTTCTCCAAAAATATCCCACAAATTTGCTATCTCTGTCAGATACAATATTGAAAGGCAATCCATGAATCCTGACAATTTCTTTAAAGAACAACTCTGCAATGTAGCTAGCATCATTAGTGTTTTTACAAGGAATAAAGTGAGCCATCTTGTTGAACCTATCTACCACAACACACACACTATCATGACCCATCCTTGTCTTTGGTAACCCCATCACAAAATCCATACTCAAACTTTCCCAAGGCCTGTTTGGTATGGGCAAAGGTTGGTACAATCCTGCATTAGTTGAGACTCCCTTTGCTCTAGAAAATCATACAACTCTCAACAAACCTTCTGATATCAGATTGCATTCTTGGCCAAAAGTAAAATCTTCTTACTAGATCTAAGGTCTTGTTAAGCCCAAAATGTCCTCATAAACCACCACTATGTTTCTCCTTCACTATATTATCCCTCATTGAACACTTAGGGATACATAGTTGACTCCCTTTAAACAAAAGTCCATCCTGCAATGTATAATCTGAAAATTCACTATGGAAAGCATTGGAAAACTCATTGCATACCTTGTAAATCTCCTTGAAATCTTGGTCCTCTTCATACAATCCTTTGAGTGCTTCAACACCCATGCTTTGTAGCTGCACTTCTTGCACTGTCAACACCCTTCTACTTAAGGCATTAGCAACCTTATTGGTTATCCCCTTCTTATGTTTGATGATGAAGGTGTATGCTTGAAGACTTTCCACCCACTTCATGTGTCTATGACTGAGCTTTTCCTATCCATTCAAAAAACTGAGAGCATGATTGTCAGTGTATACGATAAATTCTTTAGGAAGCAAGTAGTGCCTCCAGTTTTTCAGAGCTTGTACCATGGCATACAACTCTAAATCATAAGAGGAGTATTTCCTCTTGGCTTCATTTAACTTTTCACTAAAAAAGGCCACTGGTCTGCCTTCTTAGCTCAACACTACCCCTATGGCTAGTCCACTTGCAGCACATTCAATGGTGAAGACTTTATTGAAATCAGGAATTACTAAGATAGGATACTCAACAACTTTCTACTTCAGACTTTCAAAACTCTGATCTGCCCCTTTTGTCCACACAAACTTTAGCTTACCTCCACCCTTGATGGTCTCTAACATAGGTACACAAATATCACTGTAGTTCCTAATGAATTTTCTATAAAATGTGGCCAAACCATGAAAACTTCTGACCTCTCCTCCTGTCCTAGGTGTAGGCCAATTCAAAATAACTTCTACCTTGGAAGAGTCCATTTTCAAATCACCCTTTGAGATGACAAAGCCTAGGTAAACCAATTCTTGTTTCATGAAGTCACACTTTTCCAAGTTTATCATTAATTTCTGATCTTGTAGCCTCTTCAAGACTATCTCCAAATGTTTCAAGTGTTCTTCCTTGCTCTTACTAAACACCAAGATATCATCAAGGTAGACTACCACAAATTTCCCTATGAACTCCTGCAACATCTCATTCATTAGTCTCATAAAAGTGCTAGGGGCATTTGAAAGACCAAAAGGCATCACAAGCCACTCATACAACCCTTCATTGGTTTTGAATGTTGTCTTCCATTCATCCCCCTCTCTTATTCGTATTTGGTGATACCCACTCTTTAAGTCTATCTTGGAGAAATAAGTAGCCCCTCCCAAACAATTCATTAGATCTTCTATTCTAGGAATAGGAACCTATACCTGATGGTTATCCTATTTATGGCCCTAGAATTGGTACAAAGCCTCCATTTCCCATCCTTCTTTGAGGCTAAAACAGTAGGTACTGCACATGGGCTAAGGCTCTTCCTTATCAGCCCTTTGTTTAGGAGTTCTTGAACCTGATTTGCTATCTCTTCATTCTATTGAGGGGTCATTTTATATGTTGCCTTATTAGGAAGTACTACTCCTGGTATGAGATCTATCTGATGGCTAATGTCTTTGACAGGTGGTAGGGAATCAGGTATATCTTTTACAATCACTCCTTTGTAACTCTCAAGCAAATCTTTGACCTCCTTAGGCCCTACTTCTCTCACATTTTCCTTCATTTCCCCCTTAGGCTTCACAATCAAAGCAAAACCTACTCCATCACCTTCCTTTAATGTGTCCATGAATTCTTTTTCTCCTACCAGCATTGCACTAGATCCTATAGGCTGTGGATCCCCTTCTACCAATGATTGTATCCTACAAGTTACACCATCCTTTTGGAATGAGTAAGCATTTTTTTCTCCATCATGATGAGCCTTTCTATCAAACTACCATGGTCTACCTAACAAAAGATGGCAAGCATCCATTGGAAGGATGTCACACAAAATCTTGTCTCTATACCCTCCAATACTAAATTCTACCCATGCTTGTTCATTGATGACTATATACTGTCCCTTGTTTAACCAACTGACCCTATATAGACAGCTATGGGGTATCTTTTCTAATTTCAATTTATCTACTGCTTCCAAAGATATAATATTGTCAGTAGAACTAGAGTCAATAATAACTTTACAAACCTTACCTTAAATCTTGTAGTTGATTCTAAACAAAGTGCTTCTTTGAGACGGTTCAGTCTACACTGGTTCCTTGAGCAGCATCCTCTGGATCATCAGATTTTCTCCCATTTCTGATGCTAGATTCACTTCAGGAGATGTCACACTCCTTGCATCTTCTTGAATCAAAGTGGTTCTCTTCTCATCACCATGAGAAGTTGAGGCTTTCTCTGGACACTTGTATGCCGGGTGCCCTATCCGATTGCAGTTATAGCATCTCATATTGGAGAACTTGGATCTTCTACCTGATCCATTTGTCCCACTCCTTCCATTAGGCCTTCTTCCTTGGTAGCCTCCTCTACTATTTGAGTCTCCAAATTACTCTTCTTGGCTAGACTCACCACTAGGCCTCTGGTTAGGACTTCTTCCTCCAAAACTGCCTCTACCTCTGAAACTTCTTTCTCCTCGACCTCTATTATTTTGCTCACTCTCTCTCTTTATCTTCTCTTCAGCCCTTAAGGCCATTTGGAAACACTTGTTCACTATTTCTGGTGCTAAGATGCTAATCTCATCTTAGATGTTCATCCTTAGGCCATTCAGATACCTTGCCACCTTCTTTGACTCTTCTTCTTGTCTCTTTGATCTGAGACTGAGTTTATGAAACTCTTGTGTGTATGCATTCACATCAAGGTCTCTCTGTCTGAGGTTCTATAATTTCTTATACATCTACACGTTATAGTCCAGGGGTAAGAATTGCACCTTGATTTTGGTCTTCATCCTTTCCCAGGAGGTTATCATATTCTTCCCCTCCTTGATTCTCTCTCCTTGCTCATAATTCCACCATGCAAGAGTAGACCCCTTCAACCTTTCCTTTGCCAACTTAACCCTCCTATCATTAGGAACTTCTTTGTACTAAAAATGATTGTTCAATGCCTCAATCCAATCAATCACCTCTTCAGCGTCCATACTTCCACTATACATAGGTAACCCATCTATGGTGTCCCTATTGACTGACTTCAAAGCATCTACAAATGCCCTCTGGTCTTCTGGTATCTCCTCTATCCTCTTGTTGGTTTCATCAATTTCTGTATCTCCTTCATCGCTGCCACTTTCATCTTCCCTATCCTTACCCTTGGTTCTTTTCAACTCCTCGAGCTTGGACTCAAACATCTCTTAGTTCAATTTCTTCACTACATCTTGTGACATGCTTTTAGGAGGCATCGTGTTAGCCTCTGCTTCACTTTCCTTGTCTGACATACTCCAAGACCACACTACTCAAAAGATTTTCAAAACTACTCTGATACCAATATGATGGGGAGTACGCAGTGAAAGTGCGCAGCTAATCAAAATTGATTGGTGAGAGTCCGACCTTATGTCTCAGCAATCTACTCTTCTTATTTGTTATCAGCCAAACCTACCCCATCAGCCACTTTACAATTTATCTCTCCGAAGAGTTAGTCACCCTGATGTGAGGTTCAACACTCTTTGCCTATCGGCAGGAAAATCACCATCGGTCATGTTAGAATTTGCTTCACCGATATGCTAAAGACTCTTGTCTTCGGTGAGACTCTTCTCGTCAGTGAGTACTTACAAACTCTGGCTGATGCACTGATAGACCAACTCCCTCAGCAAGACTTGTCCTATTGGTGGGACTTACTCCGGAGTTGCCAATACACCGATAGAATTCTTGTACTCATCTTCGGCAAGACTGCTTGACTTCGGCGAACTTGATTTGAGTCCCAGCGATACGCCAGTGCACAATTCACTTTCTCCCTCTTCAACCGAACCCTAGCACATGGAGATACTAGGTCAACCTACTATGCAAAAGCACTCTGTCTGGATCCTCTGCACCATCAGACATAAAAACAAAATAAGAAACAAAACAAATATTTGTACAACGAATCCATTCCACTGATTTTTTATAGAAATCGTACTAGTGGAATGCTTCATGTTGACATACTACAACAATGGAACGCACAAAAAGAATAGAAATCACAGTTATACAAATTGCAGTTATAGGGAACATAAATCAAATTGACAGAATAGAACAGTTTTATTTCTCCTTAGAACAATACACAATCACATTCACACTTCTCCTCCTTATTTGGTTCATTGCTCTGGGTTTATCAACTTGCCCTAAGGAAAACCAACCATCTTGTGTCCCAAACTATCCTACTGCCCTGTTTTGGCATTATGTGATTAACAATTTGACAAATGTGTCCTAAGTCACTTGGGACTTACAAAATTGGTTCTAGGTCTTGAAGAACCTAGAAACAAACTTAAATGACATGCATTGGTCAAATAGACCTTCTTACAACACAAAACATGATTTTCTAGGTGCTCCTGCACCATGAGCCATAGCCCTCAACCCATTCTATGCCTCCTCAACACAATCCCAAGTTGTGGGTAGCCTTCGAAAAGGTAAAGGATTATAATCAGCAAAAAAAAGGTACTCCTTGAATGTTGGCCCAAAAAAATGCATGGGGTCAATCCCAGGAGGTGTGGTCCTGTCATGAAGCCACAACCTCTTTGCCAGAGTGTTGTGTCTCTTCAAACAACATTTAAATCCCTGTGAACAAAAAACACAATAGTCAGTGTTAGATAAGTAGAAGATAACAAAAAAACTTAGGCTCTTTCTTTTTCAAATGTTCTGGCTTGTGAATCCCATTCCTTGTTTGGCCACAGCTGTACAGAGAGGCCAGCAAGGCAAATGTAGCCATGAGTCCAAGGGGACAAATAAAAAGAAAAAAATGAACCAACAAACATTTAACTAAAGTAGCAACCCTTACAGATGTTGAAGGAAGCTTATGACAGAAGCAAAAAAGAAAAGAAAACTTGTGAGTTTACCTCCCTTCGTGGATGCTACCATGGGTCCTCCAGTTGGCATGTTGAAAGACAAAAATAAAAACAAAATGAGGATGCATTCCATTCAAGGGCAAGTTAGGGTTGAAAGAGCCTTAGGGTTAGGTTGCTCTCCCATCGTGAGATATGTATTATCTTTTTATCATATTAAAGTTTGTAGAACTCTGGTTTATGCAAGCACACTTCCTATACCCAAATCACAAAGTATCAAATCAAAATAAAATGTATTCATTTCTTTTTCAAATATTTTAAACAAAAATTTGGTACAATACACTTCTCCTCACATATTTTCTAAGTACGTATGTGCTCCTCTCTAGCCCTCCTTGGTTTAAAAGAGGGATTTTATTAATTCTTAACTTTATAGGTCATGGAGAGTTTTTAAATGAATTGATTTGGAAAACTTGCAAAAGCCTTATTCATTATATAAATATATGCTTTAGCCTTTTTCATATATTGAATATGCTTATGTATCAGATAAATTATTTCAAATAAATTATGTTTGCCTATGTGATTTATGACATATTACCTAGTTTTAATAATTGTGAAATCTTATTTCAGTCATTCATTAGTAGTATTTAAATATTAAATAATGAGAATTTACTTTCAGGGCCTTATGTTCTCTCGAAAATTGGATTGTGTACAAAAAATTATTTAGAGATTTAGTTTTTTTTCCTCAAATTACATAGGTTTAATTTGTGATCTCAATGTTCTTCACTTTTGGAATGTGTATAAAGAAAGAGAGAGAAGTCTTTTCCATCCTAGGACAAATCATAGATTTAGATAATTTGTAATGTAATCTTGGGTCTCTTAAAGATTAGTCATTTTTCCTTTAAATAAAATTGGTTTGAAATAGTTCTTTTTTCTTAAAAAAAATAGGCATGTTTTTTTATGCACTTAGGTGTTATAAGTGTTGAGTTGTCACATAGGTATTAGAGCCCAGGTTCTCAACTCTATGATCTTTGAGAACAAATTATTTAGTCATTGTTTAACATAAAATCCACTTTGTCTCTAGGATGTCGCATAGAGAGGGGAAAGCTGACTCTCCCTCCAGAGCTCCAAGTGCAGCACAATCTTAGGGGGCACTAGCTGAGTACCAAAGTATTAATCAGGATAGGGGACAGCACTATGGACCCTAGATTCTTTAGGCCTTACAAGGACTAATGGGGGTTCTTGAGGCGAGACTACCTCCATTTGCAGGGAGACCTCAGAGGGATCAACCCGGGGTCGGTGAGCACATAGCAGGGTTTCATGAGCAGATCAGGAGTCCCCCATGTAAGTGGAAGGTGATTATAGAGGATGTCGAGGATGAGCCACCTCGTATTTCCTCACCTCGACCCACTCAGCCATAGACAAAGATAGAGTCAGCACAAACAGTCTCCCGAGGCACCATTTTTTTAGAAGCCGCTGATGGGGTGGAGGCTAAGTCTTGGCTACTCAGCTTAGAGGGGTGGTTTCAGTTGCAACCTTATGAAAGAAACCAGAAAGATAGATTTGATATTCATCAGTTCAGGGGACCCGCTTCTACCTCGTGGCATGAAGAGGAGTGGAAGCACCACATGTCGATAGGCACTTTGAGTTGGGAGACCTTCTTAGAGTGCTTTAGAGTGTGTTACATCTCTGAGAATTTCAGATAGAGGTCTATTGATAAGTTTAATGATTTATAGCAGAGAGGCCTCATAGTGGCCTAGTATCAAAACATGTTTTCTGAGCTCCAATAATATGTGGATTATATAAAGGATGAGAAGCCACTCATCCACCATTTCATTAGGGGCCTGAACCCAAACATTGCAGGTAGTGCATATGGCCAACCTAATGGATTTTAGTGATGCTATGGAGAAGGCCCTTATAGCTGAGGAGGTACAGGGGAGGTCTCGGGAGGCATGAGAGCAGTTCAAAAACCGCAGTCAATGATAGCAGGATTCTACCACTTCTCGAGTTTCACCACCCTCTAAGGGGGAATTCATATATTCTTCAGGGCCTCTGAAGGCACCCTAGCAACAACAATAGAAACAACAGAGATAGAGGCCCAGGCCACAACATGGTACATAGAGCAGTCATACTAAGCCATGGTAGTCTTAGGGACCCCCTAGAGATCAGAGGTCACATGGTTAGTAGACAGGACCATCTCAAGGTCAGTAGAATTTTGGGGGAGGATCTAGTAGTGTATCTAGGGGTGGATCATCTTAGTTTGGCAGGGCCCGATCCATGCACAGTTATTTGAGGGGAGCCTGTTTTGTTTATGGAGAGATTGGGTACTTAGCTAGAGAGTGCCCACAAGGGTTTGGAGCAAGTGAACCCTGCACGACAGGTTCTGAGAAAATAGTAGGAGATGTGGGGAGGACCCATAGGGTTTTTGCAGTGGTCGAGAACTGCTAGGCTGATTATCAGGCCACCATTATTGAGGCACTAGGTATGATTGGGGATGTATTTGTTAGTGGTTTGTTTGATTTTGGAGAATCTAATTCCTTTATATCCCCCACTATTGTGGAGCATTATAGGCTAGTGGCATGTAGGCAAGACGATAGGTGGGACGTGGAGTTAGCGTCAGGGGCTAGAGTGGTTGTGGACTCTGTGGTTAGAGATTGTTAGTTATCTTTTGGGACTTTCACTACATCAGTGAATCTTTAGATTACCCCCTTGGGATCTTATGACATAGTTTTGGGAATGGAATGGCTTGACGTGCATCAAGCTAGGATAGACTGTAAACATAAGATTATTAAGTGCACTGATGATCATGGTACGTCAATGGTTATAGCAAGAGTGTAGAGGCATGTATACCTTCACATGATTTCCGCTATGTAGCTGAAGTGGATC
Organism: Cunninghamia lanceolata; assembly: GCA_027924645.1. Classification (NCBI taxonomy): domain Eukaryota; kingdom Viridiplantae; phylum Streptophyta; class Pinopsida; order Cupressales; family Cupressaceae; genus Cunninghamia; species Cunninghamia lanceolata. The sequence continues at coordinate 2,941,154 of BSBN01001376.1, forward strand.
ATGCATAAGGGGTGCCAGATGTTCACTATTACCATTAGCGATAGATCAAAAGGACTGAAAAGGATATCTTTAGATGATCACCCTATCCTCTAGGAGTTTGCAGATGTTTTTTTGTCAGAGCTGATAGGGATACCACCCCACCATGAGGTGGACTTCCATATTGATTTGGTTCCAGGGGCACAACCGGTCTCACAGGAACCTTATAGGATGACTACCCAGGATCTTAGTGAGCTCAAGATTTAGTTGGAGGAGTTGTTAGACAAGGGCCACATCCATCCTAGCTTCACACCTTGGGGTGCACTAGTCATCTTCATCACGAAGAAGGATGGTCCATTTGCTTATGCATCGACTATAGATAGTTGAATAAGCTAACAATCAAGAATCATTACCCTTTGCTAAGGATTGATGATCTTTTTGATTGGATGAGGGGAGCCAGAGTGTTCTCCAAGATTGACCTATAGTCTGGTTACCACCAGATGAGGATTCTTGAGGCTGACATTCATAAGATAACGTTTCAGACTCGATATGGTCATTATGAGTTTACAGTGGTCCCATTCAGATTGACGAATGCCCTGAAGTATTCATGATTTTGATGAATGGGGTATTTTCACCTTTTTGGATCATTTTGTACTAATCTTTCTGGATGAAATATTGATTTATTCTCACTCAGAGGAGGAGCATGAGGATCATTTGAGGCAGGTACTGTAGTGTTTGAGGAGACACCAACTTTATGCCAATTTGGCTAAGTGTGCATTTTTCTAATCTAAGGTTCAGTCTTTAGGGCACATTATATCTAGTGATGGTATCTCAGTAGATCCATCAAAGGTTAGGGAGATTGTAGAGTGGCTAGTACCCACCAATGTTACAGAAGTTGGGAGTTTTATGGGGTTAGCTAGTTATTATCGCAGTTTCGTGGAGGGGTTTTCCAGGATAGAACAACCTCTTACTTCCCTTAATTGTAAAGGGAAGAGATTTCAGTGGATAGAGTAGTGTGAGAGGGCATTTTAGACCCTCAAGGATTGTCTCACTAGTGCTCACATTTTAACAGTACTTGATCTGAGTCAAGATTTTGTGGTTTGTACAGATGCTTCTTTGGATGGTATAGGCGCAATTGTTATACAGGAGGGTCACGTTATCGGATATGAGTCATGGAAACTCAAGTCCCATGATCATAGCTACCCTACACATGACATAGAGATTGCAGTAGTAGTGCATACCCTCACTAGATGCAGACATTTTCTCCTTGGGCATCATTTTGAGCTTCATTCCAATCACTGCACTCTTTAGTATATATTCATTTAGGTGAATTTGAATGCATGACAGAGATGATGGATGGAGTTCTTGTTTGAGTATGATTTTGATGTGCATTATATCTTAGGGAAGGAGAATGTGGTGGTAGATGCTCTAAGCAGGTGACACCATGAGATCATGGCCATGACAGTGCGTACTGATTTGAGGGCTCATATCGTTCAATAGTTGCTAGAGGATGAGTAGTATTAGGAGATTCAGTGTGCGATGTAGTCACAGAGGGCCCTTGAGGGCAAGTATTCAGGATTTGTTCTTGAGGTAGATTGTTTATTACAGTTTAAGGGATGTATTTATGTACCACAAAGTGGGGATGTACAAACATTGATTCTATCCAAGGCTCATAGACCACCGTATGCAACTTATCCATGGGTTAAGAAGATGCACACCAATCTTTGTCAACTATATTACTAGTCAGGTATGCATAAAGACATCAAAAAGCTTGTAGCTTGATGCCTTCAGTACCAGAGGGTCATGGACGAGCACCAACACCCCGCAGGACTGTTATATCCCCATGAGATTTCAAAGTTGAAGCAGAATACCATCTCCATGGATTTTATAGTTGGTCTACCCTTGTCTACCAAACATCGTGATGCCATCATGGTGACGGTTGACAAGTTGACCAAGGTAGCCCTCATGTCGCTTGTTCGTACTTCTTATACAATATCATCCATAGCATGGATATTCTTGGATGAGATTGTTAGATTACATGGAGTACCTCATAAAATCATTTCAGACAGAGATCTAGTGTTCACTTCTACCTTATGGACAACACTTCGATGAGCCTTGGGTACCCAGCTCAACTTCAGCACAGCCTATCACCCTAAGACAGATGGTCAAACAGAGAGGGTGAACCAAGTGTTAGAGGACATGTTGAGGATGTACATCATGGATCATCAGTCTAGATGGGAGGAGTACTTATATTTGGTTGAGTTTGACTACAACAATAATTTTCAAAGTTCATTGGGCATGGCACCATAACAGGTGATGTATGGTAGACTATGGAGGACTCCCTTGAGTTGGGCCCATTTAGAGGATATAGTTGCTATTGGGCTAGAGTTGTTACAAGATATGGAGCTACATGTGACAGTGATTCTCTAGAGGTTACAGGAAGCTAAAGATCGACTGAAGAAGTATGCAGATATGAGGATAGATCAGAATTTTTTAGTGGGTGATAGAGTTTTCTTAAGAGTGCAGCCACATAAGAGTCCAATCCATTATGGAAAGAGCTCTAAGCTAGAAACTTTTTTTGTGGGCCCCTTTGAGATCTTGAAGTGGATAGGACTAGTAGCCTATCATTTAACCTTGCCACCTAGACTGTCGCGCATCCACAATGTATTTCAAGTTTCTATTTTGAGATGTTATATCCATGATCCTTATCATGTATTGGATTGGGTTGCTCTACAGGTAGCGGCAGATGGAAAATTGATATTGGAGCACATTCATATCTTGGCTCGTCAGATGCTGGGCCTTTGATGTCGAGAGTTGGACCACGTCAGGGTCCAGTGGGATAGATATGATGAGACCGCTGCTACTTCGGAGGACACATCTTCTATGAGGACTCTATCCTTGCCATTTTGAGGACTTCCACGAGGAAGCCCAAGCCCAGGGGGAGGATGTAGGACCCTCCTCCATACCGCCATTTAGGCAGAAAGTGATTTTACATTTTGTTACTATGTTTCTATGATGAGACATTATATGTTGGTTCTCCCAGGTTTTAGATTATGGCTATGGGATTATAAACTAGTTTGAGACATGACTTTGATTTGGACCATGGTTGATACATACTTTTATATTTGCATATCCTCATTTGACTCTATATGATGCTTTTTGGATTTTATCTTGTACCTTGTTTTAGTGGACTATATTGCTTATTAAAATATAACAATACATGGTTCTTGGTTTACGTTGTGTGAATTCATATACCTTGTTATGGTTGATGCGACTCATTGATATATATATATAGTCGCAACTTAAAGGTGAAAATTGTGTCATCTCATATTATTGTGTATATGTATATTCTCTCATGTGCATTGAAATTGAAGTAATTGGTCTAATGAAAGAATATTCTTATATAATGCAAAAATGATTAAAACAGATGTATATGAAGTAGTGATGGTTAATTGTATCTTTTCTATGGCTATTGTTATCGTATTGACAATATGACAACAAGTGTGCAGGTTGATCCAGTGGAAATAGGGAAAACACTTGGAGACCTGTTGTGGTTCTTAGTAAGCTGACCTAGCCTCTATGGAAAGGCTTAGGTCCATTGTTGGTCAAGTCTACATCCTATGAAAAGTGTGTCATGTGAAAGTGTCTTGTTTCAAGTATCTCATATTGCAGGGAATGTGACATTGTTGTGCAATATTGTAGTTGTTATTAATCAGATATGCACCTTATGCTAAGCTTACATAAGACTTAGCTATCTGTTGACACATGGAAACACTCTTAGGATATGGGTTTCCTATATCGAGAGTGAATCTCCAGAGTGAGTTGGTTCTCCTTAAGATTTTTTCTAATCTAATGACTTGTCTGAGAAAAGGGATGAGAGAGGTATACTGAAATAAATAACTGAAATGAATTTTTAAGGTGATGCACCAACACTAAACTCCTATCAAATCTAACTCACAGTTAGACTAAAGAACTTTGATTTTCACAACACTTGATAATACCTAATTCATAAATATTTTGCATGAAGGTTTTAATCAAACATGACATGCAACATGAATCAAGCAAAATAACTACATATCTATGACAAAATTGAGAAAAAAACAAAGGATAAATACTTATCACAGTGCAATATCAAATCAATCTTGCAAAAACAAAGGTGAAAGTGAAGGAAAATTAGTGCTCTATAGCTGAAGGAATAATGAGTACATAGAGTGAATACAACACTCTTAGTGTGAGAGGAAGACTCTAATATCCTATTCAACTCTGATCTCTAGTCTATTCTGCCAAAACTATAATTGAAACTCTAAAAAAGAAGTATATCTCTGACATATATCCTGTGAAAATAATCTCTTCAAAAAAAAGTTGGAAAATGGTCCTAATAATAGACATAGAAGCCCATTTTCGAGCTTCTCAGAAAAGCCAAAATAAAAGCTCTCAAGATGTGTCCAAACTATGAAAGCAAACTGCCAAAAGACTCCCTCATGTGGCCCCACCAAAAATCTACTTTTATCTGCACATGAAATCTTAGTTTTTGTCTTCATCTGCCTCAAAATAAAAAAATCAAGAGATATCTAATCTTCTTTACTAGTTTTAACTTCCTAAAAATAGTTTGATTTTAAAGCAATTTATAGATTATTGCTTTAAAACAAACTTTACACTGCTTGCAGTTAAAACTATACCCCTATTTGATTTGATTTTGCAAAAAAATAAATACACATGGCTTCTAATTTCACCAAGTCTATTGCAATTACAATACTTGATTTTTCCATAAAAATCATAAAAATAATCAAGGTCATTATATGATGTTTGCAAAAATAAAAGCCTGATGGCTTATCTACATGTGTCCTGTCTCATATTTCAAATGAAAGATTTGTAGACTATGTTAAGAGCATAAGCTCCATCTCCAAGGGGTTGAAGGCACATGGTATATCATCAAGGTGACTAATCTTCTTTTGAAGCATCAAATGTTTTTTGAGGGAACCATAGAGGCTCGACCTCACCCTAAGTTATGGGACCTAGGCATCATATTGTGGTCACTTAACACCACGAAGGTATTAACTTGTGCCACAAAAAAGAAATGAATGTGATAAAATTCCTATTTTGATTAGGGCAGAGGTAAACCCTTAAAGAAAACAAGCTTTACCCTATTCTCTCAGGCTCATTTGCAAACCACAGTTTTGGTAAAAAAGAGGCTCTCTGCTGCCGCCATGAAACCCCTGTTGATAACTGAGAGGGGGGGTGAATCAGTTATCTTAATTATTTCACCTTTCTGAACTTTCTTAATAATTAGTGTAGCATCAATTCAAACAAGAAAACATAACCGTGAAATGGAAATACACATGACACAATATTTTTGACGTGGAAACCCTGTTAAGGGAGAAAACCACGGGGTGATTAACCCAAGATTGTATTCTCTGTTAGAAGAATAGGATTACAAAATGGCACTTGCCAATTAGGGCTCACTGCCCGAGCACATTGCTCACAAGAGGCCCACTGCCTACAAGAGACTCACTATCTACAATTTACAAAGAGTGTAATACAATACTTGAACTAATAAGGAGCATCTACATATGCTAGAGTTTAGTTCTGGTTAAACTCAGTACACTAATCTGCTACACTTCATCCTTTCTTTTCCTTAGTGCTGTTGTCCTTTCACATATCAGACCTGCCTTTCTTCTTTCACTCTACTTTACTGCTTTTCTTCACACTACACCAAAACCATGACACTTCCCACAACTAAATCCATCTTGTATATATATATACGCACAAGTGATTTCATCACCTTTCTAGTCGACATCCAGAATAGTCAATATTTTCCATGAACTCTGATCTGTTGGTTGAATCCTTGCTTACCATGATGCGGATCAAGGATATACTTGTAGAAGTCATCAATCATGTTGGCCAACTATAACTTATGCCTTAAGAATCTTTACCATCATCAGTAACGCATCCGGAATAATGTCTGATGTTCTGCCAGTCAGTTCTTCCTCTGTCCACACTGCCAATCAGGAACCCAACACTCAAGTATTCATATCTTTTTCTTCATCTATCACCGGAGGCTAAATCCTTGGAATCTATCATTCAAGGTAGTCATCTTGACTTCCCCAAATCTCTACTTCACCAAGATACTTCTTCTGAGAGATCCAGAACTGACTGTCAGACCTCGCCACATGCTCTGTTCTTGCTTACTGGATCACAATACTCTGCAATCTGCCTTCCGGTAGAGACTCATCATGTCCTGCGGATGTGTGGGTTAACCTTTGTTGCCATCAATGACAACAATCATGAAGTTCCAATGTGTCTCTTGCCAACAATCTCCCCCTTTGGCATTGATGGCAACACTTAGTGAAAAATGACGAAGTGTTATACTATACTCCCCCTTAGCTGATGCTCTGTCTTTATGTACATTTTCCAAAGCTCCCCCTTAGCTGGTTACAACATTTTTCACTGCTCATCACTCCCCCTTTGACATCAATGGCAAAGGGTGGGGTCCACACACCAAAATTTTCAAAATTTCAACTATACTTGGCCACATAAGTATATACATATGGCATACTTACATATACTGAAGAATGTCTGCAAAAGTGGTCTTCAATTAGACAAATTCTGTTGCCCAACTTTGCTTCATTTTGTCCAAAATTGATATATGACTGCTTAACAAGAATGCAAATGCATCTGCCCTTTTTAGATCTGTTGGATCACTGGTCTGGGTTGTGATCTAGGCTTCTTTTATGGCCTCATGCATGGCCTCTAACTTAGGGATAATTATCCCTCTGAGTGCACCCAACCTGCTTATTCTATTTTTCTTTTCCTTCTCCAGCTTCTTGATTTCATTCAAGACTGTAATAGTCTGACATTCTTGATTTATTATGGAGGATGAGAGAGGATCAAAATTCTTTGATAGATTTGTTAGTTTGTCCTCCTATTCTTTTACTTTCTTCTCAATGTCCAATGTTGCTTTCGACCATGATAAACAAAATTTGTACATTTCTCCGCCATCTTTAAGAGCATTTTCTAAGCTCTTTATCCCTATACTCATATTCCTCCTATCATTAGTTATTAACCCTTGTACTTCTGATAATCTTTTTGCCAAGAATTTCTTCCGAACCTTATCTTCTGCTGACTTCTCTAGGGAATCAAAATGTGTGCTAACACTATTGACTAGAGATTTGAGATTACCAGATGAGGAGGCTGAGGAATCTTTCTGAAAAGATGGCATAATCTTTTCTAACACTCTGGATGCAGCTGTTATAAGCTCACAGTCTTCCATGTGAGACATCAAAAACTTTTCTTTGGCCTTTGCATTAGCAAACGAAGCTATCTTCATTGTTTGTACCAGAGATATAGAGTCAAAATCAAATGGCCCTTTTAGTAGTTCCGGTTCATCAATCTCCATAGTTTCTTTTGTCAAAAAGTCCTTGGCCGATTCTGCAGTGTCTCTTGCTAGAGACAGATTCTTCTTTTCTTCTGCAGTCATAGAACTGTCTTTTGGAGCTTTCTCTCCTTCCACAACCTTTGTACTGTTATCTTCTTTTTCCTTCACCTCTGCTTCTTTCTCCTTTATTCTTTCTTCTCCTTTGGATCCAGAGTCAACAAGGGAGACCGGATGAGTGATGTTTGTCTGTTCATGCACTTCCTTTTCTAGAACAGAGGATTCCAAGTCCTTATCCTTTTCTGTACCGGTGTCCATGATTTGCTCAGTGGATTCTTTTTCAACACCTGTGACCAAAGGATCAACACCCAAGTCCTCTATAATAGGAAGATTAAATCTTTTGAAGGCATTCCTGAGGATCTCTTCTATTTCCTTGGCTATCTTGTCAGTCTCACCAAGCATGAGCTGATTCATTCTGGCTTTGCTCTGAAATTCATCCTTGCAATCCTTGAAGATCATGTTCATTTGCTTTGAATCGACTGAAGGGTACAATTGAATGGCTATATGTTCCCGGATCTCCATATCCTTTTGATTGGCATTATTCTTCCTTAATTCAAGTTCCTTCTCAAGGCTTTTAGGAACTAAAGATACAATCTCAATGAAAGCCTTGTTGTAAATGTTCAGATACTTAACCGTGGCATCCTACAGACTCTTCTTATCAACTTCACTGTATTTATCATAAAATTTTGTTAATGGCTTCAGATTTCCATCCACAATGATTGCCTTGACTATATCATCTAAGGATAGGGTGGCTCTTTCAACAAACTCTTCTTCTTCTGCCTTCTTGGTTTCACTGGATATCTTCATCTTTTTCCTCATTTTCTTCACCTCCTCATCTGATTCAGTTTCTTCACCATCCTTCAGGCTAACATAGGATCTTGTTGCCTTTTTCTTTGTTCTCTTCTCTCCTCTTCTGGATGTCTGGACTTTTAGTTTTGATGTTTTTAAACTTTTATCTGAGATAGGTGCAGCCCTTTTAGAGGATCTGGTCTGGGAGGGGGCTTTCACCGGATCACTTTCCTTTTCTGCTTCTTCCTTCTCTTTCTCTGCCCTTTCCACCTTTTCTCTATTGGCATCAAGAGCTTCTTTTGGTATGCCATATCTTTTGGCAATATTCTCTACTTCTTTTCTCACTTTTCTCTTTACCTCTGGTTGTCTAAGTTCCACATGAATTTTTATACTCAATTCTTTAAAGGTTCCAAACCTTTCTATTTTGGGATCCTTGGGTTGACTAAGCATGTGTTGGGCATGTAGCTCCACAAGTTTCTCATCCACCTCATACCCCATTGGCATGATCCAAACTGTCCTTGGTTCCACAGCTTCCATTTGGCACTGATCAGTTTCAACCATAAAACAAATTGTATCCTTATACTTTTCAACTAGAGATTTGGGAATTCTCTCTCTTGCTTGCATCAAATTTTGGAAGTTCTTGAAGTAACCCATAGAGCTATATTTCTTGTCTTGGCATCTCCAAGTCCATGTAAATAGTCTCTGATTTGGATTGCAACAGGTCTGTCATTCTGCCAAACCCAACCACTTGATTCGTACAGCTCACTCATGAAGTAGAAAAATAGACACAATATCAGCCCACCATACTTGAAGGAATTTTTTTTATCCTTCTTGATCTTCTGTAGATTCTCCAATAGTTGGTTTAGAAGAAGTTCACATAGATCATAGTCAGTATTTTCTTTTAGCATCTGATAAGTTGTATAAACTACAGTTCCTGGTACTAAATTTTCCCTACTGGAGTGATAAATTTTGTAACCAATTATCATGGATGCAAATTTGATATCTGGATCAGTGATATCTTCAATTGTCATAGCTCTCTTGTTAAATTTTGATTTGGTTGCATCACTCACTATCTGATTTTTGACAAATTTGAGAACAGGTATCCCATTAGATGAATGTAGACTGGTTACTTCCCTAATTGCATCTTTGGTGATCTTAAATGGTCTATACAACCATAGGAAGTTATCATGTACTCTGCTCAACACATACCAGACCCATTCGTCTTCTTCAAAATAGGGAAAATGAATGTACTATGCAAAATGCTTATCCCAGATGGCCTTGAACTGAGGTTTGAGCTCAAAAGAATCATCTATTAACTGATTGTGATAGATATGAGCCAGCTTAGATTCCCCAAATTCTTCAATATTCGCATGAATATATGCCCTAACATCTTCTACATGTAGAACCCCATGCGGAATCTTGAAAAAGCACCGAGGGGATCAACTTTTAAGGATTTATGTGGATGCTTCTTAAATTTAGGTCGTGGTCTATCAGAAATCTTCACTATATTTGGAGTAGTCATTTTTCAAGGATTTTGCAGAGAGATATTAAGAACGAAAAATACCTTTTGCACTTCTAGGTTACCCGAAGTGAGCTGGATCAAATGCTGGATGAATCGGATTCTGTAGATGATCTTTGATGGGCTTGAGGAATTTCTGTTGTAGAGCTTCTTTTTGTTTCTTCTTGAATGCAGAATGAACAAATGCTTAATGAGAAAACCCTATATTGCTCCGCAAACCCTAATATCAAGTTGCAATAAATGCTCGACCTAAGTCATTCCAGTTTGCCTTATTCGGATGACTTGAAGAACCAGATCAATCTTGATCTTAAACATCTTGCGGATCATCCAAATCTTAACCATAGTCTACTTAGATGTTTCTCTTATGAGCCCTTTAATCCGCAACTCTCCTTGTGCTAGTTCCGGCACCAATTGACTGGCTGGAGGAACAAGGTTTTCTTTGTGTCTCCCCCTGAGCCAGAGCTCACTTTTTAATTTTCGGAAGGAATATCAGCACTAGAGTCTGGTGCGGATCCATCCCCTACATTCTCTGTACTTTTCTTCACCCAAATCTTGTTCATCTCACTTTGAACTTCATTCGCATTCACTTTTTGTTTTCCCTTATCTTGATTCTGATTATAATATACTGGACCTCTTTTGCCCTAATTCTTGCTTCTACATAATTTTGCAATATGACCGGATCTATTGCAAATTTGGCAAACAACATTTCTTTGCATATTTGATTGATATCCTCTTGATCTGCATTGATTAGCCATATGACCCATTCTATTGCATGCAAAGCATTTACCATTGAATGAATTGTTCATTTGCATATTTCTGCATTCATGAGATTTGTGACCATACCTTTTGTAGTTGAAGCACTGTCCAGAGAAGGATGTATTAGTCTGATTCATTCTCTTTCTGTACTGATTAGATTTATGACCAAAGTTATTGCAGTTGTGGCAGTATCCATTGAAGGATGGATATCTTTGAGCATTAGGCTGTCTTACCGGAGCTCTTCTAGGCCTGTTCCTTGGATTTTCTGATCTAAGATTCTTCTGACCAGATCCAGAGCTTTCTCCTTTCTCATATCCCAAACCACACTTGTCATCTACCCTCTTTTGACTTTCAAGAAGAACTTCAAGTTGAGCAGAACTTATCTTGAATTTCTCTTTATATTCATTTGTTGTTTGAAGACCCCTTTTAAGAGAGACAATTTGATCCTCAAGTTTTTCTTCATTATTTTTAGCATCTTCAAGATCAGATTCAAGATGTCTAATAATTCTATCCATCTCATGGAAATCTTCTGATTTCTCCTTGAGAGATTGTCTTAGATCATCTTCAGTTTTTCTTTTCTCTTCAACCTCTTGGGTAAACTTCATAACTCCTGATTCCATTTCATGTCTTACCATAATGATTTCTTTTGATAACTTTTCACATAACTTGGTTTTCTCCTTCAGATCTTCATTTGTATCATTGGCTTCACCTTGACTTGCCAATTGTTGAAGTAGCTCCTTTCTCTTTTTCATAGAGGGACTTAATTTGTCTTTTAGTTCTTTCATGAAATCATCAGCCTTTTTGAGTCTTTCCTTTAATTCATTGACTTTAGTGACTGCTCAAGATCATCAAGGGAAGTATTGAGTTGCTCCCTTAAACCATATACATCCATTTGAATTCCTAGATCTTCCTCAAACTGTTAGACTCTGTTAAGAGGAAATTGGCTCTGATACCAATTGTTGATAACTGAGAGGGGGGTGAATCAATTATCTTAATTATTTCAGCTTTCTAAACTTTCTTAATAATTAGTGCAGCATCAATTCAAACAAGCAAACATAACTATGAAATGGAAATACACATGACACAATATTTTTGACGTGGAAACCCTGTTAAGGGAGAAAACCACGGGGTGATTAACCCAAGATTGTATTCTCTGTTAGAAGAATAGGATTACAAAATGGCACTTGCCAATTAGGGCTCACTGCCCGAGCACACTGCTCACAAGAGGCCCACTGCCTACAAGAGACTCATTGTCTACAATTTACAAAGAGTGTAATACAATACTTGAACTGATAAGGAGCATCTACATATGCTGGAGTTCAGTTCTAGTTAAACTCAGTACATTGATCTGCTGCACTTCATCCTTTCTTTTCCTTAGTGTTGCTGTCCTTTCACATATCGGACCTGCCTTTCTTCTTTCACTCTACTTTACTTCTTTTCTTCACACTACACCAAAACCATGACACTTCCCACAACTAAATCCATATTGTATATATATATGCACAATTGATTTCATCACCTTTCTAGTCAGCATCTGAAATAGTCAATATTTTCCATGAACTCTGATCTGTCGGCTGAATCCTTGCTTACCATGATGCGGACCAAGGATATACTTGTAGAAGTCATCAATCATGTCGGCTAATTATAACTTATGCCTTAAGAATCTTTACCATCATCAGTAACGCATCCAGAATAATGTCTAATGTTCTGCTAGTCAGTTCTTCCTCCGTCCACACTGCCAATCAGGAACCTGACACTCAAGTATTCATATCTTTTTCTTCATCTATCACCGGAGGCTAAATCCTTGGAATCTATCAGTCAAGGTAGTCCTCTTGACTTCCCCAAATCCACACTTCACCAAGATACTTCCTCTGAGAGATCCGGAGCTGACTGTCGGACCTCACCACATGCTCTATTCTTGCTTACCGGATCACAATACTCTGCAATCTACCTTCCAGTAGAGACTCATCATGTCCTATGGATGTGTGGGTTAACCTTTGTTGCCATCAATGACAACAATCATGAAGTCCAATTTGTCTCTTGCCAACAACCCCAGGGTTTCATCTTGAAAACCTTAATCTTCTTGGTGTTTCTAGTCACGGCTTCCATGGATTTTACAAAGAAAAGAAAGGTAACACTCTCAGATGCATATTTGGTTTCCATTTTTTGTCTTGTCTCAATTTTCTGAAGTGAAAATTGCTTCAATAGCCGTGGCTTGTGTATTATCTCTAATGATTTTGTTTGCATTTGTCTCAACTATCATTTCTTCTCTGCTCGGTGTCTTGGCCATGACTACAATTGTCTAAGAAGAAAATGAAGCCAAAAGGGAGAACCTTCAGCTCTGTATCTTTTGAGAAGGTGAGTTTCACCTAAATGGTTCAAACTTTGAATATACTCTCAATTGCTCCATTACTTAATGCCCTTCTATAGATTTAGAAGTTGAAACCTGCAGCCATGCTCTTTATTCTCATGTCGATAAGATTACTCAATGAAAATGAAATGGGTTTTTTAACTCTTGAAGAAAGAATGCATCTTTGACAACGAGTGGCATGATGGCATCTCTATGCACTCCTTACATTTGCTCATAGTTCAAATTTTAAATCATGGTCTTGTATCTATGAATGAAACCCATGTAATACCTGTCTGTGGAAAATGCACTTCTATTTCTGTATCTACTCTTCCAAGAGGCCATGGCTAGCTATATGCATTTGAATATTATTTTTGAGTTTTATATGCTTGAAATACTTCCCTCTTCTCTGTATATTTGTATCTTCTCCTAAAACCCTAGAAGTGGGTTCGAGAAAAATTTCACCTTACCATATCTTTTTTCTATATGTGATGCTTATAGAGGTCACGACTGGCATAATACATTTCCATGTATCTATAGCTCAAAAATGAGTTTCTCTCACCCTAAGTTATGGCTGAAGATACACACTTATTTCATCAATTCCTATATAAAAAGGGCTCAATTCATACTGAGGAGACTCCTTATTTGGAAGTGCATTAAATTTTGTATGGCTCTTGAAACAATGAGAAAATATGACTTCTACCTGTGCTATGAGTTCAAAGCTTTTATCTCCATTCTACATCATTCTTTCCCTCCACTATAGATGATGTCTCATTCTTGGTTTTATCTATCAAACACATGTTGTATCTGATATTTTTGGTATACTCTAGTTCATTGTTTGTATGCATATATCACATTTTGTTTCAAATTCCCCTTATGATGGCATCTTTTCATCAGCTATTATATAGCAAAAATCCCCACTGTATCTGCACTCTATGAACCTTCAGTTGTTCTTGCTGCATCTTCTTCTCTAGGCTATTCTGTAACATGATGTATGATTTGATATGATGATGCATCTTTGATGCTACATCTTTTTCCTTACTGTATAATGGCAGATGAGATACATGATGATTATCAGTTGGCTATTCTTTTTGAGTCTTTGTATCTTTTGTAGATGTCACTATTTTGATATGCACATACCTGATATGATTACTTAATCTATAGCGTATACACTTGATGTTGATTGAGTTCATTGTTTGTATGTACACACCACATGTGGAATGGCATATTTCATTGTAGTCTATTTCACTGTAGCTCTATGATTATTTGTATCATTTGATGTATTCCTTCTGAATATGCAAAACAAGAATAGATTTGTTTGCTCCACCTGTAGATGCTCTTTATTGACTATATATGATTTCTGCATACTTTATATGGTTATTTCTACAACAAGACACATACACTTGGCAATTATATCATATTCCATTATGAATGACAACACTTTTCCCTGTAGCAACAACATTTCTTTGAAGTGCATTTATTAATTGAAACAACATGATGAAGTGATATTGTACATATCTTGATATGATCATTTAATGAGAAGGATATAACCTGACATAACATCTCTTTGTGGATCCATTTGGCATTTATTACTTGAGAAAAAATCCCCTATGGATGAATATGCAACATTTTCTATTCTAACTTTTGTCATTTACTTCACTTGGTCTGAGGCAGCATGCTTCCGTATATATCTTGTAATTGATCATGTATCTTAAACAACAAATTGGTAGTACAATATTGAATACTTTCAGTTGAGCTTATTATAATCATGACATCATATGTGGTCTTTGATAGCTGTCTGTCATTGTATTTGGCCTCTAACATGCAGTTTGTACTCATTCTTTCCTGAAACAAGCTTAATAATATGAAAGAAAACTATGATAGCTTGTATCTGTGTTTACTTTTGATATGCACACACTGGATGTTTCTATCAAATCTTCCTTATTGCATTGACTCTTGGTTCTTAATTTAGTATATCATATCAAATGCAAATACATATACATACCAAATAAATCATTCTAGCTCTTTCACTTTGCCAATATGAGTATCACATAGACATCACCTGCAAATGCATCTTGGTGTATGTTTATTGCACTCATCTGATATTTGGCTCCACCATGCATATATTTGATATCATTTCTGATGAGTTGAAATAGTAATGATAGTTGTTTTGGTGCATTAAATGTTGTCCTAGATGAGTTCAATTCAACGTGATGGTTTCATTTCATTTCTTGAACTGAAATCATGAGGGTGTTCTAAACTAGAAACCAATGCTTCTGACTACTTTCTACTCCTTCAGTTTGTCATTCAATTAAGGCAATATGAATAATGATATTTCCTTTTCATTCCATCTCTTTTGAGATTAAGTGGAGGCAACATGCTGGACTCAACCCTTGTGGGTGCCTCATTTGACACCACATGCTGATATGTCTTCAATCAGCTACATGACTTATCCTATACCTGCACATGAAACAAATAGATTAGAATAAAAACAATGAAGTTCCATGATTGTTTCTTTCTAGGTTCCTCTTGCATGTGAATGATATTTATTGATCAGTGCATTATAGGCAACATGTTATGCCTATTTTGATAGGACATAGAGATCTCCTAATCAGAGCTCTAACAGGACCTTTCCTAATTTTTTGCAGGTTCTCATCAGAGATCAAGAGCAAGGATAGGATGGCAACCTCAGAGATTGAAGACTGTAACAAGGCAATGATAGGTATGATCTTCTCTCCCTATCTTTAGATGCACAGTATTTTCTGTATTGTGCATTTGTTCAGCTATTCCTATGGCTTGTGTGGGACATTTGACACGTTATTATTTCTTTCAGTGCAATGTTTATCCTTTTATGTATTTCAATTTGTAAATGAATAATCATTGTAGTGAATGAAATACTTATCTCTCTTGTGAATGTTCTACAATGCAATGAATAATCTGAAAATCTTTTCTTTTCTTGAACAAATGAACTACAATATCATTGAAAGACAAACAACTATGGAAATAACTTATAAGAGAAGAATGATAACCTTCACTTTAAAAATGAATTTCTTGTACTAGCTCTGCCAATTTAAACTGTAAGTAAAAAAATGGTAACATTTCTGGTGACTTCTGCTATATGCTTGCCTTCTAAGCATCAGATCAATTGCCTTGAATATCCATTGGGCATTGAGTCATACTCTACTCTTCTCAAACTCATAAAATAGTGTAATTTAGCTCTCCAACCAGTTCAAATAGCAGTAGAAAACTAAAAACAAACTTAACCAAAAGCAAACTAACAGGCCTTGATGGCCAGAAAACTTGTGCAGCAACACTTAGGGAAACAAAAATACTCAAAACAAATGTACGTGAGCACTTATTAGCTGCAACTCTACTCTACTATGATACAAAGGTAGTACTTATCCTCAAAGGCAATGTTTAAGGTGGATCCCATTAATTGGGATAGATAGCACCTCTCCACTTAACTTGGACAGCTAAAATGCATTGTTTTCTTTGCACTTTGTGATTACATAAGGCCCATCCCAAATTGCATCAAACTAGGAATGCTTTCTAGGTCTGCTTCTTAGTTCATTCCATTTGAAAACCAAATCACCGACAATGAAGCTTCTCGGTCTTGCCCTCTTATCAAAAGAATTCTTCATCTAAGATTGATGAATATCAAGCTTCATCAAGGGCTCTTTCTTGGACTCTTGTAACTCCATAAGCTGAGCTAGCTTGACTACTAAAGGCTGTTCCTCTAGCAGCTCAAGCTCTTTGATGAAAGTCAAAGTTGGTAATTCAATTGAAATAGGCAACTTAGCCTCTTTACCATAAGTAAGTACATATGGAGAACAACTCGTAGCTCTCTTGGGTGTAATTCTGTCATCCCAAAGAGCTAACTTTAGCTTCTCGTGCCATGTTCTCTAGTTGTCTTCAACAGTCTTCTTGATGATTCTTATCAGATTCTTATTGGTAGATTCAGCCTGCCCATTACCCTATGGGTAATAGTTAGAAGAAGTATTCAAAAAGATGTTATTTTTGATAGACCAATCTAAAATTCTCAATCCAATAAAAGCTAAACCATTATTCAAGATAATTGAATCTGGTGTACCAAACCTTGATACCAGATCCTGATAGAAATTTAGAACAATAGATTCATTTGCTTCTTTTATTGTAACAACCTCAGTCCACTTGGTGAAATAGTCTGTGGTAGTCAAGATCCACTTGTGGCCTACACTTGAAGGTGGGTTTATTGGTCCTATGAAATCTAGACCCCATTTTTCAAATGGCTATTCAACTTTAATAGGATGCAGGGATAAGGCTATAAGTCTTTGCTTACCTACAAATAATGAACATTTCTCACATCTTCTCACCCAAGAAAAATCATCCTTAAACAAGTCAAGCTAGTAATAACCATCTTGCATAATCTTTAAGGTAGTTGTCCTAGCTGCAAAGTGACCTCCTCAAGGTCCACTATGAAACTCCTCTAATAGTTTATCAACTTGAACTGGTTCAATACTCCTTAGAAATACAACATTAAAATCTCTCCTATACAAAATACCATCAATGATAGCATAAGGAGTAGCTTGTAACCTAAAATATCTTCTTCCTACCCTATCCAAACCTTCAGGGCATTGACCAGTCTGTAGATAGTGCATCATGTCCTACACCTAGTTGATTGTAGGAGTTAGTACAGCGGGTGGTACACTATTATTCAGTATTGTTTCCATGTCTTCTTTATGTTCTTGATTGTGCTCTTCACTTTTAACACGTTGCTCACACAAGCCCTTGCCCCTAATTAGCTTTGTTACTTTGATATCAACATCAAACTCCATAACTTTGGTTATCCAACCAGCCCTCCTATCATTTATATCTCTGTTAAGTGAGAAACTCTTAAGAGTAGGGTAAGCAACCATTAAGTGAATTCTATTATTGGACAACATGTTTCTAAATTTCTTGAGGCTTCTAATAAGAGAAAAAACATGCTTCTCGAAAAAAGAGTACTTTACCTCGTAGTCATGCAGTACTTGGCTGAAAAATGCCATTGGCTACTCCAAACCTTCATCATTTTGTTGGCATAACATTGCTGAGATGGTGTTAGTTCCTCCAAAAGCATATAAAATAAAATCCCTCTCATAGTTAGGATTAATGAGGGTAGGGGCAGCAACGAGAGCTTCTTTGATCTACTCGAAGCTTCCTTTTCCTTCCTTAGTCTAGCTGAATGGCACATTCTTCTTTAGCATGGCAATGAGGGGTTATAACAAAGATGCAATGTTTGGAGTAAATCTCGTCACGAAATTAATCCTACCAAGAAAGCTCTGCAAGCCTTTCTTATGTGCAGGCAATGGTAAATCTAGAATAGCTGAAACTCTCTCAGGGTCAATAGAAACACCTTGTTTTGAAACAATATGGCCAAGAAGTTTACCTTCATGAACTAAAAATATGCACTTCTTTGGGTTCAATGAAATTCCAAAATCTTTGCACCTCTGAAAAATCTACTTCAAGTGGTCAAAGTGATCATTAGCATCTTTGGAAAAAAATGTTATGTCATCTAAATACACTAGCACTATTCTCTTCATAAGGCCATGGAAGGCCATGTCCATTGCCCTCTAAAAGGTTGCCCCTGCATTGGACAAACTAAATGGCATCTTCCTATATGCCATTGTACCCCATTTAGTTGTGAATGCAGTTTTATATTGGTCTTCCTCCATGACAAGAATATGGTTGTAACCTGAGTAACCATCTAACAAGGAGTATCTATCAGAACCAGAAACAGTTTGCAATATTTGTTCCAGTGAAGGAAGAGGGTAGTGGTCTTTTAATGAGGGCTGAGTCAAATCATGGAAATTGACACAAAGTCAGATTTCTCCATTCTTTTTTCTAACTAGGACCAAGTTGGAAACCCAGGTGGTATGTTTTATTAGGAATATGATACTACTCTCAATCAGTTTGTTTAACTCAGCTTTCATTAAATGCTCAAGTTTTGGATTCAGGGGTCTTTGTTTCTACCTAACAGGTTTAGCATTAGGCTCTAATTCAATGGTATGTTGGGCTAAACTAGGATCAAACCCCCTTAATTCTTTATACTCCCATGTAAAAACATTAGGAAATTCTTGACATAACTAAATAAATGACTGTTATTCATCTCTAGTACATACCTTTTTGAGTTTCAACAACTTATCCTTGAATATCTCCACTGCCTCATAGTGCTCTTGCTTCACCGTCATGCTGCACTTGTCCTTTCTGAACTGATCA
Organism: Cunninghamia lanceolata; assembly: GCA_027924645.1. Classification (NCBI taxonomy): domain Eukaryota; kingdom Viridiplantae; phylum Streptophyta; class Pinopsida; order Cupressales; family Cupressaceae; genus Cunninghamia; species Cunninghamia lanceolata. The sequence continues at coordinate 2,960,207 of BSBN01001376.1, forward strand.
TCTGAGTTAAACGTTGATTCTAGTGTGACCAGTCCCTTGGGCAACTTATTGGATTTCAACTGTACAATCTAATCTTCAAATTGTTGCTAGTATTTATGTTGATTATCAGCTGCAAATTCAGCTTTTGCACTCAAAAAACTTAAAATTTACTCGTCACTATCAAAAACTTGCCAAGAAATACTATGGTTAGGTACAGAAGGTCTGACAACTACTTTAACATATGGTTGTACCTCAATGTTATGAATCTAATCAGGAATCTCAAATTGAGATCCTAAGGCTACAAGCTTATCTACATACTTATTTTGGTTTATGGGAATCAAAAATAAATTAAATGCATAAAAAATTTGATTGAATCCCACACTCTATGCTTGTACTTTCTGAGAATGTCATTCTTAGTAGCATTTAGATTCCTAACCTGATTAACGATCAATTTAGAATCACCATAAACTTGGAGAAATTTGATATATTTCTTTTGGGCCCACTCTAAACCATGAATCAGAGCCTCATACTCAGCCACATTGTTTGTGCAGCTGAAAGTGAACCTCAAGGATGCATAGTACTTGTCTCCATCAGGTGAAATCAACATATTCCCTCCACCAGCACCTGTTTTGGTCCTAGATCCATTGAAGTACAGTTTCCAAAGCTGATCTTCTTGTTGTCCTGATTGACTTTGGTCCTTAATCAGATTAGGAATCACTGCATTAGGTTCCTGTATCATATAGATGGCTAATCCTACCTCATCAGTGTGATAGAAAGGGTCACTTTCAGGATCTTTAGCTACCCAATCATCTAAATTTATGTCTCCTATAGGTGCATTGGGATCTGGGTTTATGGGTTCATCTTGCTGCCCATGGGTGATGTAGAGGTTAGCATTTATTAGGCTGGGAACATAAGGCTCAACATGATCATTTGCAAGTGGTTCAGATTGTATGGTTACTTTCATACCATACCTTGTTCTAAAAAATAAGTGGGACCAATCAGAAGATAAAAACCCACCCAATTTGGTAGTAAACTCTCTAGAAAGATATATAGTAAAGCTAGGTGGGAGATCAATGATATAAATATCCCGATGGATAGAAAAATTAGGACAAGCATGCAGTGTAAGTGGTAGATTTTTTATTATTCCTGCAGTACTAAGTGCATATCCATCTAGCTAGACTACTCCTTTTGCAAGGGGCTCATAAACCAATCCTAATGAATCAGCTAGACTCTTGGGCATGATAGAACTGCTTGCTCTAGAATCTATCATACGGTTATGAACAAGCTTGTCACCAATAATCAGATGTCATGCCCACATTTCCCATGCTGTCATGACACGCATCACACGTGTCATGTCCACATTTGTCATGTGGTCATGACATGAAATATTAAAAAAAAATTCACGCTTCTCTAGAAACCCCCTCGCACGCATAAGCGTGCTCGGTGGCGTACACTTAAGGCACAAAACAATATAGTTGAAAGTGGGGTAATACACACATGTGCACATACCAATCGTAAGAAGGCCATCAAGGGGGTCATCACAATGTGGCTAATGTCGCTAATAGGGCTAAACTTTACTAAGCTAACTAAACCCTAAATTCTGGGAAATTTCGGTAGCATAACGCCTCACGGGCTTGAGTAGGTTTTATTGTGCAACACACTAATTTTGATCAAGAGGTTTACTGATTTGGGTTAATAATTTTCTTACATCTCCCTAATTACATTTTGTAATACAATTGATTAAGTTAATTGAACATTTTTCAACAAAGTCCGATCGTCTGCTCTCCTTCACATTTTCTGAAATTTAATATTAATTTGTTCTCCTTCATGTTTTAAAACATCTTTCAACAAAGTCTGAACTTTTGTTCTCCTTCACATTTTCTAAAATTTAATATTAATTTGTTCTCCTTCGCATTTTCTAAATTTAAAACATATTTCAACAAGGTCCGAACATTTGTTCTCCTTCACGTTTTCTAAAATTTAATATTAATTTGTTCTCCTTCACGTTTTCTATCAATCAGAGTTATCACTGCATCCTTTACATTATTCCTAATTTCTTGGTAGATCAAATCTCGTAAACAGGATCTATCATCTTCGTCTGATGAAGTCCACTAGGTTTCCGTTCTAGGTTTAAATCAACATTTGAATTAATTTTGTTAATTAAATTGCCCCAATCATGATTAAAGGAATATTAAATCTTAATTAGTAGTCTTAGCCCTATTCTAGAAAAGTTGTGCATTTTCTCCTCTTTGTTTTCACTTTTATCTTTCTTTCTCTTTTTCTCTCATTTTTCTCTCATATTCTCAATTTGTCATTTTCTCAAAGTACAAGTTGAGTTTAAATGGCCACATATGAAATGCATATGATGGCTTCAAATAAATGTAAAGTTGTAAATTAGGTAGAAAGGAAGAGGTTTTACCTTGTTTGCTAACTATCCACTCTTGATTTCCAGACTGTTGGCAAGTACAACTTTGGCCTTTCCTTGGTTAAAACACTCAGAAATAGAAAGTTTAGCCAATGCTTCTTGCAGTAGATTCTTTTGGCTAGGAATGCATAATGCATCCATAACTGACATGCTCACTGTAACTTTCTTAAGATGATCTACTATGTTGAAAGAAACAGGATTTACCTTTTGATGTCCCTTCACAACAGCAGCATCATTCTACCTTTAGGAAGGCTGTGATTGTACTTTGGACTGATCCTTTCCCAGTACAGTTTGATCCCTTTGTAAAATTTGCACCTTTTGTTGTGATACAGGGGTAGCTTGTGATAGAAAACTTTAAAATTTATCTCTCACAGGCTGCTATTGTACCACTGCAGCTTGTTGATTAAGATCTGTAGCCCTCTATTTTGACCTTGTGTTGGCTGAAATAGGTGTATTTTGCTAATTTTGGCCTTGAGGGTAATTTATACCACGGAAATCACTGTCTTGCCAGTTCATTAAGGCCACATCAACATTATTTTGCTAAACTAAAACTTCACCAAAGACACCTTTTGAACTTGTATAACTATTTTGCACCATAAGTGCCTGATTTATTACACCATTTGTGTGCATGAATTGATTATAGGGTTGGTGGCATGGATAACACCAGTCACTATTTTGAACTAAGTTGTTCTGAGTGGGCACAAGCTCCCTAGAGGTGCTAGTAGCATTTGGATTGTAAGATTAGAAGGGTTGAGGGTTGTAGTTTCTTCTTTGAGCCTAAGGATCAACTTGGAAAGGTTGCCTATACTACTGATTGGGCTGATATGGGGCTTGGTAAGGCTTAGGTTCTTGGCCAATCTTCTTTTTAATATTAACAAATTCATTTCCAAAGGTTTTGCCCATGGACTAAATCATGCCCTTCAACTCTTGGATTTCTTGGAGGTGAGTTGGGGTATGGTTTTCTTGGGCTGCAGGTTGATGAGTTATTGCTAGAACATGTGGGACATCAGCTAAAGGAGGCACTGCTATTGGCACATATGGTTGGATTTCTAGGAAAATAGGTAAGGGAGGCCTCGGGGCTATCTTTCCTGCTTAGATAAGGTAGTTTTCTGCTCTAACATCAATCTCAAAAGAATTAGGAAGGGTGGTTCCTCCCATAGATTGGATCATTACAAAAATTTCACTGTTCAAATCTTTAACATAAAACAAGAATGCATGCCTTGGCAGGGGCTTTACCGTCGCGGGGATTTTGTCCCAAGTTCTCTAAAATTGATAGTTGAAATCTTCCATGTGTTCGTGGGGTGCCCTTTTGATGGTGTTCAACTGCTCCAACAATGAGAGGTGATCAAACTTGTCTTAGAAATGTTTGTGTAATCCATCCCCCAGGTCATCCCATGATACTATTGAGTTTTCTGCAAGAGTTCTAAACCATTGCAAGGCTTTCCCTTTTAATGATGCAGCAAATAGTCTGATTGCTACATTCTTTTGCATAACATTATGCACTAAACACAGAGTTGCCACATCTTGTATGTGCTTAGCAGCTATAGTGTGGTCTTCTCCTGTGAAATATGGTAGTCTTTAATGGCTGCAACTAGAATATCATCATGTTGAACAAGTTGCAATGGGCTACCTCCATTGAAAGGGGCAAATGTAAACTACCTAGCCATTATGGCTATCTGCATTATCAGCACCAGACTTCTCCTCCTTCATGTTGAAGTTGGAGGTGTTGATTTTGATCTCCTTGCTGAATCAGCTGCTCTGCTTGTTGATCCACCTCTTGTTCTTAGCGAGGATAGCTGTAAGTATTCAAAGGGATCAGAACTAGCTCTAGTTTTCATAAGCTAATAACACTAATCTGCATGCAAGACCAGAGATAATGAGTCACCAGGTATATTGTAAAAGCCTCCAAAGGCTCGAATGTTATTACATATACTAGAACAACAACTATGAGGGTATAAAACTTCTCTGAAATCACTTTTAGAGTCCCACCGGGCATGTCAAAAATTATTATCAATCAGATATGCACCCTATGCTAATCTTACAGAAGACTTGGCTATCTATTGACACATAGAAACACTCTTAGGATGTGGGTTTCCTATATCGAGAGTGAATCTCTAGAGTGAGCTCATTCTCCTTAAGATTTTTTCTAATCTAATGACTTGTCTGAGAAAAGGGATGAGAGAGGTATACTGAAATAAATAAATGAAATGAATTTTTAATGCGATGTACAAACACTAAACTCCTATCAGATCTTACTCACAGTCAGACTAAAAAACTTTCATCTTCACAACACTTGATTCTACCTAATTCATAAATATTTTGAATGAATGTTTTAATCAAGCATGTCATGCAACCTGAATCAAGCAAAATAACTGCATATCTATGACAAAATTGAGACAAAACAGAGGATAAATGCTTATCACAGTGCAATATCAAATCAATCTTACAAAAATAGAGGCAAAAAGTGAAAGAAAATTGCTGCTCTATAATTGAAGGAATAATGAGTACATAGACTGAATACAACACTCTCAATGTGAGAGGAAGACTCCAATATCATGTTCAACTCTTATCTCTACTCTATTCTACCAAAAATTGTAACTGGAACTTTGAAAAAGAAGTATGTCTCTGACATATATCCTGTGAAAATAATCTCTCCAAAAGAAAGCTAGAAAAAGCTCCTAATAATAGACATCGAAGCCCATTTTTGAGCTCCTCATAAAAGCCAAAATAAAAGCTCTCAATATGTGTCCAAATTGTGAAAGCAAAGTGCCAAAAGACTCCCTCATGTGGCCCCACCAAAAATCAGCTTTTATCTGCGCGTGAAATCTTAGTTTTTGTCTTTATCTGCCTCAAAACAAAAAAAATCAAGTAAGAGATATCTAATCTACTTTACTACTTTTAACTACCTAAAAATAGTTTGATTTTAAAGCAATTTATAGATTATTGCTTTAAAATAAACTTTACAATGCTTGTAGTTAAAACTAAACCCCTATTTGATTTGATTTTGCAAAAAAATAAATACACGTGGCTTATAATTTCGCCAAGTCTATTGCAATTAAAATACTTGATTTTTCCATAAAAATCATAAAAATAATCAAGGTCATTATATGATGTTTGCAAAAATAAAAGCCTGATGGCTTATCTGCATGTGACCTGTCTCATATTCCAAATGAAAGATTTGTAGACTATGTTAGGAGCATAAGCTCCATCTCTAAGGGGTTGAAGGCACATGGTATATCATCAAGGTGACTAAGCTTGTTTTGAGGCATCAAATTTTTTTTAAGGGAACCGTAGAGGCTTGATCTCACCCTAATTTATGGGACCTAGGCATCATATTGTGGTCACTTAACACCACGAAGGTATTAACTTGTGCCACAAAAAAAGAAATGAATGTGATAAAATTCCTATTTTGATTAGGGTAGAGGTAAACTTTAAAACAAAACAAGCTTTTCCCTATTCTCTTAGGCTCATTTGCAAAACACATTTTTTGGTAAAAAAGAGGCTCTCTGCTACTGTCACGAAACCCTAGGGTTTCATCTTCAAAACCTTCATCTTCTTGGTGTTTCTATTGATGGCCTCCATGGATTTTACACAGAAAAGAAAGGTAACACTCTTAGATGCATATTTGGTTTCCATTCTTTGTCTTATCTCAATTTTCTGAAGTGAAAATAGCTTCAACAACCATGGCTTGTGTATTATCTCTGATGATTTTGTTTTCATTTGTCTCAACTTTTATTTCTTCTCTGCTCGGTGTCTCGGCCATGACTGCAACTATGTAAGAAGAAAATGAAACCAAAAGGGAGAACATTCAGCTTTGCATCTTTTGAGAAGGTGAGTTTCACCTAAAAGGTTCAATCTTTGAAAATACTCTTAGTTGCTCCATTGCTTAATGCCCTTCTATAGATTTAGAAGCTGAAACCCATAGCCATTCTCTTTATTCTCCTGTTAATGAGCTTACTCAATGAAAATGAAATGGGTTTTTAAACTCTTGACGAAAGAATGCATCTTTGGCCACGGCTGACATGATGCAATCTCTGTGCACTCCTTACGTTTTCTCATAGTTTAAATCTTAAATCATGGTCCTATATTTGTGAATCAAACCCATGTAATACCTGTCTATGGAAATGCACTTCTATTTCTGTATCTACTCTTCCAAGAGGTTGCAGCTACCTATATGCATTTGAATATTATTTCTGAATTTTATATCCTTGAAATACTTCCCTCTTCTCTGTATATTTGTATCTTCACCTAAAACCCTAAGTGGGTTAGAGCAAAAGTTTACCTTACCATCTCTTTTTTCTGTATGTGATGCTTATAGAGGCTGCAGCTAGCATAATACATTTCCATGTATCTGTAGATCAAAAATGAGTTTCTCTCACCCTAAGTTATGGCTGAAAATACACACTTATTTCATCAATTCCTATATAAAAAGGGCTCGATTCATACCAAGGAGGCTCCTTATCTGGCATTGCATAAAATTTTGTATGTCTCTTGAAACAATGAGAAAATACGACTTCTACTTATGTTATGAGTTCAAATCTTTTATCTCCATTCTGCATCATTCTTTCCCTCCACTGTAGATGATGTCTCATTCTTGGTTTCATTTATCAAACACATGTTGTATCTTATATATTTCGTATACTCCAATTCATTGTTTGTATGCATATATCACATATTGTTTCAAATTCCACTTATGATGGCATGTTTTCATTGGCTGTTATATAGTGAAAATCCTCATTGCATCTGCACTCTATGAACCTTCAGTTGTTCTTGTTGTATCTTCTTCTATAGGCTATTCTGTAACATGATGTATGATTTGATATGATGTTGCATCTTTTTTCTTACTGTATAATGGTAGATGAGATACATTATGATTATCAGTTGGCTATTCTTTTTGAGTCTTTGTATCTTTTGTAGATGTCACCATTTTGATATGCACATACCTGATATGATTACTTAACCTATAGCATATACACTTGATGTTGATTGAGTTCATTGTTTGTATGTACACACCACATAGGGAATGGCATCTTTCATTGCAGTCTATTTCACTATAGCTCTATGATCATTTGTATCATTTAATGTATTCCTTCTGAATATGCAAAACAAGCTCAGATTTGTTTGCTTCACCTGTAGATGCTCTTTATTGACTGTATATGATTTCTACATACTTTATATGGTTTTTTCTACAACAAGACACATACACTTGGCAATTATATCATATGCCATTATGAATGACAGTACTTTTCCCTGTAGCAACACCATTTCTCTGAAGTGCATTTATTACTTGAAACAACATGCTGAAGTGATACTGTACATATCTTGATATGATCAATTAATGAGAAGGATATAACCTAACAGAGCATTTCTTTGTGGGTCCATTTGGCATTTATTACTTGAGACAACATCCCTTGTGGATGAATAAGCAACATTTGCTATTCCAACTTGTCTCATTTACTTCACTTGGTCTGAGGCAACATGCTTCTATATGTATCTTGTAATTGATCATGTATCTTAAATGACAGATTGGCAGTATGATATCGAATACTTTCAGTTGAGCTTATTGTAATCATGACATCATATGTGATCTTTGATATCTGTATGTCATTGTATTTGGCCTTGAACATGCAGTTTATACTCATTCTTTCCTGAGACAACCTTAATAATATGAAAGAAAATTGTGATATCTTGTATCCATGTTTACTTTTGATATGCATACACTAAATGTTTCAATCAAATCTGCCTTATTGCATTGACTCTTGGTTCTTAATTGAGCATATCATATCAAATACAAATGCATATAATACCAAATAAATCATTCTAGGTCTTTAACTTTCCCAGCATGAGTATCACATAGACATCACCTGCAACTGCATCTTGGTGTATGTTTATTGCACTCATCTGATAATTGGCTCCACCATGCATATATCTAATATTATTTCTGGTGAGTTGAAATAGTAATGGTAACTATTTTTGTCCATTAAATGCTGTCCTAGATGAGTTCAATTCATCCTAATGGTTTCATTTCATTTCTTGAAGTGCAATCATGAGGGTGTTTTGAACTAGAAATCAATGAATTTGACTGCTTTCTACTCCTTCAGTTTGTCATTCAATTAAGGCAATGTGAATAATGATCTTTCCTTTTCATTCCATCCCTTTTGAGATTAAGGGGAGGAAGCATGCTAGGCTCAACCCTTGTGGGAGCATCATTTGACACCACATGTTGATATGTCTTCAATTAGGTACATGACTTATCTTATACTTGCACATGAAACAAAACAATTAGAATAAAAACAATGAAGTTCCATGATTGTTTCTTTCTCAATTCCTCTTGCATGTGAATGATATTTATTGATCAATGCATTATAGGCAATGTGTTATGCCTCTTCTGATAGGACATAGAGATCTCATAACTGGATCTTTAACAGGTCCTTTCCCAATTTTTTGCACGTTCTCATCAGAGATCAAGAGCAAGGATAGGATGGCAACCTCGGAGATTGAAGACTGCAACAAGGTAATGATGGCTATGACCTTCTCTCCCTATCTTTAGATGCATAGTATTTTCCCTATTATGCGTTTGTTCAGCTATTCCCACAGCTTGTGTGGGACATTTGATCTGTTATTATTTTCTTCAATGCAATATTTATCCTTTTATGTATTTCAATTTGTAAGTGAATAATCATTGTAGTGAATGAAATACTTCTCTCTCCTATGAATGTTCTACAATGCAATGAATAATCTGAAAATCTTATCTTTTGGGTGAATGCAGGATCATGATGGGCCAAACACTACCCCTAAGTGGCAGTTTGAATGTGAAAAACAAACTTAAGTAACTTCATGTAAAAAATTGAATAGTTATCTACACAATCTAGAAATAAGGTAGTAATAAAAATTGTAATAAATTGAATGTAGTTTATGGGCTACTATATTTTTTTTTTAAGTTTTAAGAATAGTTTGGTGAAAATTGGATATTTCAATGAAGCACTAGTAAAATTTTTAGGAAAAACGTAAAAAGTAGGTGTCATTCCAGCCTACCTAAGTATGAGAAAAAGATAATATTTTTTCTTCATAATTTGGATTTAAGTAAAGGACACATGAGCAGATGTGATGCATACTTTTTTGATTTTTTTAAGTAAATAAATAATTATTTATGAATTTTTTACTGTGACTTTTTTAAAATATTAAAAAATAATTGTCCATCCAACCTAACTTGATAAAAAATATATGAAAGTAAAAATAAATAAATTTGAATGTATACCCAATAAATCATAGAATGTGACACATCTTTTGGATTTAAAAAAGAATTAATATGTTGAAAGTTATGGATGTTTTTCAATATGTATATCTATCAGGAAATAAGAAAAAGTGTATGTAGAAAATTAATAATAATTACCTATTAAAATTATTATGAGGTATATATTATATTTTTAGAATCTTAATAATTTCCTCTATAAACTCTTTTTATTTGATTAAATTTAATTACAAAAAAGTCTATCAACTTCAAAGATGAAATTTTAGAAAATTTCAAAATAACATAAATGGGTTGTTTTGCAAGTTTCTTTGGCAATTTTTGGGACTCCCACTTTCCTAAATATGAGGTAATCCCAAGTCATTTTTGGAAGAAATCCATATTTGAGCTAGAAATATTAACACCCTTTCAATCCAAATCTAAATATTAGTCTAAATGTTAGTACTTTTTCATCCACCATGTTTTTTCTCCATTGCCACTATTTGGTCCATCATGATCTCGCACTCACCCTTTTCTTGAACAACTGAACTGCAATATCACTAAAACACAAACAACTATGCAAATAACTTATAACAGAAGAATGTTAACCTTCACTTTAAAAATGAATTTGTTGTACCAGCTCTGCCAATTTGAGCTGTAAGTGAAAAAATGGTAACGGTAGTATTGTATTGGGACGTGATTTTATGTGATTCATTGTGAGTTGATGTATATGTTGTTAAAGTGTTGTGAGGTATCTTGTTGTGGGAGGGGAGTCTAAATACTCCACCAAACTTGATGTTTAGTCTAAATTTATGTGTTATTGTTAGAAAAAAATTAAACCCTATCCTAGAACTAGATGGACCCCAAAAAAACATAATAAAATTAAGAAAAATAAAATTTGGGCACCTTTTTATTGGCATTTTTATTTTGGACAGAAATTCATTTTTAAATTGTTAAACCAAGGATTTTGGTAAAGACACATGTTTTCCACCTAATGTGACAACATGCCGTCCACTTTAGGACACATGCTATCCACTTGGGGAGACATATGCTGTCTTCAAGGATAAATGTGACCTGGTGAAAAAGAGGGTAAAAGGAGAGGTAAAAGAGAAGGAAGAGGCTTTTTTTTTCTATTTTTACACTGCTCTGCAAAAAAATTATTGGGAAGGAAAAACAAGCAGAGAAAACTAGAGGAACAGGAGATACTAAAACCCAAACACTGGAACTTGATTTTGAAATAATAATTTAAGAAGAAAAAAATAGAAAATTATAAGAATTATTGTGTTTTACTATTACTGTCAAATTCAAAGTCAGGATTGTATGTGTGTAATGTGATGTGAGGTACAATGTTAGTGGTCTGAATTGAAAATTGTCCTTATTGTTATAATTTATTGTGGGGGTAGAAAAGGAAGAAGTCCTGTAGGAGTCTACAATGGGTAAGAGTACCCTATCTAAGTATAAAAAAATTAAAAATTTGGGGTAAGAGTACTCCTATGGATATTGTGGTGATTAATAAGAGTGATCAATGTTATTGTTCTAAAATTTCTTTGAAAGGGTAAGAGTACCTAGGAAATAAATGCAAGAAAAGAGCTCTGTTGAATCTAAATGGGTAAAAGTACTCATCAAAAAGAAAAATCACTAACGTGTATGAGTACCCATGAGAAAAGAAATTCTACTTATGGAAGGCCAAATTTGTCCTACAAGCTACTGTCCATCTCTATCCCTATATGAAGGTTTTGCACAAAGCCTTCTTGTGGACTGAATGTGCTAAGATTTTGTGTAATTTGTTTTTCTGTGAATTGTGTGGGTCAAGTGAATGGGTGTGCAATTATCCCTGGGTCCCCCTATATTTTCCCCTAGCTCGGGGGTGGGAAGCTACGCTGGCTGTAATAGAAGATTTCCATTTTGTTGCTATTTGTCATGCTACAGGACCCTACAGGTTGTGGAAGAATAAAAGACTATTTGCTACAACCACTAGAACATATAGCCATAGAGGGATATGTGGTGATAAAATAAAAGGGAGAGAAACACCCTGGTCAATTGATACCTGTTAAGACCAGAAAAGAGAGTTTAATTTTCTATGTTTATCTGAGTGTTTGTGCCCAACTTGTGAAACGTAATTATATCAATTTCTGAAGAAGAATCTGGAAACCATAAGAACCTGAAGGAACAACCTACGAGATTCTATGTGTGTTTTCTTTCTGAAAGAAAATATGTATATTGTATTTCAGTACTGAGGCAAAGTTTTGTTAAGGATGCACTTTGACCTACCGTGTAAATAAATGAAGTTAGAACCATATAGAGAAAATAAAAGATTTTGTTTTGTTCTTATTATTTCTGCACGATAAATCCAGTGATAAGAAGTAGTATTCCTTGTTTCGCCATGGTCTGAGCAGTTTTAATTTCTTCTATCTGGCAAAAGAAATGGTAGAATACATGTGTTTGAAAATATATATATATATATATATATATATATATATATATATATATATATATATAATTTACCTGGTTTACTTGATGGTCATAAAATAAGAGTAGGAAGCTAGAAAGTTGTTATCTAAGCAAGAAATACTTAAACTATATTTATTCCTTTGAGGAAATAATTCTTTTATGTTTTCTTTACAAAAAAATAGAATGAGAAAAAAAAATTGACTTGTTGGAACTGTGTATTCATTACCCAGCTAATATCAAATCCATGAGGCAACATTTTGAATGGTACTGCATTCTGCAATTATACTACCTGATGAACTATGGAATTTCACCTTTAGTTGTACAATATACCCAACCCTGGCTCAAGATGGACACAATCTAAATCTGCAAAAAGAAGAAAATCAATCCCTAATTCTATATGCAGTTGAAACATTTTATTTTTTTTGTCTACCTATGTTGAGTGAATGCCCTGAACAAAACTAGATGGTTGAAATAGCAAATTTCACATAGCCGAAATATTCCTTGCACATGACTTGTAATAACAAACCCTCAGTTAATATTATCTTAGAACTACAACATTACATAAATCCTTTTTGGTAGGAATACACATTTCTAATCAAATTAGAACACTGATCAAGAAACTAGCTAACCCTCAAGGCAAATTGGTTGAAGGGAGAAGAAGAAATGGGATTATATGCCTCCTCAACACAACCCCACATTCTAGGTAGCCTTCAAAAAGTCAAAGGGTTATAATCAACAAAAAATAAGGTACTCCATGAACTTTGGCATCCAAAAAATGCATGGGGTCAAGCCCAAGAGTGTAGTCCTGTCATGGAGCCACAACCTCTCTCCTAGAGTGTTGTCACTCTTCAAACAACATTTAAATCCCTATGAACAAAAAAAACAATACTCAGTGTTAGATAAGTAGAAGATAACAAAAAACACTCATGCTCTTTCTTTTTCAAATGTTCTATCTTGTGAATCCCATTCGTTGTTTGGCGGCCGGCGTGTAGAGAGGCCTGCAAGGCAAATGTAGCCGTGAGTGCCAAGGGAACAAATAAAAAGAAAAAAACTGAACCAGTAAGCATTTACTTGAAGTAGCGACCCTTGCAGATGTTGAAGGAAGCTTATGACGGAAACAAAATAAAAGAAAACCTGTGAGTTTACCTCCCTTCCTGGCCGCCGCCATGGTTCCTCCAGTCGGCGAGCTGAAAGAGGAAAAGAAAAATGAAATGAAGATGCATTCCATTCTAGGGAAAGTTAGGGTTGAAAGAGCCTTAGGGTTAGGGTGCTCGCCCATCGTGAGATATGTATTATCTTTTTATCATATTAAAGTTTGTAGAAATCCGGCTTATGCAAGCGCACTTCCTAAACCCAAATCATAAAGTATCAAATCGAAATAAAATGTATTCATTTTTTTTTTCAAATATTTTAAACAAAAATTTGGCACAATACACTATCAAATCAAAATAAAATGTATTCATTTTTTTTTTCAAATATTTTAAACAAAAATTTGGCACAATACACTTCTCCTCACGTATTTTCTAAGTACGTATGTGCTCCTCTCTAGCCCACCTTACTCTAAAAGAGGGATTTTATTAATTCTTGACTTTAGAGGCTAGGTTTTTAAATGAACTGATTTGGAAAATTTGCAAAAACCTCATTCCTTATATAAATATATGCTTTAGTATTTTTTGTATATTGAATGTGCTTGTGTAGCAGATAAAATATTTCAAATAAATTATGTTTGCCGATGTGATTTATGTCATATCGCCTAGTTTCAATAATAGTGAAATCTTATTTAAGTCATTCATTAGTAGTATTTAAATATTAAATAATGATATTTTCCGTTGATGTCCTTATGTTCTCTCAACAATTGGATTGTGTACAAAAATTTGTTTAGACATTTAGTTTTTTTTCCTCATATTATTTAGGTTTAATTTGTGATCTCAATGTTCTTGACTTTTGGAATGTGTATAAAGAGAGAGAGAAGTCTTTTCCATCCTAGGACAAATTGTAGATTTAGATAATTTGTAATGTAATCTTGGGTCTTTTAAAGATTAATTATTTTTCCTTTAATTAAAATTGGTTCGAAATAGTTCTTTTTTCTTAAAAGAAAAATTTAGGCATGTTTTTTGATGCACTTAGGTGCTGTAAGTGTTGAGTCGTCATAGTGGGTGTGTTCTAAATTTGTGTTTGTTGTTCATATTTGTGTTGCTTTTGTTTATTTAGAGGGTTTTCTGTGTGTTTTTCTGTACCCACACATTCCAAGCACCACATTTGGTTGTGGGTATTTTTGGAAGAGTTTGTGTGTGGTTTTGGGTGGATTCTACACTCATATCTTGTCTTGCTTTCAGTATATTTGGAGATTACATTATGGGTTTTGTTGCATAAGTTTGTATATGTGTATTTGCTGTTGTAACAACCATTTTGTTGCTATAACTAGTCATTTGCAATAAAAAATCATATTTGAGGTTTATGGGCAAAGTTCTATAATTTTGCTCTGAAATCTTTCAACAAATTTAGCATAGTTTATGAGGATTATTTGTGATATTACGGATTCTTGGGAAAATCATATTTATTGTGGTAAATAATATATTTGGGACATTTCGTGCTACAACAAATAGACCAATATGGGGATGATGCTTTAATGTTAAGGATGCATGAGCTGACTGAGTTAGATGAAGACAGAAGGCTGGGACATGATAAAAACTCACTGTAACAAAAAAAGGTTGAGCATCTTTTCAACAAGAGAACAATCAAGAGGAGATTTCAAATTGGTGATTTGGTTCTTCTCTAGAATGCAAAATCAGAAGACAAGGGCAAGCATGGTAAGATTGAACCACTATCATTTGGGCCATATCAAATTGATGAAAAGATTGGCCAGGACACAATTACATCAGAAACATGGAGGGGGAACTTTTGGTGCCGCTCATTCATGGACAACATCTAAAGCTTTACTTTTAGTAAGTAAATGCTTCCCCTAAATTTTGAATAAAGTCAATAGTCATTTATTCTCTAATTTTTCCTTCTTTTGTGTGTTTTGTGCTTTTTGGTCTACCTGAAGATCTAGATCCTTGTTGTGGCATTGTTTGCCACACGTCCCTAACTAGAGATAGTGTTGACACCTAAAAGACTAGTTCATAACTTGTTGCTTTTTGCCCCAAAAATTAGTGAAAAACCCACTTTATGCCTTCAATATTGAACCTATAGTTTATAAATGATCTGAGGTATCTTCCATAAGTTTTTCGTGTGTTTGCCTTTTGAAAGTATAAGAAAAAAGCCCAAAATGACTAAGTTTTAATCTTTCTAAGTGTTTCCTTATATTTTTTAGTTGGGTCAGAGTTTTATAGTTTGGGGTTCATTTCTTATGTCTTCCTTTGTCTATCGACTCTTAAATCAAGCTCCAAAATTCAATTAAGTGTATTGAAGGTCAAACTTTGGGCCTTTGGCCTTCGGTTTTCTTCAAGGTAGGTGTCAAGGAGAGGGCCCAAGGTCTAAAGTCTGACAGGGCCTACTTTGAAATTCTTCTAAGTATGAATTTTGTGGTGGATATTAGAGATTGATTCTTCTTCCTCCCTTCAGGAACGTGTAAGCTGGAAGGCCCAGGGGCTAATCCCCGACAGGTGCTCTTTTTGTAGGAGTCTAGGACAACACTGAGAGGGGGGGTGAATCAGTGTTGTATTAGTTTTCAAATATTTTACAACTTTTTGCAAGCTTTCTCTTACAGAACAAATAGAGAGGAATACATTAATGATTTGTGCACAAGATTAATAATGAAGGATGTGAACAAAACTTAATAAGCAAAGCACTAATATACACATATACAGATGAAAATAATATTAAACATGACACATGCTTTTCACGAGTGGAAAACCCTTCTTGGGTAGAAAAACCACTCAAAATTGCCTCACTGACTTAAGTGAAAACCTCACTGGTTACAATGTTTAGAAGCACCAACTTCAAGGAGCACCAACCCCTAATACAGAACAAATTAAAAACAAGAACTCTGTTTCCATACAAAATGCTTTTTCTTTCACATGTGTCTATCAAATGGCCATTCTTCTCATCAACCCAAATCATATACAAAACTCATCTGAATTTTTCTTTCAAGAGGATATTCAAAATAATCAAACCTGTATCCTAATCCACTCAACAACTCAACAATCAATCCATCTGCAAAGCTAATAAATATGAGATGACTTCCCACATTCTGTATAATCATTTTCATCTTCTCTTGAAGAACCTGCAAACAAAAACTTTTCACCTTCTCTCTATAATTTTTCTTCTTTCAAAAAATCAATCTCTTGTAATAAAAATATTATCTCTCTGTTCATTTTAGAGCCCTTTCATATTCTTCAAAAGAAAATCAATCACCTGAAACCTTTCCCCTGCAAACAAAATACCCTTTCATTTGCATAGTCAAAACTCAATATTAATTCAATTCAATTTTCTTCCTCTTTGTACAAATCCATTCATCTCTGCAAAAATAAAATCATATGTATATATACATTTTCTTTTCATAAGAAAAAAAATCCATTCATCTCCCATATCAATTTATCAATCTACCCTCAAAAAAAATATCTTCCATTTATAATGCACCCATTCAATTCTCTGTCGGAATCATTCTTCAAAAATATCATTCAACTTTTTCTTCTCTGTAAATATCTGCATAAAAATCCATTTCTCTGCCCCTAAAAAATCTTCAATAAATACAAACTCTCCCTGAATTCATCCTTCATTTTCAAATCCCCTTGAAAAAAAAATCTTAAAAAAAAATCTTTAAACATTATTCTTAAAAAGAATAAGTTCCTTCTTTACACGGGATGGGGATTAAAATTAGAAACAAAAAGTCTTCTTTAAAAGCTCCAAAAATCCTGCTATAAAATCTCCCTTAAAAAAAAATTCCAAAAAAAGATGCTTTGTTTTTTTTAAACAATTTCCTCCTTTCTTTTTAAGTCTTTTAAACCACGTAAGACTATGAAAGCAGCTTAGAATTTAGAAAGAATCTTAAAAAACTTTCATAAATAATTCTTTAAAAAGCTTCCTTAGAAAAGTCTAATAATAGACTTTATTTAGCTTGCCCACTTTAGGATTTAGAATTAAAAAAAATAAAAGGATTTAGGATTTAGGATTTTAAAGTGTAGGTCACTTTAAAACAAAAAAAATTTAGAATTTTTTTACTTTAGGTTTATTTTTTCATCCTTTTGAAACCCTTAAATATTATCAAAAAAACTTCAATCTTGTATTGAAATTTTTATATAGATGATCTGTGAATTTCATCATACAAACTGAATGATAGAACCTTTTAACCTTTGCATGCAAACTAGGCTTTTGCATAGATCATGGCAAATTTCATTTTTCATTTGACCTTTGCACCAACATTGTGCCTCAAAATCAATAGCACTGTAATCATTAACACATACTGACTTTAAACCAATATCAGAAGCATGACATGAAGCAACATCAAATTCTCTGAATGGAAGAATAACCACTACTTTGGCGTACCAATCTAACAGGAAGATAATCAATAACCTTATCACAAACACTTTGTCTCTTTTGACATGAACACCATGGCCCATTCCTTTGACATCCTGATGTAATCTGCATATAAGAGTTATGTGATGCCTTTTTGGAGACACAAGCAACCTCTTATCTTAACTTGATCAATCAACATGACAATGCAATCATTATATGTGTCATTTGAGAAATAGATCAAAGTACACAGAACCTTCAATACCTTGCTTCTGACCTTGGTGATCATTATCACCATGTCACTTACCTCTTATCTTGAACAACACTGAACATCTTGCTTCTCTTATCCTGAATGATATCCTTATGTCATGACTTGAATGAATGATTACTAATGAAATATCAAATGAACTTCACCATGAAGATAATGTTCAATCAACTCAACATCATAATACCATGATCAACACAACTCCCTTTTGACATCAATGACAACCTGTCACCATCACTTTTCTCTTAAATTATGTGGATGGAGAGGCTCCTCTATTCCTTCTTCTAGACAATGCCATGTGTTGAGTTCCTTTTGGCCCCAGAGATGTGAAGAGCACATCCCACATATTTTTTTCATTTGAAGAACTTTGAGACTATTCAGGTGCACGGTGGTGCCACTTGTTCCACCAGTCAAGTCATGATCAACGGTGATGACTCAATATTTTTCGCTAATGTTGTTTCAATAGCTTGTGCTTAGCGCAAGGATTCCAAGTGGCATATAATTCATAGATGCATGGGTGCACCACAAGGACACATGTCCTATCACTGTAGATGATCGATGATGATGTTTTAATCTTGTGATTAAAGATTTGCATTATATCATCAGTGTGCGTTGAACACTAATTTCCTTTCATTGTTGATCTAACGGTACAGATTTAAATGGAGTAGTAGTTCTCAACATCTAGTCTAGGCCAATACTCATATAATCATTTTGTGTAGAGGGTGAGGAAAAGAGACAAAGATAAGGACAAAAAAGGGGCTAATAGAGAGGACAAGGTGGGGAAGGCAGAAATGGGGGACTTTTTTGAGGTTCATGCTAAGGACAATTCACCGACTGAAGGCAAAATGGAGATCAGAAGTAGAAAATCAAATAAAAATTAAATGTCTAGTAAAGAATGATATAAATGTACCTATCTTCCTAAAATCATGCCATGATTGTAGGATCGTACTGGTAATCTTGTACTCAGTATCAATGTTCTGTAGGCCAAGATTATGCAGGTGGTTGGTACAGTAAAATTCTTCAATGCACATGTACTCTTGGAGGACAAAATGGATAAATCCAGTGTTGCAGGTGTCACAAAATGGATTCAAACATTCCCTCATTATTTCTCTAGGTACATAAAAAGTGAGGACAATCCTCTAGGGTAAGTTTTAAGAGTCATCAGGGAATGGGTAGGCTTCCAAACGTGCATATTTTTTGACATTGTAGTGGGTTGAATATAATGAAGCATGGGTGTACTTATTGACTAAGTGCAGTGCTTATAATAGTAAAATGAATTGTAATTTAGAGGAGTCATATGTTTTAGATGCAATAATGGGGGTTGGTCAATTTTTTGGGTGTTGTTCTCTCAATAGGTTTTGAGCATCAGAAGGAAGAGAAGAAAAGGTTATTTTGTAGTCTTTGTTTAGCATGAAACAATTATGAAATAAATGTAATACATTTTACAAATCTTTGTATCAAACCACTATTTTTGTCCATTGTGTTATATGTTCTTTGTAGAAAACTTAATTGTACTTATACTTTGCTCTTGCCACATTTAGTGGTATGAATGTAAGCTCTGATTCGAGTGAATGTGATAGTATTACATGTGGAAAAATATGGTATGGAATTGGATTATTAAGCATTCTCAGTGATTTGGTATTGATTTTTATGTATTTGATTCACCAAATGGGCAGCGGTACATTTATTTGTAGTTGTTTTTCCTATATTGATCACTAGACTTTATAACCCAATAGATAGGCACCAATATGAGTAGACCTAGATCAACCAAGCTTCAAAACAAAACAATACATCTATCCTTTAGATGCAATAGTAGTTTTTATGCATCCTCATTGTGTAGGATTGCCTTCATCAACTATATAGGGGTCTTGTAATAACTGTTGTTCTTAGCTTAGTGACAATTTTGGGGCTCAAAAGGTGATTTAGGTTTGGTTGTTCATATATTTTAGTTGTTCATCTAATTTTTCTATTAATAACTACTTAGGTATACCTTTGGAATATTCCTCCAGTGTTTAAGTTGAACTTAAAGAGCGGAGGAGTCTACCCACTCCTGTTAGTTGGCCAAAATCACCCCTAACTTGTTGATAAACCTCTTTCTATCACCCTGATGAAAATACCTAGCCTAGGTGATTTGGAAATGCTTTAGAGTTTTTTGTTGTCATTTTGGGAACCAATAGTCTGCATGATGTAAATTTGTCTCCTCTAGTACCTCTTTGGGTGTGGAGTCACATATAAGGAAGGATAGGTGTTGTGGTGCTTACATGGTACATAATGAAGACTTTCTCATGTGTAAGGGATCTGTGCTAGCTTACAAGAGTGTGCTAAGGTAAAATAGGACCTGATTATGTTTTTCTCTTGAACCAAATTAAAATTTTACTTACCGCATATGTTTGGCAGTTGACTATTATAGCCATTACATGCTTCATGCTATATGTTTAATCCTGGTTGACTAAGGAGAAAGTTCTTGAAACTTGCATAGGGTATAAATGTAATATCAAATGTGTCAAACATATGATGAAGGATGTATTAAAAGAAACCATTGGAAATGTGTGAATAGACTTATCGCTGAAGTAGAAATGATGATGAATTACACTAAGGATCAGTTCATGTGATATAATATGGTTGCAGAGGTGGTTATGGACTGTAACATGTCTTCTCATATTGCTCATTTTTACTCACCAAAATTAGTGTAAAAGTAAATGGTAAACTCATGCATTGGTTTATTAACAAATAACATTTACATAATCAAGTAAGTAAATATCATATCTTTTCTAAATATTTTAAAAACCTAAAAATTACAATATATTCAAAGATAGCATTCTAGTGAAATCTTTCACTTTACAATTACATTATTTTGTCCATGGCACTAAGAATGAGTTTACATAAATTTAACTTTGAAAGTCATTAAATGGAATGTACTACATCTGGAATCTTGATATATGTCTTCGTAAATCCCATCTTTTCTTTTTGTTGGGAAGGAGAGCATCACCCAAGTACTTTTCCTCAAGAAGGGAATAGATATAAGGAACCAACAAGTTTTTACCATCTGAGTTTCTAGTGTTATGTCCTACGTAACCAACACGGTCATACAACTATAGATCCCTTCTAACTAAGTATGATACTAATGGATGGTTATGCAAATCTGGAGCATAGTGAACCAACTAATGCATGCAAACATGGATGCATTACTTTGGCCAAAGATTCATTGTACATAGACATTTCACAATGAATGTAGATGAAAGTTCACACACCTCTAACTCAACTTAGAAACTATCTCATCCTACAGTGATTTTAGTTTGACCAATTCTAGTCATGGGGTGACTTAAATAAATTTCACCCATAGTCCTCCTAACTTGGATTTCTAACTCTAATTTCTAGAGTACAATACCAAAGATCATTCAGATTGAGGTCCTAATCTTTCAAAAAAGTTTCTTGGTACAATTGTAACATGGAATCTATGACTCCTTGTGTCATGCCCAAAATATCCCATTAAGGACACAGCACAAAAACAACCAAAATTCACATCACAAGAGTTAACGGTCTCTCAACTAGATAACATCAACATGAATAATTGATGACAAAATAGCAAGTTTCGAATAACTTACAATTTTTTTATAATAGTGCTAAGTTTCAAGGTTAAGAAATTCATTATAAGGATAGCATGGTTACATGAAGTAGCTATGAGACAAGTCCTACGCATCTGACCTAGGCCTTGGGGACTCATCCCAGATGGCATTGCCTACATATTGCGTAGAGGCTTCATAGTTCAATTATTTGAACTTTCAACCTGACTTGGATATACTAACCATATTTTCATTTTGATCAAATGGGAACAATAACTAGTCCCAATAAGGAAAGTTTAAACTTGACTTAAGATAATCAACTTGTGAAAATATCAAATCTGCATGACGTGTGGAGCATAGGTGGAAGAAGCCACCATAAATTAATACAATGATCTCAAGTACTTCTACCTCATCTCTCTAACAAGATAACATTAACTCTTGTCATATATTGAAAGGATACATAATTCATTTGATTAGAATACAAGAAGGAACATAGAATATGATAACATCCTAAAAAGAATCTCACTCTACCAACAATTAGGAACTCACATAAATATATCATCTTGATTTCTTGTATTCACTCCTATAATCTCCTTTATCACAATACACAAACTCACATTATATTCCCACATAATAAACATTCTTAATGCACTTTTTACACTACAAATGAAAACATTACTCCCTTAAAGGTCACTCTTATGCCTACACATACATAAAACTAACAATCTATATTACAACACTACTATTATAATATGACACTATCAAATTAATTATTGTTTTATTTTAAATTCAACAATTTGCACATACTAACTGAGATGTCATAATAATCAATACTTGAATGAATTTACATGTGATATAAGTAAATAAATAATTAATTAATTAAAATGACATGGCCCTAATTCCACTGATCATATGGCCTTAAACAATAGAATGTGATATCCAATTCTATGCAGATATGTAGAACATGGAAATTAGATGAAGATTCAATTCCTCTCATATAATCATTGACATGAAACAAAAAGTGATCCAATTCCAAATCAATAAATACACAATTCCAAATAAATGAATAAATACACAATTCCAAATAAATGAATAAATACATAATGCAGAGCAATAGAAAATGACTCAATTCCACTGAGCATAAAACATGAACCCACAAAAGCAAATCTCATTCCATGCCAATAGAAATAGAGACCAAAATGAGAAAAAATGGTTGATTCTTCTCATCACATGGTTGTTTGTAATTATATTTGGATAATATGGCTAAATTGTATCTATCTTGGGTTTGCCTCCTACTACCCTTACTTTGATGGAAAGCTTTAGATGTTTTATATTTTCCTAGACTTCTCTTTTTTTACCTCAATACTTTGTTTTTGTATCTAGCTGTATGTTCAAGTCCCATCAACCTACTTTGGTAGTTCCTGAACATCAATAATTTCATTCTTTTTTTCTCCTTCTTCCAATAAACATACAGTGTCAAATAACATAATATCCCAACTTCATTTCTTGAAAACATGGATTATATATTAACCAAAGCTAATCTAATTCCATACAAATAAACACAAAAACCCCGAGTAATAGATAGTGTTCCAATTACCTTTAAAAGAACATAAAATCAAAAACAGAAGAATGACCCAATTCCAGACCGAATAAGGCACATCCCAAAACAATATAGAATGAGCCCACTACCTTCAATAAAAAAATAGGGCTATTCTTAAATATCATCCACTTCAACAGTCAAAGCTCAATTTTGGCCAATAAAAACAGGACAAATATTTACTACTTTTTGTTGTGAATGAGGTGTAAAATTGCTATTAGCTATTTGACCATTGAAGTGGATGATATTTAAGTAGAGTGGAAAAATTGCCCAATTCCATAAGTGACAAAACATTAAAAAAAACACCCTCAAAGGATAGAAAATGAATCGATTCCATTTTATTCTGGTAATTTGTTGAAGAAATTGGCTTGGAAGATGAAGGCGGCAGGGTATTCTCTAGATTCAAGACATTTTCTTAATGTTGTGGAAGAGGAGGAAAAATCATTAATTTTCTTCCATCATAATCCCTTTAATCATTTTAAACAAGGACAATTTTCTTGTGGAGATTAGTAGTGATGTTGAATAATGTGTGTAGTGTCAAATCTTCAGTAATAATGAAGGGACATCCATCGAAGCTTAACAGAAGGGGAATTTTTGTTGGATGTTGAAATTGCAATTACATTGTAGATGTGCTTCCAAAATGTGAAAGCATAAACATAGTACATGATATGCTTGATAGAATTACTCAAAGAGATGTCATCTCATAGAATGCAATGATTGTAGTATATGAAAAAAATGGATTTGTAAAAAGGTCTTTAGAAACTTTCAATAAAATGTGACTGGTAGGAGTAAAACCCATGCCATAACCTTTAACATCATCCCTACATGAGCCAAAATAGGGATTTGGAATAGAGTATGCATATTGCGATGGATGAAGAGGAGGCTTAGTGATACTAAAGGAGTTGATACACAACATGCTATAATAACTCCTAGATTTACTATATTTTAGAGCAATAATGATTCACTGAGTACATTTCGTTAACCATATTAAGAATGAGCACTATTCATAATGGAGTTCCATTTATACTTAGGGAAGAAGATTAAAAAATACCTTTTACTGGCATATTGGTAGAGTTCCCAACTGTTAGAGAAGTTAATGAGAGCTAGATCTACATCACACAACATAGAGAGCTCCAAGGCCTCCTTTAATAACCCATATTTCCTCTTATAGAATCTAACTCACATGTTGGTCCTATTCTCAATCTTTTTCAGCTGAACCTTCCCTTCCGCATGAATTTTTTCCAATAGTCCCCTTTAAACTATCCTTCTACTGAAAGATCTCTCTCCCTTCTTTTTATATTAAACCTCTCTATCCCTATGTTTAAGTGAATGATCCAAATAAAATTCCATCTTTCCTAGAACCTCCTGATGCTAACATTTTCACAAAAAAAAATCTCTAAAAACTCCCCACTCCTAACAAGTGATACCTATCCTTGGACAACCTCCAAGTGTCCTTCTTGGGAAAGATTCCCTAAAGGGAGAAGCCTCCATGTGTCCTCACATATGACGAGTCATGGAGACCTCCAAACAACTCCACCTTTTATCTCCCCAACTTGCCAATCTCGTGCAAATTAGAATATGCCAAAGTTAAGGGTTTAAAATATTCTTTTTCCCTCATTTGAATAATCAAAATTGACCCTAAGTGGTGGTACTATGACTTAAGACTTTAATTTAAACCAACAGCCCATGAAAATAGTCACTATCGAACTATTTTTAACCCATAATGAAATAAATTTAATAAATAACATTACTATGACATTCCTAACCACATATCCCACAACAATTTCAATACACAAATTCAATATATAATGTTCTCAAACCACTTTCATTCTCCGAGACCAACCAACATGGCAAGTAGTAAATATAACATACTTAATCATTAATTAAATCATATTTTTAGAATAATGGTGATTTAAAAGTTGTCACCCTAATTATTTAAACATATAAGTATCTTGAAGGTCCTCGTTAGAAAAATCATCAAGAATCAAGGATAAATCACCATCATTATTAAGTGTAATGATATTATCACATAAATCAAGATCACAAGATGTGTTAATAAGAGAAGATGTAGGTAAGCCTTACACCCTGTCACTCTATTTGTTATTTCAAAGGTTTATATACTCTTCAGTTTTAGTGTCTAGTATCGACATAGAGAATAGTTTTGTCTATAACTTCATAAGTTCATCCAAGGTACTTAACTTGGTTCAAGGATTTTCCTCTAATCCATCTTGATGATAAATTATCTTCTTTAAGTCAACCACATACTTGTGGGAAGAATTGTATGTTTATTAGGCATTTTTAGGATACTCTTAGAAAACTACCTTTTCTAGTCCCTTCATACAAAATGATATTTAAAAACCCTCATCATATATAAAAAGATATCTTGACATACATCATAATACAAAAATTAATACTCAATTCCTGTTTAAAACACTTACCAAATCATGGCTAAGGAGTTCTTAATGTGTGACATTGTTTATCAACCACAAGTCCCTTTTATACTATCATAACATTGGTCGAGTTGGTACCATAATGATGCACACAATATTCTATTAATTACAATAATATATTTACATGATAATCATTTTTCTCCTCTTGAGCTAACAATAATATATTATATTTATGGGACTCAAAAGTCCATCATCTTGAAATCTGGGGCTCGAGAGTTTAAGTATCGGCACCATTATCCTGTCCAAGAACCATCCTGTTTACTACTACAAGTGGTTTCCTCTGAAAAGAGATTAACATAATGGTCTAAAACATATAGTTTGTTGTCTTATCAAACCTAAAAAAAAATAGTATTATTGAAAGGTTTACTTCAATCTAGAGCTGCCTATAATGTCGTCCATCTAATAGAAAGATTGCTTATTCAACTCAAGGCTCCCTTGCACATTATTACTGACATTTTACCAAAGGTTAGACAATAACTTCACTTTACATGACACAAAAAATATTGTTTGAGAAGATTACATTCATACTACTATTAAAATCCAACTCTGGTTTCACAAAAGAGTTACTATTCTCGAAGTATCAATGCAAATGGTTTATATTGAGGTTATTTGTTTGATACAGTTAAGAAAAGACTACTAAAGTCTCTTAGATATCAACTAATCAATAGCATGATAATACTATACATCTAAGTGCCTTCAGTCCATTGTAGCCACAAGGCATACTCAAAAAAGAATGCATATATCATATAGACATCAACTTTCTATAGCTATTAGATAATACTACAAAGAATAGATATTTTATGTTGTTATTGACCTTCTTAAGCTGTAAGATAAACTCTCACCAAAAATATAGGTTTTATACTATTATCAAAAATCTTAAGCCATAAGATCAACTCTCACATAGCTTATTAATATTGACAACAAAATAAAATACATTTCAAGCTATATCAAAATGTACCTATTCTATAATAAGATACAATCTTTCCATTAATAGTTGGAATTCCTCCCTGTGTCTTTCTCCTATCGTCTCTTCCCTTCTTTGTATGCTCTTGATGTGATGTTCTATCAAAAAACTAGAAACACCATTCAAAAGAATGTCATGTGTTAATCTCACCACCCTGTGGGATAACTACCAACTTATTTACAATCTTCCTTCTCTGAGAATGCAATGCTACAGTTGTTCTCTTTGAGAAATAGTAACTCCAATCAACAGTGGTGGCTTATTCTCCACTCATTCCACAATAACATGGACTAAAGGGTATGTGCCCCTCTATGTAAACATTGTGGTTTGCATACCATAGAAATCTTATCACAAAAGATAAATGTTTATAACTTAATAACCATATTTTCTTTAAAAATATAGTGATACACTAATAAATAAATATAACACATCAACATGATGGTAGTAATAACATAAGTATGGATGTGGAGAAAAATAATCATATGACAAAATGCGTGTATGGGGTTGAGATTTTCTCTCCCATCGCACCGTTGCACAAACATTCATATAATTAAATTAATACTCATGGGAATATATATATATATATATATATATATATATATATATATATATATATATATATATATATATATATATATATATATATATATATATATATATATATATATATATATATATATATATATATAAGGAATTTTTGAAAAAAGAAAATTATTAAACTCTAAACATCAATAATGTTCCTTGACATTAGAAAACCCTTCATTAATGACAAATCAACAATGGTATAATTGAGATTGACTCAACAAGCAAAGTTAACTATTACATACCCGATCTTGAGAAGGTTCACTAAATATACAACTTGGAACTCGAATGGAAAAACTTGTCTCTTTGCAAACATCTATTCCCTTCTCTCCGATGATGCTATCCTTCCTTTCTTAGAAGTGGAAATCTATTTCCTGGTTACACTTACAATCACAAAAACTATGATTAGTGTATTATTAGTAAATCCTTATACATCATGCGTAAATAATCTCAATAGCATTTAATCTCATATCAAATTCTATGCATTAAATTTTAATTCATAGAATCAATGAGTTATCCTGACATTTTCCTAAACACCAAATCATTAATCCATGATAAATTATCTACTAATTACATGAAAGTAAAAGTAAAGCATAGTCAAAGTTTGGGAATGTAACATATCTCCCCCCATAAGAATCATCATCCTTGATGATCCAATGTATCCAAAGTTATAACATGAAAATGTTTTTTTCATCATAGTAAAAACTTTAAATAGATGAGAAAATCTTTCATAAATATCATGACAACTTTCCCAAGTGGCATTCTCTTCTGCATGCTGATCCCACTAGACATTGTACTGAGTAAATTATTTATTATGTAAGTGTAGCTTATGTATTTCAAGCATTTTTATTGGCTCAATCATTACCACCCCTAGGTCCTTCACATGTAAGGTATTTTAATCAAGAATAGGAATCGGATTATCTCTTGCAACATACTTTTTCAAATAAGGAAGTCTTTTACAGTTTGACTCTTAACAAAACTTTCTCTCCTACTGAGAAATGTCTTGGAATGTGCTTAGCATCTACATAGCTTTCTTATCTATCATTTGTGTCTACTAGCCTTTTCTTGATCAGATGGATTTGTTCTTCCATTTCTGATAGCATTTCTAGACCAAGGCTAATCCTATCTTCTAGATTATCCCAGCTTATAGGAGTTTGAAACTTTCTTCCATACAATGCTTCAAATGGGGCCATCTTGATAGTAGAATGATAGGAATTATTGTAAGCAAATTCCACAAGAGGAAGATAATCCACCCATTTGTATTGTTGATCCATGCAATACATTCTCAATAGATCTTCTAACACTTGGTTCACTCTTTCTATCTGGCCATCCATTTCAGGATGATAAACTGAGCTTCTGTTGAATTGAGTTCTAAGTGAGGAAAATAAGGTTTTCCAAAACCTTGATGTCATGCAGGCATCTCTATCTAAGATGATATTCTTCAGAATGTCATGAAACCTAAATACTTCTTACATAAATTTACAAGATATGACTAGTGCTACATCTGTCAAATTCCTGGGTATGAAATTCGCTACCTTAGTGAGTTTATCTACCACTACCAAAATAGAATTATGCCTATTTATAGACATAGGAATACCTTGTATAGAATCCATGCTAATGATATGCAATTTCTACTCTGGAATCTCATGAGGATATAGAAGTCATCTTGGATGATGGTATTATGCTTTCACCCTCTGGCATTCTAGACATCATGCCACAAAACATACAACATCCCTCATCATTCCCTTCCACAAATACAATGGTTTTACATCAGATAGCAATTTTGTCACTACAGGATGTCCTGAATAGGGTGCAGAACGAACTTCATTCCTAGTCCTAGAGCACCTTGACAAATTGATGCTTCCATTGACCAATCTTTGGAATTAGATTAAGATTTTATAATTCAACATTGTAGTGAGATCAATTAAGTCATTTTTCATGTGTCTAGATCATTAGGAAGGTTAAAGTTTAAGTTTTGAGTCATATTGTAAAGTTGCGAAGGTATAAAATTGCAAAACTAATGTAAAAGGCAATTTTGCATTTGTGTGTAAAAGGGAAACTAATGGGTATTTGTTAACCCATAATCCAAAAATCAATTGTAACTGTTGGGGTAGACTTAGGAAGGTAGAAAAGGCATGACTCCATCGTTGTTTAGTGTGGGTGATTGAAGAAATGAAAGTTGAATAAAGAAAACCACTATTTCTTGCATATTTCATCAGAAATTTGTTGTTTTCAGTTGTTGTACGTCCCTGTATAGATAGGAAATGATGCCTAATTGGTTTAAGTGATAGTACATTCAATCACCTTCTATTTTCTTTTTTTTTTTCATGCAATTTGGTTTCCATTTTAGTAAGATATTGTGAATTTGCTGAAAACAGTCAAAACCCTGATTTAGGGTAAACAGTGTGCATTCATAATTGTGTTTCTCAATATTGAACTGATATAAAATGCTACACATGGGTGAAATGGTACTCCTAAGTGTGTTTTATAATATACCAAAGGTGCAGAGTTATTTGATGGAGTTTGATCATAATTATGTGATGCCCTAGTGTTGTTCTGCTCTGTTTCAGACTGGTCAAGGGCAGAAATAATGTAAGTTTTGATTATTGTAGTGTGGATTGAACATTATTTATGGTGGTGTTAGTTGGAAGGCTATAAATTGAAGTCTTCTTCATATTCCTCAAGTTAGGATTGACAAAATAATGAATGGTTATACCCACAAGTGGCTTTGTCCTGATATGATTGGTTGGACAGTCACAGATAGGACTGAGTATGATGACAATTTTGTGTCCTACTAATGTTTGCAAACCATAGAATGGTGTTGGATAGAGTCTTTTGGATGTTTTCGATTGATAGTAAACTTTGCAAGAATCTTTTTATTGGGATAATGCCAAGAAGAAATAGAGTTGACAGTTAGGATGCAAAAATTAGGCTCAAGGGGTAGAATTGCAGGGTACTGTCACTAGAGTTTGGTAGGAATGCTCTTGAAGTTGGTTTTGTGATGTTTTAATAAGCATGAGAAGACTCTATTTCATATGTTCCAAGCATTGGTTGGATGAGTTAGGTATGGAGATACTAAAAACCAATAAGCCTTGAGTGAATAAAGCCCATTGGAGTAACCATAGAGACATTTCTTGGAACAGCAGAGAGTAGAAGCCTAAAACCCACAAAATCCTTTCTTTTAGCATGCATTCTAAGTGTTGAAACCCTGGGTTGTGTCCTAGGCTTGCATTTGAAGGTACTCTCTTTGTAATTTTGGCCTAATTGGGGCTTTAGGTCACTGACAGGGGTTGTTGGTTGATATATTCCGTCCAAAACAACCTATGACAAATTTGGGATATGTTATAGAGCGCCATAATGGGTATCTACTAATTGTCTAAAATCTAGGTTTGGAGGTCTGAGTCAAAGGTTATTAGGACTATTGTCTTTTTGAAGGGCTACAAGCTCTTTTGGGTGGTTTGTGAAGGAAGTACCAACCCGAAGTCCAATCTACCTTGTAAAATGGATCGAATAGGTCCCCTGACATCCCAAACCAACATTTCCTTGATGATACTAGAGTTTCTTTCTGCTATTCCCACTTTTGCATTAAGATCTCTGATTTTGGGCTTGTAGGAATAGTAGAACCTTGTCTAGTTTTTCCTCCTTCTCCTAACCAATTTGCCTCTACATCATAGTGGTATCAGAGCTAGTAAGATTTTGATTGGTTGGTTGAGTTATTATTGAGTTATTGGTTGCAGGTGCTTGATCCATCTTAAAGTTGCAAGAGAGAAAGAGTTGCCAGAGAATGTGTTGTCTACAGACAAGGAAAAGTCTATGTTTACTATCCTCCAATAGAGATTAAGCTGGGGAGAAGGTGCAAAGAGAGTGACACCACCAAGGAGAGAGTGGTAGGTGCATCTGCCAGGATCTACTGTTGTGTAAGATGGATGGTTTGTTGAGTTGGTGAGTTGTATGGTAAGGCAGTGAGAAAGATGGATACCTAACTGAGACAAAGACAAGTAGAAGATTTTAGAGAAAGAAGCAGTCTAAAGTAGATTTGAATTTGTTTTTCAAGTACAAACAAAATTGATACAATATGTTTCCAAGGGACTTGGAAAGTTTTGTTGGTTGGTTGTATGGTGCAGGAGCACCTTGACAAATTGATGCTTCCATAGACCAATCTTTGGAATTGGATTAAGATTTGATGATTCAACATTGTAAGGAGATCAATTAAGTCATTTTTCATGTGTCTAGATCATTGTAAAGTTACAAAGGTATAAAGTTGCAAAACTGATGTAAAACACAATTTTGCATTTGTGTGTAAAAGGGAAACTAATGGGTATTTGTTAACCCATAATCCAAAAATTAGTTGTAACCATTGGGTTAGACTTAGTAAGGTATAAAAGGCCTGACTCCATTGTTTTTTAGTGTGGGTGATTGAAGAAATGAAAGTTGAATAAAGAAAACCACTGTTTCTTGCATATTTCATCAAAAATTTGTTGTTTTTAGTTGTTGTATAGCCCTGTATGGACAGGAAATGATGCCTAATTGGTTTTAAGTGATAGTAAATTCAATCACCTTCCATTTTTATTTTGTTTCATCCAATTTGGTTTCCATTTGAGTAAGATATTGTGAATTTGCTAAAAACAGTCAAAACCCTGATTTAGGGGAAACAATGTGCATTTTTAATTGTGTTTCTCAATATTGAATTGATATAAAATGCTACAAATGGGTGAAATGGTACTCCTAAGTGTGTTTTCTCATATACCAAAGGTACAAAGTTATTTGATGGAGTTTGATCATAATTATGTGATGCCCTAGTGTTGTTCTACTCTGTTTCAGACTGGTAAAGGGCAGAAATAATGTGATTTTTGATTATTTTAGTGTGGATTGGCCATTCTTTATGGTGGTGTTAGTTGGAAAGGTATAAATTGAAGTATTCTTCATATTCCTCAAGTTAGGATTGACAAAATAATGAATGGTTATACCCACAAGTGGCTCTATCCTGATATGACTAGTTGTGATAGTCATAGATAGGACTGAGTATGATCATAATTTTGTGTCCTACTAATGTTTACAAATCATAGAATGGTGTTGGATAGAGTCTTTTGGATATTTGCAATTGATAGTAAACTTTGCAAGAATCTTTTTTATTGGGATAATGCCAAGAAGAAACAGAGTTGACAGTTAGGATGCAAAAATCAAGCTTAAGGGGCAGAATTGCAGGGTAATGTCACTAGAGTTTGGTAGGAATGCTCTTGAAGTTGTTTTTGTGATGTTTTAATAAGCATGAGAAGACTCTATTTCATATGTTCCAAGCATTGTTTGGATGAGTTAGGTATGGAGATACTAAAAACCAATAAGCCTTGAGTGAATTAAGCCTATTAGAGTAACCATAGAGACATTTCTTGGAACAGAAGAGAGTAGAAGCATAAAACCCACAAAATCCTTTGTTTTAGCATGCATTGTAAGTGTTGAAACCCTGGGTTGTGTTTTGGGCTTGCATTTGAAGGTACTCTCTTTGTAATTTTGGCCTAATTGGGGCTTTAGGTCGTTGACAAGGGTTATTGGTTGAGATATTCTGTCCACAACAACCTATGCTAAGTTTGGGATATGTGATAGAGGGCCATAATGGGTATCTACTAATTGTTTACGATCTAGGTTTGGAGGTCTAAGTCAAAGGTTATTAGGACTGTTGTCTTTTTGAAGGGCTACAAATCATTTTGGGTGGTTTGTGAAGGAAGTACCAACCTGAAGTCGAATCTACCTTGGCAAATGGATGGAACAGGTCCCCTGACATCCCAAACCAACATTTCCTTGATGATACTAGAGTTTCTTTCTATTGTTCCCACTTTTTCATGAAGATCTCTGATTTTGGGCTTGTAGGTGTAGTAGAACCTTGTCTAGTTTGTCCTCCTTCTCATATCTGATTTGCCTCTACATCATAGTGGTATCAGAGCTAGCAAGATTCTGATTGGTTGGTTGAGTTGTTACTGAGTTATTGGTTGCAGGTGCTTGATCCATCTTAAAGCTGCAAGAGAGAAAGAGTTGCCAGAGAATGTGTTGGCTACAAACAAGGAAAAGTCTGTGTTTACTATCCTCCAATGGATATTAAGATGGGGAGAAGGTGCAGAGAGAGTGATACCACCAAGGAGAGAGTGGTAGGTGCATCTTCTAGGATCTACTATTGGGTAAGATGGATGGTTTGTTGAGTTGGTGAGTTGTATGGTAAGGTAGTGAGAAAGATGGATACCTGACTGAGACAAAGACAAGTAGAAGATTTAAGAGAAAGAAGTAGCCCAAAGTAGATTTGAAGTTGTTTTGCAGGTACAAGCGAAGTTGATACAATATGTTTCCAAGGGACTTGGAAAGTTTTGTTGGTTGGTCGTATGGTGCAGGAGCACCTTGACAAATTGATGCTTCCATAGACCAATTTTTGGAATTGGATTAAGATTTGATGATTCAACATTGTAATGAGATCAATTAATTCATTTTTCATGTGTCTAGATCATTAGGAAGGTTAAATTTTAAGTTTTGAGTCATATTGTAAAGTTGCAAAGGTATAAAATTGTAAAACTAATGTAAAAGACAATTTTGCATTTGTGTGTAAAAGGGAAACTAATGGGTATTTGTTAAGCCATAACCCAAAAAATCAGTTGTAACCATTGGGGTAGATGTAGGAAGGCATAAGAGGCCTGGATCCATCATTGTTTAGTGTGCGTGATTGAAGAAATGAAAGTTGAATAAAGAAAACCATTGTTTCTTGCATATTTCATCAGAAATTTATTGTTTTCAGTTGTTGTACGGCCCTGTATGGATAGGAAATGATGCCTAATTGGTTGTAAGTGATATTAAATTCAATCACCTTCCATTTTATTTTTGTTTCATCCAATTTGGTTTCCATTTGAGTAAGATATTGTGAATTTGCTGAAAACAGTCAAAACCCTAATTTAGGGTAAATAGTGTGCATTCTTAATTGTGTTTCTCAATATTGGACCAATACAAAATGCTACAAATGGGTGAAATGGTACTCCTAAGTGTGTTTTCTCATATACCAAAGGTACAAAGTTATTTGATGGAGTTTGATCATAAATATGTGATGCCCTAGTGCTGTTCTGCTCTGTTTTAGACTGGTAAAGGGCAGAAATAATGTGATTTTTGATTATTTTAGTGTGGATTAAACATTCTTTATGGTGGTGTTAGTTGGAAGGGTATAAATTGAATTCTTCTTCATATTCTTCAAGTTAGGATTGACAAAATAATGAATGGTTAAACCCACAAGTGGCTCTGTCCTGATATGACTGGTTGTGACAGTCACAGATAGGACTGAGTATGATGACAATTTTGTGTCCTACTAATGTTTGCAAATCATAGAATGGTGTTGGATAGAGTATTTTGGATGTTTTAAATTGATATTAAACTTTGCAAGAATCTTTTTATTGGGCTAATGCCAAGAAGAAACAGAGTTGATAGTTAGGATGTAAAAATTAGGCTTAAGGGGCAGAATTGCAGGCTACTGTCACTAGAGTTTGGTAGGAATGCTCTTGAAGTTGGTTTTGTGATGTTTTAATAAGCATGAGAAGACTCTATTTCATATGTTCCAAGCATTTTTTGGATGATTTAGGTATGGAGATACTAACAACCAATAAGCCTTGAGTGAATTAAGCCTATTGGAGTAACCATAGAGACATTTCTTGGAATAGCAGAGAGTAGAAGCCTAAAACCCACAAAATATTTGTTTTAGCATGTATTCTAAGTGTTCAAACCCTAGGTTGTGTTTTGGGCTTGCATTTGAGGGTACTGTCTTTGTAATTTTGGCCTAATTGGGGCTTTAGGTCACTGACAGGGGTTATTGGTTGAGATATTCCGTCCAAAAAAACCTATGCCAAGTTCAGGATAAGTCATAGAGGGTCATAATGAGTATCTACTAATTGTCTAAGATTTAGGTTTGGATGTCTGAGTCAAAGGTTATTAGGACTGCTGTCTTTTTGAAGGGCTACAAGCCATTTCGGGTGATTTGTGAAGGTAGTACCAACCCGAAGTCCAATCTACCTTGGAAAATAGATGGAATAGGTCCCCTGACATCCCAAACTAACATTTCCTTGGTGATACTAGAGTTTCTTTTTGTTGTTCCCACTTTTGCATGAAGATCTCTGATTTTGGGCTTGTAGGTGTAGTAGAACCTTATCTAGTTTGTCCTCCTTCTCCTATCCGATTTGTCTCTACATCATAGTGGTATCAGAGATAGAAAGATTTTGATTGGTTGGTTGAGTTGTTACTGAGTTATTGGTTGCAGGTGCTTGATCCATCTTAAAGCTGCAAGAGAGAAAGAGTTGCTAGAGAATGTGTTGGATACAAACAAGGAAAAGTCTATGTTTACTATCCTCCAATAGAGATTAAGCTAGGGAGAAGGAGTAGAGAGAGTGACACCACCAAGGAGAGAGTGGTAGGTGTATCTTCTAGGAACTGCTGTTGGGTAAGATGGATGGTTTGTTGAGTTGGTGAGTTGTATGGTAAGGCAGTGAGAAAGATGGATACCTGACTGAGATAAAGACAAGCAGAAGATTTAAGAGAAAGAAGCAGTCCAAAGCAGATTTGAAGTTTTTTGCAGGTACAAGCAATTTCGATACAATATGTTTACAAGGGACTTGGAAAGTTTTGTTGGTTGGTTGTGTGGCACAAGAGCACCTTGACAAATTGATGCTTCCATAGACCAATCATTAGAAATGGATTAACATTTGATGAGTCAACATTGCAATAAGATAAATTAAGTCATTTGTCATGTGTCTAGATCATTAGGAAGGTTAAAGTTTAAGTTTTGAGTCATATTGTAAAGTTGCAAAGGTATAAAATTGCAAAACTGATGTAAAAGGCAATTTTGCATTTGTGTGTAAAAGGAAAACTAATGGGTATTTGTTAACCCATAATCGAAAAATCAGTTGTAACCATTGGGGCAGACTTAGGAAGGCATAAAAGGAATGACTCCATTGTTGTTTAGTGTGGGTGACTGAAGAAATGAAAGTTGAATAAAGAAAACCACTATTTCTTGCATATTTCATCAGAAATTTATTGTTTTCAGTTGTTGTACAGCCCTGTACAGATAGGAAATGATGCCTAATTGGTTGTAAGTGAGAGTATATTCAATAAGCTTCCATTTTCTTTTTGTTTCATGTAATTTGGTTTCCATTTGACTAAGATATTGTGAATTTTCTGAAAACAGTCTAAACCCTAATTTAAGGTAAATAGTGTGCATTCTTAGTTGTGTTTCTCAATATTGACCTGATATAAAATGCTAAAAATGGGTGAAATGGTACTCCTAGGTGTGTTTTCTCATATACCAAAGGTACAGAGTTATTTGATGGAGTTTGAACATAATTATGTGATGCCCTAGTGTTGTTCTGCTCTGTTTCAGACTGGTAAAGGGCAAAAATAATGTGATTTTTGATTATTTTAGTGTGGATTGAACATTCTTTATGGTGGTGTTAGTTGTAAGGGTATAAATTTAAGTCTTCTTCATATTCCTCAAGTTAGGATTGACAAAATAATGAATGGTTATACCCACAAGTGGCTCTGTCGTGATATGACTGGTTGTGACAGTCACAGATAGGACTGAGTATGATGACAATTTTGTGTCCTACTAATGTTTACAAATCATAGAATGGTGTTGGATAAAGTCTTTTTGATGTTTTAAATTGATAGTAAACTTTGCAAGAATCTTTTTATTGGGATAATGCCATGAAGAAACATAGTTGACAATTAGGATGCAAAAATCAGGCTTAAGGGGCAGAATTGCAGGGTAATGTCACTAGAGTTTGTTAGGAATGCTCTTGAAGTTGGTTTTGTGATGTTTTAATAAGTATCCAAAGACTCTATTTCGAATGTTCCAGGCATTGTTTGGATGAGTCAGGTATGGAGATACTAAAAACTAATAAGCCTTGAGTGAATTAATCCTATTGGAGTAACCATAGAGACATTTCTTGGAATAGAAGAGAGTAGAAGCCTAAAACCCACAAAATCCTTTGTTTTAGCATGAATTCTAAGTCTTGAAACCCTAGGTTGTGTTCTGGGCTTGCATTTGAAGGTACTCTCTTTGTAATTTTGGCCTAATTAGGGCTTTAGGTCACTGACAGGGGTTATTGGTTGAGATATTCTGTCCAAAACAACCTATGCCAAGTTTGGGACATGTGATAGAGGGCCATAATGGGTATCTACTGATTGTCTAAGATCTGGGTTTTGGAGGTCTGAGTCAAAGGTTATTAGGACTGTTGTGTTTTTGAAGGGCTACAAGCCATTTTGGGTGGTATGTGAAGGAAGTACCAACCTGAAGTCCAATCTACCTTGTAAAATGGATTGAATAGGTCCCCTGACATCCCAAACCAACATTTCCTTGATGATACTAGAGTTTCTTTTTGTTGTTCCCACTTTTGCATGAAGATCTCTGATTTTGGGCTTGTAGGTCTAGTAGAACCTTGTCTAGTTTGTCCTCCTTCTCCTAACTGATTTGCCTCTACATCAATTCCACATGATATTCCTTAACTTCTCAGAGTTTGAAATTTACATTCTTCCTCTAAATCTTAATAATCCATCTGGTTCAAAGTGGAATCTAGCATACCTAGAATCATGAGGATTGTTTGAGAGATCTTGCTTAACCTGCTCATTTTAGTTGTCTCCCTTGGACTTTTTCAATGCCTAAATTTTAAAATTAGAATGTATGGAGATCATCAAAGAGATATATCTCCTACATGGGGCATCATCCTGATCAAGGGGTAAATCATAAAACACACAACAACAAAAACTACACAAAAAAAATAGATTGTTCTTTTATTGATTTGGACAACTCATTGCATTATAGAAGCTCTAATACAATGAAAGGAATCAATCCTTTACAGGCTACAACACATTACAACTACCTTTCCTCGGGCTCTAGCATCTTCAGCCTTTTGTAATCTCAAATTAGATAGGGCTTCTGTTTTCCCACCTATTTTTGAATCTACACTTTTCCCCTTAACTCTACTACTCCCAAGGGTTCCCAAAAATGGTCATAAATAGCCTCTTTTGGTAGCCAACAGCCAAATTTCAAAATTTACATCTCCCTCTGAAAATAGGTCAACTTTCGGGAGCCATAACTTTTGATCTAGGTGTCTGATTGACGAACTGTTTGAAGTGTCGGAAAGCTCATGGAGTGCTCTATGTGATAAGAACTATCTTACCTAGTTTTAGCCATTTTAGGCCCATATGAGACCATTTAGTGCCTCAAACCTGAATTTGAATAATTTTTAGGCATTTTTTAGGAAACAAAAACTTTAATATCTTTTATCTCACAAATGATCTTTGTGTTTTTCTTCACCAAAGGTCTTAGTTTTCATTTACAAAGCTTCCTATAATTTTCACTTCAATCTGTGTCCAAATGAAAAATTTCCTAAAATGGTAGTTTTCTATTTTTAGCAGTTTGGAAAAACTGAAAGTTCTACATCATTATTCAAGTGATTATGGAACCAAAAATACTAATTTTGAAAGGAAATGGAAACAACATCAATGATTTTGAAACATCATCTTTTTTGAGTGATGCAAGATTACTCTTACACCATTGGATGCTCCTACATCAGACACCCAGGGTAATTTTGAGAAGTGACCTTGTAACATCTCAAGCATTTGAGGAAAACCCTAAATGGTCCACTTCTGCCTTAGATAACCAGGAAGAGTCTTCAACATGCCTTTCTTTCCACTTCACCAAATATTCTTCATATTGCCTATTCCGAGTACTCCTTCCCACACAGCTATCCAAGATCTCTTCTATCTCCTCCTTTGAAGTAGATGCCAAAATACTCTAGTGTTCTTCTGTTGGTCCATCCTCTATTCCACCTTCATGATATTCTGATAAATCAGCAATGTTGAAAATAGGGGAAATGTTGATCCCACTCAGTAGCTCTACCTCATATGCATTTCTTGAGTCATGCTTCTTGAAAATTCTGTATGGTCCAAACTTCTTCATTTTCTCAAGTGAACCATGACTTCATCTCCTACCTGTAATTCCTTATATCTCCTCTTATGATCTACCTTATCCTTGTACTGAATATTCATCTTATTAATGTGCTTTCTCACCTCTTCATGTAATTTCTTCAGGTGTTCTGCGAAGTCTTCAGCTTCAGCACTTGTCTTTTCTCCTTTGTCCAACTTCCTCAACTCTGAATCATTTCTTGAACTATTGCCATATACAATCTGGAATGGTGATTGACCAGTACTTTTATTGATAGAATTGTTGTAAGCAAATTCTACCTATGGTAAAATCAAATCCCATTTCTTGGGCTTATCTCCTATTAAGCATCGTAGTAGGTTACCCAAAATCCTATTCACCACTCTGTCTGTCCATTAGTCTGTGGATGGTATGTAGAACTAAACTTCAAATCTATCTTCAGTTTCTTCCATAATGTCCTCCTGAAATAACCAACAAACTTGGTATCTCAATTTGAAATTATGCTCGTAGGTAGACCATGTAGTCTTACCACCTCTCTGAAAAATAACTCTGCAATATGAACATCATCATTAGTCTTCTTACAAGGAAAAAATGTGCCATCTTCGAGAATCTGTCTACCACCACAAAAATGGAATCATGTCCTCTCTATGTCCTTGGTAAACAAAGAACAAAATCCATACTAATATCATCCCATGGCTTCTCTGGTACAGGGAATGGCTAATATAACCCTGTATTCTAAGTTGCTCCTTTTCCCATCTAACACACTCTGTAACTCTGCACAAATTTCCTCACATCATGTTGTAACTATGGCTAATAATAATACTCACCAACAATAGAAATGGTCTTATCTTGACCAAAGTGTCCAGCCAATCCCCCACTATGCTTCTCCTTAATCAGGTTCTCTCTCATGGAACTCCTCAGATTGGACAATTGACTTCCCCTAAACAACATGCCATCTTGGATTATGAAATCCAACCATTTTGTCATGTCCAAAGTAACAGGTTCCAAACAAGCTTTCTATGCCTTTGCAAAATCTGGATCTTCAAGATACAAACTTTTGAGCTCATCAAACCCAACAACCTCTATTTTAATTTCTATCAACACATTTTGCCTTCTACTCAAGGCATTTGCAACTCTATTGGACTTCCCACTCCTGTGCTTCAAAACAAAAGTATAACTCTACAAAAACTCAACTCATTTTAAGTGCCTTTGATTTAACTTCCTTGACTATTAAGATATTGCAAAGCCTGATGATCAGTATATAAAACAAACTCTTTTGGCAACATATAATGTCTCCATTTCTACAAAGCTTGAACTATTGCATAAAACTCCTGATCATAAACCTAATACTTTTTCTTGGCATCATTAAGCTTCTCACTAGAATAGGCAATGTGCTTACCTTCTTGACTCAAAACAACTCCTATAGCACTGCCACTAGCATCACAATCTACCTAAAATACCTTATTGAAATCTAGAAGTGCCAATATGAGCTGCTCTATGACTTTCTACTTCAATGTATCAAAATGCTTATCTACTTCTCTAGTCCATCTAAACTCTTTTCTATCCCCTCTCATTGTCTCGGTTAGGGGTGCACAAATGCTACTAAAATCCTTGATAAATTTTATGTAAAAACTTGCCAAACCATGAAAAGACCTTACCTCTGCAGCAGTCTTTGACGTAGGCCATTCAATGATAGCCCTCACCTTCTTTGGGTCCATCTTAAGACCTTCCTCCAAGACAACAAATCTTAGGTATACCAACTCCTTCTTTGTAAAACTACATTTCTTTAGATTAATCAGTAACTTCTCCTCCCTAAGCTTCTCTAAAACTCTTCTGATATGCATTAGATGCTCATCCCAAGTCTTACTAAAAATTAAAATGTTATCTAAATAAACAATAACAAAACTTCCCAAAAACTCTTTCAATACCTCATTCATGAGCGACATGAATGTGCTTGGTGCATTGGTTAGTCCAAATGGCATGACTAACCACTCATACAAACCTTCCTTTGTCTTAAAGGCTATCTTTCATTTATCTCCTTCTCTAATGTGGATCTGGTGATACCCACTCTTTAGGTCAATCTTTGTGAAGTATTTAGCTCCATTCAAAGAATCCATTATTTCATCCATTCTTGGCAATGGAAATTTGTACTTGATCATGATCTTATTGATGGCTCAAAAATCTATACACATTAACCACTCTCTATCTTTCATCAGTGCTAGTACTGCAAGTACCACACATGGACTTAGGCTCTCCCTTATCAGTCCCTTCTTTAATAGTTTGTGAACTTGTCTATTCAACTCTTCATTTTCTGCAGGAGTCATTCTATGGGCTGCCTTATTAAAAAAACTAGCTCCTGATATCAAATCCATTTGGTGACTTATCTCCATCACTAGTGGTAAACCTTTTGGTACATTATCAAAGATAATATCCTGAAATTAGTCCAACAAATCTAAGACGTTTGTTGGTAAAACTTCACATTTCTCTTGACCGATCTTAGGAATCAATGAAAAGCAATGATGCTCATGCTTCATACCCTCCAAAAATTTCCTACCATCTACCAAGCAAATTCAAGCAGTACTACATATCTTTTCATCCACCTCCTTCAAGGGATTCAACTTATGATGAACTCCATCCTTTGTTAGGGAATATGTGTTTGTATGGCCATCATGGACAGTGCACCTATCATACTCCCATGACCTTCCCAATAACATATGACATGCATCCATCAATATGATGTCACACAACACCTCATCATGGTAGTCTCCAATCTCAAACTTGACTAAACAATGTTGATTGACCAAAGCTCTATGGTCCTTCTATAGCCATGCGATCCGATATGGATGTGGATGCTTTCTTCTTGTCAACTTCAACTCATTAACCATCTCCTCTGAAACAAGATTGTCAGTACTTCTACTGTCAATAATAATATCACAACACTTACCTTCATACTTGCATCTTGTGCAGAATAAACTCTTCCTTTGATTTGGTTCTTTCTCCTCATTCAACAAGGTTCTTCTGACAACTAGGGTCTCTCCTCTTTTAGCATCTTCAAAATTCTCAGACTGTGCATCTCCATCTACATGTGCAACTCGTGCATTACCTTCAGGTCTTCTATTCATCCTTCATTGATGTTGCAGACACTTGTATGCTCAATGCCCTTCTTCTCCACATTGGAAATAGGTTCCTCTAAAACCTTCTCTTCCAGGTCCTTGCCCAGGTCAGCCTCTTCCTCTTCATCTTTGCTCACCATTGTTTTGGTCACGAGGGTGGTATGCATTATCTCTACTCTAATTTTGACTGGTGCCAGCTTCTTCACTTTTCTTTGGATCTTCATTTTGGCCTCCATATGATCTTTGACTAGTCCTTCTGCCTTGACCTCTTCCCTTATGCTTGCTTTCGAATCTTTTATTCAGCTTCTCTTCCACCTCCAATGAAAATGGGTATCTGTCTTCTATGGTGGTGATTCTGACTAGGCTCAACTCCTCTTGAATACTTGGCCTCAACCTATTAATGTAATGGGCTTGTTGGCCTCTGCATGGCCTGTCCTAATAGTAATCCTATAAAAATCTTATGTATACTCCTTAATAGACTTGTTACCTTGCTTCAATCCTTGTAGCTTCTTTAGCAACTCCATTTCATAGTCCACAGGAATGAACTTCTTTAGTTTTTCCACCATCCGATTCCATCTGGTAATCTTTCTTTTTCCTCTTCTATTCCTCTCTAACTAGACCTCCTTCCACCAAATATTGGCATGGCCCTTCAACTTTGTTTTTGCAAACTTGACCCATTCTAGGTCCTCCACATCTTCATACTCAAAATATTCTTCCATATCATTGATCCAATGAATAAGCCGTTCCAGATTCAAATCTCTAGAAAGGTAGAAACTTTGATCCTAAGCCTGTTTGTGATATTCAAAAAGGCCCTTAACAACCTAACTTCTACAAGATCTCCTATAACTTCTTGTTCTTCCTCAGATAGCTCTTCTTCAGCTTCATCTTTGCTTTCTTCTCTTGTTCTTGCCTAAAACCTTCTTCGTAGCTCCTCTTGCAATGCATCGATTTGCTTTTGAAGGGCTCTAAAACCATCTTCTATCAAAGTATTTCTCCCAATACAATTTATTCTTGGAGGCATCTTGATCTCCGTAGCAAACCCAAAACCTCAAGTCTTGGTGCAAACTGCCTCACGGTCGGCAATCTATCTACACACTTAAGAACCCTTGCTCTGATACAACTTGATGAAGGGGGTAAATCATAAAACACACAACAAAAGA
This sequence comes from Cunninghamia lanceolata, assembly GCA_027924645.1. Lineage (NCBI taxonomy): Eukaryota > Viridiplantae > Streptophyta > Pinopsida > Cupressales > Cupressaceae > Cunninghamia > Cunninghamia lanceolata. The sequence continues at coordinate 3,003,388 of BSBN01001376.1, forward strand.
AATTGTGCATAGAAAATAGAATGTTCTTTTATTGATTTGGACAACTCATTACATTACAGAAGCTCAAATACAATCAAAGGAATCAATCCTCTATAGTTTGCAACACATTATAGCTACCTTTCCTTAGGCTCTAGAATCTTTAGTCTTTTGTAACCCCAAATCAAATAGGGTTTCTATTTTCCTTCCTATTCTTGACTCTACACTTTCATCCTTACCTCTACTACTCCCAAGGGTTCCCAAAAACGGTCATAAATAGCCCCTTTAGTAGCCAATAGTCAAATTTCAAATTTTACATCTCCCTCCAAAAATAGGTCAACTTCTGGGATCCATAACTTTTCATCCAGGTGTCTGAGTGATGAATTATTTGAAGAAACAGAAATCTCTTTGAGTGTTCTATGTGCTAAGAATGGGCTTTTCCAGTTCTGGGCCATTTTTGGGCTTCTACAAGACCGTTTAGTGCATCAAACTTGAATTTGAATAATTTTTAGGCATTTTTAGAGAAACAACAACTTTAATATCTTTTAGTTCACAAATGATCTTTGCATGATTCCTTCACCAAATGTCTTATTTTTCATTTATGAAGCTTCCTATAATTTTTTGCTTCAATCCGTGCCCAAATGCAAATTTTCCTAAAATGACAATTTTTTATTTTTAGTAGTTTAGAAAAGCTGAAAGTTCTACATCATTATTTGAGTGATTATGGAACCAAAAATACTAATTTTGAAAATAAATTGAAACAACATCAATTATTTTGAAACATCATCTTTTTTGGGTGATGCAAGATTACCCTTACACCACTGGATGCTCCTGGATAACATCCACTTTGTTTCCTTACCTTGAATGTATTTGATCTCAAAATCATAATCAGATATTAAGTCTAACCATCTTCTCTGATGAACATTAAGATGTGGTTGATTAAACAAATATTTAAGTCCTTGATGGTCTATCCTTAACTCAAATGGTTTCCCAAGCAAGTAATGCTACCACATTTGTATTGCATGTACAACTGCTACTAACTCAAGATCATGAGGAGCATAAATTTGCTCATATGTCTTCAACTTTATAGACTCATAAGTAATAACTTGCCCATCTTGAACAAGTACACCACCTAATCCTTCTCTAAGGCATCGATGATGACTACAAAATGACCCTCTAGATAAGGTACCTTTATAATTACTATCATAGTTAGCATCTCTTTTAGGTGATCAAATGGCTCTTGCCACTTTTTTGACCAATCAAATATTTTGCCTTTCCTTTGTAGAGAAATGATGGGATAGAATTTTTTTGAAGATTTAGTCACAAATTTTCTGTAATATCCTGCTAGGCCCATAAAACTATAGACTTCATGCACATTGTTTAGTGTAGGGCACTCCAAAATGGCTTTGATCTTTGTTGGATCTACTACAATTCCCTTAGCTGAAATTACATGACTTAAGTACTATACTTCTTTTTGGAAGAAAGTACACTTTGAGAGCTTTCCATAAAGTTTATGCTTTCTCAAATGCTGAAGAATGACCGCAAATGCTAGAGATGTTCTTCCTCATTTTTGGAATAAATCAAAATATCATCTAGGAAAACAAGGACAAACTTATCCAAACAATCTTTGAACACACTGTTAGATAAGTTCATGAATGTAGCAGGTACATTCATTAGTCCAAAGAATAGGATGATCAATTCATAGTGTGCATACCTCATTCTAAAGGTTGTCGTATGGATATCTTTATCTTTTAAGCTTAACTAATAGTATCCTAATCATAAATAAATCTTTGAAAACACAGTTGTCCCAAGCATTTGATCAAAAAGATAATCAATATGGAGCAATAGGTACTTGTTTTTTATCATTTCTTGTTTAGCATACGATAGTCTATACATAGGCACAATGTGCCATCTTTCTTTTTAACAAAAATCACTAGCTCTCCCTAGGGTGAAACACTAGGTCTTATGAATCCTTTTTCTAGCAATTCCAGAATTATATCAATTGATAAATCAAAATCTCTCCTAGGAGGTAATCTAGGTAATTCATCTAGAAATACATTCTCAAAATCTCAAAGAAAGGGATATTTCCCAAAGTCTTATCTCTCTCGATCTAGAGATTCATCTTCATCCACTCCTTAGAGTTTTTATGATTCATAATACATTAAATCATCTTGAAAGACAGACTCTTTGTGATAATCTATTTTCTCCATTTTGATATAAAATAGTTGACACCCTTTTCATTGGGCTCTCTTCAATGGTAAGGTAGATATTTGCCTTAGCTTGACCTCTCTAATAGTACCTTGCAGAAAAACTCTATTCCCAAGGTCATCTAGGCATTCTACTATTTTAGAAAAACAATCCACCTTATCCCTATGCCTCCATAACCAATTTATTCCAAGGATGACATCATATGATCCTAAGGGGGCTACATAAAGGTTTACTTCAGTTGAAAAGCTTAGGAGTTCAACCTTAGCTGTGAACAAACATTGCTCTACCTAAGCCGTTCTCTGGTTAGCATACTCTACTGACCATGATTTTTTCATATAACTAGCTCTTCTAGATATCTTATTCAAAACTTTTGGAGAAATAAAACATTTAGTGGCACGAGTATCTATTACAAATGAAATTGGAATATTAAACAATGTACTTGTGGTTTCAATTGGAGTAATTTAGTACACCACCTATCGGTTATCCAGTGCTACATGGATTTTCTATTGGAAAGCTACTTGTTACGATGGTAATGGATTTCCTTATGATTGAGTCCTTTGTGTATTATTAGGATGCTAATTGGTCATCTCCATATGAAAAACACCTTCTTGGTGGTCCTCACCTTTCAAAAGGCTTTCCTAAGTTATCTCCATTCTTCCTAGACTTATTGTTTTTGTTTTTCTTATCACCCCTAGAGTCATTTTGATTGTCCCTAAATCCTTTATCACCTTTCCTTTTAAAGTTCTTCTTGTTACCCTTTTTCTTCAATGATTGGGAGGATTGTGACCAATTGAACTTTTTACTATAATTTTCCATATATGAAGATATGGGTTTTAGCTTTTGCTCCTGTTTAATGGCTTTCTCATAAACCTGGTCCATAGTAGTGGGACCATGCACATCTACCTCACCTCCAATTTGGGAATTTAATCCCATAATGAACTTTTGGATATGAAACCTCTTATCCTATTGGTATTGAGTAACATACTTAAGGAGATGGGTAAACTTCTCCCAATACTCATTTATGGATGAGTCACCTTGTCCTAGGTTTTGGAAGTCTATGAGCTTCTGGTCAAAATAGAATTGTGGCAACCATCTTTGCTTGAAGAGTTCTATAAACTTTTCAAAAATTAGACTCAAGGAGCTCAATCTCAGCCCCATCTTATTCATCCACCAAGTGGATGCTTCACTAGCCAATTGATATGCTCCCCATATAGCTTTGGTTATTTTGGAATAGTTCCTTATTTCAAAATATTTTTCATTTCTGTGAGCCATGCCTCCGTAGCATCTTTGCTCACAATTCTATCAAATTTTGGGGGTGTGACTTTCTTCATGTCCTTGGATAGTTTCAGATCCAAATGGCTCCTCTTTTCCTCATCTTGTCTCAATTTTGAGTTATTCTCTCAATGCACACTTTGGGTGGTGTGTTTATAATGACCTTCATCTTCACCCGTCTTCATGTTCAAGTCTACTCTGACCTTGGACCTCTTTCTCTAAATTTCCAATCCTTTCTCTTGTTTCATGGATCATTGCAAGAATTTGGTTTAGTTTTGCATCAAAGTTGCTAGAAGGTTGCCCTTCCTCTTGGCTATCGCCATGACTGGTTTTGGTTCAAACCGTGCTAAAATTCTACTTCTTCTGAAGTATTCATGTTAAGAATTCAATTAGTTTTTGATACAATTGAATTTATTCATAAACATAAGTCCATTATCATTTATACAATCTTAAAAATAAAGGGGAATTTTTGCCCAAATTGCAAAATTGTATTATAGTATCTATAGATCACATAATTTCCATCATTTATTACAAACTTTAACATCTTGCGACTGCAAGTCCCTATTAGAAAGGGGAATCTTCCTAAGTTCATCCTCATCCTTGAGGTTTAGAAAATTAGACTTGGAAGGTGGATGTACTTGTAGGTACTCATCCATAACTTCCTGACTAATTACAGGGGCATTAGGACCACATCCAAATGGTAAGTCCTTATGTGTAGAGGGTTTAATTAGTTTACCCTCAATGATAGGAACAATAGCCTTAATTGCTTTGTCCTTCTTTTCCTTCTCCTACTTGATATGCTTAATAGCGTCAGTGAAGGTCTCAGTGTCAGTTAACCATGCACCTTCAATGTAACTATTTTTTCCTAGGCTTTTCATTCTTTGGGTTCTCTCCCTCATAGCCTTTAGTTAAAATCCATTTCCTGTTACCTTATTCCTTGGGGTCAATCTTGTTCTTACCATTCTAGAAAAATAAGATTCAAACATTAGCAACTGTTAATGTCCGTGGAAGATAATATGCAGTGATCTCATAGGTCCATGCATTGAACCTAGTAACTCTAATACCATATGTAACATGTCTTCTCATATTACTCAATTTTACTCATCAAAATTACTGGAAAAGAAAATGATAAACTCATGCATTGGTTTACTAACAAATAACATTTGCATAATCAAGTATGTAAATGGCATATCTTTTCTAAATATTTTTACAACCTAAAAATTACAACAAATTCAAAGATAGGACTCTAGTGAAATCTTTCACTTTACAAATAAATTATTTTGATCATGGCAATAAGAATAAGTTTACATAAATTTGATTGTCAATGTCATAATATGGAATGTACTACATCTAGAATCTTGATATTTATCTTCATAAGTCTCAACTTCTCCTCGACTTGGGAAGGAGAGCATCACTCAAGCACATTTCCTCCAACCGTAGACTGGTAGTCACCCACACAACTTCCTTCTTTGAAGAGGCCTTACCCTTCATGAAGGGAATATATATAAGGAACCAAGAAGTTTTTTCCATCTGAGTTTCTAGTGTTGTATCCTACATAATGAACATGGTCATACAACTATAGATCCCTTCTAACTAAGTATGACACTATTGGACAATTATGCAAATCTAGAGCACATTGAATTGACAAATGTAGTACTTTGGCCAAAGATTCATTATAACTAGATGTTTTGCAGTTAATATAGTTAAAAGTTCATGCACGTTTAACTGGACTTAGAATCTATCTCATTCTATAGTGATTTTTGTTTCACCAAATCTAGTCATGGCATGCTTAAATAAATTTCACCCATAGTCCTCCCAACTTAGATTTGTAACTCTGATTTATGGAATACAATACCAAAGATCATTCATATTTAGGTCTTAATCTTTCAAAAAAATCTCTTTGTACAACTATGATCTGTAATCTATCACTCCTTGTCACTTTATTCCTTGTTTCAAAGGTTTATATATTCTTGATTTTTAGTGACTAGTATTGATATAGAGAATAGTTGTGTCTATAACTTCATAAGTTCATCCAAGGTACTTAACTTGGTTCAAGTATTTTTCTCTAATCCACATCGACAATAAATTATCTACTTTAACTTGACAACATACTTGTAAGAAGAATTGTATGTTTATTAGGCATGTTTGGGATAGTCTTAGAAAACTACCTATTTTAGTCCCTTCATACAAAATGATATTTAAAAACCCTTGTCATATATAAAAATATAACTTGACATACATCATAATACCAACTTTAATACTCAACTTCTATTTAAAACACTTACCAAATCATGGCTAAGTAGTTTTCATTGTGTGACATGGTTTTTTGACCACAAGTCCCTTCTAGACTGCCATAACATTGGTCGAGTTGGTACCATAATGGGGCACAAAAGACTCTATTAATTACAATAATATATTTACATGATAATCATTATTCTACTCTTGAGCTAACAATAATATATTATAGTTATGGGACTCAAAAGTCCATCATCTTGAAATTTGGCACTTGAGAGTTTAAGTCTTGACCCCATTATCTTGTCCAAGAACCATCTTGTTTACTACTACAAGTTGTTTTCTTTGAAAAGAGATTAACATATTGGTCTAAAAAATATAGTTTTCTGCCTTATCAAACTTATAAAAATATAGTATTATTGAAAGGTTTACTTCAATCTAAAGCTGCCTATAATATTGTTCATCTAAGAAAAAGATTGCTTATTAAACTCAAAGCTCCCTTGTATGTCATTACTAATGTTCTACCAAAGGTTAGACAATAACTTGGCTTTTCATGACATAAAAAATATTGTCTAAGAAGATTAATTTCATATTACTATTGAAATCTAACTCTGGTTTCATAAAAGAGTTTAAGATTCTTCAAGTATCAACGTAAATGGTTGATATCGATGGCATTTATTTAATATAGTTAAGAAAAGATTCTTAAAATCTCCCATCTATCGACTAATTGATAGCATGATAATATTATATATCTAAGTGCCTCTATTTTGTTGTAGCTACAAGGCATACTGAATAAAGAATGCATATATCATATAGATATCAGCTTTGTAGCCATTAGATAACACTACAAAGAATACAAATTTTATACTGTTATCGGCCTTGTTAAGCCATAATATATGTTACTCTCACCAAAAATACAGATTTCATAATGTTATCAACCATCTTAAGTCGTAAGATAAACTCTCACAAATGTTATAAATATTGACAGCAATAGAAAATATTTCAACCCATGTATATCCACGGCTATATCAAAATGTACCTGTTCTATGATAAAATATAGACCTTCCTCTAGCACTTCGAATTATTCCCCATGTGTTTTTCATGTCGTCTCCTCCCCTCCTCCTATGCTCTCGACATGATTTTATATCAAAAAACCAAAAAAAACCATTCAAAAGAATTGCATGTTAATCTCACCACCCCACAGGATAACTACCAACTTCCTAAGAATCTTCCTTTCCCAACCATGCAATGCTACAGTTGTTCTTCTTGAGCAAGAATAACTCCGATCAGTAATGGTGGATTATTCTCCACTCACTCCACAATAATTTGGACTAATTGGTATGTGCCCCATTATGTAAACCTAGTGGTTTGCATATAATAGAAAGCTTATCACAAAAGGTAAATGTTTAGAACTTAATAACCATATGTTCTTCAACAATATAGTGATATAGTAATAAATAAATATAACATATCAACATGATGGTAGTAATACCATAAGTATGAATGTGGGGAAAAATCATCATACGAACAAATGCATGTATGGGGTTAAGATTTTCTCCTCCCTCACACCCTTGCATAGACATTCATATAACTAAATTGATACTCATGGGAAATTTTATATATATATCAAGAATTTCTAACAAAAGAAAATGATTAAACTCTAAACATCAATAATATTCCCTAAACATTTCTCAACCAAATCAAATGAAGTTTAACATCAGAAAACTTTTCCTTAATGACAAATCGACAATGATATATATATAAGGAATTTCCAAAAAAAGGAAATGATTAAAATCTAAACATCAGTAATGTTCCTTGAACATTTCTCAACCAAATCAAATGAAGTTTGACATCGGAAAACCCTTCCTTAATGACAAATTGACAATGATCAAATTGAGATTGACTCAACAAGGAGAGTCAACTATTACATACCCTGTCTTGAGAAGGTTTACTAAATATACGACTTGGAACTCAAATGGAAAAAATTGTCTCTTTCAAAACATCTATTCCCTTCTCTCCAATGATGCTCTCCTGCCTTTCTCAAAGGTGGAAATCTATTTACTGGTTACACTCACAGTCACACAAACTATGATTAGTGTATCATCAGTAAATTCTTATACATCATACTTAAATAATCTCAATAACATTTAATCTCATATCATATTCGATGCACTAAATCATAATTCATAAATAAATGATTTATCTTGACATTTTCGTAAATGCTAAATCATTAATCCATGATAACTTATCCACTAATTACATGAAAGTAAAACTAAAGCATAGTCAAAGTTTGGGGATGTACCATGGACATTGTGATGATAAGGTAGAGTTCCTGAATATGTATTGATGTTGTGGAAGTTGGTATTGTTGTTGTAAGGAGGTAAAATAGTTGTGTAAAGGCTGAAGTGATCAACATTCAGTTTTTTAAGTACATTGAGATAAGTTGTGCAAAAATTGTAACTGTTCAGGGGAGTTGCAGCTTCCTTTGAGTTGTAGCCCATAAATAATATTGTAATATTTTTTTATTTGTGAGGCTAGATTTGGACAGTAGATCTAAGTAGCTTGCTCATTGTGTTTTTCCCTTCTTGGGTTTTCCATGTAAATCTAGTGTTATGGTTGTGTACTTTTGTGTTCTTATATCTCTTATGATTTAAATGATTAAATTATCTTGAATGCTTCTTAAAGAAAAGTAATTTGATTATGTACTTATTCACCCCCCATCTCAGTACTTCTATGTGTTTAACAAGTAGATCTTAAAGATCTCAATATCAATTTAGTTTTCATACGTATCTAGGGTTGATCCTTACAAAAAGGCATTGGAACCATATTAGGATTCTCTATATATAGAGGTGTAAAAATGACAGTGCATTGGCTAGAAGAAGTGATACACCATTATAAGCGAATGTGATAAGGGTCAATAACCTCAAAATTAAATGACTTGATAATTAGCTAGCCTTGGAATTTGGTACATCACCATTGTAGCATGTAAGCATTCTCATGATGTGCATAATCATCATTTCCAATGTGTCTTGAGGTAGAAGTATCCAAATTAAATGTAGTTCCATATAAATTCCTCTTAGGACCAGTAAAAAAGTAATACCAAGATTCATGCAAGTTTCAAATACTTCATGCATCATCTGAACAAGGTAGTATTATATAATGAACAATTTGAAATCAATCCATCTAATCTCCTCAAGATGGAACATAAGGATCAACTAAAAATTATATGGAACATGTAGGACATTATATTGGAATTATGTTCCCAACCATAATCCATGTTCTTCAAAATTAGCTTCCACGTAGCTTATTGTATGTCAATTGTGATTGCTAAATTATAGACATGAAGCTTTAGACTAATATACATAAGTGCACTAAGTTGTTGTGCGACCGACTTGACACACATAACTCAAAATATTTGGAAACTAGAGAAGTACTAGTACAAAAAAACAATTATTAAAAGAAGATATTTTGGGTTGATGTAAGATAGATCTTACACCTTGAATGCTCCTACATCAATACTTATTAGTATCACCTTATTTTTTTACATTTTGTTTATGTGTTTATGTATTTGAGTTGAGTTGCTTGGTTTTGATAGCCATTCATTTGACTCTGAAGCCTTGCCCTACAACATTTTTTTATTAGAGTGATGTACACTTTGTATGGTGGAATTGATCTCATGACATCTGAGAAAACTCATGTATAGGGTATATTCATAACTATAGAGATTTCTAACTTATAGTTGATAATACTAGCAAGAAGAGTTGCTGCTTTGGTTCAAGTTGGGATTTCTAATGTTGTAGGGACTTTAGATGGAGTCACTTAAGTGTTAGAGAGGATGTAAATAGAATGGGTAGAATGGAAAAAGATTAGAGGTGAGAGTAAATCCAACATGAAGATGTATATAGTATTAACAATGGAGAAGAAAAATTTTGTAGGCCTTATCAAGGATTGGATGTGGTCATTAGACGGATTTATTGATTGCTGTACATCATTGAATGTAGAAGATTTGGTTTGGAGGGGTTTTTGGATTCAAAATGTCAACCCTAATTTTAGTAAAGGGATTCCCTTTCAAGAGGATGAATGAGTTGAAGAACACAAGTGTGCTCTCGAAATGGATGAAATTGATAGTTAGTAAAATTGTTACAAATGAATGAAAATATGGATGTTAAGAGGGTTAGTTGTGGATAATGGATGGGAGTAGTGATGATTAAGAAAAAAAGGTAGTTAGCTATCAAGGGAAGATAAATGAATGAATGTTAGTGATAAAGAGAGAAGAAGGGGGGAATGAGAATGAATGATTAATTATTTCCCATGTATTAGGATCTATATTTGAGGATGGAGTGATGGGTAATGATTGAAGGTATTTGGATGTGGTTATGTATGATGAGAAGGGAAGATAGTAATTGCATGTATATGCAAAGAATCATTGAGAAGATTCTAAATGTGTTGAGAAACTATGTTTCTGTAGCATAAAAGAGGATGCACTAGGATATAAAGATCAAGGTGGTGTGGTGTTTTATGCATAAAAAAATGATTCAAAATAAAGCAAAACCAACAAAAGGTAAATGACAAAACACGATGTAAACAAGACAAGAAAAATTAAAAAAGCAATGAAATAGAGATATCCTAATGAATATGTCCATGCGACACAACAAGGTATGATGGACCATGGTGCGTTTGGTGGAGTATGTAGATGGGATGATATACAAAAAAGACATAAACACACACACACAGAGAAACACAAAAACACTAAGATATACAAATAAACCAAAGATTATAGGAAAACATGTAGAAAACATCAGACCATCTTGAATGATGCAATGTTAAATCTGAGGGGCTTTAAGGAAGGTATGATAGAGGTGATTGTTGAATGTGTAGGGATAGGCTAAATATTAAAAATAGCTATTAAAAATTTAAAGCAACCAAGCTATTAAGTGGAAAATATAAAATATGAAAACTATAATTATTCTATCTAAAATGATTAAAACTAAATGATTAAAAAAAGAAGAAATCAACTAAAATATGAAAAATTTAGAATCTAAAATTTAAAAGTTTAAATTAAAATCTAATTTATTAAAAACTTAATAGGCTAATATATAAAATTAAAATCTAATTTATGAAAAGTTTAAAAATTGAATCTACAATAGTTAAAATCTAATTGAAGAAAATTTGAAAAATCAAATTAATAAAAGTTAAAATATAGTCCATTAAAATGGTAAAAAAAAAGTTAATATAAGACAAATTGAAATACAGTTTATTAAAAATCTAATTTAATAAAAAAACTACAAATCCAATCTAAGAAGCTAAAATTTAATAGATTAAAACTAGAAAATGAAAAAGAAAAATTTAAGCTATTAATTATCTAAAATCTAGAAATTTAAGAAATTAAATTAGTAAGAACGTAAAATCTTCCTAGTGAAAATATTAAACTACTAAAATGAGTGAATTTTTTAAAAATATATATTTACATTTTGTTTAAATAAAATGTACCAGGTAAGAATGTAGAGGGGGGAAATCTAAACTAAAAATGTAAAAGGCAAGATAATAGACTACCTCTACCTCAAATTGGAGCATGAAAGAAAAGGAAACTAGACGAATGCAAACCAAATGAAACTTACTCTTTTCTTGATATGATTGATGGCTCCCAATGATGAATGATTAATGATAATTTGCTTTGTTGAGTTGCTCTTATGACTCCTCAGTATGAGAGCATGCACCTACAAATATTTCTTGATGTCTTAGATGAGGGAGGGACCCTAGTTTTATAGATTTGAGATAGAGGAATAGAGGGTTAGGAATCATTTGGATTGGACAATAGGATTGAATGACAAAAAATTAGGGAAAGATTAGAAGTTTCTAGGAAATTCTATAAGGATGAATGGTTGAAATTAAATATTAATGGATGGATAGGATTAAATGAGAAAAAGGATGGAAGTTTGAAGGAAATAAATGGATGGATATGTTTAAATGAGAAGAATTGGGGCAAGGATGGAAGCTTCTAGGGATTAACCATATGTGAATTGCTACGATTAAAAGATGTAGTATGGAAATGAGTTGTGGAAATGTAAAGTTAACCTAACTTTTATGGGAGTGTCTAGGTTCAATGATCTAGAAAAGCTTTACTTAGTCATGTGCCTCCTTAGGTAGTCATGTGACTAGTTTAATTTTTAATTAATCTATTTGTGGATAATGGATAAAAATGAAATTAACTAGGATAAAATGGGGATTAAAATAGAATTTTTAGACTAAATAATAAAATTATTTTATTAATTAGTGGAGTGGGATGTGGGAAAATTAGATTAATTAAATAAGTATAATTAAGTTGGTGATAGAATGAATGTTAAATGTATAATCCTAATTAATTAGATAAATATAATTTGTCTAATTAATTAGTATTAAGATGAATCTAGTTAGGATGGGATTAGGATGGTGTCTAAAGGTGTTGAAGATGTCGAAAAGCGATGTTAGAGGTTTGGAACATGATGTGTTCAAATTCAGGTGTCTACATAACATTATACTATTGTAATATTAATCTACGAACTAAAGATTATAACTTAGGCACCTAGTATTATAGAGTGAAATTTTTTAGTGCACTTAATGTTTGCATTGTTTATAAAAAATATAATTTGAATGTAGTTTTTTATAAAATTGACACTATAATTTAGTTTCTAAAAAATGCTAAAAATAAATTTTAGGGGGGCTCCATTTTTCCCATTTTGATAAATATACTTTTGAAATAAATTTTCAAAGTCTTGTTTACTGAAAATGTAATTATTTCAATGACCCACCACTTTTGTCTCAACTATTTACATGAGATAGAAATTGATAGACTTGTTTTGATATGGAATCTCTCATCTAGTACGTCATATTTTTATCAAAATATTTTAACAATTTTTAAAATAATTTCTTGAGAAGACAATCAACCTTATATTTTGGTGTTGATGATCTTCGTTTAGTAAAAATAAGAAAAGAAAATTTAAAATATTTATTAAAACATTAAAATTTTTATATTTTTGAAAACTACACTTATAGATCTATGAAAGGATATATTTTGTTTTTTTTAATTTTATTTATGTGAGTTGGAGTTGTGAAGACATAAAGCTTTTAATAATAAGTGTTTAAAATAAATTGGTACAAAAGTGATGCTACATATGCATCTAGTGGACACTAATCTAATTTAATTATAGATGAATGTTGTGAAAGTTATGGCTTGAATCTAATTTAGTTGGAATGAGTCTAGATAAAACATATTTTTGACCAGAATTGATTTTAAGTTAGAAATTCTTAAATTTACTTGTATTGATAAGTCGGCCTAAAGTGGGACACATCTTAGAACTTCCACCCTACAATAATATCCTAATATTTAACTAGAACTTGCAAAGTGTACAACAAGCATAGTGTTAACATTTTTGCACTTTTTGTATACACTAAGAGAGCATAAATTGCCATAGATAATTCCTTACATCAAATAGACTTATTTGTGCTCACTGATTTACTGAATAAATTTCTAATATTCTCCAAAGTGTCAACCTTCTATATCATGACCTTCTTCCTTTCTACCATACTGTTGGTGATTGTTTTGATGCAATCATAACAATTAAGTTAAAATTCACATATAATGAACTGAAACTATACTTGAAAGATAAGAAGGAATCGTTTAAGATTCACTTAATCCCAAGTCTACAGTGGTCAGGTCTTGACCTGTTGGTCAAATTCAGTTGGTCAATGTGAAGCTGTAATGTTCAAGGGGCCTTACATAATTTAAGGTTGCTTGTTAGTTAACTGGACTCAAACTATGCAAAAAGATCATGAATACAGCAAGTTGTCTATTCCTTTTGCATGAAAATGTTTCTGTGCTGCAAATCTTTTAATGATTTTCTTGAATTATTGTAGCTTTCTTCTTTATACATTTATGAAAACTGTCTACCTTTAACTCTGTTATGCATGCTCTTCAAATATGAGACAAATTTCCTTTAGATTTCTGTGTTTTCAACTAAATATTTCGGATGGGTTGGGAAAAGTTAGAGAGATCTAATCTAAACTCCATTTTAATCTACCAAAGGATCTAATTGTCCTATTATGCACTATGTAAGTCATACAGCAATTTGGTCAAATCCATAGTAAAAAACCTTAAATGTATATTCTGAGCATTTTCACAAACATACATTTAAAATTGCAAGCTCTGAAAGAAAATATTTCAAAACACAAAGAAGAGTAGGAGAACACTCAGAAGATAGATGCAGAACTCCAGATTCTATTGTATTAGAAACAAACAGTCATACATGATTTACAATATTGGAATGACTCTTAGTTTCATTGATCAAACTACAGAGAACTTACAAGCTTTACAGATACATTAAGGAAGCCAGACATTCCATGCACACCTTACTGTAGACAAACAGGTGACCTCCTTCTTCTACCTCTAGACTACACTAAGCTAGCTACTCAAATCCCTGTGTATTCCTAAAATCCCTGTTGTAAAGTATTATAGTGTAGAGAGGCACAATATAAAGACTTTCTGATTGTCCTCACTACAGCAAAAAAAACCCTAACTAAACCCTGGTTCAAACCCCTGGTTACAACAATAAATGTAGGTGAACCAGTTCTATAAAATACCTCTGAGCAGTGTCAAATCTGGGCAAAAAAATGCCCCTTTTGAGAAGCCCTAGCAGCTTAGTAGTAACTTCTGTTGTCTGTCGTGATAATGTCTTCAGCTGTATTTTGTCCTTATCAGTGAATGGCCCTTTGACTTCCTTGCCCTTCATCTTTATTTCTTGCTCCTGAGAGATCAGATTTTCTTCCTCTGAGTGATGTCACAGCCATAAATTCTAGCTCCTCGCTCAACTACAAGTTTGCAAAATAGACAAATCAACAATAAGTATTACATTTATCAAATGAACAGCAGGAAACCAAAATTTCTATTTAAATCAAGGTGACTGTGCAAAATGTGGAAATCGGGTCCAAAAAACCCTATAACCGCGTTCAAAATGCACACAGACATCCAAAATGTCATGGGTCAACCACCGTCGACTAAAAAAAATGCCATGGGTGCCAAAAAAAGTGTTTAAAATTCCTATCGCTTTCCTTTTCCCGCCCATTGGCAAGAGAATCGCCATCGGCGAGCCCAAAAAATACCTTGGCTGATGTTCGTTGTTTGGCCGATGGCCTTTACTTCTTTCTATCAGACTGAGATCGCACATCGGCTAGTCATAAACTTCCTCCGTTGATCACTGTTGTTTGGCCGATGGACTTTATCTCTTTCCATCGGCATGTCCTTGCCCATCGGCGAAAGCATAAAGCGTTGCTCTAATAGTTGTTGGTTATGCCGATGCCCTTTGCATCGGCGTGAGTGCTTTCATCGGCAAGGGTTTGGGAGGTTATCTCGACCGTTGTTGGTTATGCCGATGACCTTTTATCAGCGTAAGTGTTGCCAACGCCGTATATCTAATGTTCGATTGGTGTGAGACCCTCCCTCAGTGTGACCATTCCAAAGGTTGCCGATAATGCAAGTTATACCGATGGCAAAAGCTTCATCGGGGAGACCACATGCTTCGGCGAGATACATCCAAGCTCACCTGACATTGAATGTTAGGCCAATGACCACTTGTCATTGGCAAGACCATATGCTTCAGGGTGACAATTTCAAACAACTCTGATATTGAATGTTATACCGATAGGCATCTATCGGTGAGAGACCTCCTTTCGGTGAGATAGAAACAAACTCAGCTGATGGGAATAGTTATATTGATAGCCAAAGGCTATCGGGGAGACACGGCCCGTCGGGGAGAGTTACGAATGTTCAGCCGACGTTGTAAGTTATGCCGATGACTATATCATCGGCGAGAGACACCCCCTCAGGAAGCCTTTTTCAAAGGTTGCCGATATCAAATGTTAGGCTGATAGCCAAAGGCTATCGGGGAGACATACCCCATCAAGGCGGGCTATCCAAACTCTGCCGATGGTCATGAGTTACTCTGATGGCGAAAGGCCATTAGAGAGAGAGAACACTATCAACGAGGGAATTCTGAAGTTGGCTGATCATGGATGTTATGCCGATGACTAAGTCATTGGGAAGAGACACGGCCTCGACGAGACTATTTCATACACTGCCGACAGTGTTGGCTACACCGATGGCAAAAGGCCATCGGTGAGAGACTCCACTTCGGCGAGAAAATTCAAGGTACTGCCGATGACAAAAGTTACTCCGACGGTGCCCCTTCTACACACAATGTATACCTCCTTGTAAAGTATTAAGGATTGCATGAAATATTTCTTTATGCCCAATACCAAATGTATTAACTTTGTAAAATAACCACTTGGGTTTGCCATTTTAAGTGCACCTGCATTTTCCTGTCGAACAGACAATTGTGAGATACAGAGTGGAACTCAGACAAAATTCTCTTTAACCTAAAATCCACTAAGCATGCATACTTCAAAATTTTAACCGAATGCCAACAAGGAAAAAGATGAACAACTGACTGTGTATCATGCAAAACCTAATAGTACATTTTACCAAAATGATCCTATCTTGCAAAATATGGCGAATTTCAAGATGGTTCAAAAAGCAACCCTAGCTCATTTTTCACAAGGAATCCAACCACATCATGCACTGGTACAAAACATATAATTTTCTCTATTTTTAACAAGGTTTACAAATTTTGACTCTTTTCCCCTTACCACCAAACAGAACAACACAAGCAGAAGTGAAAAAAAGCAAAGCAACAGCAGGGGTCCTCATTTTGCTAAGCAGCAAAATGGGGCGTGTTGTGAACATCACAACAACTAGCAACCAAACAAAATAATTAAATTCAAAGCATTCAAGAAAACTAGATGGAATAAATCCATAACTTCTGACTATCTTTCCTGCAAATCATTATTCAGCTTGAGACTTAAGGCATTCAATAAGGGTGCATGAATTTTCATTTTCAGTTTAATTGTGTGCACGTGATTAATTATCCACATCTTGAAGATTGGTTAAACAAACCAGTGACTGACATTAGCCTACGTTGTTGAGGATATTCCCTCCTAGCCAACCGGAGAGAGCCTTGCTGCCAGCGAGCATTCATAGCCCCGACAAGGTTATCGTTACAATTCTCCTAAGTAGAGCCCCTCTGCCAGCGAGCGTCTATAGCCCCGCTAGAGTTACTTAGATGGCTTAATCTAAATTTTTAGTATAATCCGCTTTATTCATTTTTATTTTATATTTTATATTTTCTAATTTTTTTGAAAGAGATTTCACTAGATATAGCAATTTGTTGCTTCATGATGCAAGGAGTGAACACTTGCCTAAATTAAGCTGAGAATTGTAATGGTAGCAAGGGTGACCTCAGATTTTTCACCTAATATCTACACTGGTAGGTTCAACAAACCCAAGGATTTTAGGTGTGTCATTGTGAGAAACCTCTTTTGAATTCTCAATCACATTTATTGAATACGAAATTTCAGAAGCTAAACAACTCTCTACATTCACAACAGTCACAAAAAGTTATGTGCAAATTGCAAATGATTAACTTGAACACCCCAAATTTTATACTGTTTTGGATGGTTGCTAGTTTGCCCCCTAATACTCTAAAGGAAAACAAAGATCCCTACTGAGGAGACAACCAACAAACAACAAATAGACTGTACAAAAGGCAAGAGAAGACAAAACTATACAAACATACAGAAACAGAAAACAAAGCTATATAAACAGCCAACCCAAAAAAAAGAAAAAACAAAAGAAGAACTATACATTACTTACACTATTTACACCAAAATGGACTGCCCTTTACCTCAGGCCTGGAAGTAGTGTTTCAAATGTTGGCCATTAACTAGCAATGGCACCTCTTCTCCAGTCAAGGTCTTAAGTCTAAATGTGTTATCTCCTATTATTTTTGAGACTTGTAATGGACCTAGCCATAGTTTATCAAATTTTCCATGGCTTCCCTTCTTTTCATGTGCTTTGTCCCAGCACAGCACTAAGTCTGATGTCCCAAATGTTTTGACTCTTGCCCTTTTATCAAACCACCTCTTGACAACCGCTTGGTGCTTGGCAAACTTCTCAATGGCTTGACCTCTTTTCTCATCTAATTGTAGCATTTGTACTATTCTGGCTTCCCTATGGTTATTGAAGCCTAGATACTCATTGGCAAACTTCCAGGTTCGTATTCTCAGATTTACTGGAAGTATGGGATTAGTCCCATAAACTAAATGATAAGGTGTGCTACCTAAAGCTATTTTAAACTTGGTCCTCTCTACCCACAATGCATATCTTAACAGGGTATTCCACTCTCTAGGACTCTTTGCAATTAACTTCTTGATTATGTCTAATAAAATTTTGTTCATTGATTCAGCCAATCCATTACCTTGAGGGTAATAATTTGAAGAAAACCTTAAAATAATCCCGTATTTAAATGCCCATGTAAAAAACTTTAAAGAAGAGAAAACAGATATCACATACCAATGAATAGGGAGTTCCAAACTGGGTAATGATGTTTTCTTCAAGGAACTTGATAACTACCTCAGTTGTGGAGAATTTGCAGCAGGTAGCCTCAGTCCACCTTGTACAATACTCTGTCACTGTCAGTATAAATTTGTGTCCTATAGAAGAAGGAGGATTAATGAATCCAAAAAAATCCAAGCCCCAGTGTGCAAACAGTCTTGATTCAATCACAGGTTGTAGTGGATTGGCTTGATTTCTCCCCTTATCTATTGCAGTTTGATAGGTGTGGCAACTTCTGATGTGACTCTTAGTATCTTTAAACATTGTGGGCCAGTAATAGCCCGCCCTCAGTATTTTGTGTGTCGTGGCTAGATGGGAACCATGACCGGTTCCGTACTTGTCATGCAATTCTGTCAACACTTTATCTGCTTTAGTTCTATTTAGACTTCTCAAATAAATTCCATCATGGTTCTTCCTGAATAGAAGACCTCCTTGTACCATATATTTCTGTGCCTTAACCTTCAAAGCTCTCCTTTGAGAAGCTTTCATCCTATTTGGGTACTTTCCAGCTATTAAAAAAGTGTTTAAATCTTCATACCAGTCTGATGCATTCTGGGAATTCAATACATACTGCTATTTTATCAAATTTAGATTTGTATTTGCTATTGTTTACACCAATGCCTGCCCTCTGACTAGCTTCATGGGAACAATTTCCATGTCAAATTCTTGTAGCGTGGTGATCCATTTGGCTCTCTTTTCTGCAGGTTTGTTCTGCATCAGCAACATCTTTACCGCTACGTCTGGCACTATGGCTTTGATCTGGCTACGCAAAATGTAATGTCTAAATTTTTTCACAACCCTCATCAATGCAAATGCTTGTCTCTCAGTGTCTAGATATCTCAGCTGTGCATCCTTCAAAGGTGCGCTCATAAATGCTATGGGCCTTTCTTCATTGTTTTCACCTTTATGTGTCAAGGCAACTACGACTGAATGAGAAGATGCAAAGGAGTATATGTAAAATGGGCATGTCTAGTCCGGACTTGCCAATACAGGAGCATTAGAAATTGCTTCCTTGATATCTTCAAATGCAGCCCTGGCCACAGGCGTCCATTCCATCTGCGCATCCTTCTTTAACATGGCATTTAACGGCTGCACGATCTCTACAAAACCTATTATAAACTTCCGAACAAAGTTAATTTTACCAAAAAATAATTTCAACTCTTTCCTACTATTTGGCATTTGCAAATTTTTTATGGATTCTATTCTATCCGGATCAATTGAAATTCCACCTTCAGAAATGACATGGCCTAATAATTTACCTTCAGTTACACCAAATATACATTTCTTAGGATTAAGGGAAATCCCATACCTTTCACATCACTTGAGTATTTTCCTGAGATCTTCAGCGTGGGTGGATGCATCCTTGGAATACACAGTCAAATCATCCATATACACAATAATGCACTTACCTGATAATCCATGGAATGCAATGTCCATGGCTCTTTGAAAAGTGGCACCTGCATTGATTAGACCAAAAGGCATTCTCCTATATGTATAATTTCCCCATTTGCAAGTGAAGGTGGTTTTTAGTCTATCTTCTCTATCGATTAAGACTTGGTTATAACCTGAAAAACCATCTAAAAAAGACATCATCTTTGCCCCATTTACTGCTTGTAGCACTTCATCTATTGGAGGTAGAGGATAATTATCCCTTTCAGATGCTGTGTTTAAATTTCTAAAGTCTACGCATAACCTAATGTCTTCATTTTTCTTCCTCACTGGTACTAAGTTAGCTACCCAAATTGAATGTCTGACTGGGAAAATTATCCCAGCAAATAGCAATTTTTTAACCTCCTCAAAGATTAAAGGCTCTAGAATGGCGTTCACAGGCCTTTGTTTTTGCCTGAATGGTTTAACTTCTGGTCTTAAAGGTATTACGTGAGTTATGATGGATGTATCGTATGTTTTCAAGTCTTCATACGTCCATGCTATTACATGTTTATATTCTTTCAGAATGTCTAAAACCTCTTTTCTAATTTTCTCAGAGCAAGCCTTTCCGATTAGTACATTTTGTGGATTTTGCTCTGTCCCTAAGTTGTGTAAATCACACGTACCCCCTTCTATTTTGGGCAAGTCCTTCTGTCTTATTACCCCATTGAAGTCAAAGATATGTTCTAGTTCAATTACTCCTTTGGGTAAAAAGTTGCTCTTCAAGTTGATTATATCCTCTTCGTCCCATGTTGTTTTAGGCCTTTCTTGTTCATCAATGATTTGGGCCTCAAATGCCTCGTTACAAGTCAGAAAATCAATAATTTGTTGATTCCCCCCAAATACCTGAAAGTGTGTAACATTGTCTGGGATACTGGACACATTAACTAGCTCAACAACAAATCATCTCAATCCTGATAGTGTTAAGGGTTCTAGTGTGCTAGCAGCAACTGCTAGTGCATCTAGTCTGTGGTTCAACTCTCTAGGGATGTGCTCTATGTTGAATGCATCAAATGAATCTATTAAACCCCATACTCTGTGTCTATAACTAACCATTTTTTTGTAATTGCAGGCATATAGTTTCCTTACTTGTCTGACTACTAATTTAGAATCTGAAAATACCCTGATTGTTTTCACCTTTTTCTTGATGGCCATGATAAGTCCTAAAATTAAGGCCTCATATTCAGCAATATTTTTAGTACAGGAAAATTGTAATCTATATGCTGCTAGATGTGATTTACCCTGAGGATCTATGAGTTCAACACTTGCACCCGCACCCTATTTTGATTTGGACCCATCACATTTTAATGTCCACATGCCATCTTTACTTTTCTGACCTTTTATCTTGGCATGCTTTGTCTCTTTTATCACCTGTGGGGTGTTGTCCTGTTTATTCATGGGTTTTTCTATTTGGTTAACTTGCATATGTGTATTTCCCTCTGGTAAATTAGAAAGACAACTACCCTTGTCTTCTATCTCTTCTCCTAAATCTGGGATCAAGGCATCAACATTGCTCTGAACATATTTCTGTGTTTGATAAGGATTCTCATTTTCATCTTGTGACTCTACCCTCTTTATGCATTTTTTGTATTCATATTCAATAATGTCTTTGCACATCCCACAACTTTCCTCAGAATGTGGTCTATTGTGGACTCTACACCTGTTTTTATACAGTTTGCATTGGACTGGCAGATTTTGTTTAACGCACTCTCCCACCTCTTGTCTAATGGCATGACCAAATTTGTCTATTGCATTGTTCTCTTCATCTGAAGAATTTCCATCAGACTCAATGAATAATGCTATCTCCTTGTTGACACATTTTTTTCTAATGTTTAACATCATGACCTCTTCAATCTGGACCCCATTGTTGGTAATTCTATAGACACCAGGTTCAACAGTAGCATATAATATTTTATTCATTCAATTATACTCTGTTATCATGTGTTTCATCCTAGGCTCTGCCTTTATTCTAATCTAATTTGGGACACCTCTCCAAGGTAGCCACATATGTGAAAAGTTAGTGGCCATATATCCATTTAACATCTTGGACCAATCCCTACTCAGCAACATTCCATAATTTATGGGTATATCCACTACTTGAATGTCAATGATTTGGCTTACTCTAGGGTCTGAAGCTAATTGCATCTGAATGTTCATGAGTTCTCCTATCACGCTAACCTTAGTTTTATCTAATTGTGTGACAACCTTGGCAGATTTGGTGGGAGTCAGCCCGAGAGTTTTGCATATTCCTAAGGGCATTACGTTGGCTAAGGCACCAGAATCTACCATGCATTTGTGTATGTTCTTCCCACACAATCTAACAGTTAACAAGAAAGGAGGAGCATCCCTTTTATCCGCATGTATTACTACATTTGTATTGGAAGGCTGCTCAACTTTCTTACTTTTTTCTTTAGGCAGTGAATCTCTATTAGGAACAGTTATATCAGCAGAAACCTCATCTGTCATGGATGTATCCAGGGATTTTATAAAAGCATTTCTGATCCTTGGAGTTTGCAATAATTCATTTAGAGGTATACTGACCTTAATTTTCTTTATTTCCTCTGACAAGTAACTCATTAATCTTGTTGTCTCTATTGTTTCAATTTTACTTGTTTGATCCTTTTGTACTGCTGTTCCGCTATTTGTGTGCTGATTAGCTTTAAGTATGGCAGGATTGTTGTTGGCATTCTGATCTAGGGGTGTGTTGAAGTTGTTCGAAGGAACGGAAGTGGTGAAAGGTCCTCCTGGCCTAGGGTTGTTCCTCAAATTGTAGGTGTGGTTTTTATTTGTCTGTTGAAAGGCCTGCACCTCTTCTGTTTTAGTTAATACCTCATTTTCAGATTCAAAGGGAAACTAAAAAGCATTTAACACAAAGGCTGATTCAGGATAAAGATTTTCACAACAGTATGGTCCATCTTCTAGCAATTCATCTTCTTTCTCTTCTGTAGTTGCAAAGGTAAACATTTCTAAGACTAATGTTGCGTCATATCCTGAGGGTACTACCTCATTACCCTTGGGAATGAGAAATTCAGAGGTAGGGGGCTGCACATCTATATTAAAAATGCTAGCTGCTAAGTGGAACTATGGATAGTCGTGCTCGGCATGGGCATTGGTATTGTGAAATATGCACCAATTTTTGGGTGCTGTACTGGCCATTTATTTTGCATCATGATTATCTATATTCTCAAAAGGAGAAGCTAGAGCACCATTGTTAGGTCCAGTGTTCCATGTCTTGGGTGGCCTAGGTTGATTCTAATTTCTGTTATTATTGCCCCAGGTCCTATTATCTACCACTGGCCCTCTATTCTGCATTGGTTGCCCTTGGTTAGGGCCTTGATGCTGATTATAGTTTTAGTTTTGATTGTACTGCTGATTGTAATGCTGATTTTGATTGGAACTATAGCTCTGATTTTGGCCTTGGTTATAATTCTGGTTTTGATTGTAGTTTTGGTTGCCTCTTCCATAGAGGTTCTCATTTCTTAATTGTGTCACTTCAGTGGTTAACCTTTTCAAATGTGTAGTGATCTCTTTGATTTCTTCCCTTTCCTCCTGTGCTTTTGCCATAGTTATATACCTAGGAGGTTGGAAGAAAGGCTGACCATTATTTTGACTATTATTAGAAGTGCTACCCGTGTAAGGAGTTATAGCTTGGATTGGGGTAGGACTATACATAGGTGTGTAAGAAGGAACCGAATTTAATAATGGAGTGTACTGCATGGGAACTCCATTCCATGGTTGTGCCTGATTCTACACTCCAAAATTTCCTCCATTAGCTAATGGGCTATAAGTTGTGTGCCTCATCTCTTGGTTCACTGAGGCTGCGTCTTTATAGGCTTTGGATATTGAATCTATGTCAGGTTTTCTTTTGACAAACATGACAGTTAAAGGATCCAAGGCTGCATAGTACATAGCCAATAAGGTATCATCGTCCACGGTGTAAGGGTCTACTAACCTAGAGTAGGCCTTCTAAAATCTATCGTTGAAATTATCAATCAGCTCTCCCTCACCTCATTGTATGGTAGCCAATTTATGATACAAGATGCAAGGGTCAATGGGCCCTCTAAATCTTGATAGAAATGCTTCTTCCATAAGTGACCAGGAAGAAATGTAACCGTTAGGTAGGTTCACATACCAGTTAGAGGCTTGTTCACTAAAGGTGTAGGGAAACAATCTACACACAACGTCCTCGTGCTCTAATCTGGCCCTAAAACATGCTTCCTTAAATATTTTGATATGGTCTTCTGGGTCTTGGTGCAACTAGTATTTAGGACATATCTTCTCTAGATTTTTGGGCATCTCATGATAATCATTGAAAAATATGGGAGAATTGACATTGAAATAAGCCATTGGAGGTGTTTGAGTTTGACCTGAGCTTGTAGGAATACTTGGATTGATTGGTGGATTAGGATTTACAGGAGGACTGAGATCTCTAGGAGTGCCTAAACCAAGATTTAAAGATCTAAATAGTGATCTGTGAGGACTCACAATGCTACGGATGTTAGAAGGTGACCCAAGAGGTGTTCCAAATGAACTTCTTGCTTGCAATATTTTAGGATTCCAAATTAAATGGTTCTTACTTCGCCTTATATCAGGTAGTTGCGGAAATATATCTCCTGAACTGGATCTAGACCTGGTCACTCTATCACTGCTATTACCCAGTTTGAAACAAACCTTAACTCAAAAGGCCTTCCTTCTAGCGCCAGAAAAACTGTTGGTGATTGTTTTGATGCAATCATAACAATTAAGTTAAAATTCACATATAATGAACTAAAACTATACTTGAAAGATAAGAAGGAATCGTTTAAGATTCACTTAATCCCAAGTCTACAATGGTCAGGTCTTGACCTGTTGGTCAAATTCAATTGGTCAATGTGAAGCTGTAATGTTCAAGGGGCCTTATGTAATTTAAGGTTGCTTGTTGGTTAACTGGACTCAAACTATGCAAAAAGATCATGAATACAGCAAGTTGTCTATTCCTTTTGCATGAAAATGTTTCTGTACTGCAAATCTTTTAATGATTTTCTTGAATTATTGCAGCTTTCTTCTTTATACATTTATGAAAACTATCTACCTTTAACTATGTTATGCATGCTCTTCAAATATGAGACAAATTTCCTTTAGATTTCTGCGTTTTCAACTAAATATTTTAGATGGGTTGGGAAAAGTTAAAGAGATCTAAATTAAACTCCATTTTAATCTACCAAAGGATCTAATTGTTTTGTTATGCATTATGTAAGTCATACAACAATTTGATCAAATCCACAATAAAAAACCTTAAATGTATATTCTGAGCATTTTCACAAACATACATTTAAAATTGCAAGCTCTCAAAGAAAATATTTCAAAACATAAAGAAGAGCAGGAGAACACTCAAAAGATAGATGCAGAACTCCAGATTCTATTGTATTAGAAACAAATAGTCATACATGATTTACAATGTTGGAATGACTCTTAGTTTCATTGATCAAACTACAGAGAACTTACAAGCTTTACAGATACAGTAAGGAAGCCAAACATTCCACGCACACCTTACTGTAGACAAATAGGTGACCTCCTTCTTCTACCTCTAGACTACACTAAGCTAGCTGCTCAAATCCTTGTGTATTCCTAAAATCCCTATTGTAAAGTATTACAGTGTAGAGAGGTACAATATAAAGACTTTTTGATTGTCCTCACTACAGCAAAAAAACCCTAACTAAACCCTAGTTCAAACCCTTGGTTACAACAATAAATGTAGGTGAACCAGTTCTCTAAAATACCTCTGAGCAGTGTCAAATCTGGGTGAAAAAATGCCCCTTCTGAGAAGCCCTAGCAGCTCAGTAGTAACTTCTGTTGTCTGTCGTGATAAAGTCTTCAGCTGTATTTTGTCCTTATTAGTGAATGGCCCTTTGACTTCCTTGCCCTTCGTCTTTACTTCTTGCTCCTGAGAGATCAGATTTTCTTCCTCTGAGTGATGTCATAGCCATAAATTCCAGGTCCTCGCTCAACTGCAAGTCTGCAAATAGACAAATCAACAATAAGTATTACATTTATCAAATGAACAGCAAGAAACCAAAATTTCTATTTAAATCAAGGTGATAGTGCAAAATGTGGAAATTGGGTCCAAAAAACCTTAAAACCGCGTTCAAAATGCACACAGACGTCCAAAATGTCATGGGTCAACCATCGTCGACTGAAAAAAATGCCATGGGCGCCAAAAAAAGTGTTTAAAATTCCTATCGCTTTCCTTTTCCCGCCCATCGGCAAGAGAATCGCCATTGGCGAGCCCAAAAAATAACTTGGCTGATGTTTGTTGTTTGGCTGATGGCCTTTACTTCTTTCTATCAGACTGATATCACCCATCAGCGAAAGCATAAAGCGTTGCTCTGATAGTTGTTGGTTATGCCAATGCCCTTTGCATCGGCGTGAGTGCTTTCATCGGCAAGAGTTTGGGAGGTTATCCTGACCGTTGTTGGTTACGCTGATAACCTTTTATCGGCGTAAGTGTTGCCGACGCCGCATATCTGATGTTTGATTGGCGTGAGACCCTCCCTCGATGTGACCATTCCAAAGGTTGCCGATAATGCAAGTTATACCAATGGCAAAAACTTCATCGGGGAGATCACATGCTTCGGTGAGATACATCCAAGCTCACCCGACATTGAATGTTAGGCCAATGACCACTTGTCATCGGCAAGACCATATGCTTCGGGGTGACAATTTCAAACAACTCCGATATTGAATGTTATACCGATAGGCATCTATCGGTGAGAGACCTCCTTTCGGCGAGATAGAAACAAACTCAACTGATGGGAATAGTTATACCGATAGCCAAAGGCTATCAAGGAGACACGGCCCGTTGGGGAGAGTTACAAATGTTTGACCAACATTGTAAGTTATGTCGATGACTATATCATCGGCGAGAGACACCCCCTCGGGGAGACTTTTTCAAAGGTTGCTGATATCAAATGTTAGGCCGATAGCCAAAGGCTATCAGGGAGACATACCCCATCAGGGAGGGCTATCCAAACTCTGCCGATGGTCATGAGTTACTCCGATGGCGAAAGGCCATCGGAGAGAGAGAACACTATCGGCTAGGGAATTCTAAAGTTGGCCGATCATGGAGTTATGCCGATGACTAAGTCATCAGGGAGAGACACGGCCTCAGTGAGACTATTTCATACACTATCGACAGTGTTGGCTACACTGATGGCAAAAGGCCATCGGTGAGAGACTCCACTTTGGTGAGAAAATTCAAGGTACTGCCAATGACAAAAGTTACTCTGACGGTGCCCCTCCTACACACAATGTATACCTCCTTGTAAAGTATTAAGGTCTACATGAAATATTTCTTTATACCCAATACCAAATGTATTAACTTTGTAAAATAACTGCTTGGGTTTGCCATTTTAAGTGCACCTGCATTTTCCTATCAAACAGACAATTGTGAGATACATAGTGGAACTCAGACAAAATTCCCTTTAACCTAAAATCCACTAAGCATGCATACTTCAAAATTTTAACTGAATGCCAACAAGGAAACAGACAAACAACTGACTGTGTATCATGCAAAGACTAATAGTACATTTTACCAAAATGATCCTATCTTGCAAAATATGGCGAATTTCAAGATGGTTCAAAAAGCAACCCTCGCTCATTTTTCACAAGGAATCCAACCACATCATGCACTGGTACGAAAAATGTAATTTTCTCTATTTTTAACAAGGTTTACAAATTTTGACTCTTTTCCCCTTACCACCAAATAGAACAACACAAGCAGAAGCAAAAAAAAGCAAAGCAACAGCAAGGGTCCTCATTTTGCTAAGGAGCAAAATGGGGCGTGTTGTGAACATCACAACACATACCTTAGACAAAGTGATACTATACATCTATATGTTTTATATTAGCATTAAAAGTAGGATTCTAAGCCAAGTAAAGGTCACTTTAACTATCACAACTGACCTTCACTATCATGCTTATAAAACCAATATCCAAGTATAATCTCTATAAACACACTCCTTGTTTACAAGTATGTTTAGCAACTATATATTCTACCTCATTAGTGTAAAGAGAAACAACTTATTGGCTATTACTCATCTATCTAATAATTGTACAAAGAGTGAAAATGCATAACCACTAGTCAAACTTTTATTTTCCAAGTCTCAACAAAGCCATGTATGTTAAATAACTTATCCACATTTCCTATTCCATGGTAAAAAATATAATAGTCATAAGTTCCTCACAAATACTTGCACATCTTTTTTACAAAGGTCCAATGTTCCCTCCAAGGATAAATCTTCTATGAGCTCCCACTACTTGGACAATATCTAGTATAGTACAAACAATTACATACATGAGACTTCATAAAATAATAGAATAAGGAAAATTATGCATGTATTTAAAATATTTATTAGACTTAGGATATCATTTTAAGGATAGTTTTGTGTTAGATAGAAAAGTACATTCAATAGTTTGCTATCATGCATATTAAACTATGCATTACTATTTAAACATACTTCTGATTCAACCAATGTTTATTCTTAGAATCATCTAGGTGTTAATTTTCATGCCTACGATATTTAGTAACTCAGGTCATTTTTTCATATCAAATCTTTTAGACAACTAAGGTTTTAGTTCCATAATAGCATCTTTATTGTTTCCAATAAGATGCATTCAATCAACATAGAGGAAAATGATTATAAGATGACCACCAATCTATTTATAATAAACACAATGATTATCTTGGCTATGAATGAACTCAAGATCCAATGAATATGCATAAGAATTTTGGTAAAAAATCCTAGGAGACTATTTCAGACCATACAAATGCCTTTTTAGTTTACAAACTAGTCATTCTTTCCCTTTAATCAAAACAATAAATTGCTATGACATATAAATATCCTCTTCTAAATCTGCATGCAAGAAAGTGGTTTTCACGTCCATTTTCTCTACATCAAAATAAATAGCAATAATAATAGAACATAATTTTCTAATAGGAGAATAAAATTCACCAAAACCAATTTCCTCAACCTAGGATCTAACCTTTTTCTACTACTCTAGCCATATACTTTTTCAATTTATTATCAATATTGCATTTCTTTTTAAATAACCATTTACAATTCATATTAGTTATATTCCTTCAAGGACGTGAACTAGATCACAAGTCTTACACTTTGGAAATCCATCATCTTGTCCTTTATAGCTCCTTTCCAATACTCTCTTTTGAAGAGAGATCTTCCTTCATAGATCTAATGTTCATAACTAGTACAAGATAAAGAAAATATACAATGGAAACTTGGTGGGCTATACCTTTCAACTTGCTTTTATTATCTTGTGGTCAATAAGTGAATTCCACATGTACAAATTTGTTGCTAGATAATTTTATTGTAATGTTTTGATTTTTAATTTGTGGTGTGCCTAGGACATCATGTTAGGCTAGACCATTTATCATGGATGAACATAAATGAAAAAACACAAATCCTATTAAGGATGGGTTTCTTGATGTACAACTCTTCCTTATTAATATAGTTCTTGATGCCATAGAATAAACTCTAGTTTTGACATCTAGTCAAGTGCCACCTAGTTATACAATTGAAAAAAAACAAGCAATTGCATGTAACACCATACCAAATAATGAATGGCTAATTATACAAGATGGGTATGGATGAAGTAATATGCTATTGCATCTTAGTTCATGAATGTGAGGTTGTCTTATGGAGTTTCATGAGGGCCATGTACGAGGATATTATTAGGGGCTTGAAAGTTTACAAAAAGTGATATATGTAAGTCTTTTGTGGCCCACATTATGGAAGGATTAACATGATTTTGTGTGGAATTGTTATATATGATAGTGCACTCATAAACCTAATCACCATGGTAAATTTTCATTATTGCTAGTATTTCCTTAAGATCCATTTGAGAAGTAGGCAATAGATTTTGTTGACCACATACATCCAATTGCATGACATAGTGCTGCATATTATATTATTATAGACAAAAAAATATCTTACACTATGGATATAGGTAGTAACCACAAGGGATTGTACATAAAAAACAACAACATGTTTCATCTTTGAGAATATTATAACCATCTAGATTCAAATAATATCATCTTCAATCCATTTAAATAGTGGAGGCTTTTAACAAATTTTTGGGGAATATCTTAATTTAAGATATGTAATGTTGGGAATAAGGGTTAGGATGAGCATGTGGCCTTATTTTTATGGGTATATCGAACCACATGCAACTAGCTAACATGTTATACACCATTTGACAAGGTTAAAATGAAGGAGTGTTACTAATTAAATTTTTTGTACCTAGTATATGAAATGCACAAGTTACACATTTAGATGACTAGGAATCCTTCAAGTTACTTTTCCATGGTGAATTACAAATCTCAAGTTCAATTGTATAGTTGCACATTTGATCCAAAGGTTGCATGAATTATGTTTAACTATTTTTCAATGACTCTAGAAGAATGCATAATAGTGTAACACCCCGCCAAGGGACTCTAGAGAACAACACAATTACACTATAAAAATAGAACAATTTTTTTTTTATGCAAGAAATAACAAGGTAACATTTAACATATCTATACTAAGTAACGTTCTCTCAGGGTTCCATGGCTACATTACTAACAACTACTATCATGTTCTCTAACAACAATAATTCATTCTGTAACTATTGCATTAAATGAATAACCATATATATTTCCATGACATCAGATAAATAATCATCTAGATCAAGTACAACTACAATTTTTTCATACACATGAGGATACAACATAATATTGTTTACATCATCAACTTTCGATTACATTGGATTACAAACATTATGAATAATCTAATACACAAGATAGTACATGAGCATAAATAACTGTCTTTATAGACTGGTACAAGATTTGAATCTACTACAGGAGATGCAACCTTCTTGTACACAATAATGGCAAGAAAAAACCAATGGAGATAAGGCACATCCACCCGACCATGTGGAACCCTAAGGTCCACCCCCCATGCTAGGAGATAACATAAGGTCCCAAAACATCAAACAGTCAGGTAGACAATTGCCTAACAGGAACAAGTACTAAACATGACTCCATTACAACACATGACAACATCATAAGCAACTCAATATTACTTCCAGAGGCAACACATGACAAATGGGGAGAATACAACTAGGGAATGCTAGGCTGCAGTAGGGAGAGTGTCATCGCACGGTCCTAACATGGGTTATCCTGACAGCCTCTCACTAGGCGTCAGCCCCCATCTATGGTTATCTTGACAGCCTCTCACTAGGTACCGGCCCCATAGGGTGACTCATGTGGAATCAACCTTCCTTTCGTGAGGACAAGGAAGTTGATCTTGCCAACCAAGCCTTCTCTACCCATCCTTAGTCTAAATGAGCACTACAGGCATGGGGGAGGAAATCCAATTATCTTATTAATGTGTGATTTACCCTTTTCCCCCCAGTTCATTTTTAGGTTTTCACTTAGTTAACAACTTTCAATGGGTTATCCTGACAGCCACTTTGGGCGCCGACCCTACATTGAAAGCCACTCCCCTACCTGCATCTAGAAACCCTAACCATCAAGCAAGACAATCACTATCATACTGATAAGTATACATAAACAATGCAAGGCATTTACCTTCTTGCATACAAAACATAATCACAATGACCAACATGTACATCATTGTCCCAAAACTTTTAGTTGATCAATTGTAATACCCATAACAACACATATCCAGAGCAAGGTATGGATCATCTCGCTCTCAAATCTCAGCTATGAACCAAAATAGTTTCTCATTACAATTACAAGATCTCCCCATTTCCATACTAAACACAAGCTCGATATCAACACATACGTGAAGGAAATTTAAACCCATCATAATATATTCACAACACAGTATGTACATCATCTCACATTATTGTATACCAAGACCCACATACATAGACAAGAGAAATCATGTTCTTACAACATCTTCATTTCAAGACAACTATGAACAGAATACCTACAATCACATCATATTACCTTATGCCTCTGGAACCTAAACTTGACAATTTACACATAGACCAACTCACATGAAAAATTTTGCTTGCAAAAAGCAATCTCAACTAATCAACTCATTGACAACATAATTTTTTCTTACAAGAGCAATTCAATCTCTTAGTTATCCTGTTACCTATAAGTTTTACTTATAAGGCTAAATTTTCAAGTACAATGTTGTTTAACCTAATTCCAAACTTTAAATCCAATTTCAACTTAACAAAATCATTATAAAAGATCTTTACAAAACTAAATCAACCAAATTAAATTTTGTCTACACTAATTATTTTTGTCATATCCAATTACATTTAATCATATTAGCAAATAGATTTATGTTATATCTCCACCAAGGATTCATAAAACCTAGGTCTAGTTTAATAAATATTAATTCTATCTTTTATATTAAATCAATCATCAATTACATATAAATATAACCTTCAAGCTAATGTTTAGGTAAGATCAATTACAAATACTTATAGATCAAATACTAATTACAACATTTTATATATATCCAAACCTATTCATTAAATTTCTACTAACAAAACATTATAGTAAAATCAATGCCAAATTATAAAATAATCATATCAAATAGTTTAATAAACTTTTGTATTAATCTACAACTACATTTCTTTTATTTCATAATTCAATAATTCTATCATATATATATATATATATACACTCGCACAACTCATCTAAACAAATTGTGTATCTTAACTATGCATGGATGAAACATCTATCTATATTGTACAACATCAATTCTTTACCTTACCTTAATTATTCCTATTATTATACCTTCATATTCATGCGCCTTGATCAGTTCACCTGTACATCCAAGGTGAGAACAGAGGGGCACTATATCCTCCCCCCCTAAAACTTGACTTACTCCTGGAAGTCACAAACTAGGGTGGAAACATAACACATTAGCATTACAATTTTCTATTGCCAACATAGGCATTCACATTAAGCAATAGTTCCCAAGACAAGCACAATCATTTGATATAGGCATAAAAGACATCAATTCCTCACCTTTAAGGTGTATCATGTAATCTACTTATAACCAATCGCATGTATTTTGAGAATTTCATTCGATTCAGGGATCTGTGTTTACATATGATCATGGAAAATTACATCTCATTTCTTATTTCCACCATGGTTTTGACTAATTACCAAGCATTCAAGTACAATTCTTCGTAGAGTCCTCCCTTGTACACACTATCAAAGGTTCGAAATGAACATGATAGAAACAACACTTGACACAATACAGGGCTAACAAAAACAAACATTCGGAATAGTCACCATCAAGGTTTTAAAGAAGGTGAAAACCCAAGTGGGAAGATAACCAAATCCAATCTTAAGTCACAAAATGCCGGCAATTTCCAACAATAACTCAAGTATAGAGAAAAGAGTTTTAGTGACCACTCCTGTCATAAGAAATTTCAAATAAAACAAATTCACTGTTAGCCCCTAACAACACATGAAACAACTATAAAAAAATTTCAAATTAACCAAATTGCAAACAAACCCACATCACAGTGTGGCTAATTTTAGCCACAAAAAGGGAGTATCCACTACACAATACCCAAGACACAAGGTCTAGAATGCGTTAGAGAATGTATGCCAACACATAGATAATTAGGTTATCTACATCCTCATACCTAAACAACTTTTATACAAGGATTTAAGGCAACAAAATAATTACAATTTCTACCTTTAATGCAATACAATTGCTTTATGTGAGGAAGAATAGATAATATTGCACACAAGAACATACTTAATCGATATATGAGATGGGTCTAACACAAGCTCCAATTTGATCTCCTGCATTCGGTTTTTACATACATACACATTGATACTTTTCATAATCCACAAAAGAACTTCGACATGAAGTCATGGCCAATAAAAAAAATAGATGTCAAACTACTACTTTAAGATACCCACACACGACAATACCTCTTAACCATGTCTTAAAATGCATGATGCTTCCAAATATTCAAATCATTCCAATACTTACACAAATAATGCCATTAACATAAAGATGGTATGGTGCTTCCACACCCTAAACATAACCTCACAAGGTATGGTTACTTCATCAAACCAGGGAAGACAAACACCACTGTCCTTTTACAATACCCCACATAAAATGGATTCATGATATTCACATCACTAGAGGGGCAAATTCCACTCTCTTGATTCCATGCACTAAAAGTACCTGGGCTTCTATCTTAGGAAGCACTAGAGATCACAAGAG
Organism: Cunninghamia lanceolata; assembly: GCA_027924645.1. Classification (NCBI taxonomy): domain Eukaryota; kingdom Viridiplantae; phylum Streptophyta; class Pinopsida; order Cupressales; family Cupressaceae; genus Cunninghamia; species Cunninghamia lanceolata. Next base: position 3,037,255 of record BSBN01001376.1, read on the forward strand.
GAACTTGAGGCCTCAAAAATCAACAAGCACTAGTGTTCAGGGAACACATATGGTTAGATATCTCATCACATTTTTGCATAACAGACACACAAGTAGAACAAAGCATAAAGGATTTATTTCTTCTATAGTCAAGAACAAGTCTATAAGTTTATCATCCTTCTAATACCCTACTAAGGCTCTCAAGTGAGAGGTACTATTACCAACTCACCATAAGGAGAAAAACGTTTAACCTAAAACAACGACAAGAACTAGAGATCCCAGTGTTGCAAACCTTTGCTCTGATACCAGATGTAACGCCCCGCCAAGGGACTGTAGAGAACAACACAATTACACTATACAAACAAAACAATTTTTTTTTTGCAAGAAATAACAAGGTAACATTTAACATATGTATACTAAGTAACGTTCTCTCAGGGTTCCATGGCTGCATTACTGACAACTACTATCATGTTCTCTGACAACAATAATTCATTCTGTAACTATTGCATTAAATGAATAACCATATATATTTCCATGACATCAGATAAATAATCATCTAGATCAAGTACAACTATAATTTTTCCATACACATGAGGATACAACATAATATTGTTTATATTATCAACTTTCGATTACATTAGATTACAAACATTATGAATAATTTGACACATAGGATAGTACATGAGCACAAATAACTATCTTTATAGACTGGTACAAGATCTGAATCTGCTACAAGAGAGGCAACCTTCTTGTACACAATAATAGCAAGGAAAAACCAATGGAGATAAGGCACATCCACTTGACCATGTGGAACCCTAAGGTCCACCCCCTGTGCTAGGAGATAACATAAGGTCCCAAAACATCAAACAGTCAGGTACACAATTGCCTAACAGGAACAAGTACTAAACATGACTCCATTACAACACATGACAATATCACAAGCAACTCAATGTCACTTCCAAAGGCAACACACGACGAATGGGGAGAATACAACTAGGGAATGCTAGGCTGTAGTAGGGAGAGTGTCATCACACGGTCCTAACATGGGTTATCCTGACAACCTCTCACTAGGCGCCGGCCCCCATCTATGGTTATCCTAACAGCCTCTCGCTAGGCGTCGGCCCCATAGGGTGACTCATGCGGAATCAACCTTCCTTTCATGAGGACAAGGAAGTTGATCTTGCCGACCAGGCCTTCTCTACCCATCCTTAGTCTAAATGAACACTAAAGGCATGGGAGAGGAAATCCAATTATCTTGTTAATGTGTGATTTACCCTTTTCCCCCTAGTTCATTTTTAGGTTTTCACTTAGTTAACAACTTTCAATGGGTTATCCTGATAGCCACTTTGGGTGCCAGCCCCACATTGAAAGTCACTCCCCTACCTACATCTAGAAACCCTAACTATCAAGCAAGACAATCACTAACATACTGATAAGTATACATAAACAATGCAAGGCATTTACCTTCTTGGATACAAAACATAATCACAATGACCAACCTATACATCATTGTCCCAAAAATTTTAGTTGATCAATCGCAGTACCCATAACAACACATATCCAGAGCAAGGTATGGATCATCTCACTCTCAAATCTCAGCTATGAACTAAAATAGTTTCTCATTACAATTACAAGATCTCCCCATTTCCATACTAAACACAAGCTCGATATCAACACATATGTGAAGGAAATTTAAACCCATCATAATATATTTACAACACAGTATGTACATCATCTCACATTATTGTTTACCAAGACCCACATACATAGACAAGAGACATCATGTTCTTACAACATCTTCATTTCAAGACAACTATGAACAGAATACCTACAATCAAATCATATTACCTTATGCCTCTGGAACCTAAACTTGACAATTTACACATAGACCAACTCACATGAAAAATTTTGCTTGCAAAAAGCAATCTCAACTAATCAACTCATTGACAACATGAATTTTTCTTACAAGAGCAATTCAATCTCTTAATTATCCTGTTACCTATAAGTTTTACTTATAAGGCTAAATTTTCAAGTACAATGTTGTTTAACCTAATTCCAAACTTTAAATCCAATTTCGACTTAACAAAATCATTATAAAAGATATTTACAAAACCAAATCAACTAGATTAAATTTCATCTACACTAATTATTTTTGTCATATCCAATTACATTTAATCATATTAGCAACTAGATTTAAGTTATATCTCCACCAAGGATTCATAAAACTTTGGTCTAGTTTAATAAATATTAATTCTATCTTTTATATTAAATCAATTATCAATTACATATAAATATAACTTTCAAGCTAATGTTTAGGTAAGATCAATTACAAATACTTATAGATCAAATACTAATTACAACATTTTATATATATCCAAACCTATTCATTAAATTTCTACTAACAAAACATTATAGTAAAATCACTGCCAAAGTACAGAATAATCATATCAAATAGTTTAATAAACTTTTGTATTAATCTACAACTACATTTCTTTTATTTCATAATTCAATAATTCTATCATATATATACTCCCACAACTCATCTAAACAAATTGTGTATCTTAACTATGCATGGATGAAACATCTATCTATATTATACAACATCAATTGTTTACCTTACCTTAATTATTCCTGTTATTATACCTTCATATTCATGCGCCTTGATCAATTCACTTGTACATTCAAGGTGAGAATGGAGGGGCACTACAAATAGATAATGTGCAATATTTAATAAGGATAAAATGAGATGCATAGGGATGAGAGCATACTAGAATGGCAGTAAAGCATGAAGAATAAGCACAGAGGAGTGTGTGTAAATCTACATCAACTAGTTAGATGCTTGAGGGTGCTCATTGCATACAAAATCATTAGATTTTTAAATTGATATAATAAAGAGGAGATAACGATAACAAAGGGACTAATAGGATGGGTTTGGAAGGATAGTTGGTGATTGATGTGAAAAAAAAAAATGGCATTATAATCGCCAAGAATAAATGTGACAAGACACCAAGCATGTGAAAAAGCATGTTCCTAATAAAGAAAGAACGTAGAAGTGACATGAATTTTGAAAATATACTGCATTAATCAAGATAAGACATATATATAAAACACATATAACCAAATGAAAGAAGTTTTGTTCTTTGTCGTGTGGTTAAAATGGCTAAGCCCTTGACTTGTTCCAATGAATGAAGAATTACATATTATTCCAGCGATGAAACCCTTTGGAGAACCTAGTGTCTGCAGCGTATATAGAATAGCATATGCATCATTCTCTATGGCGCTTGGCAGTATCTTCATGGAGAATATGAAATGGAATCTGGACGTGAGGAGAAGATTCCAATGTAAGGGGAACGTCTAGTGTTTGATTCTCACAAACTCTCACGGTCTGTAGTGCTTATGTCCAACGACTACGTGCATACAGAACCGGCTCCACTAAGGGACTGATCGATCTGGTGAAGGGGATAATCGATGCTGTGAAACATTTGTATGAAGTCAGGCAAGGATCAGCAAGAACTACGATCACCTTTTGACTCTTCATATGAGATTACTAAGGAGAGCGTAGAAAGTTTCAGTTACATGTCGTTGCCTTTCCATCTTCTATGGAATCCAAGAGACTTTTAACGCCTTTTTGAAGTGAGAAAAGATGTCCCAAATATTTTGGATGCAGAAATTTAAAAAAAAAACAAGAGATAAGATAGAAGAAGAAATTGAGCCGCGACACCTGGGATTGAATTTGAATGTGAAACAGCAAACAATAAAAGAAAAGGGGACACGAACTGAATGAGGCGAGACGACTGTTTGAAGGCAGAAAATTTGTCTTTTATTCTGTGGCGCAGGGATTGGATGTGAAAAGACGCCTCAAAGAGGCATTTAAATAATTGTCTCTGTTGCAGATTTGGGCAGGGAGGAGGCAGGAAGAGCGCTCAGGAAAGAAGAGCGAAGGGAAGACAAAGAAGATGTCGATCACAGGAAGAAGAAGAGATTGACATGAAGATAGAGGAATGACAGATTGCATGAGAGGCCAAATGTGTACATATGTTTGCATATTGTATTTAGAATTGAAAGAATAATAATAATTCAGTATTCTCTGTGTTGCAATCTTGTAATTGAGGGTTGTTGAGTTTTTGGTTTTGTGTGTTTGTAAATGTTTGTTTAAGAGAGGGGAGTACCCTCTGCGTCAATTTGGTATTGTAGTTGAGAACAAGAAGAAGAATAAGTTTGCAGTTAACAGTTTGATCAAATGGAAGGCAGCAACTCATCCGAATCTTCCACTGTCAAACCTGTTCGTCGCAAGTCGCTTCTAAGCGAAGCCTTTAATAATGTCGAGAAAAAAACTGAGTCCTTCCAGATTCGTTCAAGTCAGACGCATGGTGACATTGTTAAGGAAGATTCAGAAAATCCTTCTGTGGAATTTCTTAGGGAGGTCCAGGAAAACCAAATAATCGATGAAATAGAAAGGGGCAAAAATTCAATTCTGTATCTCAGCAAGTGTTTCAGTAATGGCCAGACAGTTGCCATCAAATGCCTAGATAATGAAAAAGTCCATTGGGATCGAGTGCGGTCTGAATTGCAAACATTAATGCTGTTATCCCATGGTAATGTCTTGAACTTTTACAGTACTTTCATGTCGAACAACAACTATATTTGGCAGGTTATTCCGTTCATGGACGGCGGCTCATTGGAAAACATTATGGAGAATGCTTACCAGAATGGCTCATTGCAACTGTTCTCCACGCCTATTATGGCTCAATTGAAAGAATGCCGAACCACCACATATCTGCTCTGTAATCATACCTTCTGAAGAATTTTTCATAGCAGAGGCTCCGAAGTCTCCCAATTTCACAGTCCCATCGCCATCCAGATAAAGATTCTCCGGCCTTGGAGAACATCTTTCGCCACACTTGCAATAATAGGCTCCTCTAAGCCATTAGGGTAAGCATTTTCCATAATGTTTTTCAATGAGCCGCCGTCCATGAACGACATAACCTGCCAAATATAGCTGTTCGACATGAAAGTACTGTAAAAGTTCACGACATTACCATGGGATAACAGCATTAAAGTTTGCAGTTCAGACCGCACTTGATCCAAATGGACTTTTTCATTATCTAGGCATTTGATGGCAACTGTCTGGCTATTAGTAAAACACTTGCCGAGATACACAATTGAATTTGTGCCCCTTTCTATTTCATCGATTATTTGGTATTCCTGGGCCTCCCTAGGAAATTTCACAGAAGGATTTTCTGAATCTTCCTTAACAGTGTCACCATGCGTCTGACTTGAACGAATCTGGAAGGACTCAGTTTTTTTTCTTGACATTATTAAAGGCTTCGCTTAGAAGCTACTTGCGACGAACACGTTGGAGAGTGGAAGATTCAGATGAGTTGCTGCCTTCCATTTGATCCTGCAAACTTATTCTTCTTCTCTTTCTCGACTACAATACCAAATTGACGCAGAGGGCACTCCCCTCTGTCATGTCCCCATATTAAGACATTGTTTAAATTAAAGATTTAAACATCATGTTAAAAGACGATAAAATTGCTTTTATAAAATATCAATTTGAATGATAGAATCATTATATATATTATTATATTATATAAGAATAAACATAAAATTAATTATTATAAATTAAATATTATTATAAATCATTTATTATAATAATATAATACTATAAATATAATAATAAACATATTATAAAATAAATATGATATAATATATAAATATAAATATAAAAATATTAATATTAATAATATAAATATAAGTATTTAAATATATAATAAAGATGTATAAATAATCTCATATAAGACAAGTCTTATATGGCAGACCCTATAAAGAATATAAACAAATTAATATAAACTTAAGAATTATGAGGCAGCGGTTGTTTTGAAATGAGACGATGTGTCTCTTGGTATTGAGAAGACCCTTCGATAAGTTTAAAAGGGGATCCATTATTCCTCAAAAAGGGGGAGAGCAACAGTAAGGGCATCGAATCTGGAAAAAAGATACAAGGTAGTAAATTGGACAGCAGTAAATAAGGAAAAAAAGAAGAATTCTGCAGTAGGTACATCATCCATCAAGAAAGGCTGCAGGTAAGTCTTTAACTCAGTTATGTTTATAAAAGAAATCAGTATGCATAAAGTATAGATTAGAATTCAATAATAGTAAGTATTTATCTCTGCACTTCCATTTATAAATTATTAGATTTCTTCAATAATTAAGTTAGTAAATACAGTTTATGTTTATGAGTCAGAATTAATCTTAAATACAAATAAAAGCATAGGATCTATGGTTAGGAGTTTGAATACATAATTGCTTACGTTAGAGATCTTTTTATAGATATTATTTGTATAGGAATTGAACAATAAATAGTAAAATAAAAAGTACAAGAAGAAATATAAGATATAAAGTATGAAATAGAATTGAAAGAAGCATGATTACCCAAGGGATGAATAATAGTCCTTAACATTAATCATCTTCACCATTGAGATGGGGTGGAAAACAAGGATTGTAGTTGACCAATTCATGGGATAAATCATAGGCCTTGATTGACGAATCAAGGAAGATAATAAGCCCTCAAGCTAGCATTGAAGGGGTAGACCTTGGTAAGAGAACCAAGGAATGAAGCCCTCAATCTAGTATTGAAGGGATAGGCCTTGGTTAGAGAACCAAGGAATAATAGGCCTTGGTTAGAGAACCAAGGAGATAATAGTCCCTGGTTGAAGAACTAAGGACTAATAGGCCTTGGTTGACGAACCAAGGAATAATAGGCCTTTGATTAGAGAATCGAAGGATTAGGCCTTCAATTAGAGAATTGAAGGAATAATGATGGACCCATGAGGATTGGGGTGATATTACATCCTTAAGTATCTTCTCACATGAGTTGGAAAGAATGATTAATAGGCTTAAGGTTATCTCACCCAACGTAATTCATGAAGTATAAACAAGAAAAGCATATAGTTGTGAAAGGAATAATATATAGTTAAATATTAAAAGAAAAAGATAGAATACTAATGTGCTCTTTACAAGTTGAAATTGTTTGCAAGATTGCACAAATTTTGGCTTGCTAGAAGGGGACATTACAGTGGTATCAGAGCAGTCATCCTGCCATCCTGTGTATACTTTGTGATTTATGTGTATTCAAAGGTTTACCTTGTGGCTTATGTGTATACGTGTATTTGTGTGACTTATGTATTTAAGTGTATCCCTTATGACTTACAAGTATGTTTTGTGGCTTGAGCTACTTGCTTGACTATTTGAGCTACTTGGTTACTTGCTTGTCTACTTGAGCTACTTGCCTACTTGCTTGAGCTACTTGCTTGTCTACTTGAGCTACTTGCCTACTTGCTTGACTACTTGAACTACTTGGTTACTTGCTTGAGCTACTTGCTTGTCTACTTGAGCTACTTGCCTACTTGCTTGAGCTACTTGCTTGACTACTTGAACTACTTGGTTACTTGCTTGAGCTACTTGCTTGTCTACTTGAGCTACTTGCCTACTTGCTTGAGCTACTTGCTTGTCCACTTGAGCTACTTGCCTACTTGCTTGTCTACTTGAGCTACTTGCTTTTCTACTTGAGCTACTTGCCTACTTGCTTAAGCTACTTGCTTGTCTACTTGAGCTACTTGCCTACTTGCTTGAGCTACTTGCTTGTCTACTTGAGCTACTTGCCTACTTGCTTGACTACTTTTACTACTTGATTACTTGCTTGTCTACTTGAGCTACTTGCCTACTTGCTTGAGCTACTTGCTTGTCTACTTAAGCTACTTGTTTTTCTACTTAAGCTGCTTGTCTACTTAAGCTACTTATTTTTCTACTTGAGCTACTTGCCTACTTGCTTAAGCTACTTGCTTGTCTACTTGAGCTACTTGCCTACTTGCTTGAGCTACTTGCTTGTCTAGTTGAGCTACTTGCCTACTTGCTTGAGTTGGTCGCTTGCATTCTTGAGCTACTTGGTTGTCTACTTCAATTTTATTATGTAACTAAAAGGCTCCTTATATGAATGGCAAGTGCCACATAAAGGAAAGAATACCTCATATGAATGGCAAGCACCACATGAGACCAAGGCGATCTATTATGAATGGCAAGCACCACATTAGATTGAAGGCTCCTTATATGAATGACAAGTGCCACATAAGGAGGAGGACACCTCATATGAATGGCATGTGCCACATGAGGACTAGGGAGGGATGGTATAACCACCCTAAGACCTAGGAAGAATACCCTCCATCACACTCTAACTTGCAAGTATTTCTATGATCAACTTGAGGTAAAGAAATCAATATATCATACAAAGAGACATTAGGGAAGTATAGTAAATAAAAAGAGAATTTCATTATCATAAGACCCATGAACCAAATTCATTTCTTCCTAGAATCTCTTTGAATTCTTCTCTTGATTTATGTACACATAATACCGATACTAAGTCATATTATGGGCCCATAACCCACAAACTCCCAGGAAGGATCATTCTTCATCTATGACACTTCTATTTCATCAAGCACATCACTATTCAAGCTTACCAAATCTTCTTTAATTCATCAATAGTCACGAACATGACTCTTCTAAATTTTGAGGTCAATAATATATGACAAGTATAAGACCGAATCTCAAGATGCATCTTAGAATCTCAATACTCTGAAATCTTCTTAATCTATGATACTTGCATCCCTTCATTATTAGTCAAACATCAAACAAAAGCTCTTTTAATCACAATTTCTCTTTCATGGAATCACAATCATTTTCCTTCACTAAAGCATGTTCATCCGGAATCAAGACCATGACTTCGTCTCAACACATTGAAGGTAAACGTTAAAGTGCAAGGTAATGAAAGAGCTTGTTGTGATTGCTTGAGGACAAGCAATTTTGAGTGGGGAGGGTTGTCATGTCCCCATATTAAGACATTGTTTAAATTAAAGATTTAAACATCATGTTAAAAGACGATAAAGTTGCTTTTATAAAATATCAATTTGAATGATAGAATCATTATATATATATTATTATATTATATAAGAATAAACATAAAATTAATTATTATAAATTAAATATTATTATAAATCATTTATTATAATAATATAATACTATAAGTATAATAATAAACATATTATAAAATAAATATGATATAATATATAAATATAAATATAAAAATATTAATATTAATAATATAAATATAAGTATTTAAATATATAATAAAGATGTATAAATAATCTCATATAAGACAAGTCTTATATGGCAGACCCTATAAAGAATATAAACAAATTAATATAAACTTAAGAATTATGAGGCAGCGGTTGTTTTGAAATGAGATGATGTGTCTCTTGGTATTGAGAAGACCCTTCGATAAGTTTAAAAGGGGATCCATTATTCCTCAAAAAGGGGGGGAGCAACAGTAAGGGCATCGAATTTGGAAAAAAGATACAAGGTAGTAAATTGGACAGCAGTAAATAAGGAAAAAAAAGAAGAATTCTGCAGCAGGTACATCATCCATCAAGAAAGGCTGCAGGTAAGTCTTTAACTCAGTTATGTTTATAAAAGAAATCAGTATGCATAAAGTATAGATTAGAATTCAATAATAGTAAGTATTTATCTCTGCACTTCCATTTATAAATTATTAGATTTCTTCAATAATTAAGTTAGTAAATACAGTTTATGTTTATGAGTCAGAATTAATCTTAAATACAAATAAAAGCATAGGATCTATGATTAGGAGTTTGAATACATAATTGCTTACGTTAGAGATCTTTTCATAGATATTATTTGTATAGGAAATGAACAATAAATAGTAAAATAAAAAGTACAAGAAGAAATATAAGATATAAAGTATGAAATAGAATTGAAAGAAGCATGATTACCCAAGGGATGAATAATAGTCCTTAACATTAATCATCTTCACCATTGAGATGGGGTGGAAAATAAGGATTGTAGTTGACCAATTCATGGGATAAATCATAGGCCTTGATTGACGAATCAAGGAAGATAAAAAGCCCTCAAGCTAGCATTGAAGGGGTAGACCTTGGTAAGAGAACCAAGGAATGAAGCCCTCAATCTAGTATTGAAGGGATAGGCCTTGGTTAGAGAACCAAGGAATAAGAGGCCTTGGTTAGAGAACCAAGGAGATAATAGTCCCTGGCTGAAAAACCAAGGACTAATAGGCCTTGGTTGACGAACCAAGGAATAATAGGCCTTTGATTAGAAAATCGAAGGATTAGGCCTTCAATTAGAGAATTGAAGCAATAATGATGGACCCATGAGGATTGGGGTGACATTACATCCTTAAGTATCTTCTCCCATGAGTTGGAAAAAATGATTAATAGGCTTAAGGTTATCTCACCCAACGTAATTCATGAAGTATAAACAAGAAAATCATATAGTTGTGAAAGGAATAATATATAGTTAAATATTAAAAGAAAAAGATAGAATACTAATGTGCTCTTTACAAGTTGAAATTGTTTGCAAGATTACACAAATTTTGGCTTGCTAGAAGGGGACATTACACCCTCTCTCAAACAAACATTTACAAACACAAAAAACCAAAAACTCAACAACCCTCAATTATAAGATTGCAACACAAGAGAATACTGAATTATTATTATTCTTTCAATTCTAAATACAATCTGCAAACATATGTACACCCCACCAATTGGAGCCGACCCATCCTGGTACTCATCAATGCGAAGCGCCATTTCTCCCCATCGAAGAAGGAGGTATGTACCAGGCCAAACCCAATCAACTGTGTATACTCATGATCTTGAGTCAAATAAAAAATGTTTGAAATGAAAGTGGCGGTGAACCGCAAACTTCTCATTATTGCACTCGACCTCAAAGATCCGGCACAGAAAAAGAGTGTTCAAAGCACCCTGATAAACAGGTTCATCATCAATCGGAGTGGGGAAAACGTGGAGGTTTGGAGTCCATGAAGCTATAGATATGCAGAAGAGAGAGGATCTCTTTATAATCCAAGGCTAGATCAGCAGCTAATCAATGCGCATGACGGGAGATGTACACCCAAAAACCAAGAAGCCACGATGGCTGGAAATGTGGAGGCAGAAATGAGTTCACCTGACGTTAGTCGTAAGGCCATTTTAAAACCTGCAAGCCAATATTCTCAGGATTAAATACACATGAATGTTGCCCCTGTGAGGAGATCCCAAAGATGACCTTGAAGGAAGAAGGATGAGATTTCCGTGCAATCCTCTATGAGATTCGTTTAATAGAAGACACGACGTCCAACAACCAGCAGCAAGACGCCTGAGAGAAGTGACCCGCCAATCACTTCAAAATAACGTTACTTAAGATTTGTCATGCTTACATGAACATTGGAATCACAAGTCTCTACAAGATATGCCATTAATGGAAAGATCTCCTCTATAAATATAGCCTACTGTACCCTCTAAACAATTCTGCACAAATAAAAGCCAAATGCTTCAAACGATGTCAGCACTCTGAAAAAACACATCTGAATGATAGGGCATCCAGCTGGAACATGACACCTCATATCCTCTTGCCAAGAGGCCAAATAGCCAACCGACCCAAAAAAAACTCTTGAACCCCATATCAAAAGCATAAACAATACAAAACACAACTCCACGCTACACTTAAGCCTAATGCACACCAATGCCCCATGCAAAGACGTGGAGAAAACAAACACTGAACCAAACTCAATCCACATCATTACGCCGACAGAGAGTCTCTATCCTCATTAATACACACCAACAAACGAGGAGAGACAGCACCTTGTGCTGGATTAAAAAGGATTTCCTTCTGCACTTGATCGATAGCTCCATTAGCCATGTTGGAGATAATGTTTATTATAGAATGTTCCAAAATTTTGGAGATAATATTTATTATGGAATGTTCCAAAATATGGAAACTTCCCTCTCTAAGTAGAAACCTCCAGATCTTTCCTTTCTCGACACTTTTCTTAGTCATTCTAAGATATTCTGGAGATTTCCATGAATGTTATAAAAATAGCAGCAAGGCTGCCATTGTAACTAAGAAAGATTCTGGAGATTTTCTGTGTAATAATATATTTAAGTGTTTTGTATTTGCTGCACTCTGTTTTATTTTCTCTATTTTTTTCAATATGGTATCAGAGCCCTCTCAAATCTTGGGGCTATAATCTGTGTTTTTTGTAGTGTTGGTTGTGCATTATGCAGGTTGTGTGATTGGAGGCTGATCACCATTGTTTGTGGTAAAGAAACAAAAATATTGCAGCAAAGAGAAGAATCAAATTAGCAAAAATTGGTGAGAGATTTCTGATTTTAATTCTCATCTTAAAAAGAGGGAATTTGATACAATGGATTCAATTGGTATTCTTTTACCTACAATTAAATTAAATGGAAAAAATTATTATGACTGGGTGTCTCGTATGGAGATTTTTCTAACACTTCAAAATTGCTTTGAAATTGTTAATGGTAGTGAAAAAAGACCAGCAAACAGTGGAAAAGATCAAGAAGATTGGGATAAAAGAGATAAAAGGGCAGCAGCACTGATTAAGCTTACACTTTCAGAAGAAGTTTTTTCAGAAGTTCGCAATGAAAGAAGTGGAGTTAAAGTGTGCGATATTTTGAAAACTACATATGAAAATTCAGGTGATGTATGGATTCTAACCCTCACTGCTGAGTTATACAACATAAAATTATCAAATTCACAAGAGTTAGTCCCTCATCTAAGCAAATTAAAGGAAAAGAAAAATGAACTTGCTTCTCTTGGAAAGGATATAGGTGAAATTTTTTTTGTACAAATAGTTTTACAAAGTCTCCCAGGATCTTATCAGGCATTTATAAGAGGGCTAGATACTGCTAATAAATTAAAGAGCATAAAATATGAAGAGTTATGTGCTAAATTAGTTCAAGAAGAAAAACGTCAAATCAAAGAAAGGGAGTCATTTAATGATGAAGCTTTCATAATAAGAGGGAAACAAAATTACAGAAGTACACAAGAAAATCATTCAAGAGAGAAAAATTGGAAGTATGACAATAGGTATACTCCAGCCAAGGATTATAATAGAAGCAAATGGAAATGTAATTACTGTGGTAAGTTGGGTCATAAAGCAAATGAATGCTATAAGAGGATCAAAGATACAGAAAGGAAGACAAATAAGTTTACAAAAAATTTTGATTCTAAAAGTAATGCTCTCTGTATTGTACTTAAAGCAAATGATTCTTATAAAGATGACTGGGTTATTGATTCTGGGGCCACACAGCATATGTGTTACAATAAAGAACAATTTGCATCACTAAGAAATGATAACAATCCAGAGAAAATATATTTGGGGAATAATAGTGCTTTGGAAGTTAAAGGAACTGGAAATGTTAAAGTAGATAATGGTGTGTTCAAAAATGTGAAGTTAGTTCCAGAATTGAAGATAAATCTTCTTTCTGTATCTCAAATTGTAAATCAAGGGTATAAAATAGAATTCTACAATGACAAATGTTTGATCAAGGATGTGAGTAATAACTACAAAGTGACTGCAATTGGTAAAATGGAGAATGGATTATATAGGTTTCAAGAATTTACTTCTAAATGTGGAAATGAGAATATGTGGGCTATTGCCAAATATAATGATATGAGCAGGTTATGGCATGAGCGTATGGGACATGTCAATTATCAAAGCCTCAAGCTTGTGGAGAAACTATATATGGTGCATGGGCTTCCAAAAATCTCATCAAGTCACAAGGTGTGTGAAGGATGTGCTATGGGGAAGCAACATGTGGAAAGTTTCCCACAAGGTAAATCATGGAGAGCAAAGGCTCCTTTACATTTGGTTCATAGTGATGTAATGGGTCCTTTCAGAACACCATCACTTGCAGGATCAAGGTATGCCCTCACCTTTATTGATGACTATACTAGAAGAATTTGGGTTTATTTTTTAAAAAAGAAGGATGAAGTGTTTGATAAGTTTAAAGAGTTTAAGGCATTGGCTGAAAATCAAAGTGGAAGATCTCTGAAGATAATAAGAACAGATAGAGGTATGGAATATATGAACAAAGTTTTTTTAGATTTTTGTAAACAACATGGTATAAAGAAGGAATCAACAATCTCCTACTCACCCCAACAAAATGGAGTTGCAGAAAGGAAGAATAGAACTATAATAGAAATGGCTAGGTGCATGCTTCACTCTAGAAATATAGAAGTTAAATTTTGGGCTGAAGCAATTTGTACTGCAGTTTACATTTTGAATCGAACACCTACTAAGGCAGTTTTGAATATAACACCAGAAGAGGCATGGAGTGGTAGGAAGCCTACAGTATCTCATTTTAGAGTCTTTGGATGTAATGCATATGCCCACATCCCTGATGAAAAAAGGAGCAAGTTAGAAAGAAAGAGTGAGAAGTGCATAATGGTTGGGTATAGTGAGGAATCAAAAGGATATAGGTTATATAATCCTAAAACAAATGAAATTTATATCAAAAGGAATGTATGGTTTGATGAAGATATTGAAAGTGAACATTCTCCTACATTATCTTACTTTCCAATATTGATTGAAGAAAATAAGTCTACTTATATTAATGCTCAAAATCAAGGTATGCAATCTTCTGCAGGAGCAGAAGGAACACAAATTGAAGCATCAAGTGAAAGTGATGATGAAGACACACAGAAGACTAGAAGCATTCAAGAAATATACCAAGAAGGCCCTAGAAATATGTTTGCTAACTATGCTCTTATGACTAAGGTGATGCAGGTTGACACTCCAAGTACATATGAGGAAGCAAAAGGGAAACAAGAATGGGAAGAAGCAATGCAAGATGAATACAATTCTTTGATGAAAAATGGAACTTGGGAATTGACAACTCTTCCAAAAGGTAAAAGTGTGGTTGGCTGCAAGTGGACCTACAAAGTAAAGTTCACATCAGATGGAGCTATTGAAAAATATAAAGCAAGACTAGTGGCTAAAGGCTTCTCACAAACAGAAGGTATTGATTATACTGAAACCTTTGCTCCAGTTGCTAAAATGAGTTCAATTCGTACAATAGTTGCTCTAGCTGCAAAATTTGGTTGGAAAATTTATCAAATGGATGTAAAAAGTGCCTTTCTACATGGTGATCTTCAAGAAGAAATTTACATGCAACAACCACCTAGATTTGTTAAAAGTGGTGAAGAACATCTAGTGTGTAGATTAAAAAAATCATTATATGGTCTTAAGCAAGCACCAAGGGCATGGTACTCCAAAATAAATGAGTACTTTATAAATGCAGGATTTAAAAGAAGTAAAGCTGATCCAGATGTGTATGTAAAACATAGTGATGGTAAAGTTGTTATTATTGTATTGTATGTGGATGACTTGATTATTACAGGGGATCACACACATAATATTGAAATAATCAAGGATCAACTCAAACAAACTTTTGAAATAACTGATTTAGGGTTGATGCACTATTTTTTGGGTATGCAAGTATGGCAAGAAGAAGGAAGAATTATGTTGTCTCAAACCAAATATGCTCTTGATGTATTGAAAAAGTTTAATATGACTGACTGTAAAGCATCTAATACACCATGTGAAGTAGGCTTAAAGTTGAGTGCTAATTCTACTCAAAAGAAGGTGGATGGAAAATTATATAGACAATTAGTTGGGAGTCTTTTGTATCTCACCATAACTAGACCAGACATTGCATATGCAGTTGGTATTGTATCCAGGTACATGTCAGATCCACACATTGAGCATTGGAAAGTAGCTAAGAGAATATTAAAATATATTAAAGGCACTTATCAACTTGGAATTGAGTACAAATATGGAGGAGAGCCAACATTAGTTGGATATATAGATTCTGATTATGCAGGTGATATTGATGACAGAAAATCAACTTCAGGGTACATGTTTCATCTTGGGTCAGGACCAATTTCTTGGAGCAGCAAGAAACAAGCAACAGTATCACTATCATCTATAGAAGCTGAATATGTTGGCTCATCAAAGGCATCTTAAGAAGCATTATGGCTTAGAAGACTACTTGAAGAAACACAACATCCACAAGTTTGTCCAACTACTATATTCTGTGATAATCAAAGTACTATCAAGCTAGCAAAAAATCCAATTTATCATGCTAGATCAAAGCATATAGAAGTGCATCATCATTTTGTTCATGATCTGATAGAAGATCAAGTGGTGGAGTTAAAATTTTGTGGAACAGAAAATCAAATTGCTGACATATTTACAAAAGCACTACCTGAAGTGAAATTTATCAAATTTAGAGACTTGTTAAATCTCAAGGAAGTTGCTATATAATAATCTTTTGTAATTATCTTCTCCAAATAAACATTATGGGGAGGTGTTGGAGATAATGTTTATTATAGAATGTTCCAAAATGTTGGAGATAATATTTATTATGGAATGTTCCAGAATATGGAAACTTCCATCTCTAAGTAGAAACCTCCAGATCTTTCCTTTCTCGACACTTCTCTTAGTCATTCTAAGATATTCTGGAGATTTCCATGAATGTTATAAAAATAGCAGCAAGGCTGCCATTGTAACTAAGAAAGATTCTGGAGATTTTCTATGCAATAATATATTTAAGTGTTTTGTATTTGCTGCACTCTGTTTTATTTTCTCTATTTTTTTTCAATAAGCCAAATGATCTGCCATCTTGTTCCCCTCTCTATAACAATGAGAGATTTGAAATGAATCTAAATTATCAATCAACTCCCAAGCTTGGAAAAGGATATACTATATTTTCCAATTTCCCTAGTCATAGCTGCCATTAAGATGTTTAACGAATCACCCTCAATCCATAGAGTTCTAAACCTATACTCAAGAGCTAGTTGAAGGCCATGCAGAAGTGCAAATGCTTTAGCCACATTACTAGTCTCCCTCAGTAGCTTGGTAGACTTAGCCACTAGGAGATTCCCCATATCGTCTCTAATAATACATCCAGTGTTGGAAGGTCCCGAATTGCCACAACAAGCACCATCAAAATTAAGTTTGACAAAAGGCTATTTTGGTGGGCACCATCTAATACAACTTCTATCCACCTTCTGTATGAACCCCTGAAAGGTGGAACCATGAAGTTTTTCCTCTAAATTCTTCTAATTCCTAGCCATCAAATAATCCTAGCTCGTCCACACAACATTGATACAACTCCCTCTACTACATTTTGCATTGACAATCTCAAAAATAGCTACCTCTATCCCATTACAAACCTCTTGAATTGGCTTTGACTTCTTTCTGAATATCCTAAAGTTTCTCTCCTTCCAAGTATGCCATAAGACTGTTGATGGGCCACCAACCCACAAACATTCAAAAGTTTACATTGGGTAGAGATTTGGCCAACTTCTGAAGAGCTGAAGCAGTGTTTCCAGGAATGGTGTAACTTTCAAAGCAGGCAATGCCAACACTCCTCACTAAACTTACAATGAAGCAAAAGATGGTCCAGGCTCTCCTCTGCATCTCCACACAATATACAATTAAAAGTTCTCCCCAGCAAGTACTTGTGTAACATGTCTCCCGTGAGAATACGGCTATGTAATGCTACCCAAGTGAAAGCACCTGCCTTTGGCAGAATAGTGTTTGACCAACAAAGATGTGTGAAATGGAAAACAAATTTCTAGATGGAAGCAAGAACGAAGCTGAGGCTCAAGCCTTGTTCTTTGGGCTTCATATTCGCTCAAAATTACACCTCATAAAGATACACATCAAAGGAGATACATGCTTAATCATAAATGCAAGAAGGAAGCAATCAAATCCAAATTGGAAGATCAAAAATATTTTGGCTAAGTGTTGGGCGACGTTGGATCATTTTGAAGCGTACAAGGTTAGTGATGTAGAGGACCAAGGACTGAAAGGAAAAACTTCAAGAACTCAATCAATGACTCAACAAGACTCACTGTTTTTGACAGAGATCAAATCTCTCATGAGAAAAAGGCTTTAACCCAACAACCATACTTGATCAAGACACAAAGTATGAGTAGACTTCAGGGCAAACACCTCAAGGTTCTTAACCCAATCTAGATACTCCATCAACTCACTGTGCAGGGTCTAAGGATAGTTGGCGCAAGAGCACCCAATCCATAGTGGCCTCCATAAGGCATTAACTGTTTACAGTTCATTTTGATGTTTCTAATAAGGTCCTAAGCTAACCATTAGATGTAATAAGGTCTATTTGACCAATGCATGTTAATTTAGGTTGTATCTAGGTTTGTGTTGTAAGTTCCAAGGACACTTGGCAAATCTGTAAGCACAAGGTTGTTAGACAGTTAGAGGTTGTTAGTCGGTTGTGATCTCCCAGCCGCTTGGAGTCGGGTGGTACTACTCAAGCGAGTAGATAAATAGAGGAGATCATTGAATGTAATTAGAGAGTAGTTGTAGTTCAGTTCAGTTCAGTTGAGAACAGAGATCAGTGTGATTGTAATTGAGAAACACAGCATCTGTATGCACCTTTTCTGAAAGGCATAATAAACAAAGTTCTGTGCATTTTTATGTCATCTGAATTCATTAGGTTTTCTCTGTGCAATCAATTTTCCTATTTTGTGGTCGAGATGGGTTCTTAGCCCATTCCACCAGTTAGATTCTTTGAAATCGGTGGAATGGCTGTACAGTTCGCTTTGTTTTTCTATTTTGTTCATTTGGGTTTTATGTTTGCAGGATCGCATGCAAAGTGCAGATAGATCCTAGCGCCATCATGTGCTAGGTTAACAAGGTGAAAGGGCTGCAAGATCGTCAAAGAAACGGATCTGTGAAGTAATAGGGTTTACAGTGGATCAAACTGGTGAAGTTCTGTGTTGTTTCACTAAGTATACATTTGTGTGTATATCGTAGTTGTATGCCAAATATACATCTTGCGTGTATATCGTAGTTGTCTATTCATGAGTATCTCACAGATGTCTATTGTGGTTGTATGTGGTGAATGTACATCACAAATGTACATCAAGTTTATATACAAAGGAGTCAATGGTCAAATGTACATTATGCAAATGTATCTTTTGGTTGTATGTTGGGGACATACATTGGGTTAAGGCGTTGGTCAAATGCATCTTTTAAATGCATATTCTGAATGCATGTTTCGAATGCATATTTGGGTTATATGTTTCGAATGTACATTAAGCATATACATTGCGCAAATACATTGTAGTGGATGCAAAGCGCGACCAACAGCGATGGTGGAGGAGACCGGTGTTCACAGGGCATAATATACATGTATAAGGTGGTAAGATCGGATTGATCGTTTGTAAGGTGGCCGATGAGAATGGTCTTGCTGATAGGCGAGAGGTGCAAGTATATACATCAGAAAATGTATGTTAAGTAAAGTGTAGACATACAAAGGGAAATGTAGGTCAGGGTGTTTGGCTCTACATTATAGTGGTATCAGAGCCTAGAAAATATTTGGGTGGAAAATCGAATTGAGGATTTACAGGAGTGTTGGCGTTTGGGTGTTGTCTATGAATGTTTATGTCAGATGGAGAAAGCGAGCTACAGGCGGAGATGATGCCTCCCAAAAGCATGTTGTAGGACGCCATCAAGAAGTTGATTGAGGAGATACTTGCATCCAAGTTGGGAGAGTTCAAGCAGTCCAAAGGCAAAGAGAAGGAAGTTGAAAGTGACAGTGATGAAGGCGATGCAGAAATTGCCGAAACCAGTACAAAGACAGAGGAGATACCAGTAGACCAGAGGGCATTTTTAAATGCATTAAAGTCAGTCAATAGGGACACCATAGATGGGTTATCTATGTATAGTGCAAGTATGGAAGCTGAAGAGGTGATTGATTGGATTGAGACATTGAACAATCATTTCAAATATAAAGAAATCCCTGATGATAAGAGGGTTAAGTTGGCAAAAGCAAGATTGAAGGGATCCGCTCTTGGATGGTGGAATTATGAACAAGGAGAGAGAGTCAAGGAGGGGAAGAATATGATAACCTCCTGGGAAAGGATGAAGACCAAACTCAAGGCACGGTTCTTACCCTTGGACTATGATGTATAGATGTATAAAAAGTTGCAGAACCTCAGACAGAGAGACCTTGATGTCAATGCATACACACAAGAGTTTCATAAACTCAGTCTTAGATCAAAGAGACAAGAGGAAGAGTCAGAGAAAGTGGCCAGGTACTTGAATGGCCTAAGGATGAACATCCAAGATGAGATCAACATTTTAGCACTAGAAACAGTGAATAAGTGTTTCCAAATGGCCTTAAGAGCTAAAGAGAAGCTGAAGAGAAAAGGTGAGCAGAACAATAGAGGAAGAGGTGACAGAAATTTTAGAGGCAGTTTTGGAGGAAGAAGTCCTAACCAGAGGCCTAGTGGTGAGTCTAACTAGGAAAAGACTAGTAAAGGACATGAGCAGTCTGATTTCAAGGATGGATGGAAAGGAACAAGAGGCAGATTTAGAGGTGGTAGATGTTCTAATGTTTTCACTAGAAGATGTTATCATTGTAATGAAATTGGTCATACAACATTCAAATGTCCAGAAAGGCAAGTTTCATCATCAAGAGATGATAGGAAGAATGATAAGAGGGTTCAATTTGTGCAAGAAGAGAAGGTAGATGAAAGTGTTAGCTCTCCAATGGGAAGTGCAACCCCAGTTGAAGATGGAGAATCATTGATGCTAAGGAGAACAATCTTGAAGACATCCAAGGACATGATACAAAGGAGAGCTCTTTTCAGGACCAAATGCAAAACTAAAGGTAAACTATGCAAGGTAGTAATAGATTCTAGTTCAACAGATAATATGGTATCTTAGGAAATGGTGGATAAGTTGAAACTGGAAAGGATTCCACATCAAACCCCTTACAATGCATCTTGGGTCAGTGATAGTCAATCACTTTTGGTATATGAACAAGCATATGTTGATTTTTAGATTGGAGAATATTAGGATAGGGTCTTATGTGATATTTTGCCCATGGAATGTTGTCACCTACTTTTGGGTAGGCCATGGCAATTTGATAAGAGAGCATTGTATGATGGATATGCTAACACATACACCATCAAGAAGGATGGGAGGACTTTTGTGATGACACCATTGTAGGAGGATGCTACAGCATAGAAGGCAGCCAAGGTTATTTTAGTGGGAAAGAAAGAATTTGTGCAGATCAATGAAACAGAGTCAAACACAGTAAAGAATATCTCAAGGAGTGGAGATCACCGTTTGAAGAAGGTTTTAGTTCTGAATGATGGAGATCAAATGGATCAATAGAAGGTCTAGGAGTAGGTTTGTAAGCAGCTACAAGTTGATTGGAAAGACAAGGATGCTATCATAGTAGGGACAATTGTTTGTCCTCTAGAACCAACAAGAGTTGAACAACAAACATATTTTTCCATAGCAGTAGTACAAGAAGCATTACCCAAGGTGTATAATGCAGGTGTTTAGGTAGAGATGACAGTAAGAAAGCAAGGTGTGCATAAAGCCTACAATGCTAGGAATGAGTTTTTGACTCCATGGAAGTAGGTTGCAGTCCAAAGATCATGGGAAAGACATGAGACAATAGAGTATATAGTTGGAGCAAGACAAAGACCTAACTCATGTGGCATGAGTTCTTTTTGTGGTGGGGTGTATGGTGTAGGAGCACCCAATCCACAGTGGCCTCCATAAGGCATTAACTGTTTACAATTCATTTTGATGTTTCCAATAAGGTCCTAAGTTGACCATTCGATGTAATAAGGTCTGTTTGACCAATGCATGTTAATTTAGGTTGTATCTAGGTTTGTGTTGTAAGTTCCAAGGACACTTGGCAAATATGTAAGCGCAAGGTTGTTAGACAGTTAGAGGTTGTTAGTCAGTTGTGATCTCCCAGCCGCTTGGAATTGGGTGGTACTACTCAGGCGAGTAGATAAATAGAGGAGATCATCAAATGCAATCAGAGGGTAGTTATAGTTGAGTTTAGTTTAGTTGAGATCAAAGATCAGTGTGATTGTAATTGAGAAACACAACATCTGTATGCACCTTTTCTGAAAGGCATAATAAACAAAGTTCTGTGCATTTTTATGTCATCTAAATTTGTTAGGTTTTCTCTATGCAATTGATTTTCCTATTTTGTGGTCGAGATGGGTTCTTAGCCCATTCCACCAGTTAGATTTCTTTGAAATCGGTGGAATGGTTGTACAGTTCACTTTGTTTTTCTGTTTTGTTCGTTTGGGTTTTATGTTTGCAGGATCACATGTAGAGTACAGATAGATCCTAGCACCATCATGTGCTAGGTTAACAGGGTGAAAGGTTTGCAAGATCATTGAAGAAATGGATCTATGAAGTAATAGGGTTTACAGCAGATCAAACCGACAAAGTTCCACGTTGTTTCACTAAGTATGCATTTTGTGTGTATATCGCAGTTGTATGTCAGATATACATCCTATGTGTATATCACAATTGTCTATTCATGAGTATCTCGTAGATGTCTATCATGGTTGTATGTGGCGAATGTACATCGCAAATGTACATCGAGTTTATATACAAAGGAGTCAACGGTCA
The DNA here is from genome assembly GCA_027924645.1 of Cunninghamia lanceolata. Lineage (NCBI taxonomy): Eukaryota > Viridiplantae > Streptophyta > Pinopsida > Cupressales > Cupressaceae > Cunninghamia > Cunninghamia lanceolata. The sequence goes on from BSBN01001376.1 coordinate 3,059,615, forward strand.
AATGTACATTCCACAAATGTATCTTTCGGTTGTATGTTGAGGATATACATTGGGTTAAGGCATTGGTCGAATGCATGTTTTCAATGCATCTTTTGAATGCATGTTCCGAATGCATATTTGGGTTGTATGTTTCGAATGTATATTGAGCATATACATTGCTCAGATACATTGTATTGGATGCAAAGCGCGACTGGCAGCGATGGTGGAGGAGACCGGTGTTCGCAGGTCATGATATGCATGTATAAGGTAGTAAGATCGGATTGATCATTTGTAAGGTGGCCGATGAGAATGTTCTTGCCAATAGGTGAGAGGTGCAAGTATATACATCAAAGAATGTATGTTAGGTAAAGTGTAGACATACAAAGGGAAATGCAGGTCAGGGTGTTTTGCTCTACATCAATAGTAGTTTTATTGTACATTCCATGGGACAGTCACAGTCCTAACTACTCTGCTGAAAAGACAGTCACAATGTCTTCTTTGCAATGATCTCAACTTAAGCAGACTTAATCTATTTTAGATGCTCCTGTGACAAGTCAACAACATATCAAAACACAACTAGTACCTTCTTGTGATAATTATCTTCGGTGAGGACTGGCAGAGTCAGAACAAGGTAGGATGGACTAGTTTCACAGAGGATTTCATCCTATTTCCTTTCACAGGACCATTATTAGATCTAGAACACCTTGTGCTAGTGACAATGCCTAGCATTTCACTAATTTTCCACTTCCACAGTCGATTGTTGACACCTATTTGCTACTATTCTTGTTTAAGTCCCAACACATGGTTTTGGTGGGTCCTTTACACAACAAACTCAGTCCAACCCATTCCCCTGCATCCAAAACCTTCACAAGTCTTTGGACTACCTATAATACAGTCCATTCCACTTATCATAAACAAAAAAGATTAGTGGAATGAAAGAAAATACATCGAGTTCACTTAGGAAGCCCTAACTCAGGGTTTAAGATAGTTTATAATAAACCAGTGATTTCTTCAACCTAATCTATTGTCAAGCCACCAATCAATGTTCAAATCAAAGGTTCTTTGATTTACGATCCATCCAAGGTACTAATAGACTATGACGATTCCGTACATGGCCAGGTACGGGCTGGGAACAGTAAGAAAAACACAAAATTTGCAGAAGAACTAAAGTTTTTTTCATTTTCTACACTTCAAATCTTCATCTACATTCAAAATGAACAAGTTCAAGACTTTAAGAAGCCTGTCACGATGATTTGGAGTAGTTGGAGGGTAGTTTGAATCGATGGAAGGTATAAAACTGTTCTTCAACCATCAACTGCCCTGTTTGTTAACTGTAGCAACTAATTACATGTGTTAACAGAGTTGGATCGATTGTTTGGGCTTGACACTACCTTCAGACATGTTTACAATGCAATTAAGCCTTGGACTAGGCATTAGACTCCTTGACACTACCTTACATGCCTTAGCAAGGCTTACAATCATGAAGACTGCCTCCTTTTACAATATATGATGCTATGACTATTTATTACACCTTATGATTGTTCCATGACATCAACAACAGATGTTTTTAGACATGGTCCTTATTACAATCATGAGAGTGATCTTCCAAGACTTTATTATGACATGAACAAACAAAAAAAATCATGGATCTTCATGATCCTCTTGGTGCTTCTGCACCATACTCCCGAGGGTGAAAGAGAACTCAAGTCCCTTGAGAGATCAAATCAGCAACTATGACACCATGTTTCAAGATGTATTCTTCACTCATCCAAGTGGCATCTTCAATGGGTAAGCCACTCCATTTGAAAAGGAACTGTTTGTAGGTTTTCCTTCTAGTCTTCTTCAAGACCTTGGTGTCCAAGATACATTCTAGCTTCAAGGGTTGAGTGGGTGGAAGACCCTTAACCCATTCTTCATCTCCTACTGCTATCATATCTGCCTCTGAATCTACATTATGATCACCTTTGAAAGGAAACAAGTCTAAAACATTAAAGATAGGAGATATGGCCAAGCCTTGAGGAAGCTCAATCTCATAGGCATTGGGCCCAAATTTATGTACAATCCGGCATGGACCTATCCTCTTCATGAGGAGTTTGGTTGGCTACCCCTTTGGAAGTCTCTCCTTCTTCAGATGTGCTATGACCAAATCCCCAACCTTGTATTGTACATCTCTCCTTCTCTCATTGGCTTTCTCCTTATACTTCTCATTGTTCCTTTGAAGAGTTTCTCTTACATTATCATGGATGTCCTTCATGGCCAATGCAAAGTCTTCACCTTGAGCACTTTTTCTCACTAATCCATGTAGATCTCTCAATTCAAGAATGCCTCTTGGGTGAATCCCATAGACAACCTCAAATGGACTCCTTCATGTACTTCTATTGGTGGAATCATTGTAAGCAAACTCAACCTGAGGGATGATCATATCCCATGCCTCACCATATTGCTTGGTAAGACACCTAAGAAGATTTCCCAAAGACCTATTCACCACCTCAGTTTGGCCATCAGTCTGAGGGTGATAGGCTGAAGTGAATGACAATTGAGTGCCCAACTTCTTCCACAAGGTATGCCAAAAGTGGCCTACAAACTTTGGATCCCTGTCAGTCACAATGTTAAGAGGCAAACCATGGATTCTAATAATTTCTTTGAAGAACAAACCAGCAATGTGTGAAGCATCATTAGTCCATTTACATGGCAAGAAATGAGCCATCTTACTGAATCTATCCACCACAACAAATATGTTATCAAAACCTCTTTGAGTCCTAGGAAGACCCAAGACAAAATCCATGCTAATACTTTCCCATGGCCTATTAGGAATAGGAAGTGGCTGATATAGATCAGCATTAGATGAAGTACCCTTTGCCCTTTGATAAATACTACAACATTCAACAAATTTTTTGATATCTGATTGCATTTTAGGCTAAAAATAAAACCTCTTCACCTAATCCAATGTTTTATCCAGCCCAAAGTGACCTCCTAATCAACCACAATGTTTTTCCTTTATGATGTTCTCCCTCATTAAACACCTAGGAACACATAATTGGCTGCCTTTGAACAACAACCCCTGCTGCAACAAAAACTCAAGAAAATTAGAATGATAAGAGTCTGAAAACTGTGAACAAACTTCATATACCTCCTTAAAATCATCATCATCCTAGTACATATGTTTGAGAGCATCAACCCCTACACTTTGCAACTGAATTTCTTGAACCATACACACCCTTCTACTCAATGCATCAGCCATTTTGTTGGCCTACCCCTTCTTGTGTTTGATTAAAAAAGTATATGCTTGGAGTTGTTCAACCCATTTTATATGCCTATGGTTGAGTTTCTCCTATGAATTTAGAAAACTAAGTGCATGGTTGTTAGTATAAACAATAAACTCTTTAGGTAAAAGATAGTGCCTCCATTTTTTCAAAGCTTGCACCATTGCATACAATTCTAAGTCATAAGTAGAGTACCTTCTCTTAGCATCATTCAATTTTTCACTAAAGAAAGCAACTGACCTGCCTTCTTGACTTAGGACAGCCCCTATAGCAAGGTTACTAGCATCACATTCTACCACAAACAACTTGTTAAAGTTGGGCAAAACAAGAATGGGATGTTGTGCTACTTTTTGTTTCAGAATTTCAAAAGAATCATTAGCTACCTTTGTCCAAGAAAACTTACATTTCTGCCCCCCTTTGATGGTATCCCAAATTGGTGCACAAATATGACTAAAACCCCTTATGAACTTCCTATAAAATGTTTCCAAACCATGAAAAGTTTTTACATCACCTGTTATTTTTGGAGTTGGCCATGACAAAATAGCCTCTACCTTTGCTGGATCCATTTTCAAACTACCTTGGGAGATGACAAAACCAAGATAGGTGAGTTCTTCCTTCATGAGGACACTCTTTTCCATGTTGATCATCAATTGTTCATCATGTAACTTCTTCAAAACCTGATCCAAATGTTGCAAATGCTTTTCCTTAGTCCTGCTGAAAATAAGAATGTCATCCAAGTAGACCACAACAAATTTGCCAATGAAATCCTTCAACACTTCATTCATAAGACACATAAAAGTACTTGGGGCATTAGATAGACCAAATGGCATCACCAACCACTCATAAAGACCCTCATTCATTTTGAATGTTGTCTTCCATTCATCCCCTTGCTTTATCCTAATTTGATGATACCCACTCTTAAGATCAATCTTAGAAAAGTATCTAGCCCCTCCCAAACAGTCCATTAGGTCCTTAATCCTTGGCATAGGGAACCTATATCTTATGGTAATCTTGTTAATGGCTTTAGAATCTGTACACAACCTCCATTTACCATCCTTTTAGGGGCTAGGATTGTTGGGACAGCACACAGGCTAAGACTCTTTCTTACCAATCCCTTATCCAACAATTCTTGCATTTGTTTAGCAATCTCTTCATTTTGAGAAGGTGTCATCTTGTAGGCTTCTTTGTTTGGCAAAGTAGATCTTGGTATGAAGTCAATTTGATGGCTTATGTCCATAATAGGTGGCAACTCAGTCCATAATAGGTGGCAACTCATTAGGCATTTCTTCTACCATAATCCCCTTATACTTCTCTAACAATTGCTGCACCTCCTTAGGAACCTCTTCCTTACTAGGATCATGCAAATTAGGACTGTTTTTAGGCTTCAAAATCAGAGCATACCCTTGGGTTCCTTCCTCCTTAAAGGTGTCTAGAAACTCTTTACCACTCACAATCATGACACTTGACCCAACACTCTTCTCTACATTCTCATCAGGCAATGGATCCATTCTATACTTCCTACTATTCTTGGTTATAATGAAAGAATTAGTTTTACCATCATGTTGGGATTGAACATCATATTGCCATGGACATCCTAACAGCAAATGACAAGCATCCATGGGAATTATATCACACAAAATCTTGTCCTTATATTCTCCTATCGCAAATTCTACCCATGATTGTTCATCTACCAAAACTTGTTGCCCCTTATTCAACCATGATACTTTATAAGGACTAACATGAGGAAGTCTTTTCAATTTCAATTTATCTACCATCTCAATGAAAACCCAATTTTTAGTTGAGATTGAATCAACAATTACCTTGTAAATCTAACCATAGGCCTTGCATGTTGTCTTGAACAATGTCTTCCTTTGTGGGGGTTCTTGAGTTTGAGGCACCTTCAGCATGGTTCTTCTCATCATCAAACTTTCTCCTCCATGGATTGGGGCTGCACTTCCAATTGGAGAGTTAACACTTTGGCAATCTTCCTCTTGGATCAATTGGTTCCTTCTCTCTCCTCCATGAGAGTTTGAGGCTTGCTTTTCAAGACATTTGAAGGCTGGATGTCCCACTTGGTTGCAATTGTAGCACCTCCTTGTGAAGACATTAGGACCTCTACCTGGTCCACCAAATCTAGCCCTTCCATTGGGTCTCCTTCCTCTAAAGCCTCCTCTAGAACCTAATTCTCCACTTTGTTCTTGGGAACTAGATTCCCCTTGACTTCTTTGGGACTGATTTCTGCCTCCAAAACTGCCCCTACCTCCGAAATTTCTGCCACCTCTTCCTCTATTTTGCTTCTCACCTTTCCTCTTCAACTTCTCTTTAGCCACTTGAAAGCATTTATCCATGGTTTCAAGGGTAAATATACTGATTTCATCTTGAATATTAAACCTCAAACCATATAGATACCTTGCCACTTTACCTTTTTCATCCTCCATGTATCCACAACGAAGAGAGAACTTGTGAAACTCCTCGGTGTAAGTGGCCACATCCAAATCTCTTTGCTTGAGATTTTGCATCTTCTTGTAGATCTGTACCTCATAGTCTGATGGAAGGAATTGGGACTTGATCCTCTCCAACATTCTGCTCCATGAAAAGATCATGCTCTTCCCATTCTTTACCCTCTCACCCTGGGTGTAATTCCACCATGTGAGGGCAGCACCTTTGAGTTTATTTTTTGCAAACTTCACCCTCTTGTTTTCAGGAACTTCTTTGTATTCAAAGTAGTTAATCATAGCCTCAATCCACTCCATAACTTCATTAGCATTCATCTTGCCACTAAACATGGGAATCTCCATTCGAGCCTCTGAAGAATCTTTGCCAATTGCCTTGATAGCTTCAAGGACATGTTTCTGATCTGCAGGTATCTCTGTCTTTTCTTGCTCTTCTTCTTCCTCCTCTTTTTCTTCCTCTTCATCAAAACCTTCATCTATCCTCTTCCCTATCCTCAAAGCATTCAACTCTGCTTGCAGTGCTTCCTTGACTCCACTTTTGATCTTCTCTTCCATCTCCTTGAACTTCTTAACCACCTCAGCGGTCATCCCATTTGGAGGCATATTACTAGCCTCTCCTTCACTCTCCTCTGCTAACATATACTAGGCCTTACACAACCAACAACAGAACCTTTTATGGCTCTGATACCACTATGATGTAGAGGACCAAGGACTGAATGGAAAAACTTCAAGAACTCAATCAATGACTCAACAAGACTCACTGTTTTTGACAAAGATCAAATCTCTCATAAGAAAAAGGATTTAACCTAACAACCATACTTGATCAAGATAGAAAGTAGGAGTAGACTTTAGGGTAGACACTTCAAGGTTCTTAACCCAATCTAGATACTCCATCAATTCACTGCGCAAGGTCTAAGGACAATAGTTTTATTGTACATTCCATGGGACAGTCACAGTCCTAACTACTCTGCTTCAAAGATAGTCACAATGTCTTCTTTGCAATTATCTCAACTTGAGCAGACTTAATCTATTTTAGATTCTCCTGTGACAAGTCAACAACATATCAAAACACAACTAGTACCTTCTTGTAATAACTGTCTTCAGTGAGGACTGGCAGAGTTAGAACAAGGCAGGATGGACTAGTTTCATAGAGGAATTCATCCTATTTCCTATCATAGGACCAATATCAGATCTACAACACCTTGTGTTAGTGACAACACCTAGCATTTCACTGATTTTCCACTTCCACAGTCGATTGTTGACACCTATTTGCTACTGTTCTTCTTTAAGTCCCAACACATGGTTTTGGTGGGTCCTTTACACAACAAACTCAGTCCAACCCATTCCCCTGCATCCAAAACCTTCACAAGTCTTTGGACTACCTATAATATAGTCCATTCCACTTATCATAAACAAAAAAGATTAGTGGAATGAAAGAAAATACATCGAGTTCACTCAGGAAGCCCTAACTCAGGGTTTAAGATAGTTTATAAGAAACCAGTGATTTCTTCAACCTAATCTATTGTCAAGCCCCCAATCAATGTTCAAATCAAAGGTTCTTCAATTTACTATCCATCCAAGGTACTAATAGACTATGACGATTCTGCATAGGGCTAGGTACGGGCTGGGAACAGTAAGAAAAACATAGAATTTGCAGGAGAACTAAAGTTTTTTTCATTTTCTTCACTTCAAATCTTCATCTACATTCAAAATGAATAGGTTCAAGACTTTAAGAAGCCTGTCATGATGACTTGGAGTAGTTGGAGGGTAGTTTGAATCGATGGAAGTTATAAAACTGTTCTTCAACCATCAACTGCCCTATTTGTTAACTGCAACAACTAATTACATGTGTTAACAGAGTTGCATTGGTTGTTTGGGCTGGACACTACCTTCAAACATGTTTACAATGCAATTAAGCCTTGGACTAGGCATTAGACTCCTTGACACTACCTTACATGCCTTAGCAAGGCTTACAATCATGCAGACTGCCTCCTTTTACAATGTATGATGCTATGACTATTTATTACACCGTATGACTGTTCCATGACATCAACAAGAGATGTTTTTGGACATGGTCCTTATTACAATCATGAGAGTGGTCTTCCAAGACCTTATTCCAACATGAACAAACATAGAACAAAAAAAAAAACAATTATGGATCTTCATGATTCTCTTGGTGCTCCTACACTAGTTAGCCACATTTACTGAGAGGCTAACAATGAGGTGGTCAAACTAGCGAATGTGGCAATTGATATGCCAAATAAATATCCACATACCAACTCAAAAGGAAGTGTGGGAGTAAAATAAAATTGGTTGACTTGCCATTTCTCATGAATGCTAATAAAATTGGACATCATGAACTAGTATAGCGTGATAGATGGCTCATCTGGTGGTAAAGGAGGATGGCTCAAAGAAGATTCTTAGATTTATGATGACAACTATGCCTAGTACTACAACAAATATTATATACGCTAATCAAAATGTCGTTTGTAGTGAAGTTGACAATATGGATTCAACAATATGTCTCAAAGGAAAGAGGAGGCAAATTGATTTCATGGGACATATCTCAGATCTCAGGTTTGAAGGGAAGAGGTAGAGGACCAAAACAGAGAAAATAAATAGAGCTAAAAACATAGATCTACTGCTATTTGGAAATCTTATATATATATATATATATATATATATATATGAAAACAAAAAAATAGAGCCTTTGTTTTATAAATCCCTGAAGGCACATTGATTATTAAATACTAAAAATACATATTCTTTGATAAACAAAACTGATGCTCTTCATACATCAATAAAACCAGAAGAACAAAGCATTTTTAAGCTGCTAAACTTCTCACTCCATACATACTAAAACAGAGTAGAGATATATTGTTTTCAATGCCCAGCCAAGGAGGAAAAAAATAATAATTACAATTAATTGTTGTTTCTAGCAGTAGCATAAGAAATATGAGATGGAGATTATACATGAAGATTTCATTTAATTCTTTCCTACAATGAGCCTTGCATTGGAGAAGTTGAGCCATGCATAGAGTGTGTTACACCATACTCATGATAGCATTTCTTGCAGATAATATTAATGAAATAGCACAGAGACATGATGAAACAAGAGAAGGTACAAAAGACAGTCAAAACAAAAGTCTTGTTCAATAAATGATGGTGGTTGGGATTAATATTCCAACACTCCCCCTTAATCACAACTACCACCTTCTTTGATACCCAAACAATCTCGTAGATACTCAAAAGTGTTCTTTTCCTAATTGCTTGGTGAAGATATTTGCATACTAATCTTGAGACCTGAAAAAAACCAAAAATATTTCTCCATCGTTGATTAGTTCTCTAATGAAGTCATACTGTGTGTCTATATGTTTACTTCTCTTGTGAAAAACTAGATTCTTTGATAATGCTATAGCTGATTTGTTGTCACAATAGATCTTTGTTGCCTCTTCTTGTTGTTTCCTGAGTTCTTTCATAATTCTTGTCATCCAAACTGCTTGGCATGATGCACCTATGGCTGCTACATATTATGCTTTAGCTAATGAAAGAGTTACAAATGGTTGTTTCTTTGAAGCACATGAAACTACACCTGTTCCAAAAAGAAAAACGTAACCAGATGTGCTCTTCCTATCATCAATGCTACCTGCACAATCACTATCAGTGTATCCTATGAGATTGAACTCATTTGATGTTGAGTATTGAATACCATAGTTCCTTGTTCCACTCACATATCTGAGAATTCTTTTTCTTGCTTGCCAATGAGAAACTGTTGGAGATTCCATGAACCTTGAAATGAGACTAACTGCATACATAATGTCCAACCTTGTGGCTATTAAATACATGAGGCTGCCAACAAGTGTTTTATACAAAGTTGGATCAATGTTGGCTCCTTTGTCATCATTGCTTAATTTCTATCTTGTGACAATTGGTGTTGGAGCTGATTTGCAATTTGTCATTTTAAACCTTTTCAAAATGGCATTTGCATATTTAGATTGAGAGATGAATATACCATTATCATTTTGATTTACCTCAATGCCAAGAAAATACTTCATGAGGCCTAAATCAGTCATTTCAAATTCGTTTTTCATAGCTCCTTTGAACAAATCAATTGCCAAATCAACCATGAATATCAAATCATCAACATACAAGCAAACAATTATGATCTCACCTTGCTCATTCATCTTGGTGTACAATGTAGGCTCACTGCTATACCTATTTAAGCCATTTTGCAAAAGATAAGAATCAATTCTGCTCTACCAAGCTCTTGGGGCTTGCTTGAGTCCATTAAGTACCTTTTTCAGTTTGTAGACTTTGTCTTCTTGACCCAAAATCTCATACCTAGGTGGCTACTCCACATAAACTTCTTTGAGATAACCATTGAAAAAAGTTGATTTCACATGCTTTTGGTAAACTGGACACTTGTTTTGAGCTTCTGTTGCAAGTATAGTTCTCACGGTGTCTAATCGAACTACTGGACAAATGTGTCATTGTAATCAACCCCGGGTTATTGTGAACATCCTTTTGCCACTAGTCTTGCTTTATGTTTTTGCACATCACCATTTGCATCTAGTTTGGTTTTGTAAACCCACTTCACTCCTATGACATCCTTGTCTTTTGGAAGACTTAGTAACTCCCATTTTTTATTCTTTTCTATTGCATCAATTTCATCATCTATTGTATTTACCCATTTTTCATCCTTAATTGCATCTTCATAATGAATTGGATTTTCTATTTGTGAATAAAATTCAAAAAGAGAAATCAAACCAACATTGTTCTCACCTTCATTTTGATCATAAATGCTTCTCAAACTTCTACTTTTTTCTCTCCTCAAGCTTGCCAATGTAGGATTTGACATATCACTTGAACTTGGACTTGTGGAATGTGGACTTGATGGTCCTGCACCTTGATTGCCACTTGTAGATGGTGTTTGTTGTACATTTGAAGGAGTGGATGCTTGAATGTGTGGGGTTGTCCTTACACTTGATGATGGTGTCATTTGATGACCACTTTGTTGAGTTTTAATGGGTGTGGAAGGAGTCACATTTGATGGAGTACTTGTTGGTATAAAAACTTCTCTATCTTCTTGTGGTAAGTTGGCTGCAATATTGATTGTTTTCTCCAAACTTCCATCCCATGCTTCATCTTCTATGAATTGCACATCTCTCCTGATTATAACTTTCTTGATTATTTGATTGTATAGTTTGTATGCCTTGGATTCATCACTATAACTAACAAATATACACTTTTCTCCCTTGTTGTCCAATTTTCTTCTCAACTCATCTGGCACATGTGCATATGCCACACATCCAAATACTCTCGTGTGAGCATCACTATGTTTTCTTCCGGTCCATGCTTCTTCAAGAATAATATTCTTCACACTCTTGGTTGGACATCTATTCATAATGTATGTTGCACAAGCTATAGCTTCAGCCCAATATTCATTTGACAAATGCTTTTCTTTCGACAAGCTTCTTTACATTTCCATGATTGTTCTATTTTTCCTTTCAGCTACCTCATTTTGTTGAGGTGTGTACCTAGTTCTGAATTGCTTCTGAATCCCATGGTCTTTGTAAAAATGTAGAAATTCATTTGAGATGAATCCACCACCTCTATTTGTTCTCAATGGTTTGATGTAGTGCCCACTTTGCTTCTCAACAAGAACCTTGAATTAACAAAAGAAATCAAACACTTCATTCTTTTGCCTTAGGAAGTAGACCCGTGATTTCCTTGAATCGTCATCAATGAAGGTCAAAAAGTAGTAGCTTCCACCAATTGAGGGTGTTTGCACAGGTCCACACAAATCTGAATGCACAATCTCTAGAGGTGCCTTTGCTCTAATTGACTTGCCTATTGGAAATGTCTCTCTATGTTGCTTTCCCAAGATGCATCCTTCACATATTCTTTCTGGTTTCTCTATTAATGGAAAACCCTTTACCATACTCTTCCTATTTAGTAGGTTCAAACCTCCAAAGTTGAGATGCCCAAATCTTAGATGCCATAACCAATTTTTATCTTTGATTTATGCTTGAAAGATTATTTGTGTGACTGTTGCAAGTTCTTCTTTATCCTCTTGTGGATTCATTGTGGGTTGTGCTTAAGCATATTCCACATTCAAATCTAGCTTAATCTTTAGGGGAAACATTCTATTGTTTGTCATTTGCACTTTAGCAATAATCTAATTACTTGGAAATTTATCTAGAATAGTGCATTCTTTGTTTTTGAAGAAGACTCTATACCCCTTTTGAACAAGCTATCCAATGCTTATTACATTATGTTTTAGACCAGGCACAAAATACACATTTGAAATATACTTCTTCTCCCCCTGTTTAGTTAGAATGTTGAGATTTCCTTTGCCCATAACTGAAACTTTGTTGTCATTACCCAATGTGACATCTGATTTTACACTTTCATCTAAACTTGAGAACATTTCTAAATTCCTTGTCATGTGATTGTTGCATTCTGAGTCTAAGAACCATACATCATTTTGATTCTCTTGTGTTACATTGCATGCTATGAAAATATTACTCTGATTTTGATTTTCTTTTGTGAAGTTTGCATTTAGTTTGCTAAAATCATATTGCTTCTTTCTACACTCATTTGAATAATGACCATACTTCTTACAATAATGACATTGGATTTGAGATTTGTCATACCTTTGACCTTGTGGTTAATTTTGAGATGGGTTAGGGCTTGAGTTTGATGGGTTCCTTCTTCAACCTCTATATGAATTTCTTCCTCTACCTCTGAATTAGATCTTCCTCTACCTCTACCATGGCTGATTGAAACTTGTGACTTGAATGCATGCTCAAATGAGGTGTTTTTTGACCTACTTAGTCTATGTTCATGTGAGATAAGAGATGCATGGAGCTCATCAACTAAAAACTATGAGAGGTTCTTTGTTTCCTCTATGGTCACAACTATGGATTCAAACCTTGTGGGTAAACTCCTTAAAATCTTTTCAATAATCCTTATATCCTCAAGTGTTTCACCATGAGATCTAATTTGATTAACTAAACCCATCACTTGTGTGAAGAAAGAGTCTATTGAATCTGAATCCTTCATGAAAATTGTTTCAAAATCCCTTCTCAACATTTGCAACTTAGCTGTCTTAACCTTTGCCATGCCTTGATATGCTATTTGAATAATATCCCATGCTTGTTTGGACTTTGTTGCTACTGTAATCCTTAGAAAAATACTCTCATGCACTTCTTGAAATATGTAAAAGAGAGCTTTGGAGTCCTTCTTCCTATTATCCCTCAACAAATCTTTCTCTGCTTGAGTCAATGCGTTGTATGCTGTTGCATCTGCTAGTTTAGGAAAACCATTATCTACTAGATCCCAAATGTCTTGAGAAAAAAAAATGCCTTCATTGTTATGGACCAGTAATCATAATTTTGCCCATTGAACCATGGGATTTGAGGATTTGTTAAACTCGTGCTTATGCTTACCATTGTTGGTTGTGAAACTTGCTTGATTGCCTTTGTTGGACCTCTTAGCTTTAATTACTTTCAGCTCTGCTAAATCTTTCTTTGAGCAACCCTTGTTGAGAAACCTTAGGCTCTAATAGCAGGTGAAGGGAAGAGGTAGAGGAACAAAATAGAGAAAATAAATAGACCTAAAAAAAATAGATATACTGTTGTTTGGAAAATATATATATATATATATATATATATATATGAAAAAAAAACCAGAGCCTTTGTTTTATAAATCCCTAAAGGCACACTAATTTTTAAATACCAAAAATACATATTCTTTGATAAATAGAGCTGCTACTCTTCATACATCAATAAAACTAGAAAAACAGAGCATTTTTCAGTTGCTAAACTTCTCACTCCATACATACTAAAACATAGCAGAGATATATTATTTTTAATGCCTAGCCAAGGAGGAAAAAACAATAAATACAATTAATTGTTGTTTCCAACCGTAGTGTAAGAAACCTAAGATGGAGATTATGCATGAAGATTTCATTTAATTATGTCCTGTAATGAGCCCTATATTGGAGAAGTTGAGCCATGTGTAGAGTGTGTTAGACCATACTCATGACAACATTTTTGCAGATAATATTAATGAAACAACATAGAGACATGATGAAACAGGAGAAGGTAGAAAAGATAGTCTAAACAAAAGTCTTGTTCAATAAATGATGGTGGTTGGGATTAATATTCCAACAAGGTTGAGAAAGATCTTCAAATCATTTCAGGTTATTGTTTTGCACACAATCTACATGGTGATTAGGGACACATTCATCTCCACTTCTCATTAATACAGGGTGAATACTGATATATCCTCTATAATAATTGTTGTGCAATTAGATTTGGGGGAGCCAAAGAATGGTATTTGGGTGGTGGTAGAAGCACTAATTAATCAACACTAGTGAGGGGACTGAAGAAGACCTTGGATGATGTTGTTCTCAGCTTACGGATCTTGCCCAATAATGGCACTTGGCTTGTGATCCTCTAGTCGTCTAATGGATCATGGGTAACTTTTCTAATTACAGTGGTGGGCTAAAATTAGGAGTGAAAATAGGAAATGTGGTGTGTAAAATTCCTCAAGGTTCTCTCGAGATTAGAAGATGCTGATGGTGTAGGCTGGTTCTTCGCTATCAACTCTTACAGCTCTGACTCTGGCATGAATGGGGCAAAGATGGGGGAAGCTGTTGATGATGACTAGGTGTAGAGAACATTTTATAGTAGAATGGACATAGGTTAGGTATATTATAATGTTGATATGTAATTATCTACAATATTCATAAGGAAGACATAAGTATATGGTTCTCTGTGTAAGTTTTTTTTAATATAATCACCATATAGGGTTTTTTCTTAAAGCCCTCCTCTAGACTAGCCATTGATAATTTTCTAATCTTGATTTATTAGGATTGGCCCCCATGGCCACAATTCACTCATAAAATTAAATTAAAAAGTACCTCTAAAATTTTAAAAATTATCATTCCATTATATTTAAATATTTATGGATTATATAAGTCTATGACAAATTAAATTATTTTATTTATAAAATATTGTGTGTCATACTATAATTTAATTAGTATTTTTGGAAGTGGGCCTTTTATTGGCTATTTATCACTCGATATTAAATTTTTAGTTTTGTAAAAATATTATAGGTTAATTTGGTAATATGTTTTCTTATATATTTTATATTATAAAGTTTATACAACAATCCCATAAAATACTCATTGAAGAACCCCATGGAACATAACATTACAAATCCAACTATTGATGACTAGAAGTTACTAATGACAAGGACAAATGTTGACATAGACACAACAACCAATGAAGAATTTCATAATATTATTCATGTATTTGCCACAAATGATAATGTACATAATCATAATAAAAAGCATTATACTGATTGAAGCACCCCGTGGTATGTAGAATTGCAACAAAGTGAGTACTGTTATTGCACTAGGAGGACAAAATGAAAAGACTTATGTGGAGTTATTAAATGCTAAGGATGTAAGGGTAATGTTAACTTGCAATCTTTGGAGAGAAGCAAGTCTTGTAAATGGAGCTCCAAGGTATGTTTGAGAAATAATATACAAACCTACAAGTGCACCACTAGAACCAATGACATGTTATGATTGAATTTTATAGTTATTCAGGCATACAATTTGAAGATCAATGTCCATTAAAAATACCAATTACACCAATAAAAAGAGACCACACAATCCAAATAGCCTTAAGATTATCTTGGGTATTGACAATACACAAATCACAAGGTCTCACTCTTTTAAAAGCCACTATTGACTTAGGGGAAAAATGAATAGGATTAACATTTGTGACTATATTTCATACAAATTTATTACAAGGTATAAGAATAATTCCATAATTTACATATGACCATTATGAAAAAATGAAAAAGGGAAAACAACTTGCCAACCGAAAATCTGAAGAGTAAAGAATTAAATTATTAGGTTTATTGTACATTTGGTAATTATGAAAATATGATAAATGCTCTGATGTACATACAAATCTATTTCAATGAATATGAAATAATGCACTCTTTCTCATGTTATCTTAGCTCTATTGCATAATTTCAATAATTTTAATGTTGTGTTCTCTAAATGTACTACACTATTATGTCATCTGGATATTTCCTAATATCTAGATCCTAAGTTAATGTCCATAATCTTGCGAATGTCCTGGTGACATCATCTAGATCCCCTCCCTAAAGAAGCCCATATGACGGTGATGTCATCCAAACATTCTATCTCTGATATATCACCCCCCAGTGTTAGTATCCTGGTGTTGTCATCCAGATGCCCCTTCAAAGAAGTTCCCTATGCCGATGACATCATCAGGATATTCATAGAAGGCATTTAGATATTATCTTAGCACAAGGATATTAAAAGTTAATATCCATGCAGATGAGAATTTCTCCATGCTGCGAAGGAAAATTTGACGGGTCCATCCATATATTTGTAAATGTGCAGACCTTGAGGGATATTCAAGATATTGCGAGCTCGTAACATGCATCAAGGTGATGTCACATTCCTTTTGTAGGGCTATGTGATGAGGACATATGTAAATTATGCGATGTGGGCCACAACTTTGAATCGTTGACTCCATCAGATGGTAGCGCACTGTCGCAGATGAATCTTGTCCACAAGAAAGATTTTGTGCATGACCATGAGATGTTGGCACATGGCGAGCTTGCCCTCTCTTTGCAACCTATATAGTTGGGCCCTTATCTAATGGTAGATATTAAAATAATTTGACTCACCCATTCAGATGATGCTAGGTGTTGAATAAAGAAAGGCAGTAGTGGGGACATTGTAAATCAATGGTGGCACAACATCACAGTGGAATCTTGCCTGTTGGGTAGATTCTTTGCACACCTACAAGATCTTTCCACATATCTTAAGGCATCGGTACTAGGTAAAAGGTAAGGTATGTTGTGGAGCTCGCAGGGTCATTGATCTTCTAACTATTCCTTCATCCTACAGTCCTAATTCAAACTTAAGATTTTCAAGCTTCCCGGTGGCACCAAGGTATTCAACTAAGTTGGTGGACTTTGTAGAGGTCGATTATGCAATGAATTCAAGCCAATGAGGATGCACAAATTCAGTGGGTAAGAAATTTAAAGTGTTGTAAAATCTTGCTCCTCATGCCAACTCAGCATTCAATTTCTGTGGACTCAGGCTGATGGGGGTAGATAAAACGGTGAATCCTTCAATGCTAAGGTACAAATGTAGATGCAAGGTCTATTTGCAATGGAAAATCCAACGCTTTCTACTTCCATTTTGTTACATCCCCAATTTTTGTCTTTCTATACTTTTACTTTTTATTTGGACATAAGTAAATTGGTTGTGATGTTTAGAGTAATGACATGGAAAAACATGGATTTTATTGAATGTCATTTATTGAAAATGATTATTTTATTATCGATTTAATATTTGTATTATGAGATTTGATTTATCACTTGAATTAATTGAATAATGATGCACTAATCACATATTGTTTGATGACAAGTGAAATAGGATTTCAGGTTATCATATGGCTCTTGGAGAAAAGAGAGAGAGAGAGTATCTTTCCAGGAGAAAGATATAGACCTCAGGTTACGATTGATTTATTTGCCAAACCGAATTATAAGTGTATAATGATAATGTGAACCAATGTGTTGTAAGAGGTAAGTTTTGTCTTGCCAGTTTACTTCTGAATCTAATCGATAAGTAGTCGATATTGTTTTCAAAACTTTCTAAGTTGTATTAAGTTGTCTTAGTCATTAATAACGTTAACGACGTCATTTGAGTTTGATTTATAACTATTTATGTTTAACGTAAATATTACGATGTTCTTGTCATAAAATGATTGTCTTATTATTATTATTAAGATATTTGACATATTATAAATGATTCTTAACATTAAGATGATATAGTCAAGTTAGGAATACGTGAATTATGTCCACAGATTATGATGGGGAGACAAGCCCAACCCAATCACAATATCCGTAACCCATGATTTAATAATATCTTTTTATTGAATAAACTATATCTATCTAATGTAATAGGCAATGTTATGAGAATTATAATTGATGTAATCAATATAAATAGATGCCTTAGCATCGAATGAGGATAATACCTCATATTGAGTCGATGGTAAAATGTTTGAGTAAACCAAAGGCTTATTTGTAGGAAAGTCTTCAATAGTGTTAGTAGTTGATTGAACCACTCATTGTGTAGCATTTAAGATTAGTTATGTTTAGTTGATGTGTCGACCATGTCTTAGAAGGAGGACTGTGGTTTTAACCATCACAACTGATGATTCTTGGAACAATAATCTCCCATCGATATGTGGGATTTATGCTTAAATATTGGTCTTCAATTTTGATTTAACCATGATAAACTGTTAAGATTTGATTAAGTTGGTAACCGAATGTAGATGAGGCAAGGAATGAGGTGACTCTATAGGAGTCATGCCTCCCTTATTATGACTAACTATTTGAATGAGTCATGGTGGTTTTATATTAAAGGGGTTTAGAACTTGTAGAACACATGGGCGGAAACAGGAGGAGATACATAATAGAAGATAGTAGCTATGATAGTAGGGGGATACATAGTCTAGTGGCATCAACTTTGTGATTATTCAAACATCTTAGCTAGCTTAAGATAGTATACTACCAGGTATTACTCAGTTGCATGTATTATTTAACCATGAGGAAATTGATTAGTAATCTAAAACTGTACATGGTTATATTATAGAACGATTATATCAGTTCTTCGGTAAGAATTTACCTTTTGAATTTATGATCTGATAGTCGATAACTATTATATATCAACTTATAAGTACAGTTAACATTTTAGGTAAGCTATTTTGAGTTATTTTCTTGTAGTCATTAAAGACAACGAATGCTACTTATATGGTTGATACTTGGTCATACCAATAAGGTTACTGTTATAATAGACTGACTCGACCTTTTACTTAGTGTTTTAAAACTATTGATCATACCCAATTAGGGAGTGAAAGATAAATGAATATCTTAGAAGGAGAATGTTATAAGTTATCATAAGCTTGAATGAATAGTCTTCTTATAGAATTAACTTTGAAGCAGGTCAATACAGAGTTTGAGAATAACCATATGATAGACTCTTGAATGGATGAACCATGTTTCCTTACTTTCAATTTGAGCTGTATAGTAATGAGGTTATAAGGATTTAACATTTTGTCTTGTATAGGTTATATACTTAGATGCATAGCAGATAATGTTATTTAACCAAGAGTTCTAGAATCTTAAAACTGTTAGTAAACCTTGTATCATATCAATGGTAGTAACTTATAGATATATGGAAGATGGAATAAGGCTATTATGAGAATCCCATTAAGACTAATTGTCCTTATTATTCATGGAAAGATCTAATTCAATGGAGTAGGTTAAGTATTCCTGAGAATGACCTTGTAGGGATATTTATACTTAGGATATGTTTTGTTTATAAACATTATCAAAGTTATTTTATGTTCCTTTGTATAGCAGACAATACTTATTTGAGAACTATTGTATTCTTAACCTTGGTTAAGTTAATCAAGGGTTTTTTGCAAATCTAGAACTCCTAGATATAAGATATGGTAATATTGTCATATTGTATTAACAAGGAATATTAGGCTAACCCTAGAGTCGACTACCAACCAATTGAATGGTTATGTCATATAGACTAACTCAAGTCAAAAGGTATTATTATTGTGACTCTTAGATTAAACTATTGTATGAAAAGGGTTGGTAAGGGATTTAAACTGCATGAATAAGACAGTATCTAGGTCAAGTAGGGGTGGGTGAACACAACGACTATGTTCTTTATGAACAATATTTATATTAAAAACTTTGGCCAAAGTAATGCATTTGTTTTCTGCATGCATTGTCGGTTCACTGTATTCAGATTGCTCATCCTTTTAGAAATCATACTTAGCTAGAGGGTATCTAGGGTTGTATGGTTGATAAAGTTGAGTAGAATACAACACTATGTACTCGAAAAGGCAAATTACCACTGGTCACCTAAGCTCTATATTCCTCATGAAGGTAGGGCCACTTCCTATGTGGAAGATATGTGGGAGACCGCTGGTCTGTGGTTGGAGTTAAGTCATTGGAAAGATGCTCTCTCTCCAAGTAGGAAACATGTTGGGACTTGTGATAAAGATGTCAGATATTCAGATGTAGTATTTATTCCAAATTTGTATATGTAATGGTTTTACATTTGTAAACATTGTAAATGAAAAGACAATATGGGTATATTATATTTTGAAAAAAAGGGAAAATCTTGTAAATGTAGTACTTGATTATTGGTTGAATAAAAGAGAATTTTCTTTATCTCATTTTTTACCTTGTTGAGTTACTTTATGGTAAATTTTTGGTTTTTACTATGTTATTAGAATGTGGATGTTACATATGGTATCAGAGCTACCAGGCTTAGCACTAGGGCTTATGAGACCACTATGCTTGCCTGTACTCAACATTATGCGGTTAGCTAATGTTTGAAAATTTCTATGCCAGGATGGTACATTTTAAGAAGATAGCAAGAAAGTTTGTTGATTCGAGTCAACATTTCCCTAAAGCAAGAAGAGAATGTGAGGCAATTATCAAAACCTTTGAGGGAACCAATAATGAGAGTGACATTTGGTTAAGTGATACTAAGCTCTGGCGACTGCCTTAACTCGAATTAAGTGAGTAAGAAGAGAATACAAAGAAAGAGTTAAGACCACTACCAAAATTATATAGTATATGTCAGATGAGGAAACAACTATGGTTAAGCGAGATCCCCGCATACCCTCAATTGTTGAGATCATAGAAGTTAGATCTGAAAATGAGTCTGAGGGATATACTTCTCTTGAGCATGACTTTTGAAGTCATTTCTTGTATAAAGAAGAATACACTTTACTTTTGAAAAGAAATAAATAAAAAGAGTTGTTTTTGTGCCAAACTATTGTTTAAATTAAGTATTATGTTTAGATTTAATGGGTTACATTATAATCTTGAACTAATGGATAACTCAATATTCTCAGGTGTGAGAAATTGATAAACATGGTGCAGACAAGAACTAACCAAGGAGAAAGTGAAGAGGGAAACCACCTGCCAAATAATAAGCTGGACCAAATCATAACCATACTGGAGGAAACCAAGAAAAGATTGGGTGATTTGGAAAAGAAGGTGGATAATAAAGGGAATACTGAGGGAGGAGGTCAAAACTCTCATGGTGAAAGCAGAGAAAATCATGAAGATCAAAGTAAGAGTACCAAACCTCATAAAGAGGCATGGGATAGATTGACCTTGGAGCTCTCAAAGGATATGAAGAAGGTTGTTCCACCATAATTTGATGGGACATAAACTGGAGATGCTGCAGAAGCTTGGTTAATAGAAATGGAAAAGTACTTCGAGATAAGGAATTAGTTGGAGGTGACTAAGGCAGTATGGGGAGCATTCCAACTAGAAGGAGAAGCATCCACTTGGTGGATGAATAAAAAGATGGAATTGAATTTGACCTCTCTAAGGGTAACTTGGAATGAGTTCATGGAACTCTTTCATAAGAGATGGTTACCACAACTATATTTCGATCAAAAGCTGACTGATTTTTAGGAACCTTTGATAAGGAGAAATGACAGTGGTTGAATATGGAGAAAAATTCACTGGACTCTTGAAGTATGTTCCACAGTATTAAAAGGATGAGAGATTCAGGATCACAAAATTCATCATGGGCTTAAATACTCAAATTAGTTGTGAAGTGGATGTACATGGTCCTACAATAATGGACCAAGTGTACGAGAAGGCGATCAAGCAAGAGCAAAAGATGAAATCCATCTCCACTTATCGTGATAGAAGCCACAAGAGGTTTAATGGAACTCCTAATAATCAACCCTATAAGAAAAGATATGAAAAGAGCTACGATAACAAGAGAAAAGATAAAGGACCTCAGAAGAGCAAAGGCGGATCTGCCAGTGAGAAGAAGAATGGCAACTATAAAAGAAATGAGGATAATAATGGGAAGACTTCAGAAAAGAAAGGACCCATTGGAGGATGCTTTACTTGTGGGGCAACCACTATACAAATCGTTGCCCTAACAAGAATCAAAATGGACAACAAAATGGTACTACACTACCTACTCAACAAGAAGCATTCCAGCAAAGGATTCATGTAGCTCTCGACAATCATCAAACCGAGTATCAAATCACACCCATTGAGATGAAAG
Source organism: Cunninghamia lanceolata (assembly GCA_027924645.1). Classification (NCBI taxonomy): domain Eukaryota; kingdom Viridiplantae; phylum Streptophyta; class Pinopsida; order Cupressales; family Cupressaceae; genus Cunninghamia; species Cunninghamia lanceolata. The sequence continues at coordinate 3,081,502 of BSBN01001376.1, forward strand.
GTACTTTGTTTGGAGTCCCTATAGCTATTTTGATTTATACAAGAGCCACATAAAATTTTGTTTCTCCTAGAATTCTGAATAAATTTTCTAGAAAAGCTTTTTACATGTCCAAACCCTGGTCAGTAGCATATGCTAACCAATCTAAGGCTCAGGTAGAGAAATGTTTGTTTGAAGCCAAAGTTGACCTTCTTAGTTTCTCAACTAAAGTGAATTTGTATGTAGCCCCCTTAGGTTCCTATGATGTGATCCTAGGAATGAATTGGTTATGGAAACATAGAGCTAAGGTTGACTATTTTTCAAAAATAGTTGAATGCTTAGATGATTTGGGAAATCTGACCCAATTCCAAGGGATTCAAAGAGAAGTTAAAATCAAAACTATCTCTATCAAGCAATTAAAAAGGGCCAAAAGGAAAGGTTGTCAGTTGTTTGCAGTTAAAATGGAACAAGTGGAGGAAGGGGTTGAAAATCCTAGCTTATCTTTTGGGGAAAAGTATCCTTGTCTTCAGGAATTTTAGGATGTGTTTCCAGAAGAACTTCCAAGATTGCCTCCCAAAAGGGCTTTTGATTTTGCTATTGACATTAAACTAGGATCTGAGGCAATAGAAAAAGCACCCTACCATATGACAATAATAGAATTAATGGAATTGAAAGCACAATTACAAGGATTGTTGGCAAAAGGTTTAATAAGACCTAGTGTCTCACCTTGGGGTACTCCAGTTATTTTTGTTAAGAAGGATGGAACCCTTCCTTTGTGTATAGATTATCATATGCTTAACAAAGTAATGGTAAAGAACAAATATCCTTTGCCACGTATTGATGATCTTTTTTATCAGATGCATGAAGTTGTGTTTTCAAAGATTGATTTACGATCAGGATATCATTAGCTAAGACTGAAAAATGAAGATATTCATAAGACAACTTTTAGAACCAGATATGGACATTATGAGTTCACAGTGTTGCCATTTGGTTTGACAAATGCACCTGCTACATTCATGAATCTCATGAATAGTATATTCTGAGATTGTTTGAATAGTATAACTTATACTCATTTATTCTAAGAACAAGGAAGAACATCATTGGCACTTGCAAAGAGTTCTGCAAAGGTTAAGAGAACATAAGTTATATAGGAAGCTATCTAAGTGCACATTCTTTCAGAAGGAGGTTCAGTACCTAGGTCATATTATATCAGCTAATGGAATATCTATTAATCCTGCAAAAATCATAGCTATTCTGGATTGGCCTGTACCAACCAATGTGCATGAGGTGCATAGTTTCATGGGCCTGGCAAGCTATTATAGAAAGTTTTTTCTAAATTTTTCCAGCATTGCTAGTCCAATCACTTCCCTACAGAGGAAAGGAAAGACATTTAAATGGACAAACAAATGTCTGGAAGCATTTGATCTCTTAAAGGAAAAGTTAACTTCAGCTCTAATCTTGAAAGTTCCTAACCCCAAAGGACAATTTGAGGTAATTATAGATGTCTCGGGAGAAGGATTAGGAGGAGTGCTTATGCAAGAAGGAAGGGTCATATCATATGATTCAAGGAAATTGAAATCCTATGAGAAAAATTATGCACCGCATGATCTGGAAATGGCAGCAGTAACTCATGCCTTATAGATGTGGAGACATTATCTATTGGGAAAGACTTTTGTACTTAAATTAGACAATCAAAGTCTTAAGTATATTTTCTCACAACTGCATTTGAATGCTCAACAAAGGAGATGGTTAAATTGATATCCGACTATGACTTTGAGATAAACTACATCAAAGGAAAAGAGAATAGAGTAGCTGATGCTTTGAGTCGTAGAAGGCATATAGCTTCTATTATTTCCATTCGTGGAAATTTTAAGGATTTGGTAATGCAAAATTTGTCAGGTGATGAGTTTTATGAGCAGGTTAAGCAGGCTTTGAAAGATAATGCTAAAGATCCAAGGTATGATGGTTTTCTATTTGAGTCAGATGGACTATTGAGGTATAAAGATAGAATTTATGTACCTAATTCAGGTGGATTAAGGGATTTAGTATGGAAAGAAGTTCATACAATGTCATATTCAGGACATCCAGGAGTGACCAAACTTCTAGCATATGTTAAACCTCTTTATTTCTGGAAAGGAATGAAGAATGATGATGCAAGATTTGTAGCAAGATGTTTAGAGTGCCAAAGGGTATAAGCAGAGCATCATCATCCTGCAGGATTTTTGTATCCACATGATGTGCTAGAGTGGAAATGGCAAGTTATTAGCATGGACTTTGTTCAAGGACTTCCTATGTCAAGGAATAGACATGATGCCATTTTAGTGGTGGTTGATAAACTCACAAAAGTAGCACATTTCATACCAAGAAATTTCACTGATGGAGCACCTATGTTAGCTCATAAATTTGTGCAAGAAGTGTTTAGATTACATGGCTTCCCTGAAAAGATTATCTTAGATAGCGATGCGCATGTAACATCAAGGATTTGGCAAACTTTGTTTTCTACGCTAGGGAAGAAACTTAATGTGAGTACAACTTACCATCCTAAAATAGATGGGCAAACTGAGAGAGTTAACCAAGTCTTGGAAGATTTGTTGTGTATGTATTGCATGGATCAGCAATATAAGTGGGAAGAATACTTACCACTTGTGGAATTTTCTTATAACAATTCCTATCATTCTGCTATTAAGATGGCGCCATTTGAAGCATTATATGGAAGAAGATGTCAAACTCCTATAATCTAGGATAAGCTAGAGGATAGGATTAGCATCAGACCAGAAATGCTAGATAAAATGGAAGAGAAAGATAAGCTAATCTGAAAAAGATTGGAAGAAGCCAGTGATAGGAAAAAGAGCTATGTGGATGCAAAACGTGTTCCAAGGCAATTCTCTGTTGGAGAAAAAGTTATTTTGAGAGTTAAACCTTAGAAGAGTTCTATTAAGTTTTGGAAGTCTTCTAAGTTGGCCCCTTGATATGTGGGACCCTTTGAAGTGCTTCAAGTAGTCAATCCAGTTGCCTAGAGATTTGCTCTACCACCAGCCTTATCTAAAATGCACAATGTTTTTCATGTGTCTTATTTGAAGAAATATATTGCAGGTAATAATCATATTTTGACTTGGAATTCTTTACAGATGCAAGACCTAGGGGTGGTCACGATCGAGCCACTCAAGGTGTTAGAAATGCGCAAGCTCCTCTTGCATAACAGAGAGGTCTTCTAATGCAAGGTCCAATGGGACCAGTATGCTAAGAAAAATGCTACATGGGAGGATTACCATGAATTTCATCAAAAATTTCCTCATTTATTTAATAATGTTACTAGTCAAAAACAATGAACTTACTTTTTAGTTACTTTTTGATACCTTATATCATCGAGGACAATGAGTCATTAGGGGAAGGATATGTTACATCCCTAATTTTTGTCTTGCTATAATTTTACTTTTTACTTGGACATAAGTAAATTGGTTGTGATGTTTCGAATAATGACAAGGAAAAATATGGATTTTATTGAATGCCATTTATTGAAATCATAGAAATGATTATGTTATTATCGATTTAATATTTGTATTATGAGATTTGATTTATTAGTTGAATCAATTGAATAATGATGCACTGATCACATATTGTTTGATGATAAGTGAAACAGGATTTCGGGTTATCAGATGGCTCTCAGACAAAAGAGAGAGAGAGAATATCTTTCCAGGAGAGAGATATAGACCTCAAGTTACGTGTGATTTATTTGCCATACCGAGTTATAAGTGTATAACGATAATGTGAACCAATGTGTTGTAAGAGGTAAGCTTTGTCTTGCCAGTTTACTTCTAAATCCAATCGATAAGTAGTCGATATTGTTTTCAAAACTTGCTAAGTCATATTAAGTCATCTTAGTCGTTAATAATGTTAACGACATCATTTGAGTTTGATTTATAATTATTTACGTTTAATGTAAATATTACGACATTATTGTCATAAAATGATTGTCTCATTATTATTATTAAGATATTTGACATACTATAAATGATTCTTAACATTAAGATAATATAGTCAAGTTAGGAATATGTGAATTATGTTGACAGATTATGATGGGGAGACAAGCTCAACCCAATCACAATATCCATAACCCATGATTTAATAATATCTTTTTATTGAATAAACTATATCTATCTAATGTAATAGGCGATGCTATGAGAATTATAATTGATGTAATCAATATAAATAGATGCCTTAGCATTGAATGAGGATAATACCTCATATTGAGTCAATTGTAAAATGTTTGAGTAAGCCGAAGGGTTATTTGTAGGAAAGTCTTCAATAGTGTTAGTGGTTGATCGGACCACTCATTATGTAGAATTTAAGATTAGTTATGTTTAGTTGATGTGTCGACCACATCTTAGAAGGAGGACTATAGTTTTAACCACCACAACGAACAAGTCTTGGAGAAATAATCTCCCATCGACATGTGGGATTTATGCTTAAATATTGGTCTTCGATTTTGATTTAACCATGGTAAACTGTTAAGCTTTGATTAAGTTGGTAACTGAATGTAGAGGAGGCAGGGAATGAAGTGACTTTGTAGGAGTCATGCCTCCCTTATTATGACTAATGATTCAAATGAGTCATGGTAGTTTTATATTAAGGAGGTTTAGAACTTGTAGAACACATGGGAGGAAACAGGAGGAGATACAGAATAGAAGATAGAAGATGTGATAGTAAGGGGATACACAATCTAGTGGTGTCGACTTTGTGATTATTTGCACATCTTAGCCAGCTTAAGATAGTATACTACCAGGTATTTCTTAGTTGCATGTATTATTTAACCATGAGGAAATGAATTAATAATCTAAAACTATACATGGTTATATTATAGAACGATTATATGAGTTCGCCGATAAGAATTTACCTTCTGAATTTATGATGTGATAGTCGATAACTATTATATATCAACTTAGAAGTACAGTTAACATTTTAAGTAAGCTATTTTGAGTTATTTTCTTGTAGTCATTAAAGACAACGAATGCTACTTATATGGTTGATACTTGGTCATGCTAGTAAGGTTACTGTTATAATAGACTGACTCAACCTTTTACTTAGTGTTTTTAAACTATTGATCATACCCGATCAGGGAGTGAAAGATAAATGAATATCTTAGAAGGAGAATGTTGTAAGTTATCATAAGATTAAATGAATAGTCTTCTTATAGAATTAAGTTTGAAGCAAGTCAATACAGAGTTTGAGAATAACAATATGATAGACTCTTGAATGGATGAACCATGTTTGCTTACTTTCAATTTGAGCTATATAGTAATGAGGTTATGAGGATTTAACATTTTGTCTTGTATAGGTTTTATACTTAGATGCATAGCAGATAATGTTATTTAACCAAGAGTTCTAGATTCTTAAAACTATTAGTAAACCTTGTATCATATCAATGGTAGTAACTTATAGATATATGGAGGATGGAATAAGGTTATTATGAGAATCCCATTAAGACTAATTGTCCTTATTATTCATGAAAAGAGCTAATTCAATGGAGTAGGTTAAGTATTCCTGAGAATGACCTTGTAGGGATATTTATACTTAGGATATGTTTTGTTTATAAATATTATCAAAGTTATTTTATGTTCCTTTGTATAGGAGACAATACTTATTTGAGAACTATTGTATTCTTAACCTTGGTTAAGTTAATCAAGGGTTTTTTGTGAATCCAAAACTCCTAGATATAAGATATGGTTATATTTTTATATCGTATTAACAAGGAATATTAGGGTAACCTTAGACTCGACTACCAACCAATTGAATGGTTATGTCATATAGACTTACTCAAGTCAAAAGGTATTATTATTATGACTCTTAGATTAAACTATTGCATGAAAAGGGTTGGTAAGAGATTTAAACTACATGAATAAGACATTATCCAAGTTGAGTAGGGGTAGGGGTGGGTCAACACAATGACTATGTTCTTTATGAACAATATTTATATTAAAAACTTTGGCCAAAGTAATGCATTTGTTTTCTGTATGCATTGTCAGTTCACTATATTCGGATTGGTCATCCTATTAGAAATCATACTTAGCTATAGGGTATCTAGGGTTGTATGGTTGATAGAGTTGAGTAGAATACAACACTATGTACTCGAAAAGGCAAATTACCACTGGTCTCCTATGGTCTATATTCATCATGAACGGTAGGGCCACTTCCTATGTGGAAGATGTGTGGGAGATCGCCGGTCTGTGGTTAGAGGTAAATCACTGTAAAGATGCTCTCTCTCTGAGAAAGAAACATGCCAGGACTTGTGATAAAGATGTTAGATATTCAAATGTAGTGTTTATTTTAAATTTGTATATGTAATGGTTTTACATTGGTAAACATTGTAAATGAAAAGACAATATGTGTATATTGTATTTCAAAAAAAAAAGAAAAATCTTGTAAATGTAGTACTTGATTATTTGTTGAATAAAAGAAAAATTTTCTTTATCTCATTTTTTACCTTGTTGATTTACTTTATGGTGAATTTTTTCTTTTTACTATGTTATTATAACGTGGATGTTACACATTCATCAATGTGCCTACCACTTATTGGCACAAGCAACCTATTTATAGACAAATAGACCTGACAGGGGTATGGGCTCCTCCCTAATTTGCATGAGGTTCCTAAGAAAAAATTCAATGCAGTATGGTCAATGTCTCTTCTTATTGACTTCTCCTTTCCCACCATGGCTGCTACAGTATAGTGTTGAAATGCTATATATACATGTCGTAAAGATGTATTCAGGATTGTTTTCTCTTCTAGGCTACTATAGAATAGAGAACTTTTGTAACTAGACCTCTGTAATACAATTACAGGTACAACTAGGTTTGATAGACTGTGCTCTTCTGCTGAGCCTCTCATGCCTCTAGTCTTGTTCAACAATGAATGTAATTGATCACACTGTGTCTATATTTCTTGCATTATTCTCTCTTTTGTAATAGTTATTTGACCTCTACAATCAATATAAGTTTTTATTTTGCCTCTCTTTTTATTTTAACACTATGCCTACTCTTTGGATTAATGTGAATTGTGTATCATGGGAAAAACAACCCCTTTCATTTCTCTACTTTTCTATCCTGGCATCTATTAGAATCAATATGAGTCTGTGTAAATCCTCCCAGCTATGAGTTTATTATTGTGTTGAATCAGTTGTAGCCAAACACATCAAATCTTGGGCATCACCTTTACTTACATTTAGTTTCCTTCTACCCCTTTTCCACTATACTATTAGCACTAGATTCAGGCAATTTTCTCTAAGCATTATGCTTACAATTAGGAACTAGCCTTCTCTGGAGGTTTGATCTAAAATTGCAAGGTCCCACACCTTGAGATCATTCCCATTGTGTCATTAGAATGCTTGGACTCCCTCGAAGCTATGTTCAATTCTATGTGATAACAGTTTCTAGCACGTCCGGTGGGACACTCTGCTCTGAATGAGAGCTAGAATAAGGATTTTGGTATTGTTCTTGGTTCATTTACTACTATGAAGGCATCCAATAGGAACCTGGCAACTCTACTGATCTAGTTTCTACACAACAACTCAATATTTCATGCCTAGAGTGCAAACAAGGTCTTCTTCTAGAGGTAACTTCTAGTTCACAGAACTCTCTTTTATTGATAGAAGAAGAAGAACAAGACTGTCTAGGTCCTTGGTGAGGGAAAATAGAAATAATTCATATCATTTAAGGTCTTGGTCCACTCCTCTTCCATTCAATTCTTAGGTTAGGTCTCAACATTCAGTTAGAACCCTACATATACCTATAATCATTGACCTGAATATCCCTAATATGGCTAGAAATCTTCCATTTGTTGCTTTTAATGGGGGTAGTCCACTAGACCTAGCACAATATGATGACATCCTTGCTTCAGCCTTAAAGGTTATCCCATTCTTTACTGGTGAAGACTCTACTAATCCCACTAAGGACATCCAAGATGTTGCTAGTGTCTGCTTTGTCCACAATGTCACTACTGATAATGTGGATGTGAGGTTGCTAGCCTCTTCATTCAAGGGAAAGGACCTATAGTAGTATAGGGGTCTTCAATCCAACTCTATACATAATTGGGATGATCTAGCCACTAAATTGTGCCAGCACTTTGAAGATAGAAGTGACCATTTGTCACTTATGAAACAATTAGCTACAATCAAGAGAGCTCTACATGAATACATGGTGGACTTCAACTACATATTTTTAGAAGACATGGGATAGAATCCCCTTGTTGGTGAAGCACTCTTGAAACACAACATTTATCAACTACCTAATGTCCTTGAATCAAGATATTGCTATCATGATTCAGTCCATGGGTGGGACTATACTACTTAATGCCTATGAAAGAACCATAAAAGTAGAAAATTACCTAATCCAGGTAGGGAAAATAGCCCCAAGGCCACCAATGCCCATTTTCCCAGAAGCTCCTACTATTCAACCTATTGTGACTCCCATTCCTATAGCAACCACTTCACAACTCCTTTACCTATACCCCCAAATGAATTACAGCAAGTCAAAAGCTTACTACAAGGTGCTACTAATTAGTTAGTGGCAATAAAGAGATAGAATACACAATCAAACCAACCTTATCAGCCCCCCAATGAGACATGTCAATCCTTAAATTAGGGTTATCAATAGAATAGGCTACCGTATCAAAACAATATGCAAAGGCAAGGGTAGCCTAGTTTGTTAGATTCAGGATAGACAACTGAGAGAGGGGGCGTGAATCAGTTTTCAAAACTTTCTTCCAATTAAACACTTAAATCCACTTTGTGATTCAACAGCATAATAATAAATTAATCATGGAAACATAATATATTAAATCAAGAGCAGAAACACATCAACACTTAAGACACCAAGATTTTGACATGGAAAACTCGGTTAAGGGAAAAACCACGGGGTGATTAACCCAAGATTGTATTCTTTGTTAGAAAAATAGAAAGAACAAAATGGCACATGCTAATTAGGGCTCACTGCCCGAGCACACTGCTCACAAGAGGCCCACTACCTACAAGAGACACACTGTATACAGAATAATAAGTGTCACCTACTTGAACTGGAGAATAACATCTTCACCATGCTTGAATCAGTTCCATTTAAGCCCAATACTTTTGCTCTACCTTTTACTCCTCTACTTTTTGCTCCTCTACTCTTTACCACACTCTCATCTCAACTAGTCACACTTTGAAATGACTTTACAATTCCTTATTAATACAAGACATCGACTTAAAAATGATTGCCACACAGATTTGAGACTTCAAGCTTCTTCTAGGAACACACCATTCTTCACATAACATCTTCAAGATCATCCGCAGGATGTGTAACTCATTCGATCGGCCAGACTTACAAAGAACACCATCATTCGGAAGTTATTCTTAAATTGTCAGCTTGAACTCTAATGCTGACCACCAACATGAACTGGACACGATCAAAAGACCTCTACAAGCTTGCCTGAATCACCAAGAACATCCACACTTCATCTGCTTACTGAAATCCTTCTCTCCATCTAGAACTTCAAGAACACAGTCTGTCATCATTGTCACAAAGGAATAGATGCTTGTGGACCTCCAGACCATGAGCCAATCGAGTTGTTACTTCACATGGACTTCCTAAACACTCCACCAAATCTACAGAATAGGATAAGGCATTTTTGGATCTCACCGGACCTATCTATATCACTCTGTCACCTCTAAACACCTGCCTAAACCAATTTTACTTGAGCAGCCACTACTTCTTTAGATCTTTATGCAGACCTCTAAAATCTTTACTGGATCATCTTAAGACACATATCTACAAACCCTTTGAACTACATCCTCTGATCTTCATCTTAGCTAGGATCTTTAGCTTACTGTCTTCACTGTCCTTCTTTGTTCCTTATCATTAATGCAATAGGAGTATGTTGACATCAATGAGAACACCGGTTAGACCCATACTTGTAACAATCTCCCCCTTTGTCATTGATGGCAACATATGATGTGAAAAACTATTTTGACCATCAATACAAGAGCTTCTCCTTACTGTCACAACTCCTCCTATGAGCAACAATCATTCATAGGCCTTCTCTTCCTGTACTGCTTCCCCTTTGATCAAAAATCATTTATTTTTCACATGTTTTCTCTCCCCCTCTGACATCAATGGAAAAGGGCCAATACTTACAACTCCAACACTTCAGAATCATACTAGCTACTCCCCCTGAGTAGCAGCTCTCCATCATCAATCCGGATCACAAGATATGACTGTGATATCCACCAGACTGATGCACATCAGTGCACCTTAGTTCATCACTAGAGGGGCAATAACCCCTAACTTCTCCCTGAGATACTCAAAAGAGTCCTTAGGTAGAGGTTTAGTAAAGATATCAGCAATTTGATCCTTCGAAGGCACAAACTCCAATCTGACTTCATTCTTGTTCACTTGCTCTTTCAAAAAGTGAAACTTGATGGATATATGTTTAGTCTTTGAATGCAACACCAGATTCTTAGATATATTTATTGCACTTGAATTATCATAGAAGATTGTGATAGGCTCCTCATACTCCACTCTTATGTCTCTTAGCATTTGCTTCATCCACAAAAATTAAGTACAACTACTTTCTGCTGCAATATATTCTACTTCTGTAGTGGACATAGATATTGCCTCTTGTTTCTTGCTCAGCCAAAAAACCAATCTCTTCCCCAAAAAGAATGCTCCACCACTGGTACTCTTTCGGTCATCCACATCTCCTACCCAATCCGCATCTATATATGCATGAAGAGAAAAATCATGATCTCTAGGATACCACAATCCATACTCAATTGTCCCTTTTAGATATCTAAAAATCCTCTTGATTGCCATGACATGAGATTCTCTAGGATCAGCTTGAAATCTAGCAACAAGACCAACAACATTCATAATGTTAGGTCTAGTTTGTATCTCACCAATCATTGACCTATACTTTTTCTGATCAGCCTTAGGAAAGTCATCATCTTTGCTCAATTTACATCCGGTTGCCATGGGAGTATTCATTGGTTTTGAGTCTTCCATCCCAAATTTCTTCAACAATTCTTTCACATATTTGGTCTGAGAAATGAAGATTCCTTTCTTAGTTTGAATGATTTGCAGACCCAAGAAGAAATTCATTTCCCCAAGCATGGACATCTCAAATTCACTTTTCATTTGATTTGTAAAAGTTTTGCACATATTATCTCTTCCACCAAAAATGATGTCATCAACAAACACTTCAACAATCAATATGTTTTCATGATCAATTTTGAAATAGAAATTATTGTCAGTAGTACCTTTGTTAAAACCAATCATTAAAAGATGCTTATCCAATCTTTCATACCAGCCTCTTGGGGCTTTCTTAAGTCCATATAGTGCTTTCTTCAACTTGTAGACCATATCACCATGATCAGACAATTGAAATCCATCTGGTTGCTCAATGTATACTTCTTCTTCCAAGTCTCCACTTAGAAAGGTAGACTTGACATCCATTTGATAGACTTTGAAGTCCTTAAAGGCAACAAAGGCAATAAATAATCTGACTGCTTCAATTCATGCCACCAGAGCAAAAGTTTCTTCAAAATCAACTCCTTCTATTTGAGAGTAACCCTTGCAGACCAATCTAGCTTTATTTCTGATTACTTCACCAACTTCATTCAGTTTGTTCCAGAAGACCCATTTGGTTTCAATCACATTCTTGTTTCTAGGTATGGGAACAAGATCCCAAGTGTGATTTTTCTCAATTTGCATCAGTTTTTCTTCCATTACTTTAGTCTAGTTTTCATCATTGCAAGCTTCATTCACTGTCTTAGGTTCAATCTTTGAAATTAGATAATAATCTTCTGAATCTTGAGCAATCCTTCTCCTAGTTTGTACACTTTTGCTTTTATCACCTATGATCTAATCTTCAGAGTGGTTCAGTCTTACATACCTGGGAACTTTGGGAGTTTCTTGCACTTATGATTCTTGATCAGACTCATTAAGACTCATCTCTTCTTCCTGATTTACCGGATTAGTTTGAATCTAAATTTTAGAAGGGGCTTGTGCTCCTTGAATCAAAGCACCACTGTGATCATCTTCATCATATTCATAAAACCTTGAGGGTTTTTCAATTCCTTCATCAACCTTCACATTTGTACTTTCTATAATCTTTCTCAGTCTCTTGTTATAACACCGGTATGCTTTGCTTTGAGTAGAGTAACCCAAGAATATTCCTTCATCACTTCTAGCATTAAACTTGCCTAGATCTTCATCTCTTTTAATGTAACATTTGCTACCAAAGACTCTGAAATACCTCACAGTAGGAATGATGTCAAACCAAAGTACATAAAGAGTCTTATCGGTATTGCTTTTGATTTGTACTCGATTGAGAGTATAGACTACTGTGCTGACAACTTCTCTCTAATAGATCTAAGGAACATTTACTTCCATCATCATGGTTCTAGATGCTTCCTAGATGGTCTGGTTCTTTCTCTCCACTACTCCATTCTGCTGAGGAGTCCTAGGAGCAGACAACTTTCTTTTTATTCCATGTTTCTCACATAAATCTATGAACTCACCGGATGTGAATTCTCCACCTCTATTAGACCTTAGACATTTCAATTTTAATTTGGTTATATTCTCAACCATAGCCTTGAATATTTTGAATTTCTCAAGAGCTTCTGATTTCTCTTTCAGAAAAGTAACCCACATCATCCTGGAGTAGTCATCAATTAATAGCATGAAATATCTATCACATTACACACTTCTAATCCTTTCCGAACCACATAAATCAGTATGAACTAAGTCTAATAATCCAGTAGAAGATTGTTCCTTTCTTTTGACTGAGACTCTACTTTGTTTCTCCAACTCACATTCTTTGCACAAAATATTTGTAGGTTTCACCAGTTTTGGAAGATCTCTTACAGCTTAAGTGTTGCTTATCTTGATGATATTATCAAAATTCATATGACACATCCTCCTATGCCATAACCAACTCTGATCAATTTACACAAATAGACAACTTTTACCAGTACCAACTAAATGGAAAATATTACCTTTTGTTTGAGTACTGGATGCAATCTCTGTTCTGAAACTTTTAAAGATCTTGCATTTTCCATTCTTGAATCAGAGATCATAGCCTTTGTCAACCAACTGTCCAACACTGAGAAGATTGTGCTTCAATCCTTCAACATACAGTACATTACCGGTTTTGTTCTTTCCATCAAAAGAAATAGTTCCTCTACTTCTGATTCTACTAGCAGAATTATCACCAAACTTTACCACTCCTCCTTAATACCTTTCCAAATCTATGAACTTATTTTTGTCACTTGTCATATGGTGAGAGCATCCACTGTCAATGACCCAATCATCCTTTTCTTCAACTTGGGCAGCCAAAGATCTTTCTACAACTTTATGATTGACAGATTTAGAGGGCATTGGATCATCTTCCTTGATGGTAATAAACACCCAATCACTTCTAGATTTGTTTCTTGTCTCTGATTCACCATCTATTACTCCTTCATTATCATCATCTTCATGAACATATTAACAATTCTTTTGGAACCTTGATCTGATAAGATTTGGCCTTGAAAATCTTTTCGGACACCTTGAGGCAAAATGACCAATCTTATTGCAATTAAAACACTTAAAAGGCAATTTTCCTTCATACTTACTGGATCCTCTTGGCAGTCTTTTTGCAATAAGGGCTTCCAGTTGAGCAGTTTCTGCTTCTTCTTCTTCCAGGTCTTTTCTTGCTTTTTCATACCATGATAGTTTCCTTGAAGAGTTCTCTCCCAGATCAAACCTTCGTTTACCTTTCACAGAGGCACTAGCTTTGAATGCAGACTCAGTCTTGGGAGGGGCATCTCCGAACTTGGTCAATTCAAAAGTAGCCAATTTGCCAACCAATTAATCTCTTGTGACAGCTGAATGGGCTCTAAATTCTTCAATGGCAGCAACCTTGATTTTATAAGAAGTAGGGAGGGATCTGAGAACTTTGGCAACAATCTCATCTTCATCCAAAACTCCACCAGCACATCTAATGCCACAAACAAGCTCATTTACTCTTGGCATAAAAGTAGTGATATTTTCATCTTCTCTCATTTTAAAATTTTTAGATTTTCCTTTCAGACTATGTAGCCTTGCACATTTAAGATACTTGTCTCCTTCCTGCAAAAGTTTCAGTTTTACCCAAATCTCAAAAGCAAATTGTAGATCAACAACATTCGTCAGTTTTGAATCAGACAATGCACTTAGAAGAGCTTCTTTAGTCCGAAGATTGTTTTCAGCATCTGTGATTTCATTTGGGGATTTTGGGCCACTCTGTGGAGGAGTATACTTCGTTGAAGCCATGGTCCAGTACTAGATTCCCATACATTGCAAATGACATTGCATGTGACTTTTCCAAAGATTAAAACTGGTTCCATCAAACTTCAGACTATCCTTCTTGTAGAACAACATCCTGGATCTCCTCAAGTAGTTAAGCTCTTTTTAGAGGAACCTTGCTCTGATACCAATTGTTAAATTCAGGATAGACAACTAAGAGTGGGGGTAAATCAGTTGTCAAAACTTTCTTCCAATTAAACACTTAAATCCACTTTATGATTCAACATCATAATAATAAATTAATCATGGAAACATAATGCATTAAATCAAGAGTAGAAACACATCAACACATAAGACACCAAGATTTTGATGTGAAAAACCTGGTTAAGAGAAAAACCATGGGGTGATTAACCCAAGATTGTATTCTCTATTAGAAGAATAGAAAGAACAAAATGGCACATGACAATTAGGGCTCACTACCTGAGCACACTGCCCACAAGAGGCCCACTGCCTACAAGAGACACACTATCTACAGAATAATAATTCTCACCTACTTGAACTAGAGAATAGCATCTTCACCATGCTTGAATCAGTTCCATTTAAGCCCAATACTTCTACTCTTCTTTTCGCTCCTCTACTCTTTACCACACTCTCATCTCAACTAGTCACACTTTGAAATGACTTTACAATTCCTTATTTATACAAGACATCGACTTAGGAATGATCATCTAAGTTGGCAAACATTATAGAGCAAATACATAAATACACCATGATTAATTACAAAAGACTTCACGCAGATCAACACACTATCAGCCACACAGATCTGAGACTTCAATCTTCTTCTAGGAACACACCATTCTTCACATAACATCTTCAAGATCATCTGCAAGATGTGTAACTCATTCGGTCAGCCAGACTTACGAAGAACACCATCATCTAGAAGTTATTATTAAATTATGAGCTCAAACTCTAATGTGGACCACCAACATGAACTGGACACAATTAAAAGACCTCTACAAGCTTGCCTGAATCACCAAGAACATCCACACTTCATCTGCTTACTAAAATCCTTCTCTTCTTCATTCCAAACTTCAAGAACACAATCTGTCATCACTGTCACAAAGGAATAGATGCTTCTAGACCTCCAAACCATGAGCCAATAGAGTTATTACTTCACATGGACTTCCTAAACACTCTACCATA
This sequence comes from Cunninghamia lanceolata, assembly GCA_027924645.1. Taxonomy (NCBI): domain Eukaryota; kingdom Viridiplantae; phylum Streptophyta; class Pinopsida; order Cupressales; family Cupressaceae; genus Cunninghamia; species Cunninghamia lanceolata. Next base: position 3,096,976 of record BSBN01001376.1, read on the forward strand.
TCTGCAGAATAGGATAAGGCATTTTCGGATCTCACCAGACCTATCTGTATCACTGTGTCACCGCTTAACACCTACCTAAACTGATTTTACTTGAGCGGCCACTACTTCTTTAGATCTTTATATGGACCTCTGAAATCTTTACTGGATCATCTTAAGACACATATCTATAAACCCTTGAACTGCATCCTCTAATCTTCATCTTAGCTAGGAGCTTTAGCTTACTGTCTTCACTGTCCTTCTCGGTTCCTTATCATTAATACAACAGGAGTATGTTGACATCAATGACAACACCGGTTAGACCCATACTTGCAACATAGTTATGTCAGAGCTTTAAATGCTATTAATCCTAATGCAGCAAGCACTTCAAGGCCCCTTATGCCAATTCAAAACAATCTAGCAGAAGATAGTTACTAGTGTTACCCGTGCAATCAACCACATGACCAAAATTTGTGTCAAAGTGGATAGTTCAGTCATGCCCTGATAGTTCAAGAGAAACCAACAAGTTTAGAACAACAAGTTAATATTAATCAAGGAGTGGTTGGAAGTCAAGAGAAGATGTAGAACAAGGCAACCTAGATGAACTAGACCCTGATGAATATTGTTGTGTCAATCAAGCCCTAGTCTAGTTACATTCAATACAAGATCAAAGAGGAGGGATATTGAAGATACTTTAGTACCTGTAGCTGGTCATATGCCTATGCCCAAAGTGTCTCCAATTGTTACAGCTAAGGAGAAGGTGCTTGAAGTTCCTTCAAAGAAAATTGATCAAGTGGCTGAAAAGGTAGATACAATTTCAACAACGGAGCCCCAATCCAGTCAACAATCAAAAAGTGATCTAACTGTTACTAAGGTATCCTAAAGGGGCAGTCAAGCTATACCCTTTAGCATAGTGGACCAAATGAGGAAGACAAACGTGAGTGTCTCTATGTGGTATGTGTTGCTAATTCTAGCCCAAAGGAATCTTTTTCATGAGGCCCTAATTGATTTCATTCAGCCTGCTATGGAAGCAACAAAAAAAAGACAACTACCCCAGCAAATCTATGTCAACCAGAGGAAATGGTAGGAACAAACAAAACTAATAAGCCCCTCCATTTTATGTTTCACTAATCATAGGTGACAAATTGTTCCATAATTGTATGATAGATTCTGGGTCAGGTACCTCTGCCATGCCTAAAAATATTGCTGATAGGTTAGGTATAGAGCATGAGCCTATGAACAAGGTTGTAGTGCAATTAGATCATACTGGTGTCAAGATAATAGGAGTTATTAATGGCCTAGAGCTCACTTTGCATGCATGTCCTGTGCACTTTGTTTCACAATATATCTATTATAAATCTCCCTGCATAATTTGGCATATGCTTATCTAGGGATTTCACTACTAAAATTGGTGGTTATTGGTCTTCTGATTGGTCCCACATGTTGTATAGAACTAGATATGGCACCAAAGTTACCATTAGGGCTGAGCCTATTGCAAATGACCATATAGAACCCTAGTCTCCTAACCCAAGCAACATGAACCACACAATACATGAGTTAGAAGAAGATGATAGCAGTGGGCATGAAGCTACCACACCTATGGATGAAATACCTGATATACTGTTAGATGAATGGGCTAATAGTTTTTAGTTTGACACTCCTAATTACATAGAAGAAATAGGGCTGGGTACTTATTCTGAGGAGGAAGTTACTATCCCCATTCTTGAAAAAAAAAATCAGATCCAAGTGGGATATGGAAGATGTATTTTGATGGCTCAAGAAGCAAAAATGGAGCAAGTGCTGGGGTTGTACTCATTTCATGCCAAAATGAAAGTTATTTCTCTTCATTCAGATTACAGTTTAGCTATACTAACAATGTAGCTAAATATGAAGCCTTGATTCGGGGCATACATCTAGCACAAAGAAGAGGAATAAAAAATTTACAAGTATTTGGTGACAGTGAACTAGTTGTCCACCAAATCAGAAAACTAAGTGCTTCAAAGAATGACTTGTTAAAGTCATAAAAATATGGAGTCTAGGACCTGATTGAAGAATTTGATGCCTTCAATATTCAAGTAGTTCCTAGATAGAGAAACAAGGATGCTAATAGGTTAGCTACAGTTGGTGCACAGTTTGATATCCCTTAGAATGTCAAACAAGTTTCAGATCAACATATAAAGATTGTGGTTAGGCTTATTGTGCTTGATAATGTGATCAATCGGCAAGTGTTTGATAGTGACCAGCAAATTGTGAAATTCTTGCAAGATGAGATAGAGTTTGCTGTCAAAAATCAATCAGTATTGCAAGAGTAGTATGGTGACCAGGTGATCCAGCTAAAGACCAACAAGTTTTCCAGAGGGTTGATCACCTTAGAAAGCATATTTGGTGTTGATGATTAGCCAAAAGAAGGAAAAAATGAACATGACAGCCAAAGAGTAGGATTATGAGGGTGAATGCATAAAGATGAGGGACCAAAAAGTCACCACCATGGTCCAAAACAAAGAAAAACTTGAGTGCGTTATAACGCACTCACATTTTTTCTATCATAAAAAGTGCAATCCAAATTCATTTATGCCATTCACCATGAGAAAACTCTTTTGTGTGCCAAAAACCTAAGAAGAAAGCACGATAATGTCCAAGGAAAGCCTCTCCAAGCATGTGCAAGAGAGAAAATGTCATTTTCATGATGCCACCTCACCACCAAAGATGTCATGCAGCAAATTTGGAGGGTCTAGCAGCTAAAGAAGGTACAGTTTGATCACTTTTGTTAGTTTTAGAAGAAATTTTGAATTTTACATTGTTTGATTAGTTTTTATATTACATTTATGGTTTTTGAGGCAAGAGAAAACCCAAATCTAGTTGATGAGGGTGAAAACAATCCCCAAAACCCTCTTGTAATGTAAGAAATTTGGATAGGGTTAATAAGATGGTTTGTTAAGTGTCTATCCTCCTTTGACCATTACATTCAAGGACCTTGGGTCAAGTGGCAATGCACTATCAGGCCCTTGGTCACTTAGGAATGCTAGGAAGATTGGATTTGTGTGATTTGATTTCCAATTATGCTCAATTATACATCAAAACCTTAATTATGCAAATACGGAAGCAAACGAACAAATTACTATAAATGTTGCTACAGGAAGATGTAAAATGATAGATAAAAGTACACCTATTTTCAAAGTTCAAGAAATGGAACAGTCGGGGACTAGTGAGTGGGTGCCCTAGTCTAATGCCCTAATTTTTGTCGGCATCTGGGAACTTGATTTGTAACCTATTCCTGCTGTCTCAGAGATTTTTTCATTGCAGAATTTGGCGGACTAATGAGTGGGCACTCGAGTCCAGGACCCTATTTTCAACTCTGATCTGCAAATCTGACACTTTGCAACACTCTCCTACAACTCCACTTTTCCTACTTCTTCAACTTGTGACCTGCAATTATAGAAAAATGGGGAGGGTTGTGGTGTTTAGAGGCTTGCCTTCATCAAGCCTCAGAGAGACATTCAAGTGTTCCAAACATCATTGTTAAATAGAGAGTGCATGCCCTTTGGAGGCAGAGGCAAAAACCAAATGGTAAATGCTTGAAAACACAAATGATATCACCTTGTAGTGAAGATCTCATGGAAGGATGAAGCTCTTCATGCCATGAGGAGATGGATGCTCAAATCTGCAAATACAAACACATAAATAACACAAAGTCTACTCTTGCTACACAATGAATGCCTTAAATCACCTTTAGAATGCATAAAGTTCACACTAGCTTCCTAGTAATCATCTAGACTACAAATGAATGCCTAAACATGCTTATATATGTGACTACAAACACTCCCACCAAGAATTTTGTAATTCAAACTTACTGTGTCGGCATAGGACCTAAATAACAGTCACAAGTTGACACTTCAAATTTGGACCTGACACAAAATAGGGTAGGAGTAGGGTGTGGGCGCCCAAGTCCTCCTTCCCTATTTTGGTTAGGGATTAGTTCAAGGGACCCCCCTAGGTCCCATTTATCATGAAACTTAGGGTTCATTTCATTGGGATGTCAAAATATGATGCAAGATGTCCTAAATAAAGATCAAAGACTTGGGAGCTAAACCTTATGAGGGAAAAAAACCCCAAGGAGACATTTTTCAATGATACATTTACCCCCACATTAATGTATGTATAAATGCAAGGCTAATACATGCATTAAAGTATAGTCAACAAACACAAAAAACACGCCAAGCATGGAGAAGACATGCCAATCACATTGAAGACAGTAACAGGAATGCAAAACATGGAGAAGACAGTTACAGTCACACACAACATAGAGAAGACAATAGATGCATAGAAGACAGTTAATGTATAGAAGACATGGATGATTTCTTTTTTTGTTCTCATGAAATGTAGATGCAAGTACAGGAAAGTAAACACACCACCCAAAATGTAGGAAGCACTCCTCACGCTAGTCTTTAAACTGCACATGGGGCAACACACATGCAAGACATGCCAAACCTCCCATAATGCAAGAAGCACTCATTACACTAGTCTTTAAATTGCACATGGGGCAATAGACATGCCAAAAAATCAAGCACGCCAAACACACACACTTTGAAGACATGCATAAAACATGGCAAACAAGCAATGGAGTGCTCCTATTTCTAGGTTCATCACCATCTTGGGTACATTACAGGCACACATTGATGATTGCGCTTCGCCACAACAATTGTGAAAGACATGCTTATGGGTTGAGTTAGTCACAGAACCGCTTCCCACCTAGTGATGAGGACTTTTGAAAATGATAGGATGGGCACTCTACGTAAGAGATACACCATCCTCGCTTTGACAGAGGGCTTAAGATGATTGATTGATTGATTGAGTGCAAACAAACTTAGAGTGCAGGAGGGACTCATCGCCACCATTCTTTAAACTGCACCTGAGGACATGCACATTGCTAACATCTACAACAGACAGCTTGCCTTATATATGCCTCCACCTTAAGGTGGTTGATATCATGCATCGATATCAAGCATGTTAAGGTAGGAAGAAAATAAGCAAGGGAACGCAGACTTTCGCAAAGCCCATGCCCCCCAAAGGTGACATGTTCTTTACGATCACCAAATATTCCCACAAATACATCCCTACAAGAAACATGTTAGTGTCCACATAATCATGATAAACAACAACATCAATCCATATGATTAATCACACAAAGAGCCAATGTTATACTACGAATTCAGAGATTGAGGATAACCGTGGAGCTATATCAAGAAAATCTCAGAATCAAGCATCACCAAGGTGAGATTCAAAAACAAAAAAAGCGCACAGAGCAGTAGTATTGTTATGTTTTGTAAGTGAGATAAATACATCACCAAGATCACTACTTAGAAAGCATTGAGTGCTTCTACTAGCCAAGTATTGGATAATATATTACAACCCCATCATCATATTAGGAAGCAAGTCCAATTTTTGATTTCTCGCTAAAGGGACGCTAGGTCCGCATCAGTATAAATGTTTTTTGTCATCCACCCACTATATAGAAACACTAGAGGAAGGGAAACAATAAATCAGAGAGTAGAAACAAGTGTCTTAGGGATAGCCACATGGGAGGGTACCCCTAATTCAACAACTACAACGCTATGTCCATAAGACAAAACACACAACAATGAAAACAGAGAGAGAGGAAATATAGAAGAATGATGATACAAATAGAAGAAGGTCACAATAGAGGGGGTGTCTTGGTATCCCAGACCTTACAAGAGAATCAGGGGTCATTCCAAGAGGCCTAAACTACACATAAAGCATCACGAGACATCACAAGAGATAAAGGGTTAGAGATACTTACCTGAATGGATCTTTGAACTAGGTCTTGTCATCGAGTAAATCATCATCATCCTTCCACTCCTGAATGTTAGAGGAAAGTGGGCCATAAGGTACCATAGCCCAACTCTTGTCTCTGTCTCTAGGTTGCTCATTCTTAGGATCATCTTTATTTAGTTCAATGTTTGGATCAATGTTTTCTTGTTGATATGCAAGGTGTAGGGCATATTCTTGTCGTCTCCTCCTTTCTCTTTCTTTTCTATTTCTTTTTGTTATACCACTTATCTCTTGTGAGATAGTGTTTTTCTCTTTCATAGGTTTTTGTGTTTTAGAAGAGGAAGCACCAGGATCAAATCTCATTTGTCTAGGTGGAATGCTTTGTTGTCAACAATTACCTCCCAATCTTTATAAGGATGGTAGGGAGGAACCTCAGGATAGGGACCTTGTCCTTTTGGTCTAGGGTTCTCTTCAAATGATGGTTGCTTGTCTTTTGTTGTTTCTTGCATAGAAGGACTGGCCATTGGATGTAATAGTTTTGCTTTGTAATTTCTATAGCTCAAAAAGTTAAAGTATATTCATGGCTCCATTTCATTTTTAAATTTGTCCCAAAAGTAATCCAGTGTACAATGTTTTCTTGTAACCAAAGGTTTATACTTATTGCGGGTTATAGTAAGCACTTGTCCATTCAAAGGAAATTTTAGACAATTGTGAATTATTGAAGGGACGACTTTCATAACCTTTAACCATGGATGTCCAAGTTTTATGTGAAAGAGATCAAAAACAGGGACAACATCAAGCCACTGTTCTACATGTTTCTCAAATATAGTTACCAACAATGATATCTTACCCAAAGGCTTTACAAAGTTTCCCTTATGTGTTTTGGTCATCATATCCGAAGGGTCATAAGATCCTTGCATCAAATTATGTGTATAGAGGAACTCTTCTATAGGTACATTGGTTGTGTAATTAGGATCAATAAGGGTTCCATCCATAGGGTCTTCTATTATTTTCATAGTGATATAAAGCGGTCCTTTAGTGTCTCCAATTGTTCTATCATGAGGTGTAAACACAATTTCGGGTTTAGGGACCCTTCTTTTCATGTAAGGCCTAGGATGGAACCTATTGTTATTGTTGTGATTAGAGGCCATGTGTATATTCTCAAATGAATGCAAAATTAGATTTTATTTTATTTTCAAATATATTGAAAAGACAAGTGCAAAACTATATGCCAAAAATGACCTAAATGGTTGATTTTTTGTACTTTTTTAATGCAAATATTTGAAAGAAAAGGTGTTGTAAGGATTTTGATCAGGGGCACCAAATAATATGTATATTTTCAGTAAGCAATAAAACCTTTCACAACATTCTTTTGATGCAAATCTAGGATGATGATAAGTCAAAACCTAGTGAAAATGCTCTAAAATATGCCATTTTTCAATCACAAGACCTAATAAAAGAGATTTTGTAATGAATTTTAGGAGGTACAACAAATAATAGCAAGAATATCAGTCACCTCAAGCAATAAAACTCGTCACAACATGATTGAAGTGCAAATCTAGGTCAAACCCTAGGGCAAATATAGCAAAAATGTACAATTTTTCACCAAATTTTAAATACAAGAGCCAAATAAAAAAGTGTTGTGAAGATTTTTAGGAGGGGAAGCAGATAATAACCCTGATAATAGCACATTAGTGAAAAAATATTCTTCACAACATGCCTATGGTGCAAATCTAGAGAGTCGATAAGGTCAAATCTAGTGAAAATCAAGGTTTTTCAAGCCCTAGGGTTTAGGTCTTAATGCAAAATGCTATATGAATGTCTTGCAATATGATTTATGATAAAAATTAAATACAATAAGATCTGAAATTGATTTTCAAATCCTACAATGCAAAATGCAAGTCAAATCTAATGAAAAAATCAATGAAAAATGCTAGTTTTGTTGAAATTTTCTATGTAAAAATGCAAAATTTTTGAGATCTAAATGCAAATTTAAACCTAAATACAACACTACGACAAATAAAAATTTGAATGAGTGCCTAAGATGATTAGAAAAATATTAAATGAGATTTTACCTACAAACCCTAGTTTTTGAAATTACTAGGTTATATGAAAAATTCAAAATTTCTCACAAAACCCTAGCAATTTTATGATGAAAATGCAATGCAAGCTATTGAATTTTTATAATTTTCTACAATTTATCTTAGATATAATGCAAAAATCAGAAATTGGATAAAATTCAAATTAATTAATGCAACATGCAAACCCTAGGATGCAATTTTTTTCAAAATTTTCAAACTCTTTAATTTTTTTGTAATTTTTTCAATGCATTAAGATAAATGATGATATGAATTAATGAAATCAATGTAAATCTGAAGCAAAACAATCAGCAAGGTGCAAACAAGGCCAACATCACGGGTTCACTAAAATATAATTTAAGAAATTTGGATAGGGTTGATTAGATGGTTTGTTAAGTGTTTATCCTCCTTTCACCATTACATTGAAGGACCTTGGGTCAAGTAGCAATGCACTATCAGGCCCTTGGTCACTTAGGAATGTTGGGAAGATTAGATTTGTGTGATTTGATTGCCAATTATGCTCAATTATACATCAAAACCCTAATTATGCAAATACGGAAGCAAACAGACAAATTAATGCAAATGCTCCTACATGAAGATGTAAAATGACAGATAAGTGTGCACCTATTTTCAAAGTTTGGGAAGCGAAACAGTCGGGGACTAATGAGTGATAGTCCTAGTCCAATGCCCTAATTTTTGTCAAGATTTGGAAACTTGATCTGCAACCTATTCCTGCTGTCTCAGAGATTTTTCCGTTATGGAATTTAGAGGACTAATGAGTGGGTGCCCTAGTCCAGGGCTCTCTTTGCAACTCTGATCTACAAATTTGACACTCTGCAACACTCTCCTACAACTCTACTTTTCCTGCTTCTTCAACCTGTGACCTACAATTATAGAAAAATGGGGAGGGGTTGTGGTGTTTAGAGGCTTGCCTTAGTGAAGCCCCAGAGACACATTCAAGTCTTCTAAATACCTTTGTCAGATAGAGAGTGCATGCCCTTTGGAGACAGAGGCCAAAACCAAATGATAAATGCTTAAAAACACAAATGATATCACCTTGTAGTGAAGATCTCATAGAAGGAAGAAGCTCTTCATTCCATGAGGTGACGGATGCTCAAATCTACAAATACAAACACATATAAACAACACAAAGTCTACTCTTGCTACACAATGAATGCCTTGAATCAACTTTAGAATGCAAAAAGTTCATAATAGCTTCTTAGTAATCATCTAGTCTACAATTGAATGCCTAAACATGCTTCTATATGCAACTACAAACACCCCCACCAAGAATTTTGTAATTCAAACTTACCGTGTCGGCATAGGACCTAAATAGCAGTCCCAAGCCAACACTTAAAATTTGGGCTTGACCCAAAATAAGGCAGGACTAGGGCACGGGTGCCCAAGTCCTCCCTCCCTATTTTGGTCAGGGATTAGTTCAAGGGATCCCCTTAGGTCACATTTATCATGAAACTTAGGGTTCATTTTATCAGGATGTCAAAATATGATGCAAGATGTCCTAAATGTAGATCAAAGACCCGGGAGCTAAACCTTATCAGGGAAAAGCCCCCAAGGGGAGATTTTCTGACATTACACCTCCAGACCCTCCAAACCCTCAAAACCCACCTTCACGTCCTCACAATGTAAGGGATAGTCAAGGAAACTACCTACAAATAATAGAAGAAAATAAAAAACATCTTCAAACTGCTATTCAAATGCTAAAAAATCCAAGTGGAACCACCGACCGTAGGAGGGCTCTTGCAAAGTCACTAGAGGAGATTGTTTCCCATATTGATTCAATGACAAAACAAATCATTAAATTCCAAGACTATAGGGAGAGGTGTCGACAATATTATGCTGACAAGTTGTCATATGAACAAGTCAAGAATGAAAAAATTATAAAATCTCAATTATGTGCAAACTTTATTAATCCCAAAACCGGCCAAAGATTAGAAGAAACTAGCAAAAAAATTCCTATTCATTGGTGTAGGAATGAAGAAATATACCAAAACTTTTGGGATAGATGGCACATGGTCTTCGATGAGCGCACGTGCAACAATGATGAGGTACCACTATATTTCTTGAGGAAACTCTATTGTGAGTTCGTCCTTAACAAGATTTCTAATTATTTTGACATTTGTGAGATCTAGGGTAGAGGTGGTGGCTCTACCCAAGTTAGACCCATGGCTCAGCGAGATGGAAACCATGTGCCTATACCCCTGTTGAGGCCAGAATGTAGGTCACTCCCTTTAATTTTGAAGGAATGTTTTGAGGTGGAGACATTACATTCATTGACTACTCTCACCCAAACTCTATCATAGCATGCCAATGATCTTACCCAGGCTTATGAGGGTGAGAGTAGTAGGTGTCATGAGTCCCCATATTTGTGCACTTCATGTGGGAACATGTGTGATTATGAGACGCAAGACTCACGACAAGACTTTCAGTAGGATACTGAGATGCAGGATTCATGGCAGGACTCTCGGGAGGATACTAAGACGTAGGATGCATGGAAGAACTCTCAGTAGGATGTTGTGATGTAGGAGCAACATCCAATGATGGTGACATCCATATTGTGTCATATTGCTATCACCGATGATCTCTTACATACTACATTTGGTATTTACTCTTAGGTAATTTGTTATAATTTTCATCTTGACTTAATATATTGTTATTTGAAATTTGTAATTAATTTTATATGATTATATCTATATTATAAGTCAAAAATAACATGTATGTAATTATTTGTGCAATTAAATTCTAGGGTTAGAGTCTTCATCTTGCCTCCGTTCACCGTCTATTGGTGGGTTATGAGAGGAGGTCAAGTCAGTAGGTATGTAATTTATCACATGATCATAATTATTGTAGATATGTCAATGGTAATATTATTTTGTGACAATTTGATGATTTCAATAGTCATCGACATCTCCATGGTTTCCTTGGTCCCCCTGGACACAAATCCACCACTTTTACAAAGGTAAATTTAACCATTTCTAATCATTATGCATTTTAAAAATAATGTTATGTATTTATTTTCGTCAAATAACATTGAACTTGACTTTTAGATGTTGAATGTGGAAACTCCTCATATTTGTGAGTTAGCACAGATAGGCATTGCTGCAGCCATGATGTCTTCAAATGCTTTGACCGAGGTATGAGCTAGTAACATGAAAACATCATAATTTTGTATTTCTTGTTTTATCTCATGTCATTTTATGTACATAAATGATATTTATGTTTAGTCAATTTTTCTTTTTGATGCTTCTCATAGGAGGTCACAACTCCAGTCTGTCCAACTATGGACAAAGAAGCTAGAGAAAGGATGATGGAGAGTGATCATTAGATGGTGGTAAGTGATCAATTACATATGCGATGTTATATATTTCATGTACATTTTCTTATAGTAATGTGCATATTGTTTGATTGTATTAACAAGTGGGGCTGCATGAGCTTGAACTGTCGAAGAGGTCTACTCAATGGCAGACAGAGGATGAGTCACAGATTTTCTCTACATCTTCACGGTCAAGCAAGGGCCACCGTTTAGTGTATAAAAGTCCATATGAAACTAGTTTTTGGGATATTTATTTTATGCCTAGATGGCTTTGTATGTAAACTAGATGTTATGTTCATGAAATTATGTATATGATAGTTTATATTAAATATTTAATATGATGATCAATTATCATTACAGGAATTTGGTTTTACACGTGCCAATTGCATTTGCTTGAAAGTAACTTATAAATCTTTTTCAAATAATACATTTTGTGCATATCTCACAATCACTACATTCTGTGGGACTTTGCATTTCTTTGAGGCATCATTTTAAATAGTTCACATGCCTTGTCTATGCTTCCACACTTTCCATACATGTCTACAAGGGCAGCTGCAAATACAATACATGCGACGAAACTCCTATATCATTTATGCTTTGATGGTTGTCTACACCATGTTCCCCATATCCCATTCCGGCATAGGCAAGGAGGAATTTGGATGAGGTTGTGCAATTTAGTTTTAGATGTGCCAAAATTTGTGTTTGGTTGAAATTTACTTTTTGTGCATTTCCTTGAGAGAAAATAAATAGCCTTATGAAAAATCCATTTCGTGCATATCTTGCAATCATTGCATTCCATGAGACAACATTTCTTTGAGGCATCGTGTCAAACAGTTCACATTCATTGTATTGATCCCACACTTTGCATACATGTCTTGCAGGGTACTTACAACTACAACATTTGACAAAATTCCTATATCCTTATACTCTGATGGACGTCTATACCATGATCCAAGATACCACTTCTAAGATATTTGGAATTTGGCTTTAAGTGCTCACCAATTACATTTTATTGCAATTTTCTAAAGGCTTATCACCATTTCCATTAAATGTTCATATCATGCAATCATTGCATTCCATGAGGTGACATTTCTTTTCAAGGCATCATGCTAAATAGTTCACGTGTCTTGTCTATGCTTCCACACTTTGCATACATATCTCTGAGGGCAGTTGCAACTACAAAACCTAACAAAATTCCTATATCTTTTATCCTTTGATGGATGTCCATTTTGGTATAGGCAAGGAGGATACTGGCTAAGGTTGTGGAATTTTTCTTTACACCCGCCAATCACGTTTTCTTTAAAGTTTCTAAAGCCTGATCAAAAAATCTATTTTGTTCATATCTTGCAACCATTGCATTCAATGAGGGGACATTTCTTTGGGGCATCATGCCAAACAATACACACGCCTTTTCTATGCTTCCACACTTTGCATACATGTTGTAACATCAGAAAATGTCCCCTTGGGAGCTTTTTCCTCATAAGGTTTAGCTCCTGGCTCTCCTAGCTACATTTAAGACATCCTGATGAAATGAACCCTAGGTTTTATGACAAATGGGACCTAGGGGGATCCCTTGAAGCAGACCCTAACCAAAATAGGGAGGGAGGACTTGGGTTCCCGCACCCTAGTCTTGCCCTATTTTGGGTCAGTCCCAAATTTTTAGTGTTGGGTTGTGACTGTTATTTAGGTCCTATGCCAACACAATAAGTTTGAATTACAAAATTCTTGGTGGGAGAGTTTGTAGTTGCATATATATGCATGTTTAGGCATTCATTTGTAAACTATATGCTTACTAGATGGATATATTAAACTTTATGCACTCTAAAGGTGATTCAAGACATTAATTGTGGAGCAAGAGCAAATTTGTGTTGTTTATGTGTTTGTATTTGCAAATTTGAGCAATCATATCCTCATGGCATGACATGCTTCTTCCTTCCATGAGATCTTCACTACAAGGCGACATCATTTGTGTTTTCAAGCATTTATCATTTGGCTTTTGCCTCTACCTCCCAAGGGCACACACTCTTTCTATGACAATGGTGTTTGTAAGACTTGAATGTCTCTCCGGGGCTTGACTGAGGCAAGCCTCTAAACACCACAACCCCCTCCTAAAGTTTCTGTGACTGTAGGTTACAGACTAAAGATACAGGAAAAGTGGAGTTGTAGGAGGACAATACAGAGTGTCAGATTTGCAGATCAGAGTTAAAAATAACATGTTGGACTTGGGTACCCGCTCCTTAGTCCTCGACTATTCCACTTCCCAAACTTTGAAAATAGGTGCACATTTATATGTTATTTTACATCTTCCTATAGTAGCATTTTGAGTAATTTGTCTATTTGCTTTTGTAATTGCATAATTAGGATTTTGAGGTAAAATTGAGCATAATTGAACACAATTGGCAATCAAATCACACAAATCCAAGATTCTCTACATTTCTAAGTGACCAAAGGTCTTATAGTGCATTGCCACTCGATCCAATGTCCTTGAATGGAATTGGTGAAAGGAGGATAGGCATTAAACTAATCAAACACCCACTATCCAATTTTTAACCTTTTACATTTTGGTGAACCCATGTTGTTGGACTTGTTTGCATCTTTTTGAGTGTTTTGCTTTAGATTTGCATTGATTTCATTCATTCATAGTAGCATTCATCTTATTGCATTAGAAAACTTACAAAAAGAAAATTGAAAATTATGGAAAAAATTGAAAAAATTGCATTCTAGGGTTTGTTGCATTAATTAATTTGAATTTAATCAAATTTATGATTTTTGCATTATATCTGAGCTAAATTGTAGAAAACTATAAAAATTCAATAGCTTGCATTGTATTTTCATCATAAATTTGCTAGGGTTTTGTTGAAAATTGTGAATTTTGCATATAACTTAGTAATTTCAAAAACTAGGGTTTGTAAGTAAAATCTTGTTTCAAATTTTTCTACTGATCTTAGACACTCATTAAAATTTGTATTTGGCTGTACTATTGCATTTTATTGTAAATTTGCATTTAGATCTAAAAAATTTGCATTTTTACATAGAAAATTTCAACAAAAACCAACATTTTCATTAATTTTTCATTAGATTTACACTTGCATTTTGCATATTAGGGCTCAGAAATAATTTTAAGATCTGATTCCATTTAATTTTCATCATAAATCATCTTTCAAAACATTCATATAGCATTTTTCATTAAGATCTAAAACCTAGGGCTTGAAAACCTTAATTTTCACGATTTGGCCTTATTGTCTCCCTTGGCATGCACTATGGGCATGTTGTAATGAATATTTTTGCACTAATTGGCTATTATTAGGGTTATTAACTGCTGCCCCTCCTAAACTTCTTTACAATGCCTCTTTATTCAGCTCTTGTATTGAAATTTTGGCAAAAAATTACACATTTTTGCTATATTTGCCCTAGGGTCTGACCTAGTTTGCACTCCAAGCATGTTGTAAAAGATTTTATGATTCTAGGTGACTGATATAATTGATATTATTTTCTAAACCTCCTAAAATTCCTTACAACACCTCTTTTATTAGGTCTTGGGATTGAAAAACTGTGAAAAATTGCATATTTTAAGGCATTTTCACTAGGTTTTGACTAGTCATCACTGTAGATTTGCATCAAAAGCATGTTGTAAAGAGTTTTATTGTTTAATTGGACTGAAAATAGACATATAATTTGTTTCCCCTGATCAAATTCATTACAACACCTTTTCTTTCATATATCTGCATTAAAAAAAGTACAAAAAATCAAGCATTTTAGGTCATTTTTGCATATAGTTTTGCACTTCCCTTTTGCATCAAATTTGAATTTTTTTTTTAAATATGATTTTGCATCTCATTATAGAATTTTCATGTTATTCATCTCTAAAATCTTTGCATGAGTATATCCTAGATTTTGAAAATTTCTCTAATTTCACTAATGAGAATCCTCATGTTTTAGAGCACATAGCTTCTGCAAGTGGTATTGATGCTTGTATATGTTCTACATATGAGCTGCAATTAATTTGTTATACACATGATTTTAATAGCTTCACACTATTCATTGGAGCATATCCTTTGATATTAGAAGATTTAACTAAATTCATCTCTAGGAATACTCATGAGAAGGATGAGGGTGAAAATTCCTTTTTTGCTAATACTTTGAAATCAATGGCTAAAGAACATGATGATGATGATCCCATAGGTTATTGTACTTATTCTATAACTAAACACTCAAATGAGAAGACTATGGATATATTTAGTAATTCCACTTCTCTCCCTGGCCAAGATGAAGCATTAGTGAATGAAGAGCTCCCTTTAACAAAGAACATTCCATGGTTAGACAATGAGCATTCATTTAACAATACTCAAAATCCAACCCTAGTGCATGAAACCTCTTTGGATCATCCTATCAACCTTATTCCTTTAGTTGAGTGTTCACACACCTTGGATTTCACTAAGGAAGAGAAGACCTTTAATGTCCCTCCTTTGTTTGAATATTCAAGTCATTTGGACATCACTAAGCATGTAGCACTAGTGGATGAGGAGAAGTCTCTCACATTAAATAATTTGTTTCTCCCACCACCTAAGAGGAAAGGGAATATGTGTACTAATGAACTTCAACAAGAAAAAATTCCACCTAACATTGAATCAAACCAAGAAGCATTTAAGAATGAACAAAAGAACAATGACACAAACTTGGCAATTGTACCTTATGTTTGTGATTGGGAAGAAAATGATTTGAATTTTGATGACTTCTAGCATGGACCTCCCTATAGGTAAGTATTTCTAATCCTTTATCTCTCTCGTGATGTGCTTCCCCCATGATGTGTTGTGTGTTGTTTAGGCCTCCTGGGATGACCCCTAATTCTCTCGTAAGGTCTGGGATACCAGGAGACTGTCTCTGTTGTGACCTTCTTCTATTTGTATCATCATTCTTCTATATTGCCTCTCTCTTTGATTTTATCATTGTGTGTTGTGTCTTATGGACATAGTTTTACAGTTGGTGAATTAGGGGCACCCTCCTACATTATTATCCCTAAGACACATGTTTCTCCTCTCTTATTTATTGTTTCCCTTCCTCTAGTGTTTCTGTCTAGCGGGCAGATGACGAAAAACATTTATAATGATGCGGACCTAGCGTCCCTTTAGCGAGAAATCAAAAATTGGACTTAGTTCCTAATATGATGATGGGGTTGTAATATTTTATTCAACTTGGCTAGTAGAAGCACTATGTGCTTTTTGCATAGTGATTTTGATGATGTTTTTATCTCACTCACAAACCATAACAATACTATTGCTCCACGCACTTTGTTTGTCTTTGAATCTCACCTTACTGGTAGTTGGTTCAGAGATTTTTGTGATATAGCCCCACAGTTATCTTCGATCTCTAAACTCGTGGTATAACCTTGGCTCTTTGTGTGATTAAACATATGCATTGATTTTGTTGTTTATCATGATTTTGTAGACACTAACATGTTTCTTGTAGGGATGTGTTTGTGGGAACATTTGGCGATCATAAAGTACATGTCACCTCTAGGGGGCACATGTGGGCTTTGCAAAAGTCTGTGTTCCCTTGTGTGTTTTCTTCTTACCTTAACATGCTTGATATCGATGCGTGATATCAACCACCTTAAGGTGGGTCATATATAAGGTAAGCTGTCTATTGTAGATGTTAGCAATGTGCTTGTCCTCAGGTCTAGTTTAAAGAATGGTGTCGATGAGTCCCTCCTACACTTTGAGTTTGTTTACAATTAATCAATCAATCAATCAATCATCTTAAGCCCTTTGTAGAGGCGGGGATGGTGTACTTCTTGGAACAGATTGCATCATCCTATCATTTTCAAAAAGCCCTCATCGGGATACGGGGAACGGTTCTTTGACTAACTCAACCCTTAAGCGTGTCTTCAACAATTGTTGTGGTGAAGCCCAATCATCAGTGTGTACCTATAATGTGCCTGATATGGTGATGATCCTAGAAATAGGAACACTCCATCATTTGTCTACCGTGTTTTCTCTGTTTCTTCAAAGTGTGTGTGTTTGGCATGCTTGCTTTGTTTGGCGTGTGTGTTGCCCCATTTATGCAGTTTAAAGACCAGCATGATGAGTGCTTCCTGCATTATGGGAGGTGTGTTTACTTTCCTGTACTTGCATCTGTATTTCATATATATGAGAAAAAGAAAAGAAAAGATATCATCTCTGTCTTCCATGCATTCAGTGTATTGGCCATACTTTAATGCAATTATTGGCCTTGCATTCATACATACATTAAAGTGGGGGCTAAATGTAATGTAAGACAATGCCCCCTTAGGAGTTTTTCCCTCATAAGGTTTACCTCTCGAATCTCGTAGCTACATTTAGAACATCTTGCATCATATGTTGACATCTTGATGAAATGAACCCTAGGTTTTATGACAAATGGGACCTAGGGGGATCCCTTGAAGCAGACCCTACCCAAAATAGGGAGGGAGGACATGGCCACTCGTGCCCTAGTCCTACCTTATTTTGGGTTAGTCCCAAATTTTGAGTGTCATCTTGTGACCATTATTTAAGTCCTATACCGACACAATAAGTTTGAATTACGAAATTCTTGGCGGGAGTGTTTGTAGTTGCATATATAAGCATGTTTAGGCATTCATTTGTAAACTAGATGATTACTAGATATATATGGTGAACCTTATGCATTCTAAAGGTGATTCAAGGTATTCATTGTGGAGAAAGAGTGGATTTGTGTTGTTTATGTGTTTGTATTTGTAAATTTGAGAAATCATCTCCACATGGCATGAAGAGATTCTTCCTTCCATGGGATCTTCACTGCAAGGTGACATCATTTGTGTTTTCAAGCATTTATCATTTGGTTTTTGCCTCTGCCTCCTAAGGGTACACACACTCTCTCTGACAAAGGTGTTTGGAAGACTTGAATGTCTCTCTGGGGCTTGACTGAGGCAAGCCTCTAAACACCACAACCCCCTCCCAAAGTTTCTGTGATTGCAGGTTACAGACTGGAGATACATGAAAAGTGGAGTTACAGGAGGACATTGCAGAGTGTCAAATTTATAGATTAGAGTTAAAAATAGCACCCTGGACTTGGGTTCCTGCTCCTTAGTCCCCGACTATTCTGCTTCCTGAACTTTAAAAATAGGTGCACATTTATTTGTCGTTTTACATCTTCCTGTAGCAGCATTTTGAGTAATTTGTCTGTTTGCTTCCATAATTGCATAATTAGGGTTTTGAGGTAAAATTGAACATAATTGAACATAATTGGCAATCAAATCACACAAATGCAAGCTTCCCTGCATTTCTAAGTGACCAAGGGTCTGATAGTGCATTACCACTTGATCGAAAGTCCTTGAATGTAATTGGTGAAAGGAGGATAGGCATCAAATTAATCAAACACCCACTATCCAAATTTAAACCCTTTACACATGTCTACAAGGGCAGCTGCAAAATTATAGCATGTGCCAAATTTTCTATATCCTTTATGCTTTGATGGCTATCCATACGCTATTCCAAACAATTTATTTTTGTGGATGTCCATACCCTTTTCCAAAGATCCCATTTTGGCATTTACACTTGTCAATTGCTTTTTCTTGTATGTTTCTAAAGCCTTATCAAAAAATCCATTTTATGCATATCTTGTAATCATGGCATTCCATGAGACCACATTTATTTGAGGCATCATGTCAATCAATTCACTTCTCTTATCTATGCTTCCACATTTTACATATATGTCTTCTAGGGAGTTGCAACTACAACATCTATCAAAATTCCCTTATCATTTATGCCTTATCAACAAAACCATTTTGTGTATATCCTACAATCATGGCATTCCATGAGATTCCATTTCTTTAAGGCATCATGTCAAACAATCCACTTGCCTTTTTCTATGCTTCCACATTTTGCATACATGTCTCCTACGATAGTTGCAACTACAACATCTTACAAAATTCGCATATCCTTTATGATTTGATGGATGTCCATGTACTATTTCCAAAGATCTTAGTTTGGCACTGGCAGAGAAGATGTAGTCAAAGATTGTGGATTTTATCTTTACACACACCAATTAGTTTTACTTGAAAGTTTCTAAATTCCATGAGACGGCATTTCTTTTCAAGGAATCATGTCAAACAGTTCACTCACCTTCTCTTTGCTTCCGCATTTTGCATACATGTCTTCTAAGGTATTTGCAACTACAACTTTTTTTAAAATTCTAAAAGACCACATTTTTTTGAAGCATCATTCAATGCAACTATGACATTTGATAAAATTCCCATATGAATTTTGTAAGAATACATGAGATATTATATATTTCTATTTGATTACCCTAATTAGTAAGAATTAATAAGAAAGAAGCAAAATGGAAATAATTAGCATTCAAGGATTTCTAATGAAGACCTAGGGTTTGGGTAGCAATAGCAACTCACAAAACCCTTAGATCAATCTTTATAACTAAAGAGATTTTATGATTTAGACTAATACAAATGCTTGGGTATCTCATGATCATAGGGTTTGTTTCCATGCTTCTAATCATAATAATCATGGTTATGGGACAACAAGGCTATGGAAATGCTCCTCCATTATTTGCATATCCTGCAACCATACCATTCCATGAGACCACATTTCTTTGAGGTATCATGTCAAATAGTTCACTCACCTTCTCTATGCTTTTGCATTTTGCATACATCTCTTCTAGGGTAGTTGCAACTACAATATTTTTCAAAATTCTAATAGACCACATTTTTTTGAGGCATCATTCAATGCAACTACAACATTTGATAAAATTCCCATATGCATTTTGTAAGAATGCATGAGATACTATATATTTCGATATGATTGCCCTAATTAGTAAGAATTAATAAGAAAGAAGAACAATGGCAATAATTAGCACTCAAGGATTTCAAATGAAGACCTAGGGATTGGGTGCCAATGGCAACTCACCAAACCCTCAGATAAATCTTTATAAATGAAGAGATTCTATGATTTAGACTAATAGAGATGCTTGGGTATCTCATGATCATATTGAGATCTAATCATTGCTTTGTTTCTTATAGGGTTTGTTTCCATGCTTCTTGTTGATGTATAAATTTGCGGGCCTAATCCAACAACATGGGAAGTTTTAGAGATGTGGGATTGACCCCAAAAACAACCTCCAGATTTTATAGAAGCTGGCTCTTCCATTTTCAAGGGCAATTTTGGAAAAGGGGAAGAAGAAACAAGATTACAGATACAATGAAATAAAATCTAACCCTATGGTGATGCACCAGATTTAACAACTACCCAAAAGCACAGTGTCAAACCCTAAATGATTAACTGAGAAACCAAAGAGCAAAGAGGCATGATTAATAACCTAGTTTCATAAGAAGATTTGACAAAGGATGAGAAACAGAAAATAAGAAAGAAGAGAGACAAATTCATAAGCATAGAACACCACTTCTTTATTCGAATGGAAAACCATTTATAGAGGCAAAGTTTGCACAAAATAAATGTTTACATTCCTCATGAAAGAGGCACTGCTGAGGCAAAAAAAGAAATATCTATGTCTGCTACTCCAGATCTCTGATCAGTGAAACTCTTGGAACTCTGTAGAATTGGCCTTCTCTATTTCGGATCTGCCTTTTATAACCCAGAAAAATGAAGAAAATATCTTTAACTGTCTAGAAAATCTCAACTAAAATCCCATGAAATTTGGCACAAAATCCGACTGATAACCATATCTAGTAGCTGAACTATTGTAGATGAATCTTTACTATGGCTGGAAATACATCTGCCTATGTTGTTTGACCTGTGGCATGATGTTTCTTGCCCATCTCTTCCTTTGCTGCCATGAAAATGCTTCCTGTGAAAAATAAAAGGCTTAGGGCTGCATCTTATCTTTTCACTATGAAAGGGGTAAAAAAGACATTATTGACTCATGGGACCCACTACTGTATCATAAAATGGACCTTATTTATTTAAATCTACTTCTAAAAGCTCTTGTAGCATTTTAAATGAAACTCATCAAAATAAAGCATCTAGCTTTATGTAACGGGCCCACCACATTACATCTTTTATTTAATAAAAGACTTTATCTTTTTCTTGAAAACTCACATGATTCATTTTCATTTGATGCATTTGTAATGAAAAATTAAACAAATGAATTTTCTTCCTTCCACTTGATCCACGTGGAGCAACAATGCTTGTTTGAGAAGAAACTTTTATTGCATCTTCCTTGAATTCCCGCCATATTGACAAGTGGCACCTTCCGATGTCTTCTGCTATTACATCTTTTAGATGCACATGTGCCGTTGATGATCTCTACAGACTTTGATCCTACGGTGACTGTAGCTAGGCATTTGAATCTTGGTTTCTTTTAAGCACCACATTTAGTGACTGTGTTTTGAAAGACAACATTACTTTATTGCTGAGCACCTCTCCATGCTTCTAACTATCACCTCTATTTGAATAGTGGCATTGGGCCAAAATAATATGCCATATTTCATTGTTCCTAGCTAAGACCTCCTTATCACTGTGCATTGAACCTTCTATCGATGATGAGTTCCATAATTCATTACTTCTGCTACAATAGTGGTACTTTCTATGACTCATGGCTAGTTCTTTATGAACTGGTAGTGCTTCATTCAACTAGTGACATTGGATATTTGATGCTATGTATTTGTATTTGCTCCATCCTTCACACAAGGTTGATGTCCCTTTTAAATGGTTGAGCCTTAGATATGTAGCATGCCTTCTATCTAAAAGAGTTTGCCATTGTCTCACTTTGGTTAATCAGTTGAGATTTAGGTCACTTGCACCACATTTGTCAATTCTTGACCTCCTTTTATTTGAATGTTGAGGCACAATTTGATGAATTGATCATACGTGGTGCCACAAGCATGATCTTCAGAAACTAGTTTCATCTACAAGGGCCTATCCTCTTGGTTTGAAATGACTAAGGCCTTGATTTTATAATAGGCAGCACCCTATGATATCACTCGCACACCATTAGAGACGCTTCACCATCCCTTTATGAGCCGAGTGCCTCATATTTCAAAGGATATGTTTGATCTGTAGAGGCAGCCATTTCTATGGGAAGTGCCATATTAAAATCACTTGCACTCACCCTCCATCAACGGTTCACCACTAAGGTCGATCCTTTGATATTGAATGCACCATTGTTTTATATAGAGCTGCCTTTTGATTCTGAATGGCATTAATACATAGTGGCTACTTCTCCCTTGAGACCACAGTCCTTGACTATATGTGTCTTTTATTGAAGAAGTAATGCCTCTATTTAGGTTGAGCCTTTGATATTGATGTGTGTCACTAGAGCCTTTAACACCATTCAATTTGGACTGGTAGCATGATGTCTTCATGACTAAGTTCAAGTTTGTAGAGGCAGTACCATATGATTGGCATGGAACAGCGTCACTCATTCTTTGTTTTGCCATCCACTGTTTACTACGCCGTCATTGGTTATGAGGTCCTATTTTCATGAAATGCTTGGTTGTGTTTCTAAAGACTTGCATCAATCTACATTTAGGCTGATCTTTGGACTCATGAGACCATGCCCTCTATTCAGAAGTGGCGTTAGTTTCCTTTATATCGTTCGAGTCTCTATATTGTGGCCTATGCACCTTTATACTATGGATTGTATATTGTTGACAGTGGTTACTTTGAATGCTTCTTCCTGAGTCTTTATAGGAGGTGGCAATTTCATGTATCTTTGAACCTCTGCTTGTTTATTGAATGAGCTAAGCTATATGCTTGTTCATCATTTTCAAATAGTTGAAGCTATTTGTAGGAGCTACGACCTTGCTGGGAGCTGGGAGCTGGGATCTGGTGGTTTCTTTAAATCCTAGTTTCATATGAAAAGAATACCTTTGTTTATGAATTAGTAGAAATTTGCATTCTTCCTCCTAATCATTCTTTGGAGACTAGAAAAACTTAATCACTTGAGAAGCACCCAAAAGATTACTAATCTGGAACATATTGAAAATTTTGAAATGGAGTGATGAATTTCTCAACATTTCTTGGTGACTAGCTGGGGAAGTGAGCCTGATCACTATGAACCTGAAGAAAATAATGCCTTATCCATTGGGTATAGAGTTATAATAGGCTAAAACTGAAAAACCAACAACCACTACAACTAAAACCACAACCTAATACAAATGGTGACAACTAACTATACTGAAGCCAAAACTGAAACTTCTGCACAACCATTCTGTCATTTTGAAACTAAGACCAACTGATGACAACTGAATTTCAAAATATTTATTGTAGCAACGAGACTTATGAAAGAAAACAAACTAGAATTGAAAACTATGTTGTAGATGCAACTTATTTTTAACCATGGAAACTAAATCACTGACATGCGGGATGCATAGGTACATGCCCATTCACAGGAATGGAGAAATAACTGTCTGATCTGATGATGTTGCTCTGAATCCACATTGCACTGAGAATTGTCCAAATAACATTCATGAAGAAAAATAACTAGAATTTGTACCTTTTTGCCTTCCTGCATTCAGGAGGCCCACGATTTGCATGAAAATACCAGTCAGGTTGATCTGCATGATGTTCTTGATTGAGTGGAGGGTGGGAAGGGAAAATCAAGTGATGGAGCTCACCTCTTTGATCATATGTGACATCATTTATGATCTTAGACTCCTTGAAAATTTCTTTTGGTTGTACCTCTGTATGCTCATAATCCATTAGAGCTTCAAACCCTAGCAGGAATGTGATAGAGCTGCCTATAATTGTCTTGAACCTGATTGGCTTTTCTTCTTGAATGAAGAATGGAGTATGATGAGACCCTTCATTTGACTCTTCATTATTTATCTCTTTTGATGCATCTTTATCATGGAGGTCACTTTTCATTTTATCATGATCACCCAAATTTGAGCAGAAAACTTCTAGATCATCCCAAAATGAATCATTCTTAGACTCATCTTCACTATTTTACACAAGAGGACTTACCTTTTGTTCTTTTACAAGATGATGAAAAAATTTTGTATCCTATTATAGCTAGTACTTTTTAGCTTCAAAGCCCCTCTTGAAGTACTTTGCAGCTTCTAGAAGTTGCAGCAATTCATAGGCATCTGTTGAATCTCTCTTATCAGTTAACTAAGCTTCTAAGTTACATGTGCCCATAGGTGCATGATGCTAATAACTAGAATGACACCCTGAATAGACAGGAGCCACCTTCTTGTTTGCATACTGATATTTTATACTCAAATCTTCTTTAATGTCAAAATGACAAAAAACTTTATCTATGGCCTTTATTGGCTGATTTGTAGCTAGAGAGGTTTGTAAAATATAATTTTCTAAATGATTAGGTCTATGCTGAGCTTGAGGGAGGATCTCTTCAATAAACTGGCTAGATTGATATTGCTGTTCATACAGACTTTGAGGCATGAAATATGGATCAGCTTGATACACAACTTGATCTTTTAACTCATTTATCTCATGGGAATAAGATTTTGAGTTCTTTTATCTCGAGCATCTCCTTATGATTTGGTAAATCAGTAGGGAGGGTGGGTGGACTAGAATTTATATGTACTTGGCTATAAGAAAGATCCTGAGATAGGTTATTTGCATGAGGCATCAGTAGTGTTAAAGGTAGAGGAGGTAGTTTACTAGCTTTTATGAGGTTGATTTCACCTCTAATAGTCAGATCATATGATTGGGGTAGAGTATCACCTCCTAGGGCTTGTAGCATGACAGAGATTTTAGGGTCTAGAGCCTTTAAATAATAAAGAAATGCAAAGACTAGAGGGGGCCTCGTGTCAACTGAGAATTTCTTCCATACCTTATCAAATCTTGAATTGAAGTCACACATGCTCTCCATTGGATGCCTCTTGATGCTGATGAGATTCTGGGTGAGGGTACTGACATTGTCCTCTCTTTGAATTGATTGTAGATAAGCGCACCAAGTTGATCCCATCCAGTAATTGAACCAAGCTACAATCCTCTATACCATTCCTTTGCTTTGCCTTTGAGAGAATATGCTAGCAACAAAAGGACTTCATTTTTAGCCATGATGTAATGGATGATGCACAAATTTGCCACATCTTGAATGTGATATGTATAAGAAACTAATCCATCCCCAAGAAACTAAGGCAGTGCCTTCCATGCTATGTTAGGAACTTGACCCTACTAGTGAAGAACAAGGGGACTTGAATCCCAAGTGACAAAAGGCAAATCCCTTGCTGGAATATTCAGATGCACATAGATACCTGGGCCTACCATGATCTACAAAAGAAAAGATCTAGGAAACATTCACCAGTAGAGTCACCAGGTGGAACATTCATGCTCCAATGAGCAGATATTTTTGTGATTTACCACCAAAACCACAAAATACAAGGCAAAGATTCAATGAAAAACAAAGACCCAAGTCTTTGATTCCAGTCCCACCGGGCATGCCAAAAATTATTGATGTATAAATTTGTGGGCCTGATCCAACAACAACACAAGGAGTTTTAGAGATGTGGGATTGACCCCAGAAACAACCTCCAGATTTTATGGAAGCTAGATCTTCCATTTTCAAAGGGGGTTTTGGAAAAGGGGAAGAAGAAACAAGATTATAGATATAATGAAATAAAATCTAACCCTATGGTTATGTGCTAGATTTAACAACTACCCAAAAGCATTGTGTTAAACCCTAAATGATTAACTGAGAAACAAAAGAGTAGAGAGGCATGATTAATAACCCAGTTTGATAAGAAGATTTGATAGAGGCTGAGAAATAGAAAATAAGAAAGAAGAGAGAGACAAATTAGTATGCATGGAACACCACTTCTTTATTTGAATGGAAAACCATTTACAGAGGCAAAGTTTGCACAAAATAAATGTTTACATTCCTCATTAAAGAGACACTGCTGAGGTAAAAAAAGAAATATTTCTTTGTGCTGCTCTAGATCTCTGATCTATGAAACTCTTAGAACTCTTTAGAACTAGCCTTCTGTATTTCAGATCTACCTTTTCCAGAGAAATGAAGAAAATATCTTTAACTGTCTGGAAAATCTCAACTGAAATCCCAAGAAATATGGCACAAAATCTAGCTAATAACCATATCTGGTAACTAAACTATTGTAGTTGAATCTTTACTATGGCTGGAAATACATCTTCTTGTGTTGTTTGACCTGTGGCATGAAGTTTTCTGCCCATCTCTTCCTTTGCTGTCGTGAAAATGCTTCCCATGGAAAATAAAAGGCTTAGGGCTGCATCTTATCTTTTCATTGTGAAAGGGGCAAAAAAGACTTTATTGACTCATGGGACCCGCTAGTGTGTCTTAAAATGGACCTTATTTATTTAAATCTGCTTCTAAAAGCTCCCGTAGGTTTTTAAATGAAACTCATAAAAATAAAGCATCTAGCTTTATGTAATAGGCCCGCCACATTATATCTCTTATTTAATAAAAGACTCTAGCTTTATCTTGAAAACTCATGTGATTCATTTTGATTTGATGCATTTGTAATGAAAAATTAGACAAATGAATTTCTTGCCCTTCGCTTGATCCACGTGGATCAACAATGCTTGTTTGAGAAGAAACTTTTCTTGCATCTTCCTTGAATTCTCGCCATGTTGACAAGTGGCACCTTCCGGTGTCTTCTACTTTTACATCTTTTAGACACCCATGTGCTGTTGATGATCTCTATAGACTTTGATCCAATGGTGATTGTAGCTAGGCATTTGAAGCTTGGTTTCTTTTAAGCACCACATTTAGTGATTGTGTTTTGAAAGGCAACATTACTTTATTACTGAGTACCGTGCCATGCTTCTAACTATCACCTCTATTTGAATGGTGGCATTGGGCCAAAATGACAACCCATATTTCATTATTCCTAGCTGAGACCTCCTTATCACTGTGCGTTGAACCTTCTATGTATGTTGAGTTCCACAATTCATTGCTTCTGCTGTAATAGTGGCACTTTCCATGGCTCGTAGCTGGTTCTTTATGAACTGGTAGCACTTCATTCAACTGTTGACATTGGATATTCAATGTTGTGTATTTGTATTTGGTCCATCCTTCACACAAGGCTGATGTCCCTTTTAAATGGCTAAGCCTTAGATATGCAATGCGTCTTCTATCTGAAAGAGGCCGCCATTGTCTAACTCTGGTTAATCAGTTGAGCTTTAAAATGGTGGCACCTTTTATTGGTCTACACTTGCACCACATTTGTTAATTCTTGACCTCCTTTTATTTGAATGCTAAGACACAATTTGATGAATCGATCATACATGGTGCCACAAGCATGATCTTTAGAAACTAGTTTTATCTGCAAGGGCCAATCCTCTTAGTTTGAAATGGCTAAGGCCTTGATTTTATAAAAGGCAACACCCTATGATATCACTCACATGCCATTAGAGAGGCTTCACCATCCCTTTATGAGCTGAGTGCCTCATATTTCAAAGGTTGTGTTTGATCTGTAGAGGCATCCATTTCTATGGGTAGTGCCATATTCAAATCGCTTGCACTCACCCTCCATTGATGGTTCACCATTAAGGCTGATCCTTTGATATTAAACGCACCATTGTTTTATATAGAACTACCTTTTGATTCCGAATGGCATTAATACATAGTTGCTACTTCTCCCTTGAGACTGCGGCCCTTGACTAGATGTGTCTTTTATTGAAGAAGTAATGCCTCTATTTAGGCCAAGCTTTTGATATTGATGTGTGTCACTAGAGCCTTTAACACCATTCAATTTGGACTGGTAGCATGATGTCTTCATGACTAAGTTTGAGTTTGTAGAGGTAGCACCATGTGATTGGCATGGAGTAGAGACGCTCATTCTTTATTTTGCCATCCACTATTTACTATGTTGTCATTGGTTATGAGGCCCTATTTTCATGATATGCTTGGCTGTGTTTCTAAAGACTTGCATCATTCTACATAGGCCAATCTTTAGACTCATGAGACCATGCCCTCTATTCAGAAGTGGCATTAGTTTCCTTTATATCAGTTGAGGCTCTATATTGTGGCCTATGCACCTTTATACTATGGATTGCATATTGTTGATAGTGGTTCCTTTGAATGCTTCTTCCTGAGTCTTTATAGGAGGCCGCAATTTAATGTATCTTTAAACCTTTGCTTGTTTATTGAATGACTTAAACTATATGCTTGTTCATCATTTTCGAATAGCTGAAGCTATTTGTAGGAGCTACGACCTTGCTGGGAGTTGGAAGCTAGCGGTTTCTTTGAATCCTTGTTTCATATGAAAAGAATACCTTTGTTTCTAAATTAGTAGAAACTATATCATTCCTCCTAATCATTTTTTGGAGAACAAAAAAACTGGATCACTTGAGAAGCGCTGAAAAGATTACTAATCTAGAACATATTGAAAATTTTGAAATGGAGTGATGAATTTCTCAACACTTCTAATCATAATAATCAGGGTTATGGGATAGCTAGGTTATGGGATATCAAGGTTATGGAAATGCTCTTCCATTATTTACATATCCTACAACCATAACATTCCATGAGAATATACCATACCATTGCATATCTTGTAACCATACATGAAATGAGACCTTCTCTAACATTTACCCACCCACCATGATATGTTAGTACAATCTATTCAGCCTAACGACAAGCATATCAAGAAATAAGGAACCTTGCAAGGTTGTGCTACATGAAACTAAAGCATTTTTAAAAATGCATTTGATTTCGGCATGGTCAAACATTTTGGAGTTGACCAAAACTAAGAGAGGTTTTTGTGGATAGACCCTACATGCACCTGTAGGTCCAAACAAATTGTTCTCATCTACCATGAATTCCAAGAACTGCTCCGTCAAAGTTTGGTAGTTTTTTAGTCTTAGGGATCTTAAGGGACATTGCCGATAGCGTGTTGCCCCGAATGACTAGGGCACTTGGCACAAGAAATGAGACCTCCCTTAGCATTTACCCACCCACCCCTATGTGTTGGTGAAGACCATTTGGCCCCATGAGCTATGGAATCCAAAATGTCACTCCTAGGACCTTTCCATTGCATGAAACTAAAGCATTGTGCAAGAATGCATTTGATTTCGGCACAGTCAAACAGATTGGAATTGACCAAAACTGAGAGAGGTTATTTTGGACAAACCCCACATGCACCTATAGGCCTAAAACAAACATTCCCATCTGCCATGAATTCTGAGAATTACTCCGTCAAAGTTTGGCAGTTTTTCATCTTAGGGATCTTAAGGGACTTTGCCAGTAGCCTAATGCGCTGAATGATTGGGGCACTTGGAACATGAAATAAGACCTCCCCTAGCATTTACCCACCTACCCTAACATGTTGAAAAAAAAATTTTGGCCCCACGAGCTATGGAATGCAAAATGTCACTCCTAGCACCTTTCCACTGCATGAAACTAAAGCATTTTGTGAGAATGCATTTGATTTTGGCACGATCAGATGGATTGAAGTTGACCAAAACTGAGAGAGGTTATTGTGGATGGACCCCACATGCACTTGTAGGTCCAAATGAATCATTCCAAGTTGCATGAATTTTGAGAACTGCTCTGTCAAAGTTTGGTAGTTTTTTCATCTTAGGGATCTTAAGGTACTTTGTCGGTAGCCTGTTGCCCCAAATGATTGGGGCGCTTGGCATGCAAAATGAAACCCCCACTAGCATTTACCCACCCACCTTGATGCATTGGCAAAGTTCGTTCAGCCCCATGAGCTATGGAATGTAAAATGTCACTCCCAACACCTTTCCATTGCATGAAACTAAAGCATTTTGCAAGAATGCATTTGATTTCGGCATGGTCAAATGGATTGAAGTTGACAAAAACTAAGAGAGGTTATTGTGGATAGACCCCACATGCACCTATAGGTCCAAATGAATCATTCCCAACTGCTACAAATTCTGAGAACTGCTACGTCAAAGCTTGGTAGTTTTTTCATCTTAGGGATCTTAAGGGACTTTGCTGGTAGCCTACTGCCCTAAATGACTGGGGTTCTTGGCACATGAAATGAGACCTCCCCTGGCATTTACCTTCCCACCCTGATGCATTGGGAAAGTCCATTCAGCCCCACTTGCTATGGAATGCAAAATCTCACTCCTAGCACCTTTCCATTGCATGAAACTAAAGCATTTCGCAAGATTGTATTTGATTTCAGCACAGTCAAATGGATTGGAGTTGACCAAAACTAAGAGAGGTTATTATGGATAGACTCCACATGCACCTGTAGGTCCAAATGAATTGTTCCCAACTACGATGAATTTTGAGAACTACTCTATGAAAGTTTGGCAGTTTTTTTGTCTTAGGGATCTTAAGGGACTTTGCCGATAGCCTACTGCCTCAAACGAATGGGGTGTTTGGCATACAAAATTAGACCTCCCATGGTATTTACCCACCCATCCCGATGCATTAGGGAAGTCCGTTCAACCCCAGGAGCTATGGAATACATAATTGTCACTCCTAGCACCTTTCCATTGCATGAAACTAAAGCATTTTGCAAGAATGCATTTGATTTCAGTATAGTCAAATAGATTGGAGTTGACCAAAACTGAGAGAGGTTATTATGGATAGACCCCACATGCACTTGTAGGTCCAAATGAAACATTCCCAGCTACCAAGAATTCCAAGAAATGTTTCATCAAAGTTTGGTAATTTTTTCATCTTAGGGATCTTAAGGGACTTTGCGGGTAGCCTGCTGCTCCGAATGACTGGGGATTTTGGCATATAAAATGAGCCTTCGCTTTATATTTACCCACCCACCCCAATGCATTGGCGAAGTCCATTCAGCCCCATGAGATATGGAATACAAAATGTCACTCCTAGCACCTTTCCACTACATGAAACTGAAGCATTTTGCAAGAATACATTTGATTTTGGCATAGTCAAATGGATTGGAGTTGACCAAAACTAAGAGAATTTATTGTGGACAAACCCCACATGCACTTGTAGGTCTAAATGAAACATTCCCAGCTACCATGAATTTTGAGAAGTACTCCGTCAAAGTTTGGCAGTTTTTTTGTCTTAGGGATCTTAAGGGACTTTGCCGGTAGCCTGCTGCCCTAAACAACTGGGGCACTTGGCACATGAAATGAGACCTCTCTTGGCATTTACCTGCCCACCCAGATGTGTTGGTGAAGTCCATTCAGCCCCATGGGCTATGGAATGCAAAATGTCACTCCTAGCACCTTTCCACTATGAACACTAAAGACATGGACGACAAAGAATCATGAAGACATGAACAAACTCCTATCATGAGGAAGAACCACAACCTAATCCAACTCTTAAAAGCATGACATGTTATGATGAAGAACCACAACCAAATCCAATGATCCAATGTCATGAACCAAGGACATAAGCAACTATGTCCTACTATTGTAACATGATAAACATGAATGTTATGAACTAACATCCAAACCTTGCTACATCAATCTTGATATGACATGAGTGAAACATGAGTGAATAGGATTTAGACCAATAAGGATCAACTTCATTCATTGCTTAGATCTAACCCCATGAAGCATAGCATGATGATGCAAACATCAAATGTATAACATAGAAAAAAAATCAAACAAAACATGACGCCTTCACAGCTCAAGTTCATACCACTGCTTGAGTGAGATCTTCACTATTCAAGTTCATACCTTATCTTGAAGCACTACAACCTTATGTATCAACCTGACCTATGGATGATGGAGTGCCTACAACTTGGAGATTCACTTTCCTCATTGCATAGAGGTTTTGCATTCATTCCCTTTGTGCCACCAATTCTATCTCTCTCTTAGCTTCATTAGACATGTCATGTTCCTCTTCAATTGGCAATGGTGGAATGTCTTCTTGTATGGTTGACAATTTCCTACTTTCCTGAATTCACCTCATTCTTTCTCTTTTCCTCTCATTCTTAGCTTCATGCTCTTTTGGTGTTAGAGTCTTTGCTTGTTTCCTTAGCATGATGATGATTTCTACAAGCATGATGAATAAGACAATGATAATTAGAACCTTTATAATGATAGTGAATAATGTTCACAATGAAAAAAATACAAAATAAGTTATCATGTTTTGTGATTTGCATCACTTTAGGGGCTCCAATTTCGTGAAATTCATCGCTGCCCTTGTTTATTAAGATAAGATAGACCATGATCAAATTTGAATCATAAATAAGACAAAAATCATTAAAAGATATGATAGACCAAAAAACTGTCCCAAAAAGCACTCAAATTCCTTGAATTGACAACATCAAGATCATGAGAAAACTTCCCTAATTCTTGCTTATGTTCATGTGTGAGCATTTCCTAGGCTAGGACAGTATCATGGAGCTATCTAAAATACTTTTGAACTCATCCAAATGCACATATATCATGCACCTCCCCTTGTGGTGACATACTAGCTTGATTTATACCCATTTTCTCAACCAAATCAGCAACTTGTTCTTCATGTTCATGGCTGTCGTAGGTTTGATAAAAGGTCATTTTTATGATGCCTAGGTTGACCTAGACATGCATAAGGTTCGTAACTTCTAAAAAATCATTTTGTAGTTCATTTTCTTGACTCATGAAAAAAGTTATAACTATTGTCCCAAAGTCTAGAGGAAGACGTGTGAAGACAAAAATCATGACTTGAATGAATCCCTTTGCGAGTAGTTTCAAATGGGGCATGGGTAATTAATGAAACTATAACTATGAAGAATATCATTATGAATAAAAGAGGAATGTGGATTTGGGAGGTCATCAAGATGTTGTCGTAGTAAGGATAATCTAGTGTAGGAGCACCCTCTTGGTCAAAATGTTCAAACTTTGGGTTTTGTTTTATTTTGTGTTGTTTCATGTGAATAAGGTCATTTTGGGCCATGGATGATCATTTGGAGTCATTGTGGAAAGTTTGGAGTCAATTGGTTAAAAGATGTAAAAGTTGCTATTTGTTGTTAATGTTGTCAATGACAACTTTTCTATGTAATGAACCAATTTGCAAAGTTGTTTCAAAAGTTAGTTGGGGTTGGTTGAATGGTGAAATGTGTGTTACTGAATTTTCTCTATAGCTCAAATTGGTAGAGCTGGAGTGCATTCAGTTCATTTTAGATGAGAAATTTTTTAACATTTGCCTATTATCTTGTTTTGCTTAGTTGAAGTGCTTGAAAGATTCTGTTATGATGCATTGTTATAACAGAGGAAAGGGATTTAGTTCATCATTTAATACTTTGTTGAGTATTCATTAATGATCCAAGTTATTTCATTTCATTACAATGATCATTCAATTTACTAATAAGATATATACAAATGGAATAAACATCGCATTGAATGAAAACAGGACAGATCAAATGTCCCACACAAGCCATGGGAATAGCTGAACCAACACATCATAGAGAATGAACTATACAACTGAAGATAAACAAAGGAAAAGAAGCATATAATGAAAGAGATATTAATCATTGACTGTTGGTGTTGGGTGTTGGTTTTCATTGTAGTTTACTCCTCCTCGCTCCTGATCCTTGAGTGAACCTACATCATGATATGAAGAGTTGTTTAGAGCTCCAAATATGTGTTTCACTATATGCTCTATATACAAAATATAGTACATTGCCATGATGTATTGGATCATTTGAATAGACATCAAACAATGAACATCAGAGAGAGCCTAAAAAATAAAGTATCACAAGAGCATTGAGCTTCATTATTTTTATCTAACATGTATGTTTCCTATGCATGTATAGGTGAAATCATGTTGTTGTTTTGAAGACCATTTCAGCATGTGGTGTAAAGTGGGCTCCAACAAGGGTAGAGCTCAACATGTTGCACCTAAATTTCAATGGGAGTGAAACAATAATGCATATCCATATTGTTAAAATAGAGTATTTTCAGTCAAAGGAGTGACACATCAAGTGAGTGCATGAACTTTAGGTTCATTGCTCATCCAGGATCATCAATTCGCATGATGAAATGACAACCATACATGAGCAGTGAACTTCTCCAAGATAGCCAAACGAGGTATGAGACTGAATGAAAGGTATTTTCAACATCAAAGTATCCACACACTATTATTACATCTATTTGTTGTTCCAATATCATATACTATCTTTTGTATCCATTCAAATCACTAATTTGGGACAGCAGAAGCCATAGAATAGCTCGTAGACAAGTTACAATCATGACAGATAGACAACAGTTTAATAACACTAAAAAATGTATTTTTTCCTTTTTCTATTTTGAAGTAATTAAGTTATTGATCAAGTATAAAGATAGAAGCCAAAAAGATCATACCAAGTGCATGTAAAGGTTTATGTCAAGACAACCATACAACCTTCATGATTAACAGTAGAACAGTTTGTTGGCAAGAGCCACTATGTGGCTTCATAAGTGTTGTCATTGATGGAAACAAAGTCTATCCCACACATCTCCAACACATAATATACCTATACCAGAAGTTAGATTGAAGATTATTTTAGTCCGATGAACAAGAACAGAGTATATAACAAGGCCCGACAATAAGGTCCAGATCTCTTAGATGGTGTAACTCAGTAAGTTGCAAACTTGAACAAGTCAAGAGGGGTATCATGACTATTGTATTCTAGAGATTTAGCCTTTGGTGGTAAAGCATGAAAAATATATGAGTATCTGAGTGTTGGGTTCTAGTCAGGTAGAGTAGACTGAGGAAGAACTAACTGACAGAGTATCAGACCTCAATCTAGATGTGCAAAAGGTGTTGATCAAGCAATTTGTGGCATTATACATCATTGGCCAACATTATTAATGACTTCTATACCTATGTTTTTGATGTGCATTACTAATCAAGCATGGATTCAGTTGACAGATGAATAACTTGCAAATATCTTAGGTGTTCTTGTTGTCGACTAAGAAGTTGTTGGAAATCCTTGATGCAGATATGTATACCCAATGGATTCAAGCTTGTGAGAGTGAGAAAATGATAGTATGAATGATTACATGTGAAGAAAAGTAGAAACAAGTGTGAAGGTAGTAATTTAAGCCTGGAATACGACAGGGAAGTAATATTGGGCAGATGAAGAATAAAATGTGCCAGATCAGTATACTGTGCCTAACTGAAAATGAATTCCTGCATGTATACATGTTGTTCACTAGTTCAAACACCTTGGTATCATCTGTAAGCATTTGTAGACTGTAAGTTTCTTGTAGGTAGTGAGTCTCTTATGAGTAGTGTGCTCGGGTAGTGAGCCCTAATTGGCATGTGCCAAATTTGTACTCTTATTCTTTTAACAGAGAATACAATCTTGGGTTAGTCACCCCGTGGTTTTTTCCTTAACAGAGTTTCCATGTAAAAATCCTTGTGTTATGTGTTAATTTCTTTTTCAGTTCTTATGATTGCCTTGTTTTGATTTAACACTAAATGATAAGATAAGAAAATAAAATAAAAATAGAAAATTTATAAGATAATTGATTCACCGCCCCCCCCTCTCAATTATCTGCATTGTTTCCAACAATTGGTATTAGAGGAAAGTTCTTCTGAACAAGCCTAACAACTTGAGGAAGATCTAGGACTGTCAATGGATGCATATGGTATGATAGAACAACTTTAGTCTGCCCTAGATGATCTTGAACAATCCCACTCTGAAGTCAACAATTTAAGAGAAAAACTCAAGCAAGCTGATGATTTCATAAATGAACTAAAAGAAAAAATTAGTAATTCTATGAAAAAGAGAAAGGAACTACTCCATAAATTAGCAAATTAGAATGAGGTCAATAATGCTGATGAGAATCTGAATGAGAAAAATAAGCTATGTGAGAAGCTGTCAAAAGAAGTCACTATGATAAGGCATGAAATCGAATCAGGGGTTATGAAATTACCCAAGAAATTGAAGAAAAGAGAAAGATTGAAGATAATCTAAAACAATCCCTCAGGGAGAAAATAGAGGACTACCACAAAATGGACAAAATAATTAGGCATCTTGAATCTAATCTTGAAGAGGCTAGAGATAATAAAGAACAACTTGAGAACCAAATAGACACTCTTAAAAAAGATCTTCAATTTGCAAATGAATACAAAGAAAAATTCAAGATAAGATCAGCCCAACTTGAAGTTCTTCTTGAAAGTCAAAAGAGGGTAGATGATAAGTGTGGCTTGGGATATGAGAAAGGTGAAAGCTCTGGATCCAGTCAGAAGAACTTTGGATCAGAAAATCAAATAAACACGCCTAGAAGACCTCTGGTAAGACAACCAAATGCTCAAAGATATCCTTCCTTCAATGGATACTATTTTAATTGCAACAAGTTTGGTCATAAAGTAATCCAATGTAGAAACAAAATGAATCAAATTAGTCCATCCTTCTCTGGTCAATGTTTCAGTTGCAAGAGGTATGGTCACAAATCTCATGAATGTAGAAATATGCAAATGAACAATTCTTTCAATGGTAGATGCTTTGTATGCAATAGAATTGGACATAAGGCTAATGAGTGCAGATCAAGAGGATATCATTCAAATAAGCAAAGAAATGTTGTGTGTTACAATTGCAATGGATCTGGTCACATAGCCAAATTCTACAGAAGCAGGAGTCAAAATAGAAAAGCTCTGGTGGATCATGATCAAAAACAAGATAAAGACAAAGGTAAATTAAATGTGGATGAAGTTCAAAAGGAGATGAGCAAGATTTGGGTAAAGAAGAGTACAATGAATATTAGGGATGGATCCACACTAGAATTCGGTGTTGATATTCCTTCCAGAAACTAAAAAGTAAGCTCTAGCTCAGGGGGAGCTACAAAGAAGATCCTTTTCCCCCAACCAGCTAGTGAGTGCTTGAATTCAGCACATTGAGTTAGAATAAGAGGTTACGGTTTAAAGGGTTTGAGGGGATTCATTTAAAATTCATCCAATCAACTTTGACAAATTCGCATGTAGATTTGAGGAAGCTATGAGGAGATCCTATATCGGTAGCTATCCGATAAAGCAGAATTTCACAGACAGATCTAGTATGATCCAGAATTGAAATGTTTTAATCTGACCTATGACATGTTTGAAAAAGGTGAAGATATGTTGTCAAGCCTCATAGACAATGATTTTTAGATCCACGCAGTGATTCAAGAAAATCTCTCTCAATACAAGGTAACCAGATGACTTAAGTTATGCATTTATTACAAAGGGAAATTAGGTTTTTGGGCAAGGTTAAAAGGTTTCTCATCCATCATTTGCAACACTTTGTACTCACGAAGAAGGGAGAAGATCTCTGAGAAGAAATCCAGCAAAAACGCTCAAATTTAGATGAAGATCAAATCCAAGTGCAATATGCTCTGGTAGTCGCTCCAAACCCTAAGGTGTGAAGAGGTATTTCTTTTGTAAATCTCTCCAATCTTTGTTGATTAGAATCGCTACTCCTACAGTTGTAAATGTTTCTGAGAGACCAAGGCCAGTTTTCAAGAAACATCCTCACAAATCTATTGAGATTGATCCTTTGGGTGCATTTTCCCGTATCTTGTATGGCGTTCACCATGTAGAAGACATTAGGGTTTATATAGATGCAAACATTGAGGACTTTGGAGACCTAAAATTGATGAATCTATACCACAATCAGCTAAGCAGTGAGAACTTTGATATGAAACCGGAGTTCTAGACCCTAAAAGATAAGCATTTTGCACATTGCATACATTTTCTATCTTTTGGAGAGGATGAATGGGTCCAGTATATCTTAAGTAGGATCCATTATAACTTCATGTGGTTAATGAGGCCTTTCAAAATAACCAAAGATGCTATCAAAGCTGTAACTAGTTTGCACTCCATTGTTGGGTTGCCTACTCTTAAGTCTATGAAGAATCAAATAATATATGAAGCCACAAGTTCAAAATATAATAAGAGGGCAATGACCATTGATGCCATCACTGATCTCGATGTCAAGTTTACCTCAATTGTGATTGGATACAATATTTACCATTCAAGTAGAGAAAACTTTGTATCTGGTACTGCCATCGACACTGCATACCAGATGCTAAGAGAGAATATAGATTATGAGCTATGTGAACTCCTATTGAATTAGTTGCTGGAGAACCTGTAAAAGATCAAGAAAGATAAAAATAACTCTTTCAAATATGGTGATTTGGTGTTATGCTTGTTTTTCTACTTCATGAATGAGTTACCAGGATCAAAAGGTCTGATCTGGGAAAATGGCAAACCAGTTGCTATACAGATCAGGGATTACTTGTATGAACTTGGTGACACTCAAACCTGGAAGGCAGCTCTCTGGGGTTACTTCAAAAAATTCCAAAGCATGATGCAAGCAAGAGAATGAGTTCCCAAAACAATAGTGGAGAAGTACAAAGACATAGTTTGCTTTATGGTAGATACTAATCAGTGCCTAATAGAGGCAGTTGAGCCAAGGACAATATGGATATTGCCCATGGGCTATGAGGTTGATGGAAACATATTGGAGACTCATATTCAACATTTACTAAGTCAACCGAAAGACCCCAAAGCAGAGAGGTTTGGCACTTTTGAAGAATTAAACATAAAACTGCATGTTGAACTAAGAAGGCCTAAGACAAAAAGAAAGGTGAGAAAAGAAGTTGAAGAACTGGCTGAGAAATTTGGCATCACTAGAGAAGCTGTTATTGTAAACAGAGAAAGAATAGAGAAATTTGAGAAAGAAAAAGAGGAAGCAAAGAAAGAACAGGTTCCGATAGAAGCCTCCACCCGGGCTAGAACTACTAGGAGTTTTGCCTCTAGGAGCTCTAAAGCTACAAATTCAGAAGCCCATTCATCTGCAAAAGAAAAGAGAAAGAAATCCAAGGCCAAAAGAGCCTATGTGAGTCTCAAGGATGATGATGAGACTGAGTTAGATGTAGAGATTAGAGAATTGAAGAAATCAAAAGTAAAATCCCCCAAGGTTGATGTGGAGCAGAAGTTAGCAAATTATGTTGAGAAGCCTACTCTATCTATTGATGATATCATCAAGGCAGTTACTGTGGATGGGAACCCACAGTCGATGATAGATTTCTATAATTCTGGAGGAATCTACTGTAAGGTATTTGAATATCTATAACAAAGCATTCATTGAAATAATTTTATTAATTCCAAAGAGCCTAGAAGATGTATTGGAGCAAAGAAAAGATGATGCAAAGGCAAAAGACTTGGAGATCCAGAAGTAGATAGTGATACAACTATGTCCCTCTATCACTCCAAAACAAATGGACATGGTTTTTAAGGATTGTAAAGATGATTTCCGAAGCAAGTCCTGGATGAACAAACTCATGGTTGGAGAAACAGACCAAATAGCAAATGAAACAAAAGAAATTCTCTTAAATGCCTTGAAGAGATTCAATCTTCCCATTATAGAGGAAACAAATGAAGAGCCTTCTAACATGGATGTTGAAGGATTAAAGAAAAATGACGAAGAGTCATCTAAGGCATTAGTTTCCTCTATTCCAAAAGAGGAAGGACAGAAAGAAGAAACATTTTCTAACAAGGATGCCGAAGGATTAAAGAAAATTGATGAAGAGCCATATGAGTCATTAGACTCCTCTATTTCAGAAGAGGAAGGATAGGTAGAAGAAACAAATATCAATAAGCAAGTCAGTTTGGATGCCCCCAAAAGGAAGGAAGTAGAGTCGGCAAGAGACACTACAGAATTTCCTAGATAAATAAATAATGGAGCTGGATGAACCTGAGTTAATTCAAGGGCCACTAAACTTTGACTCTCTCTCTCTCTCTAGTTCAAATAATGAAAGTAGCATCTTTTGCTCAGGCCAAAGCAAAGGAGAAACTTCTAAAATCACACATGGAGGATTTGAGCTGTTGGAGATTACAGCTAGGATGCTGGAGAAGATTATGCCAACCTATCAAAAGGATCCTTCTGCCTCTCCATCTGGTAATCTGAAAAAATTAGTCAATTTTGTTAACACTCATTTTGAATCCTTAGAGAAATCGACAGAAACTAAGGTCTGGAAGGAGTTCTTGGGAAAGAGGTTTAGTGAAGTACAAGGGCTAATTGTTAATGATAGAAGAACCTTAGGCATTGGCATAAAGAGCCTTGAAAATGCTCTTAAGGATGCTGGGGACATATACAAATTTTGTTTAACTTGGCCCAAAGTGACAGAGGACATTGAGAAGAAAGTGAAAGAACAAGAAGGAAAACTATCAAGTTTATCTTAGAATTTTCATCCCCTTACTACCTCTCTGGTGAATCATGAATGTCAATCTATTGCTATAATAAATGAAATTAAAGAACTGGTTAAAGAGAAAAAGAACATAATGGATAGAATGGGTGAGCTCAGAGGGATAATCATCCCTAAGTTAGAGGCAATGCATGATGCCTTGACAAAGGCACAAAATACAGTCCAGACGAGTGATCCAACAAACTTAAAGAGGGCAAAAGCATATGCATTTTTGTTAAGTGGACACATATCCATTTTGGATAGAATGAAGAGGGGTTGGGCCACGGAAATCATACAGTTGAAGACAACCTTTGTGGATATACTTAAGTACATGTAAGTATAACATATGATTTGTATATACTTATGTGGCCATGTATATAATAATTTTTGCAAAATTTTGGTATGCGGATTCCACCCTTTGCAATTGATGTCAAAGGGGGAGTGAAGAGTGGTGAAAAATAAGCAATCTAGCAAAGGGGGAGCTCTGGTAAAATAGTACAAGAGATAGAGCACAAGCAAAGGGGGAGTTACTATGACACTTAGCCATTTTTCACTAAATGTTGCCATCAATGCCAAAGGGAGAGACTGTTGGCAAGAGACACTGTGTGGCTTCATAAGTGTTGTCATTGATGGCAACAAAGTCTATCCCACACATCCGTAGCACATAATATGCCTATACCAGAAGTTAGATTGAAGATTGTTTTGGTCTAGTGAATAAGAACAGAGTATGTAACTGTTAGATTTAGGATAGACAACTGAGAGGGGGGCTGAATTAGTTGTCAAAAACTTTCTTCCAATTAATCACTTATATCCTCTTTGTAATTCAATAGCATAATAATAAATCAATCATGGAAACATAATGCATTAAATCAGGAGCAGAGACACATTAGCACATAAGACACCAAGATTTTGATGTGGAAAACCCAGTTAAGGGAAAAACCACAGGGTGACTAACCTAAGATTGTATTCTTTGTTAAAAGAATAAGAAGAACCAAATGGCACATGCCAATTAGGGCTCACTGCTTGAGCACACTGCTCACAAGAGGCCCACTGCCTACAAGAGATACACTGTCTACAGAATAATAGGTATTACATGCTTGAACTGAAGAATAGCATCTTCACCATGCCTGAGTCAGTTCCATTTAAGCCCAATACTTCTACTCTGCTCCTCTCTACCACATACTCATCTCATCCAAATACACTTTAAAATGACTTCTCAACATCTTATTTATACAAGACATTTGACTTAGGAATAATCATCCAAGTCGGCATACATTACAAAGAAAAATAAAAATACAACATGACTAATTACAAAAAGACTTCACACGGATCTACACACTGTCGGCCACACAGATCTAAGGCTTCAATCTTCATTAGCAACATGCCATTCTTCACGAAACATCTCCAAGATCATCCACAGGATGTGTAACTCATCTAGTCAGCCAAACTTAGGAAGAACATCATCATCCAGAAGTAATTCTTCAATTACGATCTCAATCTTCAATGCGGATCACCAACACAAACTAAACACAATCCAAAGATCTCCACAAGCTTTCCTGAATCACCAAGAACATCCACACTACTTTTGCTTATTGAAATCTTTCTCTTCTTCATCTAAAACCTCAAGAACACAGTCTGTCATCACTGT
Source organism: Cunninghamia lanceolata (assembly GCA_027924645.1). NCBI lineage: Eukaryota > Viridiplantae > Streptophyta > Pinopsida > Cupressales > Cupressaceae > Cunninghamia > Cunninghamia lanceolata. Next base: position 3,138,805 of record BSBN01001376.1, read on the forward strand.
CATATTAGAATAGATTCTTACATACCTCCAGACCATGAATCAATTGAGTTGTCAATTCACATTGACTTCCTAAACACTCCACCAAATCCGCAGAACAAGATATTGCATTTCTATATCTTACTAGACCTATCTGTGTCACTCTGTCACCTCTGAACATCTGCCAGAACTAGTTTTACTTAAGTGGCATTAACTTCTTCAGATCTTCATGCAGACCTCTAAAATCTTTACTAGATCATCTTAAGACAAAAATCTACAAACCCTTTGAAGTGCATCCTCTAATCTTTATCTTAGCTAGGATCTTTACCTCACTATCTTCATTGTTCTTCTCTGTTCCTGATTAGGACTAATTTTCTCAATATCATCAGCACACAGCTCATCCAAACCTTATCATCAATGCAACAGGAGTATGTTGATATCAATGACAACACCAGTTAGGCCCATACTTGCAACAATATCCCCCTTTGTCATTAATGGAAACATATGATGTGAAAAACTATTTTAACCATCAAGACAAGAACTTCTCTTTACTGACATAACTTCGCCTATCAACAACAATCCATTTACATGTCTTCTCTTTCTTTACTGCTCCCCCTTTGATTAGCGATTACTTGTTTTTCACATGTCTTCTCTCCCCCTTTGACATCAATGGCAAAGGGCACATACTTGTATCATACCAAATGCTCCCCCTAAGTAGCAGCTTCCCATCATCAATCCAAACCACAAGATATGACTGTGAGATCCACTAGACTGATGCACATCAGTGTACCTTAATTCAGAGCCAGAGGGGTAATAACCCCTAACTTCTCCCTAAGATACTCAAAAGAGTCCTTAGGTAGAGGTTTAGTAAAAATGTCTGTAATCTGATCCTTGGAAGGCACAAACTCTAGTTTGACTTCATTCTTGTTCACTAGCTCTCTCAAAAAGTGAAACTTGATGGATATATGTTTAGTCTTTGAATGCAACACCAGATTTTTTGATATGTTTATTGCACTTGAATTATCATAGAAGATTGTGATAGGTTCTTCATACTCCACTCTGATATCTCTTAGCATTTGGTTCATCCACAATACTTGAGTACAACTACCTGCTGCTGCAATGACAGAGATATTACCTCTTGTTTCTTGCTCAGCCAAAAAACCAATCTCTTCCCCAAAAAGAATGTTCCACCACTGGTACTCTTCTAGTCATCCACATCTCCTGCCCAATCTGCATCTGTATATGCATGAAGAGAGAAATCATGATCTCTATGATACCACAAGCCATACTCAACTATCCCTTTTAGATATCTAAAAATCCTCTTGATTGCCATGACATGAGATTCTCTAGGATCAGCTTGGAATCTAGCAACAAGACCAACAACATTCATAATGTCAAGTCTAGTTTGAGTGAGATACAATAATTCTCCAATCATTGACCTGTACTTTTTCTAATCAACCTTAGGAGAGTCACCATCTTTGCTCAATTTACATCTGGTTGCCATGGGAGTATTAATTAGTTTTGAGTCCTCCATCCCAAATTTCTTCAACAATTATTTCACATATTTGGTTTGTGAAATGAAGATTCCTTTCTTTATTTGAGTGATTTGTAGACCTAAAAAGAAATTCATTTCCCCAAACATGGACATCTCAACTTCACTTTTCATTTGATTTGCAAAAGTTTTACACATACTATCTCTTCCTCCAAAAAAGATATCATCAACAAACACTTCAACAATCAAGATATTTTCATGATCAATTTTGAAGTACAAGTTATAGTCAGTAGTACCTTTGATGAAACCAATCTTCAAAAGATGCTTATCCAGTCTTTCATACTAGGCTCTTGGGGCTTGTTTAAGTCTATATAGTGCTTTCTTCAACTTGTAGACTATATCACCATGATCAGACAATTGAAATCCATCTAGTTGCTCAATGTAAACTTCTTCTTCCTAGTCGCCATTTAGGAAGGCAGAATTGACATCCATCTAATATACTTTGAAATCCTTGAAGGCAGTAAAGGCAAGAAATAATCTGACTACTTCAATTCTTGCCACTAGTGCAAAAGTTTCTTCAAAATCAACTCCTTCTACTTGGGAGTAACCCTTGTAGACCAATCTGGCTTTGTTTCTGACAACTTCACCGTCTTCATTTAGTTTATTCCAGAAGACCCATTTGGTTCCAATCACATTCTTGTTTTTAGGTCTAGGAACAAGATCCCAAGTGTGATTTTTCTCAATTTGCATCAGCTCTTTCTCCATTACTTTAGTCCAGTTTTCATCATTGCATGCTTCATTCACTGTCTTAGGTTCAATCTTTGAAATCAAACAATACTCTTCTGAATCTTGAGCAATCCTTCTTCTTGTTTGAACACCTTTGCTTTTATCACCTATGATCTAGTCTTTAGAGTGATTCAATTTTACATGCATGGGAATTTTGGGATTTTCTTGCACCTCTATTTCTTGCATAGGTTCATTCAAACTTATCTCTTCTTCCTGATTCACCAGATCAGTTTGAATCTAAATTTTAGAAGGGGATTGGACTCCTTGGATCAAAACATCATTCTGATCAGCTTCATCATATTCATAAAACCTTGAGCGTTTTTCAATACCTTCATCAACCTTCACATTTGTACTTTCTATAATCTTTCTTAATCTCTTGTTATAACATTGATATGCTTTGCTTTGAGTAGAATAACCCAAGAATATTCCTTCATCACTTCTAGCATCAAATTTGCCTAGATCTTCATCTCTTTTAATAGAACATTTTCTACCAAAGACTCTAAATTACTTCACAGTGGAAGTGATGCCAAACTAGAGTTCATAAGGAATCTTACCATTATTGCTTTTGTTTTGTACTCGATTAAGAGTGTAGACTACAGTGCTTATAGCTTCTCTCCAATAGATCTGAGGAACATTTTCTTCCATCATCATGGTTCTAGATGCCTCCTAGATGGTTTGGTTCTTCCTCTCCACTACTCCATTCTGCTGTGGTGTCCTTGGAGTAGACAACTGTCTTTTTATCCCGTTTTTCTCACAGAATTCTATGAACTCACCGGATGTGAATTCTCCACCTTTGTCAAGCCTTAGACATTTTATGTTCAATCCGGTTTCATTTTCTACCATAGCCTTGAATATTTTGAATTTCTCAAGGGCCTTAGATTTCTCTTTCAGAAAGGTTACCCACATCATCTGGGAGTGATCATCAATTAATAACATGAAGTATCTATCACCTTGCACACTCTTAATTCTTGTTGGACCACATAGATTAGTATGAACTAAGTCCAATAATCCGATAGAAGACTATTCTTTACTTTTGAATGAGACTCTGCTTTGCTTACCTAACTGACATTCTTTGCACAAACTGTTAGTAGGTTTCACCAGTCTTGGAAGATCTCTTACAACCTAAGTGTTTCTTATCTTGATGATATTATCAAAATTTACATGACACATTCTCCTATGCCATAACCAACTCTGATCAATTTGAACAAATAAACAACTTTTGCCAGTACCAACCAAGTGGAAGATATTACCTTTTGTTTGAGTACCGGATGCAATCTTTGTTCCGGAGCTTTCAAAGATCTTGCATTTTCTATTTTTAAATCAGAGATCATAGCCTTTGTCCACCAATTGTCCAACACTAAGAAGATTGTGCTTTAGACCTTCAAGATACAGTACATTTTTTGTTTTGTTCTTTCCATCAAAAGAAATAGTCCATCTACCTTTGATTCTGCCAGCAGAATAATCATCAAATTTTACCACTCCTCCTTCATACCTTTCCAAGTCTATAAACTTATTTTTGTCACATGTCATATGGTGGGAGCATCCACTGTCAATGACCCAATCATCCTTTTCTTCAACTTTGGTAGCCATAGCTCTTTCTACAGTTTTATGATTGAGAGATTCAGAGGGCATTGGATCTTCTTCCTTGATGGCAATAAACACCCAGTCACTTTTGGATTTGTTTCCTATCTCTAATTCATCATCTATTATTCCTTCATCATCATCATCTTCATGAACATAGTAACATTTCTTTTGGAATCTAGATCTGTTAGGATTTGGCCTTGAAAATCTTTCTGGACACCTTGAGGCAAAATGACCAATCTTATTGTAGTTAAAACATTTAAAAGGCAATTTCCCTTCATACTTACTGGATCCTCTTAGCAGTCTTTTTGCAATAAGGGCTTCAAGTTGAGCAGTTTCTGCTTCATCTTCTTCCAAATCTTTTCTTGCTTTTTCATACCATGATAGTTTCTTTGAAGAGTTCTCTCCTGGATCAAGCTTTTGTTTACCTTTTACAGAGGCACTAGCTTTGAATGCAGATTCAGTCTTGGGGGGTGCATCTCCAAACTCAGATAATTCAAATGCAGCTAATTTACCAACCAATTGATCTCTTGTGATACTTGAAAAGGGTCTGAATTCTTCAATAACAGCAACCTTGTATTTGTAAGAATCAGGAAGGGATCTGAGAACTTTGGCAACAATCTCATCTTCATCCAAGATTCCACTAGCACAACTAATGCCACAAACAAGCTCATTTACTCTTGGCATAAATGTAGTGATATTTTCATCTTCTGTCATCTTCAGGTTTTTGAATTTTCCTTTCAGACTCTGTAGCTTGGCACATTTAACATACTTGTCTCCTTCATGCAGAAGTTCCAGTTTTTGCCAAATCTCATATGCAGTTTTTAGATCAACAACATTTGTCAGCTTTGAGTCAGATACGGTACTTAGACATGCTTCTTTAGTCTGCAAATTGTTTTCAACATCTCTGATTTCATCTATGGTACTCAAACCATTTTGTGGAGGAACATACTTCTTTGAAGCCATGATCCAATATTGCATTCACATACATTGCAAGTGACATTCCATACGACTTTTCCAAAGACTGAAATTGGTTCCATCAAACCTCAGACCATCCTTCTTGTAGGATGACATCCTATATCTCCTCAAGCGGTTAAGCTCTTTTAGAGGAACTTGGCTCTGATACCAATTGTTAGATTAAGGATCGACAACTAAGAGGGGGGTGAATTAGTTGTCAAAAATTTTCTTCCAATTAATCACTTAAATCCTCTTTGTAATTCAGCAGCATAATAATAAATCAATCATGGAAACATAATGCATTAAATCAGGAGCAGAAACACATTAACACATAAGACACCAAGATTTTAATGTGGAAAACCTGGTCAAGGGAAAAACCATGGGGTGACTAACCCAAGATTGCATTCTCTATTAAAAGAATAAGAAGAACCAAATGGCACATGTCAATTAGGGATCACTGCCTGAGCACACTATTCACAAGAGGCCCACTGCCTACAAGAGACACATTGTCTATAGAATAATAGGTATTACATACTTGAATTGAAGAATAGCATCTTCACCATGCCTGAGTCAATTCCATTTAAGCCCAATATTTCTGCTCTACCTTTCGCTCTGCTCCTCTCTACCACATACTCATCTCAGCTAGGTACACTTTAAAATGACTTCTCAACATCTTATTTATACAAGACATTTGACTTAGGAATAATCATCCAAGTCGGCATACATTACAGAGAAAATACATAAATACAACATGACTAATTACACAAAAACTTCACGTGGATCAACACACTGTCGGCCACACAGATCTGAGACTTCAATCTTCATTAGGAACACACCATTCTTCACGGAACATCTCTAAGATCATCTGCAGGATGTGTAACTCATCTAGTCAGCCAGACTTAGAAAGAACATCATCATCCAAAAGTAATTCTTCAATTATGAGCTCAATCTTCAATGCAGATCATCAACATGAATTGAACACAATCCAAAGATCTCCACAAGCTTGCCTGAATCACCAAGAACATCCACACTACTTCTGCTTATTGAAATCTTTCTCTTCTTCATCCTGAACCTCAAGAACATAGTCTGTCATCACTATCATATTAGAATAGATGCTTGCGGACCTCTAGACCACAAACCAATTGAGTTGTCAATTCACATTGACTTCCTAAACACTCCACCAAATCTGTAAAACAAGATATTGCATTTCTGGATCTTATCAGACCTATCTGTGTCACTCTATCACCTCTGAACATCTACCAGAACCAGTTTTACTTAAGTGGCCATAACTTCTTCAGATCTTCATGCGGACCTCTAAAATCTTTATTGGATCATCTCAAGACACAAATCTACAAACCCTTTGAAGTGCATCCTCTGATCTTCATCTGAGCTGGGATGTTTACCTCAGTGTCTTCATTGTTCTTCTTTGTTCCTAATTAGGACTAAATTTCTCCATATCCTCAGCACACAGCTCATCCAAACCTTATCATCAATGCAACAAGAGTATGTTGACATCAATGACAACACTGGTTAGGCACATACTTGCAACAGTAACAGGGTCTGACAATCAGGTACAGATATCTTAGATAGTGTAACTCAGTAAGTTGTGGACTTGGACAAGTCAAGAGGGGTATCATGACTATTGTATTCCAGAGATTTAGCCTCCGGTGATAAAGCATGAAAAAGATATAAGCATCTGAATGTTGGGTTCTAGTCAGGCAAAGTAGACTAAGGAAGAACTAACGGACAGAGTATCAGACCTCAATCTGGATGTGCAAAAGGTGTTGATCAAGCAATTTGTGGCATTATACATTGTTGGCCAACATGATTAATGACTTCTATAACTATGTTTTTTATGTGCATCACTAATCAAGCATCGATTCACTCGATAGATCAATAACTTGCAAATATCTCAGGTGTTCTTGCTGCCAACTAAGAAGTTGTTGGAAATCCTTGATGCAGATATATATACCCGATGGATTCAAGCTTTTGAGAGTGAACAAGTGATAGTATGAATGATTAAGTGTGAAGAAAAGAAAAAAAAGTGTGAAGGAAGTAATTCAAGCCTAGACTGTGATAGGAAAGTAATATTGAGCAGAGGAAGAATGAAATGTGCCAGATTAGTATACTGTGCTTGACCGGAACTAAATTCCTACATGTATAGATATTGTTCACTAGTTCAAACACCTTGGTATCATCTGTAAGCATTTGTAGACTGTAAGTCTCTTATACATAGTGGGCCTCTTGTGAGTAGTGTGCTTGGGTAGTGAGCCCTAATTGGCAAGTGCCAAATTTGTACTCTTATTCTTTTAATAGAGAATACAATCTTGGTTTAGTCACCCAGTGATTTTCCCCTTAATAGGGTTTCCACGTAAAAATCCTTATGTTATGTGTTAATTTATTTTTCAATTCTTATGATTGCCTTGTTTTGATATTACACTAAATGATAAGATAACAAAAGAAAATAAAAATAGAAAAGTTATAAGATAAATGATTCACCTCCCTCTTAGTTATCTGCATTGTTTCCAACATAGTCAAATTGATGCCATATCACAGATTATGTGTGATCACTGAGTGTATACAGAATAGGTAAGTTAAAAAGTGCCATAATGATCAAAATGTATGTGGTTGTCATCAAATGGAGCATACACAAAGTTAAAACATCAAGATACTCCTTGTCATGGTAAAAGGAATAGATTTTCAAAGTCATTATCATCTACAAGAAGTACCAAAAGGAACAACAAAATGAGATTGCAGTCTTCCTTAATGATACCATATCTCATAGTTATTTTTACAATCAGAAAGATAAGTGAAATAAGATAGTAGAAATGTCATGTGCCTACAGTAAAAGGTAAAATGGAGGTATTGGTGTCATGCATTCTTGTAATAACCTTCATGCTATTACAAAGATGGGAATTTAAATATCTAGAGCCGTGGCACTGCATAATACCAAATAGAGGTTTGTTTTCTGTAGTTTCAGAGATGAAAGAACAATGTGATTTCATACAAAAAATGAATGGAGGAAATCATTTTGTGACAACAAGGTAGCAACCAAGAATACATTTTCCTTCACAAAGGACAAAACCCATATAAATTTGCATATGGAAACCATAGATATAAATGGAAATCGAGGTTTTTCCAGTATGTTCATATTATAGAGCCATATGCTTCTACAAAGATAAAACATAAGACATTTTTTAGTCACAACATAGGGTAATGATATGGTCTTTCATATATAGGAACTAGAGAAAACCTCGTTCATATTCTTGAAGTTTGTTGCCTTGAAGTGTGTATCTTGAAAACCCTTGTCATATTTTGCATGCACAAGAATCATTCATACAGAGAAGATAAATAAGTTTCAAGCTATGAGGGTTTGATAGGTTAAAAAATGCTTAGAAATACAAGTAGCCACGACCTGGTATAGTGTAAATATTCATGAAAAAGTTGCCAGTAGAACAAAGATGGACACAAGCGAGGCTACCCCTTCAATGGAGGAACCAAACATAAATTTATGAAATCTTCCTTAGAAAGTCAAAACTTGTCTTTAGAATTAATATTTGTTTTAGTTTTAAGATTGGGGATGACTATACCTTGTTCTCTCTTACAAGATCTTCATGGAAATGCATTATAGCAGTAGAGCCTCCTCATCGAAGGTGTAAAGAGAAAATGATGCAAAAATGAAAAGGGTTGAATTCATAACAAAACAAAAAAATGCTTAGAAACAGAATACACATGATTGCGACCCTTGATATAAAGAGATGCTTCAAAATTCACATGAAAGGAAGTAAAGCGCAAGTCAAATGAATATTACCTTTCATTTTTCTATAGCATGCTTATGTCGAGATCACGAAGGAATGGCTTCATAGATGGCTCTCATGATGGCCTAAAACACAATACAGGAAAGAATAATAGTAGAGAAGCTAGAGATCAAAAATACATCAGAAAATATAGCCAAAGTAATGGCCTATAGGGCCAGATTGCTTCAAAAGATATAGGAAAATGACATATTCAAGGTTCATATAGACTTACCTTTGCCTTTTCTTGCAAAAGCCTCAAAGGATGTGCTCAGAAACAGTGAAGATCAAGGTTTTTGTACTCCAAACCCTAGCCATGGTGGCGGCAATAGTAGAGGGCTAAGAATCTCAAAAGTGAAAATGTGAAATGGGCTAAAAAACTAGGGCACAAAATGGTTTTGTTTTAGGGTTTTCATAGTGCCCTAAAATCAATTGTGATTTTTATCACATCAATCTTATTTTCATTGCCTAACTTAATACCCCTTTTGGTATTATGCTCACTTTGTAAAGCCTAGGATTTATGCCTAAAAGATCATTTAGTCCCCTTTGAAGGAAAAACATAGGTCCTTATGCCCTTAGAAGACGAATTATAGATCGAGTGGAGGATAAGCCTCACGGGCTTTTATTTTTTGCAAAACTATATTATGTCTCCATATTTTAATGCTTTTTACATAAAATCATAATGTCATAGAGTTTAATATACTTGGCGAAAAAAAAAAATCTTGTATTATTATTCCTTGTAAAGAAATCAAATCGGGATAAATAAGGAAATAAAGCTACAGATCATTGAAAAATGATATTTAAAGCAATGTTTCTATAAATTGCTTTCAAATATTCATTATTTATGCAGGTAAAGAAAACAATATCTTTTCTTTTTAGGTTTTCTTTCTTTTGGGAGGATATGGACAAAATAGAGTCTTTATTGGGCAGATAAAGCATGTTTTTGGTGGGACCACCTTGGAGGGCTTTTTGGTAGTTTCTTTCTTCAGTTTGGAGATAGTTTGGTGGCAGTATTCAAGGCTTTTATGAAGCTTGAAAATGAATCAAGATAGCTATTTTTAGGAGCTTTTCCTAGCTTTTCTAGAGAGATCATTTTGTAGGCATATATTAGAGAATGCTAGCTCTTTCTTAGGGAGTTCAGAATATTGTTTCTTCTCTCTTGAGCATAGGCAGAGAGTTGTAGACATTTTTGACTCAGAGTTTTAGATTTTCATGTACTCCTTTTAGTTGAATATAACAGAGCATTCCTACTTCATCTTTTGTGCCTCATAGTTGCAATATCGATTGGATGTTTCATTGTGATAATCAATATTTTATCCTTTGTCATGTCTTGTTTTTGTAAAACTGTGTGCAGATATTTTATATGATTCTAGTTGTATGTCATGTTTAGATTGAACCTTCATGCAAATTACTTTTGAATTATATATCCTAGGTGGGGTTGTGAGGGCTTATGTTTGAACTACTATTTGAGAGTGAAAGTATTCAGATAAATCAGAGTTTAGAAGCATTTTCTATTAGAGTTTAAGTTTCCATTTCATTTCATCCTTCTCCCCTTTTCCCTTTGCAAATCTTTTAGATTAGGAAGAATCGTTAGGAGAACCAGCTCACTTTGGAGGTTCACTCCATTTTTAAGGCAACCCACAGGCTTAGGAGTGTTCCCATGTGTAAACAGATAGCTAAGTTGGTAGCTTAGTATAGGGTGCATATCTGATTGATAATAGTTTTTTGCATGCCTAGTGGGACTGATTGGATTGTTTATGTCTAATAGTTTGATCATTTATCATTGATATTTGGTGTGTATGTTAGTGATCTCTACCTTGGGAGGCAAGGAAAGAACACATCTGGTAACTCCGAGCTCAACTTTACTAGTTTCAGTATGATCAAGTGCTGGTATGTTATGAAAATCATCAATTCACTCTATTTTCTAGATTTTATATGAGTAAAAATGTCATATTTTCATAGCCATGTATAACCACCCCCATACTATGAAAATGACACTTCTACATCTCCATATCAGACCAATTATGCTATTGTTTCTAATCCCATGGTTTTTCAAAATCAGCATGCCCAACATAATTACTACCCACCCACCCCTGCTCAACCTCCTTACTACAAAAGTAGCCATAATGCTGGTTTTAGTCCAAATACTCAGGATGCTTACCACATACCCACCCTATCCAATCTTCCAATCAACCAAAACATTCTAAAATTATGGAGCTTAAAGACATGATTAAGGACACTTTGATAGACTTCAACAAGCAGTTAGAGGAGATTAAGATGTTGCATCAGTACAACATGCACTAGGAGGAACTAGCTTATCAAGCCTATTTTCATGAGCAGGAGTTAAAGGTACAAAGGACACAGTTTGAGTAGGAGATAGTAGTGAAAGAAGAGCAGATGGAGATTTTGCTCACTCAAACAAATAGGCATTAAGTTCAAGTAGCTCCTGTCATTCCAAATCAGTCTATTCAAGAGGAGGTTGGTAAGTATAATCTTCCAAGTTTCAAGAAAAATGAACCTCTTATCCCTGCCAAGGTCAAGATTCCCAATTTCAAAAATCCTTTATCCTTGCAAGAACCTAGGTTGGTACAGTCTGAACTTGTTATGCTTCAAAACTAGCCAGTTAACAAATCCTTTTCCCTCGAAGAGATTGGTTTTGAATGCAAACAGACTCCCCAGAAAATCAAAATCCCAAGTTTTAGAAGTTTTGATTTTTCTCAAGAGCCTATTTACATTAAAAACCAACCCATTAACCAATAGTTTCAGTCATATCAAGAGCCTGTACCAAATCATCAAACTTTTGAACAACCACATGGGATCCTTCTTGGACTAGGTATCCTGATTATAAAATGTTGAATCTTGTTAAAGCTACCCCTCCCATCCCAATCCAAGATCAAGAAGAGGAAAAGGTAGTAAAAATTGAACCAATCAGAATTCCAAGTTTCAACCCAATAGTTGAAGGTTCTTGCAATCCTTTGTATGTCACTAAATCAGAAAAAACTGATATGGATTAGGAGGTTATTACTGTTTATGCTACATTCCCAGCTAATTACAAGCATGATGCATATGAAAAGGAAGTTGATTTAGGCTTGACACTAAATCCTCTATATTTTGATTCATTTGAAAAATTTTCTAATGATGTTTATAGGATGAATGAAAGAAGGGTACAGAAGTCACAAGGTGAAAGTCTTTAGTTGCAAAGACAGAATGGTCAAGTTTCATTGGAGGAAGCACTGCATGAGGAGGATGAATTGGTTTCTTTGTTCAATTAGTTACCTGGTTTTGTGGAGCTGAATGATGAAGGCATGCTCACACCAAGGATAATAGTTTTAGAGAAGCATGAGGATCATCAACAATATGAGGAGTTGTTGATTGAAGATAAGAAATCCTACAATGGGGTCTTGGATCAGGTAGAAGAATGTGAAGGTAAGCCTATCATGGAACTTACATAGCTGACTAAGAACTATTATGAGGTAATAAACAACCCTCTTTTATCAGAAAATCAAGAGGAATGTGACGAACTTTCATTTTGGGATGACCTTGATGATTTTGTTACAAATTTAGATAATTTGGAAAGGTCTTCAGTTAGTATGTTTAATGAGCTTCCTAGATTTGAAGTTGGACATGAAAATAGCATGTCTATGCCAAGTTTTCACCATCAAAGTGTTGCAGAATATTCGAACAAGATGTTGATTCATGAACAAATATATGAAAGCAACCCTGATTTGACTGATGAGAATCTGTTTTAATCTAAAATTGATCTTTTCTGCTCATGCTTGGATGTTATAGCAATACCTTTGGAGGAGGACACTTGTTGATCAACGGGAGAAGCCTATAGAGGAGGCTTACTTGGGATAGCCAAATTGGTAGGGTGAAGGGACAACAAATCCTAAGAAGCAAACCAGTAATGAAAGTCCAAGTTTCATCCCTATGAGAGGATGTCCAATCAGGGATTTAGCTGGTAGGAAGCTAAATAAGGAGTCACATATTGTTGTTGTACCCAAGTAGGAGATTACAACCTCATAACAACAAACCCAACTCACCTGTGCATCCCAAATAAGTTATATGCTTGATCAAACTCAAGAGGTGAGTGAGTTTGCTAATGTTCTTCACGAAGCATCGCAACAATTTGTGGGGTATCTTCTTGTTTCCCATCTTTTATCAGTGGTTTATAATTTGGCAAGACATCCCATGTTGGTTAGAAGGGGGCTTATTTCACCCAATCAGTGAATGGTTTTGTTTGACCAGCTTCTTTGGCTAGTTAGAGTAGGTTAGAGTTAGTGTTTTTAGTTAATAAGTGCTTCATGTACATTTTATTTCAGTTTGGTTTTCTTTCCCTAAGTGCTACTGCACATGTTTTTTGGCCACCAGGGCCTTTCAGTGTGCTTTCAGTTCGGTTTGGTTTAGTTTTCTACTATTGTTTGGAGTAGTTTGAAGTGCCAAGTTTTAGTTTTATGAGTTTGAAGATGAGCAGAGTATGACTCAATGCCCAATGGATAGTTAAGGCAACTGGTCCTGATGCTTAGTAGGAAAGCATGTAGCAGAGGTCACCAGAAATGTTACCAAATTTTTACTACAGCTCAAATTGGTAGAGCTGGAGTGCATTCAGTTAATTTTAGATGAGAAAGTTTTTAACATTTTCTTGTTATTTTGTTTGGCTTAGTTGAAGTGCTTGAAAGATTCAGTTATGATGCATTGTTATAATAGAGGAAAGGGATTCAGTTCATCATTTAATGCTTTGTTGAGTATTCATCAGTGATCCAAGTTATTTCATTTCATTAAAATGATTATTCAATATAAAAATGGAATAAACATCACATTGAATGAAAACAGGATAGATCAAATGTCCCACACAAGTCATGGGAATAACTGAACCAACACATCATAGAGAATAAAGTATACAACTAAAGATAAACAAAGGAAAAGAAGCATATAATGAAATACATATTAATCATTGCCCTTTTGTGTTGGGTGTTGGTTTTCATTGTAGTTTGCTCCTCCTCGCTCTCGATCCTTGAGTGAACCTGCATCATGATATGAAGAGTTGGTTAGATCTCCGAACATGTGTTTCACTATGTGCTCTATCTATAGAATATAGTACATTGCCATGATGTATTGGATCAGTTGAATATACATCAGATAACACACATCATAGAGATCTTGAAAATAAAGTATCACAAGAACATTGAGCTTCATTATTTTTATCTAACATGTTTGTTTCCTATGCAAGTATAGGTGAAATCATGTTGTTTTGAAGACCATTTCAACATGTGGTGTAAAGTGAGCTCCCACAAGGGTAGAGATCAGTATGTTGCCCTAAATTTAAAGGGGAGTGAAACAAGAATGCATATCCATATTGTTCAAACAGAGTATATTCAGTCGAAGGAGTGACAGATCAAGTGAGTTTCTAAACTTCAGGTTCATTGCTCATCCAGGATTATCAGTTCGCATGATGAAATGACAACCATACATGAGCAGTGAACTTGTCCAAGACAACCCAATGAGGTATGAGACTGAATGAAATGTAGTTTCAACATCAGAGTATCCATTACACTATTATTACATCTATTTATTCTTCCAATATCATATACTATCTTTTGTATGCATTTAAATCACTAATTTGGGACAATAGAAGCCATAGAACAGCTCATAGACAAGTTACAATCATTATAGTGTAATCAATTAGGATTGCACCCTTAACAAAGATAAATTTAGCTATCCTGTTGCAACATGGGAACACTCCTAAGCTTTTGGGTTGCCTAAAAATTGGAGTGAACCTCTAGAGTGAGCTGGTTCTCCTAATGAATTTTCCTAATCTAAATGATCTGTTGAGGAAAAGGGATAGAAGGATAACTGCAACTGAAAGCTAACTTAAACAAAATTCTTATCTATCTGATGCTTTTACCCACAAACAACCCTTCAAACATAAACTTTCACAATTCCACCTAAATCATACAATTCAAAAGTAATTTATATGAAGGCTCTTTCCCAACTCAACATATAACAAGAATTATATGAAAACTTTGCACAACTCTTTCACAATAATGAGACATGATAGAGGATAAAATATTCATTACCATAGTGAGACATCAAATCAATATTGAAATAGGAGGTAAAAGAAGTGAAACAGGAAAGCTTTGTTGTATTGGATTGGAAGGAATACATGAAAACTGATAAAAAACTAAGTCAAAAATAAGTCTACAAGATCTCTACCTGTACTCAAGAGAGAAGAAACAATAATCTCCAACTGCTGAGAAAGAACTAGCTTTCTCCAATATAAAGGTTTGTAAGAGGAAAAGCTAGAAAATCTCATAAAAATAGCCATGCCAATTCATTTTTGAGCTCCTCAAAAAAGTCAAAAGACATGCCACGAAAATGCCTCCAAACTATGTGTGAAATCTACCAAAATCTTATCCAAGGTAGCCCCCACCAAAATCTTCTATTAAACATGCTTTATCTGCTTAAAAAACCTCTATTTTGTCCTCATCTATCCAGCTTCACTCAGAAGAAAGAAAATTAAAAAAATAGATCTAGTCTATCTTAACTGCACCAAAAATAGCAATGATTTCAAAACAATTTATAAAACATTGCTTTAAAATAATGCTTTACAAAGATTCATAGTTTAATCTCCTATCTTGTCTTGATTTGACTTTTTTACAAAAAGGAAATACAAGGCTTATATCTTGTCTTATTTTGCAAAGTATATTACATTTATCTACACCTAATTTTCTCTAAAAATCATAAAATTTATATGATGAAGGGGGTAAATCATAAAACACACAACAATAGAAATTACACATAGAAAATAGAACTTTCTTTATTGATTTGGACAACTTATTACATTATAGAAGCTCAAATACAATCAGAGGAATCAACCCTCCACAGGTTGCAACACATTACAGCTTCCTATCACAAGACTCTGGAATCATCAGCCTTTTGTAATCCCAAATTAGCTAGAGTTTCTATTTTCCTACCTATTCTCGACTCTAAACTTTCCCCCTTAACTCTACTACTACCCAGGGTTCCCAAAAATGGTTATTAATAGCCTTTTTTAGCAGCCAACAACCTAATTTTGAAATTTGCATCTCCCTCCAAAAATAGGTCAACTTCCAGGACCCATAACTTTTGATCTAGGTGTCCGATTGATGAACTGTTTTATGCGTTGAAAAGATTGCAGAGTGCTCTATGCAATAAGAACCGCTCTGCTGGTTCCGGCCATTTTTGGGCCCGTACAGGGCCGTTTAGGGCCTCAAACCTGAGTTTGAATAATTTTTAGGCATTTTTTAGGAAACGAAAACTTTAATATCTTTCAGCTCGCAAATGATCTTTGTGTGATTCCTTCACCAAATGTCTTATTTTTCAGTTATGAAACTTCTTGTAAAATTTCACTTCATTCTGTGCCCAAATGCAAACTTTCTAAAAATAGCAGTTTGCTAATTTTTAGTAGTTTGGAAAAATTGAAAGTTCTACATCATTATTCGAGTGATTATGGAACCAGAACCACAAATTTTAAAAAGAAATGGAAAGAACATCAACAATTTTGAAACACATCTTTTTTTTGGGTGATACAAGATTGCCCTTACACCACTGGATGCTCCTGCATCAGACACCCAGGGTAATTTGAGAAGTGACCCTGTCACGTCTCAGGTGTTTGTGTGAGGAAAACCCAAACTGTCAACCTCTGCCTTAGACAACCAAGAAGAATCTTCAACAGGCCTTCCTTTCCATTTCACTAGATATTCTTCATATTGCCTGTTCTGAGTACTTCTTCCCACACAGCTATCCAAGATCTCTTCTATCTCCTTTGTTGAAGTAGATGTAGGAATACTCCACTATTCTTCTATTGGTCCATCCTCTGTTCCACCTTCATGATATTCTGATAAATCAGCAATGTTGAAAATAGGGGAAATATTGATCCCACTCAGTAGCTCTACCTCATATGCATTCCTTGAATCATGCTTCTTCAGGATTCTGCATGGTCCAAATTTCTTCATTTTCAACTTATTGTATGTTCCAATTGGGAACCTTTCTTTCCTCAAGTGAACCATGACTTCATCTCCTTCCTAGAACTCCTTATATCTCCTCTTTTTATCTGCCTTAGCCTTGTACTGAATATTCATCTTATTAATGTGCCTTCTCACCTCTTCATGCAAATTCTTCATGTGTTCTGCAAATTCTTTGGCTTCAGCACTTGTCTTTTCTCCTTTCTCTAGCTTCCTTAACTTAGAAGCATTTCTTGGGCTATTGCCATATACAATCTAGAATGGTGATTTACCAGTACTCCTATTGACAGAATTGTTGTAAGCAAATTCTACCTGTGGTAAAATCAAATCACATCCCTTGGGCTTATCTCCTACTAATCATCGTAGAAGGTTACCCAAACTCCTATTCACCACTTTAGTCTGTCCATCAGTCTATGGATGGTGTGCAGAATTAAACTTCAAATCTATCTTCAACTTCTTCCACAATGTCCTCCAAAAATAACCAACAAACTTGGTATCTCGATCTATAACAATGCTCTTTGGTAGACCATGTAATCTCACCACCTTTCTGAAAAATAATTTAGCAACATGGATAGAATCATTAGTCTTCTTGCAAGGAATGAAATGTGCCATTTTTGAGAATCTATCCACCACCACAAAAATGGAATCGTGTCTTCTCTATGTCCTTGGTAAACCAAGAACAAAATCCATACTAATTTCATCCCACGACTTCTCTAGTATAGGTAGTGGCTGATATAGACCTATATTCTGACTTGCTACTTTCGCCATCTGACATACTCTACAACTCTACAAAAATTTCCTCACTTCTTTCTGCAACTGCGGCCAATAATAATTTTCACCAACAATAGCAATGGTCTTATCTCAACCAAAGTGTCCATCCAATCCTCCACTATGCTTCTCCTTAATTAGGTTCTCTCTCATGGAACTCCTTGGAATGCACAACTGGCTTCCTCTAAACAACATGCCATCTTGGATTATGAAATCCAACCATTTTGTCCTGTCCAAAGTAACAGGTTCCAAACAAGCTTTCCAGGCCTCTGCAAAATCTGGATCTTTAGGATACAAACTTTTGAGTTCATCAAACCCAACAACCTCTATCTTCATTTCTGTCAACAAATTTTGCCTTCTTCTCAAGGCATCTGTAACTCTGTTGGACTTCCCACTCCTGTGCTTCAAAATAAAAGTATAACTCTGCAAAAACTCAACCCATTTTAAATGCCTTTGGTTCAACTTTCCTTGACTATTAAGATACTACAAAGCTTGATGATCAGTATATAAATCAAACTCTTTTGGTAATAAATAATGTCTCCATTTCTTCAATGCCTAAACTATTGCATAAAATTCCTAATCATAAATAGAATACTTTTTCTTGGCATCATTAATCTTCTTACTAAAATAGGTAATGGGCTTACCTTCTTGACTCAAAACAGCTCCTATAGCACTACCACTTGCATCACAATCTACCTAAAATACCTTATTGAAATCTGAAAGTACCAAAACAGGTTTCTCTATGACTTTCTACTTCAATGTATCAAAGCTTTTATCTGCTCCTTTAGTCCATTTAAACTCTTTTGTATCCCCTCTCATTGTCTCAATTAGGGGTGCACAAATGCTACTAAAATTCCTAATAAACTTTTTGTAAAAACTTTCCAAACTATGAAAAGATCTTACCTCTGTGGCACTCCTTGGCATAGGCCATTCAATGATAGTCCTCACCTTCTCTGGGTCCATCTTAAGACCTTCCTCTGAGACAACAAATCCTAGGTATACCAAATCCTTCGTTGTAAAACTACATTTCTTTAGATTAATCAACAACTTCTCCTCCCTTAGCTTCTCTAAAACTCTTCTGATATGCATCAGATGCTCATCCCAAGTCTTACTAAAAATTAAAATATCATCCAAATAAACAATAACAAAACTTCCCAAAAATTCTTTTAGTACCTTGTTCATGAGCCGCATGAATGTACTTGGTGCATTGGTTAGCCCAAATGGCATGAATAACCACTCATACAAACCCTCCTTGGTCTTGAAGGCTGTCTTCCATTCATCTCCTTCTCTGATTCAGATCTAGTGATACCCACTCTTCAGATCAATCTTCGTGAAGTACTTAGATCCACTCAAACAGTCCATTATGTCATCCATTCTAGGCAATGGAAATCTGTACTTGATCATGATCTTATTGATGGCTTGAGAGTCTGTACACATTCTCTATTTTCCATCTTTCTTTGGTACTAGTACTGTAGGTACTGCACATGGACTTAGGCTCTCCCTTATTAATCCCTTCCTTTACAGCTCTTAAACTTGTCTATTCAACTCTTCACTCTCTGCAGGAGTCATTCTGTGGGCTGCCTTATTTGGTAAACTAGCTCCTAGTATCAAATCCATTTGTTGACTTATCTTCCTCACAGGGGGTAAACCTTCTGGTACATTATCAGAGATAATATCATGAAATTCTTCTAGCATATCTAAGACTTCTACTGGTACATCTTCACATTTCTCTTGACTAATCTTAAGAATCAATGCAAAGCAATGACGCTCATGCTTCATACCCTCCAAAATTTTCTAGCATCTACCAAGCAAATTCCAGCAGTACTACATACCTTTTCTTCCACCTCCTTCAAGGGCTTCAACTTATGATGAACTCCATCCTTTGTTAGGGAGTATGTGTTTGCATGGCCATCATGGACAGCACTCCTATCATACTACCATGGCCTCCCCAATAACATGTGACATGTATCCATCGGTATGATGTCACATACCACCTCGTCATGGTAGTCACCAATCTTGAACTTCACTAAACACTTCTCATTGACCAAAGCTCTATGGTCCTTCTGCAACCATGCAATCTAATATGGATGCAGATGCTTTCTTCTTGTCAACTTCAACTTGTCAACCATCTCCTCTGAAACAAGATTATCAGTGCTCCCACTGGCAATAATAATATCACAACACTTACCATCACATTTGCACCTTATGCAGAATAAACTTTTCCTCTGATTGGGTCCTTTCTCCTCATTCAACAAAGTTCTTCTAACAACTAGGGTTTCTCCCCTTTCAACATCTTCAGAGCGCTCAAACTACGCATCTTCATCTACATGTGCAACTCGTGCATTACCTTCAGGTCTTCTATTTGTCCTTCCTTGATATTGCAGACACTCATATGCTTGGTGCCCTTCTTCTCCACATTGGAAACAGGTTCCTCTGAAACCTCCTCTTTCGGGTCCTTGCCCAGGTTTGCCTCTTCCTCTTCCTTTTTGCTCACCACTGTTTTGGTCATGAGGGTAGTAGGCATTATCCCCTCTCTGATTTCGACTAGTGCCAACTTCTTCACTTTTATTTTGATCTTCATTATGGCCTCCATAGGGTCTTCCACTAGTCCTTCTGCCTTAACCTTTTCCCCTTTACTTGCTATCGAATCTTTTATTCAGCTTCTCTTCCACCTTCAGGGAAAACTGGTAGGCATCTTCTATGGTGGTCATTCTGACCAGGCTCAGCTCCTCTTGAATACTTGGCCTGAATCCATTAATGTAACGAGCTACCTTCTCCTTATTGGCCTCTACATGGTTTGTCCTAATAGTAATTTTATAAAACTCCTCTATATACTCCTTAACAGACTTGTTACCTTGCTTCAATCCTTGTAGCTTCTTCAGCAACTCCATCTCATATTCCACAGGAATGAGCTGCTTCTTCAATTTCTCCACCATTCGATCCCATCTGCTAATCTTTCCTTTTCCTCTCCTATTCCTCTCTAACTTGACCTCCTTCCACCAAATATTTGCATGGCCATTCAACTTTGTTTTTGCAAACTTGACCCGATCTGGGTCCTCCACATCTTCAGACTCGAAATACTCCTCCATGTCATTGATCTAATCAATAAGCTGTTCTAGATTCAAATCTCCAGAATATGTACAAAATTTGATCTTGAGCCTCTTTTCGATCTTCGAAATGGCCCTCAACAACCTAACTTCTATAGGATCTCTTGCATCTTCTTGATCTTCATTAGATAGCCCTTCTTTAACTTCATCCTTGCTTTCTTCTCTTGTTCTTAGCTCAAACCCTCTTCGCGGCTCCTCTTGCAATGCATCAATTTGCCTTTGCAGGGCTCTTAAACCCACTTCCGTCAAAGCATTCCTCCCAATAAGATTTCTTTGTGGAGGCATCTTGATCTCTGCAGTAAGCCCACAACCTCAGGTCCTGGTGCAAACTGCCTCACGATCAGCGATCTGTCTACACACTCAGGAACCCTTGCTTTGATACCACTTGATGAAGGGGTAAATCATAAAACATACAACAACAAAAATTGAAAACAGAAAATAAAACTTTATTTATTGATTTGGACAACTTATTACATTACAAAAGCTCAAATACAATTAGAGGAATCAACCCTCCATAGGCTGCAACACATTACAGCTTCCTATCACAATACTCTAGAATCATCAGCCTTCTGTAACCCCAAATCAACTAGGGTTTCTATTTTCCCACCTATTCTTGACTCTACACTTTCCCCCTTAAATCTACTACTGCACAGGGTTCCCAAAAATGGTTATTAATAGTTTTTTTTGGTGGCCAACAACCTAATTTCAAAATTTGCATCTCCCTCCAAAAATAGGTCAACTTCTGGGAGCCATAAATTTTGATCCGAGTGTCCGATTGATGAACCATTTTATGTGTCGAAAAGATCGTGGAGTACTCTACGTGCTAAGAACCTGCTCTACTAGTTTTGGCCATTTTCGGGCCCGTACGGGGCCGTTTAGTGCCTCAAACCTAAGTTTGAATAATTTTCAGGCATTTTTCAGGAAACAAAAACTTTAATATCTTTTAGCTCACAAATGATCTTTGTGTGATTCCTTCACCAAAGGTCTCATTTTTCAGTTATGAAACTTCTGTAAAATTTCACTTCATTCCATGCCCAAATGCAAACTTTCTAAAAATAGTAGGTTGTTATTTTTAGTAGTTTGGAAAAACTGAAAGTTCTACATCATTATTCAAGCGATTATGGAACTAGAACCACAAATTTTGAAAAGAAATGGAAAGAACATCAACAATTTTGAAACACATCTTTTTTTGGGTGATGCAAGATTGCCCTTACACCACTAGATGCTCCTGCATCATTATACCAAGGCATTATTAAAGTTGATAAAAAATAGAATGCCTTTGGGGCTTATCCTTCACTTAATCTACAAAAATTAACTAAGGGCATATGAGATTTTGAAAAAAAAAAAAATCCCTTAGTGCTCGACCTCTTCTTGAACTACAAATTCCCTAAGGCATCATTGAAGTTGCTTTGAACTTACCTTGAAAATGGCAAAAAGGGCCATTGAGGACTCAAGGTGTATAGACTATGCACAAAAATCATCACTTAATACCCCCATGGGTATTAATTAAGGCATCCAAAAAAAAAAGTGTCAAAAAACCCCGTCGAGCCTAGGGCTTTTGCAAACCCTAAAACAAAATAGATCTTTCCCTAAATTTTTGCATTCTTTCATACTTACATTTTTTGATGGAAAATGCTCTGCATCTAACCACGAATGCCATGGCTAGGGTCTAAAGAAAACCCTCAGCTTGAATTTTTATGTCTGAGAGCATATCTTTGGAGATTCTTTGTAGGAAACAAAGTAAATCATTTTTGTCTCAAAAATGAGCCACATTCCTTATTTCAATATAGGCTATAGGCCTTTAACTATGACCATACACAAGCTTTCTGATGTTCTTCCTTATGTCTTTTCCTATGTTTGATTTGCTTGCTCTGTGTTTAAGAGCTCGAGGCCGCCATGGATGATTTGATTAGGTTTTGCACAATGGTGAGATCTTAGTCCTTGTACCTTGCATATATCCTTTATATTTCAACATTACCATAAAGTTTAATATGGCATCTAGAGGACTCGATTGGAGCTGTATTTTTGTGCATTGTGTTTATATGAGCTCAAACTTTGATTCTTCTTCTACATATGATTTACCAATTATTATTCCTGAACTTCTTCTCTTGATTTGGAATTTCTAGAACTTCTGAGCATTTGCCTTGTTTACATGAGTTAAAGGATTTACCTGCATCTTTACTTCCATGAATGATCCATTTCTAGGTGCCAAAATTTTTATTGTTTACTCTACATTTTGTAACTTTTCTTGAAACCCCAAGTGGGTGAAAAGGCCGACAGGAGAGATGTTTTGTATCTAATTTCTATGATTTCCTTTTGAGAGGTTGCAACTTTGTATATCATTTCTGAGCATTATGAATTTTAAGGCCTTCATTTTCTCTCATTTACATTCATGGCTGCAACCATAAAGGAGGTGTTCATTGATATTTCTATGTGTGACCCTTACATTGAAGGCCGTGGTTGTATAGATGTGTAACACCCAGTTTTGATTTCACCCTAAAAACTATGTTTTAACCAAAGGTAATAATATTTTTTTTTTGAAAGTTTAAAATAGAAAAGTAATTTGTTTCCAATTCTTATAACCAAGGAGAACATCCATCGACTTACAATATTCATGAAATTATAAATTATGCATAAGATTATATCCATCTACAACATTTAAACAATATGTTGTAAAAAGTCACTTAGAACAAAACCAAGATAGAAACTTACCAAAGTCACAGCATCTCGATTATCGATCATCCAAATTTAAGTCTCGGCAATCCTTAAGAATAAAGAAGAGAAATTATCTTCAAGGAGCTTAACCTCCAACTACAAACCATCGGTCTCCCACACTCCCTATCAGGAAGTGGCCATACCCTACTCAAAGAGGATAGACTTAGGATAACCAATGGTGTTTGCCATTTGAGATCTGGTGTTGTGATCTACATAACTTGTTTCCATGCAATCCCCTAGATACCCTCTAGTCAAGTATGACCACTCCACAAGCTACGCCATCCAGTCACAGTGAACTATCAATGCACTTGAGGATCATGCATTACCTTGGCCAAAGGATTTGAATATAATTAACGTTGTAGCAATGCAAGTAATAAGTTCACCCACCCCACTCGACTCAAAGTAATCACAATCCTACAGTTACCTATATATAAATTCTATATAACAACCTTGATAACATCAAGGTGATTGAAATTCATCATGCATTAATGCATGGCATTGAGGTTTACTCTCTCTCTACAAGCTCATGGAAACATTTTCGTCTACATGATAAAAGAATGGTTTCCTAGCATATCAATTTTTTAGATAATGCTAAAAGTTATTACATTGATCTCTAAGTCAACCCATTGCTTAGTTTATCCACTCAAGAGTGGTCATTCAACTCATCTTTGTTGTTTTCAGAAGGTTTCACTAAAAGCTAATTTAAAGTATACAATGTTCAAAGACCCTACGATAAAAGTTAACACTCAAGATTCTACTTCGACTTGTCGAAATCTTCAACATAGCTTAAACTTTGTCAATCTAAACATTAGAAAACCCTATCATATTGGTTCTTCTAGCAACAGGATTGCATGCAAGTCTAAGCTTGAAACTTGACAAAAGACTCATTACATTGTTTATAAAACTTCATAATATTATTTGGTATGACTGTATGGTCTAATCTCAAAAAAACAATAGTTTAAATACTTCAATAGCAAAATAACTACCTTCAGAAGCATATAGTCTAAAGCTTTTTATTGTTCACAGCTAGGTTAATAATTCCACCATAGTTGACCGACCAGTTTTTAACTCAGGAAAAGAGGATGACTGTGAAGTCTTGCATGTTACGACTTGCACCTCTCACTATTTATAATCCTCTGTTGATGGTTGACACAAACAAATCTTTTACTCTAACACTAGTTGACATTTAAACTTGACGGAGCCAAGCAATGGTATTCAACTATCCAAAAGAGATCTTATTCTCTGTCGACAAATGTTTTGCCACTGCGGCTTGTATTAGCTATGAGGTGTTTTACGTCCATACACTAATCTCTAATGTGCCTAACACTAAACCAAATAAACTCCTAAGGAAAACATTACAATGATTTTAGAAGTGCAATTGTGGTGCGGTGTAGTGTAGAAGATAATTCATTGATTCTGTTTAGACAGTGATAAAACACACTAGTTACACCTTGCACCTTTAAGAAAAACTAAGTTCTTTCGAAATGCAACAAAAGACATTACTTATTACATCATAATAGAAAACTATGACTGCGCAAAGATGAGGTGAAGAAAACCTAAAGTTATTCTCTAGTGTCTTCTCACACACCGGTCCAAGGTGTTTGATATTTCTTTTCGCCGTTCACCTTGTTGCTCCTTGCTCAGTCTTGTTTCATTTCTCCTTTGTGTTCTCTCTTCCAAAAAAACTAACTCTTACTAACTCCTCCCCCGTCTAATTGTGAAGGATAACTATATCCTCCACTCAAAAGACCATGCCTATAGATAAGGGTAACTACCCGGCATGCAAAACATCCTCCTCCTATCATGACCACTACTAAAAAATGGTTTCTCCTCTCAACATAGTCTGCGATTATTCTCCATAGTGGAGTTCCAAACTTAGCGAGATGGTGGTTGCTAGATTTAACAACCTGTCCCACTACTCATAACCATTATCAGTATAAACAAAAGCAAACATTATAATAAAGGTTAGACCGATGACTAACTTGAGGTCTTAAGCTTGAAGGCAAAAAGACTATTCAAAATAAAAGACATCTTAGAAAGAGCTTAAGTGTGTCCCTCTCGAGCCTTTTCCTGAATACCGACATCACTAAAGAATAAAGGAATTATCTCAAAATGAAACTTTAAATATAACTAACAACAATATTACATATTCCAATACCATACAACCAAGGGTACTAAACGCCATGGTCTCTAGGTTTAAAACATTATTTAAACCCTTTAATGTTTGATAATAGCCCAAAAAAGAACAATTCAACATCCGTCAAATTTCACAAGGAGACATTTACGTCATATGCTCATAGCACTTTACGACAATAACGACGAATTGAGCACAAATGCCAAAACAAGGCTTGGGATCGACTTATGCACAACTTTCAACTTTTGTGCCAAACCAAAAACAAGATAAGACTTACAATTCGACCACAAGTATATACATATAAACAATATATCAGTCGTTCATAATTGATGACATGATATAGAGTATTACGAAACTGATGTTGATTTCCCATACTCAATATGATGACTTACGAAAGGAGAAAGACCTATTCTTGCAAACCTCGACATCTCGACTAAAAATGACTTAGCTCAAACTCAAAGCTTAACTCAAAGCATCTAGGTTTGTCTACCTATTTTTCAGTGGCAAGCACCCATGGTTAATCTAGAGTCTATTCTCTCTTTCTCAAAGACACTTTCTCTTCTTCTTTCTTCCTGGCAAATATGTTCCATCTATACCTATCATTGACAATCTCACATACAATTTGTGGTCAAAGTACCAATGTTCTGATCAAAATATATTTATTCAAATCATTTCATTTTCATATCGTAAGACATTTTAATTCATAACATCAAATTGATCATAATCAAGTAGATTCCATAATTTCATAAAATTAACCTTTTCTATTCATATCATCAATTCCTATGATGTTAAAACATATCCACATAACTATACTATTTATAAAAAAGTAAATAGTAATATTGAATCCAAAAAGGGGATGTAACATATCTTTCCCCTATAGAATTATCGTCCCTGATGATTGAGTTTACCAAGAAAAATTTTAACATAAAACAAACTTTTATAGTTTAACATTATTGTTTTTGAAAAGATAAGGAAATCTTTGGTAGCTGTCATTATTGTCTTCCCAAGTGGTGCTATCCTCGCCATATTGGTCCCACTGAATTTTGCATTTCAAAACCTCTCGATTACATAAACGAAGTTTACGCATTTCGAGCACCTTGAGTGGCTCGATCACAACCACTCCTAGCTCTTGTATCTATAAATAATTCCATTTAAGAATGTGGTCATTACCTACAAAATATTTCTTTAGGTATAAAACATGAAAAACATTATGCATTTTGGACAAGACTGGAGTTAGAGCAACTTTGTAGGCCACTGGATTGACAATCTCAAGGACTTCAAAAGGTCTGACATATCAAGGAGCCAACTTTGATGATTTACCAAATTTGATTGAAATTTTATGAGGTTTCACTTGCAAAAGAACTTTCTCACCAATAGAGAAATGTCTAGGCACCCATTTGCGATCTGCATAACATTTTTGGCTATCGTTGGCTTCTGCCAACCTCTTCCTAATCATTTTCACTTTTTCTTCCATATCTGCAAGCATTTCAAGTCCAATGCTTATCCTATCTTCCAGCTTATCCCAGCTTATAGGAGTTCTGCATTTCCTTCCATATAATGCTTCAAATGGTGCCATTTTAATGGCAGAATGATAGGAATTGTTATAGGCAAATTCAATAAGAGGTAAATATTCCTCCCATCTATATTACTGATCCATGCAATACATTCTTAAAAGATCCTCTAAGACCTGATTAACCCTTTCTGTTTGTCCATTGGTTTCAGGATGGTAAGCAGTGCTCACATTGAGTTTAGTCCCTAATGATGAAAATAAAGTTTGCCAAAACTGAGAGGTTATTCAAGCATCTCTATCAGATATAATCTTTTCAGGTACCCCATGCAATATGAACATTTCTTGCACAAATTTCTAAGCCAAAATATGATCTCTATCTATCAAATTTCCTAGTATAAAATGTGCTACCTTGGTTAGTTTATCTACAACAACCAATATTGCATCATGCCTATTCTTAGACATTGGTAACCCTTGAACAAAATCCATACTAACAACCTGCCATTTCCATTTTGGAATATCATGCGGGTATAACAATCTAGCAGGATGCTGGTGTTCTGTCTTCACTCTCTGACACTCCAAACAACTTGCCACAAACCTTGCAGTGTCTCATTTCATTCCTTTCCAGAAATATAGCAGTTTGACATCAGCTAAAAGTTTTGTTACTCCTGGGTGTCTGGAATAAGGTGCACAGTGAACTTCCTTCCAAACAAGGTTTCTAAGTTCTACCAAATTAGGAACATAGATTCTTCCCTTAAATCTCATCAATCCATCTGACTCAAAATAGAATCCATCATATCTTAGATCCTTAGGGTTTAATTGCAAAGCTTGCTTCACCTGCTCGTAATATTCATCTCCAGATAAACTTTGCAATACTAATTCTTTAAAATTAGCATGAATTCAGATTATAGAAGCTATGTGTCTTCTTCTACTTAAAGCATCAGCTACTTAGTTTTTCTTTACCTTTGATATAAGAAATCTCAAAGTCATAATCTGATATTAATTCTAACCATCTCCTTTGTCTTGCATTGAGATGGGGTTGTGTAAATATGTAACGAAGACTTTGATGATCTGATTTTAGTATAAAAGTCTTTCCCAACAAATAATGTTGCCACATCTGAAGGGTGTGAATCACTGTTGCCAGTTCTAAGTCATGAGGAGTGTCATTCTACTCATAGTTTTTCAACTTTCATGATTCATAGGCTTTTATACGGCCATCTTGCATAAGCACACCTCCTAACCCTTCTCCTGAAGCGTTAGTAATAACCTCAAATTGTCCTTTAGGATCAGGGACTTTCAAGATTGGTGTTGTTGTTAACTTTTCTTTTAACAAATCAAAAGCCTTTTGACATTCTTCAGTCCAAACAAACCATTTTCCTTTTCTCTACAAAGAAGTAATTGGACTAGCAATACTTGAGAAATTCAAAACAATTTTTTTGTAATATCTGGCCAATCCCATAAAACTTCATACCTCTGAAACATTGGAAGGTACAGGCCATTCCATAATAGCCTTAATTTTAGCTAGATCAACTGATATCCCTTCTACTAATATAATATGTCCCAGATATTGCACTTCTTTATGAAAGAAAGTGCATTTCAAGAGTTTCGCATACAATTTGTGTTCTCTTAATCATTGCAAAACAATTTGAAGATGCTGTCTATGCTCCTCATTTTTGGAGTATATCAGAATATCATCTATGAAAACTAGAACAAATTTATCAAGGCAATCTCTAAAAATACTATTCATGAGATTCATGAAAGTGGCTGGTGCATTAGTTAATCCAAATGGCAACACAGTAAACTCATAATGACCATATCTTGTTCTAAGTGCGGTCTTGTAAATATCTTCATCTTTCAACCTCAACTGATGGTATCTAGATCTTAAATCTATCTTAGAAAATACTGATGCACCATGCATTTGGTCAAATAAATCATCAATACGTGGCAATGGATACTTATTCTTTATTATTGTCTTATTTAGCATCCGATAATCTATACACAGTCTAAGGGTTCCGTCCTTCTTCTTGACGAAAATAACCAGAGCTCCCCATGGTGATACACTTGGCCTAATTAGATCTTTAGTCAATAGCTCCTGCAATTGAGCCTTCAATTCCATAAGTTCAGTAGTGGTCATACGATATGGAGCTTTAGATACTGGCTCAGATCCTAGTTTAATATCTATGGCAAAATCAAAGGTTCTTTTTGGAGGCAATCCTAGCAGTTTCTCAGGAAATACATCACTGAAATTGCAAAGATATGGATATTTTTCCTCAAATGTTTGCTTTTCTAAGGCTTCCTCTACTAGGTCCATTTTGATTGCAAAAAATTGACATCCCTTACGCCTAGCCTGCTTTAATTGTTTTGAAGAAATAGTTCTAATCCTTATTTCCCTTTGAATACCTTGAAATTTTACTTTATCTCCTTTATCATCCAGACACTCAATTGTTTTATGAAAACAATCTACCTTGGCCCTATGTCTCCACAACCAATTCATTCCTAAGATGACATCGTAGGACCCTAAAGGTGCTACATACAAATTTACCTTAGTGGAGAAATTTGAAATATCAATCTTAGCTTTGAACAAACATTGCTCTACCTGAGCTTTTGAGTGATTTGCATACTCAACTGTCCACGGTTTTGACATAAAACTAGCTCTTCTAGGAAATTTACTTAAGACTCTAGATGACACAAAAATTTTTGTTGCACTAGTATCAAATAGAATAGAAACAGGAACTCCAAATAGTGTACCTGTCATCTCAATGGGAGTAATTTGATACTCAGCTTATCGATTGTCAAGGGCGGCATGAATCCTTTGTTGAAACGCTTCCTGTTGCGAAGGAAGTACCATGTTCCTAAGCTACCCATTCTACTTTTTATTAGGACAATAGTTAGCATAATGATCTCCACCACAAGAAAAACATCCTCCAATTGGTCCTCTCTTCTAGGATGGTCTACTCATAGCATCATCGTTCTTCTTAAAATTGTCATTTTTCTTATAGTCTTCATTTCTACGTTCATTACGAAATCCCCCTTTGTTTTTTTTATTTCCTTTATCGAACCTCCTGTTTCCATATCCTTTACCATTCTTCCTTTTATATGTCTGATCATTAAAGTTCTTATTAAGTCTCTTACGTTTCTTTTCACGGTAAGTAGAAATGGATTTGATCTTTTGTTCATGCTTAATTGCTTTCTCATATACTTGGTCCATTGTATTTGGACCATGTACCTCCACCTCACTGCCAATCTGAGGATTGAGTCCCATAATAAATTTTCTTATCCAAAATCTTTTATCCTTTTGATATTGAGGAACATACTTCAACAACCTAGTAAATTTCTCTGCATATTCAATCACAGACAAATCACCTTGCTTGAGGTTTTGAAAATCTGTTAGCTTTTGATCAAAATATAGCTATGGTAACCACCTCTTTCGAAAAAGTTCCAAAAATTCATTCCATGTCACCTTCAAGGGGCTTAATTCCAATTCCATTTTCTTGTTCATCCACCAAGTGGATGCTTCTCCAGACAACTGATATGTTCCCCACAGTGCCTTTGTAATGTCAGAGTAATTTCTAATTTCAAAGTATTTCTCCATTTTTGTTAACCATGCTTCTGCTACATCATCGGTTTTTGTTCCGTCAAATTTGGGAGGAATAATCTTTTTCATATCCTTAGATAGTTCCAGTGCAAGTTTGTCTTTCGTCTCCCTCTAAGTTTCACTATCATCTTGGTTTTCACTTGACGTGCCATGATCCCATTGTTTACTTTTACTTGCATTATTATAATACTCATTTTCACCCTCCGTATTCCCAGTTTCATTCACTTTCTTTCCCAATTTTCCAACCTTTCCTTAGTTTCAGTAAGCATATTAAGAATTTTGTCCAATTTATCGGTGGAGTTTTCTGAGAGTTGTGACCTTCCTGATCTTCTCTCTCATTAAACTCTGATTGATCCATGATTGTTTGTTTTCTCACCTGATTAAGCAAGTACTAATCAGTTCTATGATTTATCATTTTGTATATTATCAAAACATAACAATTACTCATAACCATAGTTATTCTCAAACCAAAATTTGTCTTTATTATACTTTGCAAAACTGCATATACATTCTTTAAAGATAGACATATCTCATGTTTCACTCAGTATTTACAAGAGGGGTGTAACCTTTGGAGTCATTGTCTAACACATATTCATGAGATGTATAACCTTTAGACTCGCTATCAGATGATAGTACAATGATTTCAGCTCTAGGTGGTATACGGGGATCCCTAGTGATCATGGGTACACTAATAGGGCAACAATTGACCATAATCCGAGCTATCATCCTAGCTGTCTCTAGGAGTTCTTTTTTCATTCGTTTGAGTCCTGACAGAGCATTGGCAAAAGTTTCCACATCATCTAGCCAAATGTCATTTTCATCATTCATTTTCTCAATAGTCTTGATCATCGCAAGTCATTTCTACTTAGCTTGCACATAATGTTCCTTACCAAGGAAGGACTTCCTTGTGGTTTTCTTGATACGTACCATCCTAGCACAGTAAATCAAATCATTAGCTACCCACATAATGTTGATTCCTATTCAGGTTAGTGGACTCATCAGCCCTAGTGCTAAACCTAGTTAGCTATGATACCATATGTAATGCCTAGTTTTGATTTCACCCTAAAAACTATGTTTTAACCAAAGGTAATATTTTTTTTTTTTGGAAAGTTTAAAACAAAAAAGTAATTTGTTTCCAATTCTTATAACCAAGGAGAACATCCATCGACTTAAAATATTCATGAAATTATAAATTATGCATAAGATTATATCCATCTACAACATTTAAACAATATGTTGTAAAAAGTCACTTAGAACAAAACCAAGATAGAAACTTACCAAAGTCACTGCATCTCGATTGGTGACCATCCAAATTCAAGTCTCAGCAATCCTCAAGAATAAAGAAGAGAAAGTATCTTCAAGGAGCTTAACCTCCAACCACAGACCATTGGTCTCCCACACTCCTTCCTATCTAGAAGTGGCTACCCTACTCAAAGAGGATAGACTTAGGATAACAAATGGTGTTTGCCATCTGAGATCTAGTGTTGTGACCTACGTAACTTGTTTTCATGCAATCCCCTAGATACCCTCTAGTCAAGCATGACCACTCCCAAGCTACACCATCCAGTCATAGTGAACTATCAATGCACTTGAGGATCATGCATTACCTTGGCCAAAGGATTTGAATATAATTAACATTGTAGAAACGCAAGTAATAAGTTCACCCACGCCACTTGACTTGAATTAATCGCAATCCTATAGTTACCTATATATAAGTTCTATATAACAACCTTGATAACCTCAAGGTGATTGAAATTCATCATGCATTAATGCATGGCGTTGAGGTTTACTCTCTCTCTACAAGCTCATGGAAACATCTCCATCTACATGATAAAAGAATGGTTTCCTAGCATATCAATTTTTCGGATAATGCTAAAAGTTATTACATTGATCTCTAAGTTAGCCCATTGCTTAGTTTATCCACTCAAGAGTGGTCATTAAACTCATCTTTTTTGTTTTCAAAAGGTTTCACTAAAAACCAATTTAAAGTATACAATGTTTGAAGACCCTACGATAAAAGTTAACACGCAAGATTTTACTTTGACTTGTCGAAATCTTCGACATAGATTAAACTTTGTCAATCTAAACATTAGAAAACCCTATCATATTGGTTCTTCTAGCAATAAGATTGCATGCAAGTCTAAGCTTGAAACTTGACAAAAGACTCATTACATTGTTTGTAAAACTTCATAATATTATTTGGTATGACTGTATGGTCTTCTCTCGGAAAAACAATAGTTTAAATACTTCAATAGAAAAAGAATTACCTTCGAAAGTATATAGTCTAAAGCTTGTTATTATTCACAGCTAGGTTAATAATTCCACCATGGTTGACCGACCAGTTTTTAACTTAGGAAAAGAGGATGACTGTGAAGTCTTGCATGTTACGACTTGTACCTCTCACTATTTATAATCCTCTATCGATGGTTGACACAAACAAATCTTTTACTCTAATACTAACTGACCTTTAAACTTGATAGAGCCAAGCAATGGTATTCGACTATCCAAAAGAGATCTTATTCTCTGTCGACAAATGTTTTGCCACTATGGCTTGTATTAGTTGTGATGTGTTTTACATCCATACACTAATCTCTAATGTACCTAACACGAAACCAAATAAACTCCTAAGGAAAACATTACAATGATTTCAAAAGTGCAACTGTGGTGCAGTGCAGTGCAGAAGATAATTCATTGATTCTGTTTAGACAGTGATAAAACACAC
The DNA here is from genome assembly GCA_027924645.1 of Cunninghamia lanceolata. NCBI lineage: Eukaryota > Viridiplantae > Streptophyta > Pinopsida > Cupressales > Cupressaceae > Cunninghamia > Cunninghamia lanceolata. The sequence goes on from BSBN01001376.1 coordinate 3,171,942, forward strand.
TGGTTACACCTTGTACCTTTAAGCAAAACTAAGTTCTTTTGAAATGCAAGAAAAGACATTACTTATTACATCATAACAGAAAACTACGACTACGCAGACTGGTCCAAGGTGTTCGATCTTCCTTTTTTTCGTTCACCTTGTTGCTCCTTGCTCAGTCTTGTTCCATTTCTCCTCTGTGTTCTCTCTTCCAAAAAAACTAACTCTTACTAACTCCTCCCCCATCTAACTATGAAGGATAACTATATCCTCCACTCACAAGACCATGCCTATAGATAAGGGTAACTACCCGGCATGCAAAACATCCTCCTCCTATCACGACCACTACTAGAAAATGGTTTCACCTTTCAACATAGTCCGCGATTATTCTCCATAGTGGAGTTCCAAACTTGGCGAGGTGGCGGTTGCTAGATTTAACAACCCATCCCACTACTCATAACCGTTATCGGTATAAACAAAAGAAAACACTATAATAAAGGTTAGACCGATGACTAACTTGAGGTCTTAAGCTTAAAGGCAAAAAGACTTCGAAATAAAAGACATCTTAGAATGTGCTTAAGTGTGTCCCTCTCAAGCCTTTGCCCGAATACCGACATCACTAAAGAATAAAGGAATTATCTCAAAATGACACTTTAAATATAACTAACAACAATATTACAGATTCCAATACCATACGACCAAGGGTACTACACACCATGGTCTCTAGGTTTAAAACATTATTTAAACCCTTTAATGTTTGATAATAGCCCAAAAAAGAACAATTCAACATCCGTCAAATTTCGCAAGGAGACGTTTACATCATACGTTCGTAGCGCTTTACGACGATAACAACAAATTGAGCGCAAACACCAAAACAAGGCTTGGGATTGACTTACGCACAACTTTTGACTTTTGCACTGAACCAAAAACAAGACAAGACTTACAATTCGACCACAAGTATATACATATAAACAATATATCAGTCGTTCATAATTGACGACATGATACAGAGTATTACGACACTAATGCTGATTTCCCATACTCAATATGACGATTTACAAAAGGAGAAAGACCTATTCTTGCAAACCTCAACATCTTGACTAAAAATGACTTAGCCTAAACTCAAAGCTTAACTCAAAGCATCTAGGTTTGTCTACCTATTTTTCAGTGGCAAGCACCCATGGTTAATCCAGAGTCTATTCTCTCTTTCTCAAAGACAATTTCTCTTCTTCTTTCTTCCTAGTGAATATGTTCCATCTATACCTGTCATTGACAATCTCACATACAATTTGTGGTCAGAGTACCAATGTTCTGATCAAAATATATTTATTCAAATCATTTCATTTTCATATTGCAAGACATTTTAATTCATAACATCAAATTGATCATAATCAAATAGATTCCATAATTTCATAAAATTAACCTTTTCTATTCAAATCATCAATTCCTATGATGTTAAAACATATCCACATAACTATACTATTTAAGAAAAAGTAAATAGTAATATTGAATCCAAAAAGGGGATGTAACAAGATGTCTCCAAACATACCCTTGCTTAAACGTCATCTTGTAGAGGATATTCCATGGGTGTATTACCAGTGCCTATAAAATCTCTAATACTTCCATTTAAAACTTGAAGAAGCACCTCTTCAATAATGGTGTGCTATTCATCAAAGGTAAAATCTGGTCCTTTTGGCATTGTATAAAAAATGAGGTTAACTTCAAGTTGTTTCCTTGGTCTAAATTCCTTCAATTCTAGAATATCAAGATGTGCATAATTGTTATCACTGTTGTCTTGAGATATCCTAAGCTTCTTCTCATAATCATTAGGTAAACAAATCTCCATTTTTTGGTGTACTTCATTTTCATCTGTCACTTTAACATACTCATTAATATCCTCATGGTAGGAGGAACCAGACTTTTCTATAGTCATTCTAGCCCCCACTCGCATACACTGATCTTCAATTTCATCTTATATTCCATATGAGATCATCATAGATGTAGATTCTTCTAATAAGGACTGTCATGACACTATGCATTTGCATGCAATATGATATTACCTAAATTTTATCATCTCTATCTTGTAAAAGAAGCTTGATTTGAATTTGAACCAATGAAGGATAACACAAATAGCTGTAATCCCATATTCTGAGAATTGTTGGTGTATAGGCAACATCATAGGCTGTAATTTTAGTTTATTCTATTCATTGTACTTTACTGCAATCCTTCATGGTTGAGGCTATAACAAATTCTATTAGTACATATTCCTTGTACTTTCATGTTTCTGAAATGAAGATCTTTTGATAGTCTGAAGCAAGCTTTCACTATAGCATAATATATATATCATTGATCATTGTGGCAGTCTTATTTATATGTTCAACTAATATGTTCCATAATGCATTTACATATGGTAACTCTGTAATGTTGACACATATGACATTTCTTTTGTACCTCCTTGATGTATCAAATTAAGTACTCTTGTATTATTGATGTGTCTACTGTCTAAGGCATATCAACTATCCTTTTACCTTAGCAAGCTTCACTGTCTTAACAATGAAAACTAAAGTCTTCATGTACCTTAGACTATGCAAAATAAATCATAGCAAAAAAATGTTAAAACCTTCACTTTAGAAATGAAATTTCTATACCAACTCTACCAATTTGTACTGTAAGTAAAAAATGGTAATAGACAAATGGACAACAGTTTAATAACACTGAAACATGTATTTTTTTCCTTTTTCTATTTTGAAATAATGAAGTTATTGATCAAGTATAAAGATAGCAGCTAAAAAGATCATACCAAGTGCATGTAGAGGTTTATGTCAGGATAGCCATACAACCTTCATGATCAATAGTAGAACAATCAAATTGATGCCATATCACAGATTAAGTGTGATCACCGAGTGTATACAAAACAGGTAAGTTAAAAAGTTCCATAATGATCAAAATGTATGCGGTTGTCATCAAATGGAGCATACACAAAGTTAAAACATCAAGATACTCCTTTTCATGGTAAAATGAATGGATTTTCAAAGTCATATTCATCTACAAGAAGTACCAAAAGGAACAACAAAATGAGATTGCAGTCTTCCTTAATAATACCATATCTCATAGTTATTTTTGCAATTGGAAAGATAAGTGAAATGAGATAGCAGAAATGTCATGTGGCTATAGTAAAAGGTAAAATGGAGGTATTGTTGTCATGCATTCTTGTAATAACCTTCATGCTATTACAAAGATGGGAATTTAAATATCTAGAGACGTGGCACTACATAATACCAAATAGAGGATTGCTTTCTGCAGTTTTAGAGATGAAAGAACAGTGTGATTTCATACAAAAAATAAATGGAGCAAATCATTTTGTGCCAACCAGGTAGCAACCAAGAATACATTTTCCTTCACAAAGGACAAAACCCACATAAATTTGCATACTGAAACCACAGATATAAACAGAAATTAGGGTTTTATGTATGTGCATATTACAGAGCCAAATGCTTCTACAAAGATAAAACATAAGACATTTTCCAGTCACATCATAGGCTAATGGTATTTTCTTTCATATATAGGAACTAGAGAAAACCCGGTTCATATTCTTGAGGTTTGCTTCCTAGAAGTGTGCGCCTTGAAAACCCTTGTCTTATTTTGCACGCACAAGAATCCCTCATATAGAGAAGATAAATAAGTTTCAAGCTATGAGGGTTTGATAGGTTAAAAAATGGTCAAAAATACAAGCAGCCATGACCTGGTATAGTGTAAATTTTCATGAAAAGGTTGGCAATAGAACAAAGATGAACACAAGCAAGGCTGCGACCTTTAATGGAGGAATAAAATAGAAATTTATGAAATCTTCCTAACAAAGTCAAAACTTGTGTTTAGAATTAAAATTTGGTTCAGTTTTGTGATTGGGGATGATGGTACATTGTTCTCTCTTACAAAATCTTCATGGAAATGTGTTGGAGTAGCAGAGCCTCCTCATCGAAGGTGTAAAGAGTAAATGATGCAAAAATGAAAAGGGTTGAATTCATAACAAAGCAAAGGATGCTTAGAAATAGAATACACAAGATTGTGACCACTGATATAAAGAGATGCCTCAAAAGTTACAGGAAAGGAAGTAAAGTCCGAGTCAAATGAATATTACCTTTCATTTTTATGTAGCATGCCAATGTCGAGATCATGGAGGAATGGCTTCATAAATGGCTCTCATGGAGGGCTGAAACACAATACAGGAAAGAATAATAGTAGAGAAGCCATAGATAAAAAATACATCAAAAAATATAGCCAAAGTCATGGCCTATAGGTCCAGATTGCTTCAAAATATGTAGGAAAATGCTAGATTCAAGGTTCATATAGACTTACCTTTTCCTTTCCTTACAAAAGCCTCAAAGGATGTGCTCATAAATAGTGAAGATTGAGGGTTTTGTACTCCAAACCCTAGCCATGGTGGCAGCAGCAGCAGAGGGCTAAGAATCTCAAAAGTGAAAATGTGAAATGGGCCAAAAAGTTAGGGCACATGGTTTTATTTTAGGGTTTGCCTAATGCCCTAAAATCAATTGTGATTTTTATCACATTGAGTTTATTTTCATTGCCTAACTTAATACCCCTCGTGGTATTATGTTCAATTTGCAAAGCCTAGGCTTCATCCCTAGAAGATTATTTAGTCCCCTTTGAAGGAAAAAAATAGGTCCTTATTCCCTTAGAAGATCAATTTCAAATCGAGTGGAGGATAAGCCTCACAGGCTTTTATTTTTTGCAAAACTATATATTATGTCTCCATATTTTGATGATTTTTAGAGAAAATTAAAATGTCATAGAGTGTAATATACTTGGCAAAGTAAAATAAAGCCTTCTATTATTATTCCTTGTAAAGAAATCAAATTGGGATACATCAGGAAATAAAGCTTCAAATCATTGTAAAATGATATTTAAAGTAATGTTTCTATAAATTGCTTTCAAATATTCATTATTTATGCAGTTAAAGCAAACAATATCTTTCTTTTTTAAGTTTTCTTTCTTTTGGGAGGACATGGACAAAATAGAGTCTTTATTGGGTAGATAAAGCATGTTTTTTGGTGGGACCACCTTGGAGGGCTTTTTGGCAGTTTCTTTCTTCAGTTTGGAGACAAGTTGGTGGCAATTTTCAAGGCTTTTATGGAGCTCAAAAATGAATCAGGATAACTATTTTTAGGAGCTTTTCCTAGCTTTTCCAGAGAGATCATTCTGCAGGCATATATTGGAGAAAGTTATCTCTTTCTCAGGGAGTTCAAAATATTGTTTCTTCTCTCTTGAGCACATGCAGAGAGTTGTAGAGATTTTTGACTCAGAGTTTTAGATTTTCATGTACTCCTTTCAGTTGAATATAGAAGAACATTCCTACTTCATATTTTTTGCCTCATAGTTGCAATATCGATTGGATGTTTCATTGTGATAATCAATATTTTTTCCTTTGTCATGTCTCGTTATTGTAAAACTATGTGTAGATATTTTATATGATTCTGGTTGTGTATCATGTTTAGATTGAACCTTCATGCAAATTACTTTTGAATTGTATATCCTAGGTGGGGTTGTCAGGGCTTATGTTTGAAGGACTATTTGTGAGTGAAAGTATTCAGAGTTTAGAGGCATTTTCTGTTAGAGTTTAAGTTTTCATTTTAGTTCATCCTTCTCCCCTTTTCCCTCTGCAAATCTTTTAGATTAGGAAGAATCATTAGGAGAACCAACTCACTCTAGAAGTTCACTCCATTTTTTAGGCAACCCACAGGGCTAGGAGTGTTCCCATGTGTCAATAGATAGCTAAGTTGGTATCTTAGCATAGGGTGCATATCTAATTGATAACAATATGTTGTAGTGGCCAAAAGGGTATCTCAAATTGGTCTCACTTTCTGAATGTCAGGTCTACTCCAAAAGTTATGTCCAAAAAGGCCTTTTTAAAAGGCTATAAGGATCAATGGTAGTTTCAGAAGGAAAGCTAATAGATAATGACTATGGGTTCTTGTGAGTGGTTATTTAATTGTGTTTGATCATTTTATACCCCTGCTCTGTATCATAATCATTATGAGGACTAAATATATTGTATGCTACTAAAGTATTTGTCTAAGCTCTAAATTGAGAACAACTATACAAGGCTTGTGGGACTATCAACAAATCTGCTATGAATGTCATCCTATAAACCTCCAATCCTATTACAACATGAAGATGGGGATTGTATTAAGTGTTTAATAGACTATTATGATGTGATTAAAACTCACACATTCTATCATCAAGATGTCAGTCATAATCATTACACTTGGTAGGTATTTATGTGATCATGTTATCATGATACAATAAAGAATTACCAACAGCCATAGGACAGTCCCTAGATAATTGTCAATAACCCTCATGATTGTCATGAGATATTTACCGAAGGTGATCCTTTTTAGCATCAGGGAATTAGCCAACATGTCTCACAAGATGTTAAACTTTGTAGAAGGATTATCATGAAGGCAAACAGAAGGTAAGGGAAAGGGTTGTCATACCAAAATCACTGAGAATTATGGGACAATTATGCATATATCTTCCATAATAGTTGAAAATGGACATCTTCATAACCATCCATACTCTAATGGATTGGCAAGGTTGCCAATGAGTTGTGATGCACATGATAACTATTCACATAATAACTATGCACCAACATTGTCAATCAAAAGACAATCCAATCTACATTTTCTTCTAAACTTAGACCTACATCAGTGACCTAAGTGATGCATGTGCAAGGATAGTGATAGGAAGGGGATATTTTTATGGGGATGAGAGGATTTTGTGATGGGGGTGATGGGAATTTTTAACTAGTGATTGCCAACACCTTGTCTATATGGGATTGCCAAAATAATGGCAATATTGTGTATATTTTGCACCCTAATTTCCATTTTAGGTAAATAAGAAGTTAGTTTTTAGTACAGGGGAGGGCTGCATATAGGGTATTTGGAAGAAAACCATAGCCTCAATCTCAAATTTGATTGGGAAAGGCAACCTGTCAAAATTCCATGATTTGGACTGTCCTAACCAACATTTTGAAATTGTTTAGCAAATTGTCAATACCCTATATATGAATAAATCTCTCCACACCTCAAGATTATTCTAGTGAAGTATGGGTCAAGTGACTCATGAGATCCTACAAAATTGTGAAATAAGGAAGAAGACTATCTTAATTAAGAAGAGATGTCATTCAGCTACTCCCTAGTCATGCCTTAATTATCACAACAATGGCAAAAAGGAATACAATCTCATGAAATATGTTGTGAATAGTAGTGACAAAATTATGCTTTGGATTAGTGTAGAGGGTGAAGAAGGGATATCAAGAGACAATTATTGAAGTCAAGGCTCATTAATATGGCAATGCCAAACTCAAGTAGATAATCATGTGCATAAGCTAAATTGCCATAAAGGCTAGTATGAAGGAGACAATCTACTGTCATTACCAACACAAGTAGGATAATCATGAATAGGTACAAATGCCTTGATTAGGAGTGTTGTTGATCTTTTCAATGAGAATGAAGGTGAGGATGGGTGTTACAGAAAGATATCCTAGACAAGTTCATCACATGGAGACATGACTGTCATATTCAGATGTAAATAAGACTGTCATAGCTATGAGGGTAGTCATAACAGTCCTAACTTTATTCGTAAGTTTCTAAGAGGATTATTTTAGAATTTTTTCAATACAGACAAAAGGTGAAAGTTTGAAGAAGATCAAGACCAAGTGATCATAAAGGATTGTCATGCCATAACTGATTTATTCAAAAGGATAGTCATATTCATGAAATTTGGATTGAGTTTGATTTCATTTCAGGTGGTGTGATGGAGTTTAATTATGTTCAATAAGTCTCACATACGGTTGTCCTAACACTCCAAACCATTGAAACACACATGAAGGAAATCTAAATTGCTGAAATACATAGTGTGTAGTTCACAGAGTAGTCCTAGGGATAGCCATCTAGGGTTATTGTGATTAGATAATTATGGAATGATGAAGCCACTATGACATGATGAATTATATGAATCATGAAGACAATGATGGAGATCTATGGAGAAAACCAAGCAGGACAAGATAAGACAAAAAATTTGTGAAGTTGCCAATGGTAACAAATTTACCACCTAGATGTCCTTAACAAATCCATGATTGCAAATAGATGTATCTTGGCTTCTATTGACTAAAAGTGACTTATTTATGATGAATATAATGCTCTAAATTGTTTCTTGGAGGTATAAAAGTTTCAGAAACAAGTGGACATTAGCTAGATCTATCTTGGAAACATGAACATTTGGAGGCATACCTAGGACTGTCATAAAAATTATTAAACTAATCTCTATAATTTAAGGTATTGAATGGTATATACTCGATCAAGGTAACCACCATCATGTGTTAACAAAGGACAATTAGGAAATTTTGAAATATTGTTGTGTCACATGCGCATACAAATCATCATGAATAGGTGCATAAGGAATGTCCTAGCCCAAGACACTAAAGAGGTCTCCACATCCTCTAGCCTTCTCCAAGAGAATTCATACTATGAAACATGCGTGGAGAAGTGATCAAAAGGACACCTAACAATTATGTCTAAACAATTAATAGAGACAAGTAGGATTGTCATAATAGGGGGAATAGGATGATCTAAGATTCAATCCATTGCATGGTTCTATTGAATGAATTGAATTATGCATATTAAGGAATAAATCCTTCTATATCATCCTAGGGCAAAAATTAAGAGTATTCCAAAATCAAATTTGGCTCCATTGATCATGAATATGAGTATGACAAACAATTGTTCACTAAAATTATTTTATGAAGTATTTGATAATATTTTTCTCTTGTATAGCTGAAAATAGGTGAAATGAAGGCATGAAGGGATGAAACAAAGTAGAAACATGAGGAATTTGGAGTCTCTTTGACTAAACTAACTAATATACCTAGACACATATATACCTTAGAACATAAAGAACATAAAGACATAAAGACATAAAGAACATAAGAACATATATATGTGAATTAAAATGGACATAAGTTGAACATAACTTAGAATTAGATATTGCAGTTGACCAATTCTCCAAAATATGGCTTCAAAATCCTCAAATTCTTCTTTTTCACAAGTTTGATTATGAATTCTATATAATTCTAGAATAGGATTAGTGAAATTTATGGAAAAAACAAACATATATCATCAAATTCAATCTATATATCAATGGTAATTAGTTTTGAAACGATATCACACATGAAACATGAATCTTTTAGTTTAAATAATCAAATTTTCTCCAAAAACATGCAAAATTAGTTCTTCTACATTGAAAAAACAAAAAAGGTGGTGGATCGATATAAAAATGATTCTCAATAAGTCAAACAACATGAAAAGCATTTTCTTGTCTGATATATTGCATGAAAAGTAGGAACAACAGTCATGTGGGTTATGAAACATGGATCCCACATCCTTTTTTACCATTTTTCATGCTTCCCAAAACACACTCATGTTATAATGTGAACACATTCTGGGAATCATGAAAACATAAAGGTTCATGCATGCAAAAATCATAACCTTCTCAATGTTGGTGCTAAAATCATGGTCTAGGATGTCATGCTCTCACATAAAATATATTGTAACTATGCATGTAGTGCATCAAATAGGTAATCAAGTGACGGTCCAAGAGTATACCTAGACTCAAATATCCATTTGGTTCATGAAATAGAACTTGTTTATACTAGGAGGGACAAATGTAACCTTGTATCTACATGGGAGTCTCTCTCTCTCTCTATCCTATACATAGAGAGGGATCAAGAGACATGGAGAGATAGAGAGGGACATAGACATGGATAGGGAGAGAGCCTGAGGACATCTAGAAAGAGATGGAGAGATAGAGATAGATTTAGAGAACGGAAAAAATATAGAAAGAGGGGCAATTAGAGATATATAGAGGGATAGGTGGAGATAGAGACAGGGACAGGGAGAGATAGGGATTGAGATAGATAAAGAGGTCTATAGAGGGAGAAAGATAGAGATACATATATATATATAAAGATGGGAGATATAGGGAGATATATCTAGTAAGGGAGAGATAGATAGGGAAATATGGAGAGAGGTAGAGAGGGATATATTAAAAGATAGGGTTATGCGGATAGATATAGAGAAAGAGATGGAGAGATGTGTAGAGACATAGGGAGAGAGATTTCAAGAGGTAGAGGGATGGGGAGAGAGATAGAGAGGAGGAGAGAGAGGTAGCAAGGGATATATTAAGAGATAGGGATCCATATGTCGAGAGAGATAGACATAGGGAAAGAGATCAAGAGATACAGCTTCTAGAGACATAGGGAGATAGATTTGAGGTATAGGGATTGGGAGAGTGATGGAGAGGGAGAGTGAGATAGTGAGGGAGGGAGAGATAGAAAGGTAGAGTTAGAGAGAGGGGATTGAAAGAGAGAGAAAGATAGAGAGACATGGAGAGAGAGATAGAGAGGTAGGTATAGTTAGAGAGAGGGATAGAGGAGATAGAGATATCTCTCCTAGGCTTGGTCTCCTCTATATCTCCCTATTGTCCTCTCTACCTAAACCATAGAGCTAAACCTCTAAACCTTAACCCATAACCCATAAACCATAAATTGTAAACCCTAAATAATGCTCCTAAACCCTAACCCCTAACCCCTAAAAATGAGCAACCCTAAACCCTTAAACCCCTAACTCCTAAACCATAAAACCTGGAAGCAACTCTAAACCTCTATCTCCCTATCTCTCCCAATCTCTATTGGTCCCCTCACTCTATCTCTCTCTAAACCCTAAACCCTAACCCCTAAACTTGAGCAACCCTAAACCCTTAACCCTTGAACCCTAAACCCCTAACCCTTGAACCCTAAACCCTAATCCCTTAAACCTAAGCCCTAAACCCTAAACCTTAAACTTGAGCATCCCTAAACCCATAAAGCCTAAATAATTCCCCTAAACCCTAAATCCTATTTACTTGAGCAACCCTAAACTCATGTAAATCTCAAATAATGCCCTTGACCCCTAAACCCTAAACTTGAGCAAACAAGATAAACACCTAAACGTATAGTTTGATAGGGGATGACAGAGGATCAATGGGAAATGGATGTAGAATTCTTGGATTTTGATTAAATCATTATACTCATTGGGATGTAATTTGATAGGATCCAAGTTATTTGTTTGATTGTCTATGTTTTCTTCAGGACCAAGTATCTCATCATGGGATATTCATGGATAATGAATAGGACTAGCACAGGATGATGGATAGGAGTGATGTGGGAACTTACTTTCTCATGGATAAGATCTTGATCATAGGGAGGATAAGCATGGATAGCATGATATTAGATATGGATAGGGTAAGTGGGGATGCATTGATATTCATTGGATTGGGGAGTAAGAGGTGGTGATGGGGGTTCACTAGGAGATGTTGGAGAATTAATGATGGGATCGATGTACAGAGGGGTTGACCATGAGATGGTAAGGGAATCAAGATGGGATTAGATGGGATGTTTGGATTTTGATTAGGATGGGTGGTTGGTGTTTCCACATTCTTTGGACTAGGCTCTTAATGTATAGCTATTAGGTTTCTTAGATGGATGTGATGGGTTCTTAGATCCAGGATCAATAATCTTTGGATGTTTGACAACATGGCTACATGATGGGGTTTGACTTGGACTTATGGTAAGAGACTCTTCAATGAAATGGATAGACATAGGAGTGGATGATGGTGTTGGAGTGGTATACATGTTATTAGGAGGTTCTTTGTTAGGCTCAAGGATAGGAATTTGAGTACATGATGTTTTTAGATTCCTTGCTAATAGTCCTTGGGTCACATACTTCATGGATTCATGGGTTGATGGACTAGGATATGCATATAGTTAATGGACAATTATGGAAGATGTTGTGGAGTTAGGATTAGGATCAAGTGAATTGATATAGGAGGCCCGGATGGATTAGGATTGGGAGTGTTAGAGGAGGATGAAATTGGATCGGTTGATTTGTATGGCTCCATATCTTTTCTTTTATTTTTGGAGGGTAAGTGCAAGAAGATGGGGGGCCAAAAAGGGGTCTTAATTGGCCACTTTTTTTCTGAAATCAAGAAATACTAGCCTTGGATGAGAAATTGAGCATAGTTACACTCAAAATTTGGAGATGCAACCAAAACAATGTTCATAGTGCTCTGAGTCTACTTTCTAAACTACTATTTTTTTTTTAAATGGCATAGATTAAGGGGTTCAAAAGAGGGAGCCATAGAAATTGGTGTTGTTTCTATCAAAAAAACATAACATAGCATGTTTTGTGGCTCCCTCAAAAGGTCAACTTTTTTTTTTGGTATTTTTAAAATCACTTTGGTAAGAAATTATTTGATAGCATGTAGTTTATGCCTAATTTTTCTGATAATTTTTTGATGAATATTTGATTTTTTACTAATTTTCAAAGTAGACACATCCTAAGAAATAGAATTTTGGCCATGCTACCCCTATAAATTTTGAAAACTAATTAAAAATCATTTTTTCTTTTTTTAATATTTGTAGAATGGAGTCTAGTTTCTAAATATGTATTTTTTTTGAAATTTTAATGAATAGTTAATTTACAATGAAAAAAAGACCAAACAGTGGTTTTTGCCCAAAAACGGACACACAAACAAAAGAAATTAAAGATGAAAGGCTTAACATTGTTAAAATGTGAAAAAAATCACATTGTCAAATAGATAAGAGAAAGCCTAACATTACCCAGGTGTTTGATTTGTTCGACATTGAAACACGTGCAAATCTGAGGGTTAGCACAAAGGAAATTATGTGAAATCTTGAAGAATTTGGAAAAACAAGTCTGTGACTATTCAAAAGGCACTCCAAGCCTTTGGGTTGGAAATCCAAAGCAAATCCCAAGCCCAAGGCTTGGGATTCCCAAAGTAAGACATAACGTGAATGCGTTATAACACACTCGCATTATGTTTTGCTTTGCATTTTTTCTTTTCTACAAGTCTGTTGTTTGTCATGTTTGACATAATGTGAGCGCATTATAACACGCTCGTGTTATGTTCCCCTTAAATTTTTTTGAGTTCAAGGCTATTAATCATGTATGTATGTATGTATGCCTATATGTATGTATCTATCTATCTATCTATGTATGCCTATATGTATGTATGTATAGTGTCGAGGACAGAGGAGGGTAGAGATGGGAGTGAGCTAGATAGGGAAGGAGAGGGGTGGATAAGGATTGAGTGATTAAGGCTTAAGGTTGAGGGTTGAGTGTTTAGGGATAGGATTTAGAGTTTAGGGATAAGGGATTAGAGTTTAGGACCTTATGGGATTAGGGTTTAGGGTTGAGGCTTTAGGGATAGTGTTTAAGGTTAAGGGTCGAGGGATTAGGTTTAAGATAGAGTGTTGAGGGTAGAGGGATTAGGGATTAGGGTTTAGGGTTGAGGCTTTAGGGATAGTGTTTAGGGTTAAGGGTCGAGGGATTAGGTTTAAGGTAGAGTGTAGAGGGTAGAAGGATTAGGGATAGGGTTTAGGGTTGAAGGTTTAATGATTTAGGGTTGAGGATTTAGGGATGAGGGTTAAGGGATTAGGGTTTAAGATATAGTGTAGAGTGTCGAGTGTGTAGGGATAGGTTTTAGGGTTCAAGTTTTAAGGGTCAAGGGTCGAGGGATCAAAGTTAAGGGTTGAGGGATTAGGGTTTGACATTAAGGGTTGAGTACATTGAGGTTCGAGGGTTAGGGGTTTCGGGATAAGGTTGAGGGTCGAGGCATTAGGGTTAAGGGATAGGGTTGGAGAGTTTAGGGATAAGGGATTAGGGTTTAAGGTATAGTATTGAGCCCGTTGAGGGTCTAGGAATAGGGATAGTGTTTAGGGTTTAGGGATGAGGGATTAGAGTTGAGGGATGATGGATGACAGATTAGGGTTGAGGGATTAGGGTTTAGGGATAAGGTTTAGGGTTAGGGTTGAGAGATTAGGGTTTAAGGTATAGTGTTGAGGGTTTAGGGATAGGGTTTAGGGTTGAGGGATTAGAGTGAAGGGTTGAGGGATTAGGATTTGACATTAAGGGTTGAGGGTTTAGGGTTTAGGGTTGAGGGTCAAGGGATCATAGTTAAGGGTTGAGGGATTAGGGTTTGACGTTGAGGGTTGAGGTTCGAGGGTCAAGGGTTTAGGGATAGGGTTGAGGGTCGAGGGATTAGGGTTAAATTAGAGTGTGGAGGGTGTAAGGATTAGGGATAGGGTTGCAGGGTTTAGGGATAAGGGATTAGGGTTTAAGGTATAGTATCAAGTATGTTGAGGGTTTAAGAATAGGGATAGCATTTAGGGTTTAGGGATGAGGGATTAGAGTTCAGGGATGATGGATTAGGGTTAAGGGTTGAGGGATTAGGGTTTAAGGTATAGTGTTGAGGGTTGAGGGTTTAGCGATAGGGTTTAGGGTTGACAGATTAGGGTTTAGGGTTGACAGATTAGCATTTAATGTTGAGGTTAGGGTTAGAGTGTCAAGGGTAGACGGATTAGGGATAAGGTTTATGATGCAAAGGACTAGATCAAATTTACTTCATACTAGGTAAAGTTCATAAAATGGGTTTCAATCCATTAGGCTCTACAAGCTTCAATAGTAATCTTTCACAAAAACAATGACACTAACTGAGTATCATCATCCCTAACCTACACAAGGTTTCACAAGGTCTTCTTCCCTCTCAACAACTTAGACACAACCATACCAACCTCTCTTCCAAGTTTGCAATCTTCATTCATCATGCTTTGCTGTCTAGCTGCCACTGTCCTAGTAGCCTTATAAAAAGGACTGTCAAGGCATAACTCTTGTTGTAGCACCCTTCTCAAGACTATGATGGGTGTTTTGAGTACCCATTATCCTTATCATGAACATATCAAGAAATCAACATAGGTTGTTTTGAAAAGAATACCTCAAAATAGGTCTGACAGTGTGCCAATTAGACCTATTGGGCCTTGTCAATACAGGAGGTCTTATTGCTTTCCCTATCTCCTACCTCAATCTCTCTCAACCAACACTTGGAATATTCCTTATTTGGTCTACATGAACTTATCACTCCATCAAAAGTCCATTTCTAGGGGTATTTTATAAACCCTAGACTCTATGACTCTTATACTATTCTCAACAACCCTGTTTTAGACTGTGACAATCCAAAAAGCAACCAAAACTAATGGAAATGCACTTCTCTTGAGTCTTCAAGCTTCATTAGGGATTGATAACATTTGAAACATCTCCTCCTACACCCTTCTAGGGTTGGCAGACTTCATAGGAACACAAAACAGCTTCATACCAGTCATGACTGTGACTGTCAAACTTGGTCCTGACAGGACAGGTTTCCTTAAGGGTATAAACCTCAACCTATTTGTCAAATTCAACTTATGGAATATGAGTTTATCTAACTTGCTTCCTTTAATAAACCACAATCATCATGGGAATGTTCAACCATGAATAAACAATCAAGACCTTCAATGCTTCAATGCTTTTTGCCTTTTACCAGTCTGTCACCCAACAGAACAGCTCTAGGGTGTCTTCAAATCCAATGCAAACCTCAACCATCTAGTCTAAACATTAGCCTCAAGAAACTATAGTTCATTTCACATCATCTTATCCATGCATGGACTTATCACCAAATGAAATACCCAAGAAACTTCAATAAAATGCACACTGTTTACCCTAACAGAGGGTTTTGACAGTCTTCACAAAACTCACAATAACTAACTCAAATAAACATCAAATTGCATGAAATGAAATACAAAAGGAAGGTGATTGAACATGTTATAACTTACAAATAATTAGACACCCATGCATGTCCGTACAGAGCCGTACACAACAGGAATACAGTGATTTTTCTAAAGAAAATATAGAAACCAATACCTTTTCACATTCCATTCTCATGTTTCAATCACCTCCCAGGTATTTTGATGATACAAGGCCTTAATAAAGGCATTTCAACATGTCTCTCCAGTTTGCACTTCCTTCCAATGACCAAGACACAAAAATAACCTTTCAAATTCCCAAAACTGTCTTTTTAGTAACTATTTTAGAAACTGACTTCTTCCACCGGTTGTTTTGGTTTGATCTTTCTATTTGTAACATTTGGATTAATCTTGGACAAACTTCCAAACCCAAGACATGCCTTAAAAAGCTTGCAACATGATGGCATTAAATGACTACCAAAGACAAACATTAAAAAATAAATGACTAACCTAGAACTACAAGTCTGTCCTACCTAGGACTAGTAACATAACCATAGAAGACTCAAGTTATTTGGACATAGTCCATCACAAACATGGCTTCCAATCCTCATTACAACATTGAATATGGTCTCAAGGACCTCATTAAACAAATCAAACATCTTGAAGATCAAGTAAACCCTTATGTGAAGGTGCTCCTGCACAAGTTTAGGGTTGAAGGTTTAAGGATTGAGGGTTGAGGCTTTAGGGATGAGGGTTTAAGGCTTAAGATATAGTGTCAAGTGTTGAGGGTGTAGGGATAGGGTTTAAGTTTTAAGGGTTAAGGGTTGAGGGATAGGGATTAGGGTTTAAGGTATAGTGTTAAGGGTTGATGGTTTAGGGATAGGGTTTAGGTTTGAGGGATTAGGGTTTAGGGTTGATGAATTAGGGTTTAATGTTGAGAGTTGAGGGTTGAGGGTTGAGGGTTGAGGATTGAGGGTTGAGGTTGAGGGATAGGGTTAATGGTCAAGGGATTAGGGTTAAATAAGAGTGTCGAGGGTAAAGGGATTAAGGTTTAAGGTATAGTATCGAGCTCGTTGAGCTTCTAGGAATAGGGATAGCATTTACGGTTTAGGGATGAGGGATTAGAGTTGAGGGATGATAGATTAGGGTTGAGGGTTGAGGGATTAGGGTTTAGGGATAAGGTTTAGGGTTGAGGGCTAAGGGATTAGGGTTTAAGGTATAGTGTTGAGGGTTTAGGGATAGGGTTTAGGGTTATGGGATTAGAGTGAAGGGTTGAGGGATTAGGATTTGACGTTGAGGGTTGAGGGTTTAGGGTCTAGGGTTTAGGGATAGGGTTGAGGGTCGACGGATCAGAGTTAACGGTTGAGGGATTAGGGTTTGACGTTGAGGGTTGAGGGTTGAGGTTCGAGGGTCAAGGGTTTAGGGATAGGGTTGAGGGTCAAGGGATTAGGGTTAAAGTAGAGTGTGGAGGGTATAAGGATTAGGGATAGGGTTGGAGGGTTTAGGGATAAGGGATTAGGGTTTAAGGTATAGTATTGAGTCTGTTGAGGGTTTAGGAATAGGGATAGCATTTAGGGTTTAGGGATGAGGGATTAGAGTTGAGGGATGATAGATTAGGGTTGAAGGTTGAGGGATTAGGGTTTAGGGATAAGGTTTAGGGTTGAGGGCTGAGGGATTAGGGTTTAAGGTATAGTGTTGAGGGTTTAGGGATAGGGTTTAGGGTTGAGGGATTAGAGTGAAGGGTTGAGGGATTAGGATTTGATGTTGAGGGTTAAGGGTTTAGGGTTTAGGGTTTAGGGATAGGGTTGAGGGTCAAGGGATTAGACTTAAGGGTTGAGGGATTAGGGTTTGACGTTGAGGGTTGAGGGTTGAGGTTTGAGGGTTAAGGGTTTAGGGATAGGGTTGAGGGTCAAGGGATTAGGGTTAAAGTAGAGTTTGGAGGGTATAAGGATTAGGGATAGGGTTGGAGGGTTTAGGGATAAGGGATTAGGGTTTAAGGTATAGTATCGAGTCTATTGAGGGTTTAGGAATAGGGATAGCATTTAGGGTTTAGGGATGAGGGATTAGAGTTGAGGGATGATGGATTAGGGTTGAGGGTTGAGGTTCAAGGGTCAAGGGTTTAGGGATAGGGTTGAGGGTCAAGGGATTAGGGTTAAAGTAGAGTGTGGAGGGTATAAGGATTAGGGATAGGGTTGGAGGGTTTAGGGATAAGGGATTAGGGTTTAAGGTATTGTATTAAGTTTGTTGAGGGTTTAGGAATAGGGATAGCATTTAGGGTTTAGGGATGAGGGATTAGAGTTGAGGGATGATAGATTAGGGTTGAGGGTTGAGGGATTAGGGTTTAGGGATAAGGTTTAGGGTTGAGGGCTGAAGGATTAAGGTTTAAAGTATACTGTTGAGGGTTTAGGGTTGAGGGATTAGAGTGAACGGTTGAGGGATTAGGATTTGACATTGAGGGTTTAGGGTTTAGGGATATGGTTGAGGGTCAAGGGATTAAAGTTAAGGGTTGAGGGATTAGGGTTTGACATTGAGGGTTGAGGGTTGAGGTTCGAGGGTCAAGGGTTTAGGGATAGGGTTGAGCGTCGAGGGATTAGGGTTAAAGTAGAGTGTGGAGGGTATAAGGATTAGGGATAGGGTTGGAGGGTTTAGGGATAAGGGATTAGGGTTTAAGGTATAGTATTGAGTCTGTTGAGGGTTTAGGAATAGGGATAGCATTTAGGGTTTAGGGATGAGGGATTAGAGTTGAGGGATGATGGATTAGGGTTGAGGGTTAAGGGATTAAGGTTTGATGTTGAGGGTTGAGGGTTGAGGTTCAAGGGTCAAAGGTTTAGGGATAGGGTTGAGGATCGAGGGATTAGGGTTAAAGTAGAGTGTGGAGGGTATAAGGATTAGGGATAGGGTTGGAGGGTTTAGGGATAAGGGATTAGGGTTTAAGGTATAGTATCAATTCTATTGAGGGTTTAGGAATAGGGACAGCATTTAGGGTTTAGGGATGAGGGATTAGAGTTGCGGGATGATGGATTAGGGTTCAAGGTTGAGGGGTTAGGGTTTAGGGATAAGGTTTAGGGTTGAGGGATTAGGGTTTAAGGTATAGTGTTGAGGGTTTCTTTCATCAAATGTAGATTTATGGGTTTGATTATATTGATTGCCTCTCCAGTTTTGGGGTGTGGATGTTTTGGAATGAATCAGGAAGTCTTCAGGAGACTTTTTGGAAGTGGATTGGAAATCAATTGACAGAACCCCTACTATTTACGCTTGGATAAGGATTTGTCACAAACTAGAACTTTTGCTTCCAAAGAAGATCTGTCTTTCTTCCTTGATGGGCATTTTCTATCAAGAACTTGATTATGAGGGCTTGCCCCTTCATTGTTATGCCTATCATATGGCGGAGCATCTGGCAAGCTCTTGCAAGAAACAAGAAAAGTTCTCTCAAAAACCTTGTGGTCCTTCAAGTTTGAAGGGGAAGGTTTGGAAAGAGATGTGATTAATTCAAAGGATGTGATCAATCTATAGCAGGACAAAATGCAAGCACATTATAACACACTCGCATTTTGTCTTGCTATTGAAATGGTAAAAAAGTGTTGACCCCCGTGATCTAGGCCCACATGCTCTATTTTCTTACTAATTCTGCACGTGCTCTGACAAAAAAGAAGTGCTTTCATGTTGTTGGGAAGTTCACATGCATATTTGACACATTGTACCACCTTTGCATGATCTTTCCACCACCTTTTCTGCTTTGCCAACTTGAGAAGGAGGAAATAACATAGTTTTCACACCAAGTTTGATATATATCTATTCAAGTTTTAATTTTTGTAGTGTTGCAATGTTAATTGTGATTTAATTTTAGGAATTTAACATTATAGATTGGTTAATAGTATTGTTGTTAGTAATTATATTTGAGTGTTATTCAATTTAACATTGAAAAGGAAGCAAGTGGTGAAAAACTCAAATTGTTGAGGAGTTTGATGCAAGAAGAAAAAAACACTACATAATTGGGTACTCTCTCCATTCGAATCTTTGTTTTTTGGGTATGTCAAGTCTTTACATGCATGTTCTTTATATTTTCCTTATTTCGAATTGAATTACTTTATCATGCTTTATCATACATGTTTAAAATAGACACATTCCCAATCAAGAAAGTAGCCTACAATCTCACATGATGCCATGTATATTTTCTACACTTGGGCTCTTTAATAATTATGTGTAATAAACAGATCTTAACATACCATGATGTCAAACTATACAAGAATAAATCCTTACAACATAAAAAAATACAATCCCACTATTATCTTGTATTCATTTCTTAGGAACTAATATTGGTCTCTTTATCATGCTACAGACAAATTCTCTATCATGCTGAGGAAACGATCAAGAATTAAACCAACACAGGAAGAGATAGAAGCTAATTATGTGAAGAAAGTAGTGGCTATGAGGGAACTTCGTGAGAAGAGGAAATTGGACACGATAAATGAAGACATACCAATTGAAGAGGAACCACAACCATCACAAAGAGATGTGGTATTGGCGGCACAAAAAGAACGAATGTAACAACTTTGTGGTACTAGAGATTTGAATACCATAGTTGGAGACACATCCTCTACCGTAAGTCAACATGTAGGGACACCATCTACCACATCTCAAGTTGAGAGTACATCATTACTCACATGTGATGAAGGAGGTACGCCATCGTTTCCACCTCAACCTTGAGGTATGTCATCTATTCCATCTTTGATCGAAGGTATGCCATCTAACCCATCTCATTTAAATATTGATGAAATTCCTAATGTTGAGATGAATTTACCTAACTTAACACCACCTAGAATTTTGCATAGAAAGCCAAAGTATTTGATTGATATTGATGACAATATTTTGCAGCCAATGGAAGGTAAGATTCCAAAATGCACTTGTAGAAGATATGCTAATAAGATTTGGAGATTGTTCTTTGAAAAGATAAATGAGACTGTAAGATGTCAACTATTCGTTGAAATGATGCGAAGTATAAAGTATAGGTCTATCATGAAGATTCTTGGGTTGAGAACATCAGAGGCTTCAAGTGAAAAATCTATTATCAAGAATCTAATGAGTGCGTATGAGAGTGTGGGTAACACCTCATGCACAAAAGATAGTAATGCAACACTGCATGTGATTACATCGACTATAGTAAGTAGTCAAATAAGTAAAGCTTGTCTCATTAGAAATACTAGTCAAGAATTGAGAATTAATAGGAAAACTTTATCAAGAGCCGTTGGAAGATGCCAAAAAATTGAGGACACTAATGCCAATGAATTATGGGTGTTCTCGGGGAGACTACCATGAAAAGATAAACCAATTGTTGAAGCATTGAGATCACTAACTGAAGACTTTTGGAAGAATTACACAAGGTTATCTTTGAATCAAAAGGATGTGGTAAGAAGGAGAATTGATAGTCAGAACCGCGAGCCACATCCAAAGCATTTTTTGGATGAGACTCAAACATAGTTTTATGGTAAATTTCTAGAGAAGTATCCTCAAATTAAAATTTGTCAAAGATATTTTGAAATGCTAAAACCTTTCTATGTTAAGATAAATCACACATGCACTACTTGTTGTTATAGATTACATATTGAATTTTCTAACCATTTTGATGCTTATAGGTCTATATGTTTAGATATGCATACTAACAATTATTTGCAGGGTTGTGCCATATGTGCCCAACTGACATCTTCAAGAGACTTCATATCAAGAATTTTAAGTGAAAGAGAGGAAGGTTAAATATTCTACAAGAAATTATGCTTGGATGGCACATGTCATCGTTGCGGTGGCTTGCAACATTTGCCAATATGTGAACATATGGAAAGAACACATGCGGTTGGAAATGAACTAGTAGAGTTTGGCAAGTATAAAACAATGGCATACAATACAAAAGAGGGTAAAGAAGCAAAGAGGTGTGAATTGGTTATTGAAAATATTCCAGTGTATCAGTTTATGCCTATATTTTATGACAGCATAGTGTATGAGTATGCAAGACATGCCCATAGAGCTCGATGGTTGGACTTGCAATTCAAGTTATGCAAGGACACATTTCTGGTTGGTAGCATTGTTTCAGTCGTTGACTTTGTAGAGAACTACAGTCTACAGCCATAGCGTGAGGTGCAATCACAATATTACAAAACCACACATGTTTCTATATTTGTGCACATCTCATTCATTCATACGAATGATAGTATAGAGGATGACAGAAAGATCATAAGGGAGTATAATTTCTATATTAGTGATGATCACATGCATTCTACAGAGTTTGTGCAAGGTTGCTTTTAGGTGTTCTACAATGATTTGGCTAGAAGGGGTACATCATTCAATCAGCATATCATATGGTCAGATAACTGTGCATCACAATTCAAGAACTCATGGAATTTCTATTGGTTGAGTAGGAGGCATAATTTTATAGGTATTCAACATATGTGGAACTTTTGTGAGGCTAGGCATGGAAAGGGGGAGCATGATGGTGCAGGAGCATGTATCAAAAGAGCCATAGCATGAGAAGAGTTAAAGTATAAAGACAATGCAAAGTTGATAGATGCAAAATCGATTGTCGAGTGGTGTAATGCTTCCATGGGTCCAGGCAATGAAGGTAAGTCTTCAGTTCGTAGATTTTTTTGGTTGATAGATGATACTAACATTGCACCATATGAGGACTGTTGTACACTGACAGGATCAAATGAGATGCACTCTTTCAAAAGCTCAATTGCAGGTTCATGGAGTATCCATACATGAAAGATGTCATGCTTTTGTTCTTCCTGTACAATTCAATTCTGGGATGAGTACGAGTCAAAGGAGTGGGTTGATGAATGACAGTTAAGTTATCTTAGCCCACTTGACACGTATCAACCCCCGACGACACTGGAACTAACACAGATGGAATGATTAGTTGACTTTGACCACATATGAGATTTAGTTCAACCAGGTAATATAGGGCACGTATATGCATCTAATTTCATCTAGTTCAACCAAGTATTGTCATCTTACTTTGTAGTGTTTTTGTAATGTTGACTAATTTCATCTAATTTGCTACACATATCAATGTAGGGCACGTATATGTAGTTATTGTAGATGAAGATAATGAAAAGGGAATAAATTATTACTTATGTCATTGTGTTGAGGCCAAAAAGAAATTGGAGGCCCCTATTACAGATAGATAAAACATCAAATACCCTACAGGCTCAGTGGTTATTACTGGAACATGGCTTAGAAGGTATCCACATAAGAGTGTTAATATTTGCCTATTTCATGACTTTGACACGCATTGGAAGATTCTTCATTCCTCGAACCTTGTCGTGGCATCCAATGTTCATTTGATAAAGTATCGGGGTAGACCTTTGAACAAAATCTTGTGGAAGGTGCGTGAGTCTGACCATGAAGCAATACTTGACACAATAAAGAGTAGAGTAGACCCAGATGGTTCATTGGATTAATTTGTAAGTATTCACATTGATTTTGTAAAGTCATGTTACATTGAGTTGTAAGTATGCACATTAATTTGTAATGTTTATCTTTTTTTTAAATTTTCTCCTACATTTTTACACATATACACATTTTTACATCATCATGTTATGCATTTTTGGTGTCCTACTCCTGATGCGACCAAACTCATAACTCACCCTACTTCCTTTAGACACCATTTGATAATCTCTCCAACACTCTGGATCTAGGGTGCCCAATCATGATGATGACCTATATACCATTCTCCCAAGGCACTCATAATGAATAAAAAGAAGACCAAGGGCGCCCAAGCTTAATAGACTTATTTTTTTCAATTTTGATGATCCAAACTCTTGTAAAACGACATCCACTTTCATGCCTTTAGATCTTCCTTCACATATAGGGCACCAAATCAAGTTAAAAAATCTACATAAGGGAGCCAAAATGGATGAAATGAGACATGAAATGTGCCTTAGGACTCCATGTTAAGGTTTGAGTCATTAAAGTCTCTTGATATTAGGCGCTCATGATGATGAAACTTAGAGCTTTTTCCTTTCCTATGCACTCATCTAAGATGTTTGAATGATAAGGAGCACCTCAACCTCTATAATGTACATTAGGTGCCAAAATCAAGGTGATTTTAAGTCACTTTGAGTCATTTAGGGTTAGTTTGAGTCTTTGAGTCATGTTGCAAAAAAGTGTCAATGTTGTCAAGTTGCACAAAGCAACTTTTGCATTTTTGGTGTCCTGCTCATGATGCGACCAAACTGACTATTCCAATGCATCCAAATGGGTACATTTATGCTAGGCATGGTCCTATTTTTCACCCAAACATGTTGAAACAGTCCGAGCTACATTGTACCGACGATATCCCTGAAGAGTCCAAAGTGCAAAAAGATAACAATCTTTGATGAGATGTTACTCAAAAATCGTGTCACTTAGAAATATTCTGTCTAAGGCAACGTGATCATGTAGAGTGCCTCTACAATAACCTCTCTCAATTTTTTATATCTCTGAGGCATTTGCCTGTGGTGAAAGGTTTTCTGCTGCCCCAAAAATTGTCAGGAGGCAGTGTAAAGTTGCAAAGGGCTGTAACTTTCATCCTGCTCGTGATGCGACCAAACTGACTATTCCAACACATCCAAATAGGTATATTTACACTAGGCATGGTCCTGGTTTTCACCCAAACATGTCGAAATAGTCTGAGCTACATTGTATTGATGATATCCCTGAAGAGTCCAAAGTGAAAAAAGGTAGCAATCTTTGACAAGATGTTACTTGAAAACCGTGTCACTTAGAAACATTTTGTCTAAGGAAACGCAATCATGTAGAATGCATCTACAATAACCTCTCTTAGTTTTTTATATCTCTGAGGCATTTGCCTATGGTGAAAGGTTTTCTACTGCCCCAAAACTCGTCAGGAGGCAGTGTAAAGTTGCAAAGGCGTGTAACTTTCATCCTGCTCATGATGCGACCAAACTGACTATTCCAACGTGTCTGGATGGGTACATTTATACTAGGCATGGTACTATTTTTCACCCAAACATGTCGAAACAGTCTGAGCTACATTGTACCGATGATATCCCTGAAGAGTCCAAAGTGCAAAAAGGCAACAATCTTTGATGAGATGTTACTCAAAAATTGTGTCACTTAGAAACATTCTGTCTAATTCAATGTGATCATGTAGAGTGCCTCTACAATAACCTCTCTCAGTTTTTTATATCTCTGAGGCATTTACTTGTGGTGAAAGGTTTTCTGCTGCCCCAAAAATCGTTAGAAGGAGGCAGTGTAAAGTTGCAAAGGGGTGTAACTTTTGTCTTGCTCCTGATGCAACCAAACTGACTATTCCAACATGTCTAGATGGGTACATTTATGCTAGGCATGGTCCTAATTTTCACCCAAACATGTCGAAACAATCTGAGCTACATTGTACCGATGATATCCCTAAAGAGTCTAAAGTGTAAAAAGGTAGCAATTTTTGACAAGATGTTACTTGAAAACTATGTCACTTAGAAACATTCCATCTAAGGCAATGTGATCACATAGAGTGCCTCTACAATAACCTCTCTCAATTTTTTATATCTCTGAGGCATTTGCCTGTGGTGAAAGGTTTTCTGCTGCCCCAAAAATTGTCAGAAGGAGGTAGTGTAAAGTTGCAAAGGGGTGTAACTTTCACCATGCTCCTGATGTGACCAAACTGACTGTTCCAACATGTCTGGATGGGTACATTTACGCTAAGCATGGTCCTAGTTTTCACCCAAACATGTCAAAACAGTCTGAGCTACATTGTACCGACGATATCCCTGAAGAGTCCAAAGTACAAAAAGGTAGAAATCTTTGACAAGATGTTACTCGAAAACCATGTCACTTATAAACATTCTGTCTGAGGCAACGCGATCACGTAGAGTGCCTCTACAATAACCTCTCTCAGTTTTTTATATCTCTAATGCATTTGCCCGTGGTGAAAAGTTTTTTGCTACCCCAAAAATCATCAGAAGGAGGCAGTGTATTAAGTTAGGATGAAAGCCTATTCACTCTAGGTGCCAATCTCAAGTTGCACAATCATGAATGGGTGCCTAGAGCAATAAGGCGCTACATCATGGTTCCAAGACCTTGAAATGGCACCCGAGCATGTAGGAGGAATTTTCAAGGAGCCAAATGTTTTTTAAACTCTAAGGAACTAGTCCAAAGACTCTATGGTGCCACCTTGATACTATTGAGTCAACTTTGGAACTCAAACATATTGAAACAAGGTCTAGGAAGCTAGGCGCCATCTCTTGCCAGTTCAACCTCTCAGATGCGCCAACATTAGAAAGACTCTTAATGAGTGCCTAAGTTTGAATTGATCTTGTGAATGAAAGTTTGGTGATGTATTGGTGCAAGATGATCTTCAGTTGAAGCAATCTATGTTCCAGGAAGGGTTTAGAAGTTATCAACCTCTTCACTAAGTTAGGTGCACTTTACAAGCTTTCTTACCCAAGAGTTGCACCTCATTAAGACAAGGCGCATCTTAACCTTCGGGACTTTTCCAAAGAAGCACTTCAGTTTATTAGCACCTTTGGACCTTGTTTTGCATTTTGAAAGAGAAGGCACATTTTGGAGGCATTTCTAACCTAGATTGACGCCTAGGTATAGTCATCTCTCTAGAGCATTACAATATGTTTTAAAATGAAGGACATTTCATAAGTTGGGGAATTGGTCAGTGAAGATCTTGGAGTGTTTGAATTACTCTAAGCAAGAAGGCGCATTTCCATGGAGTAGCATACTCTAGATAGCACCTAATGCCATCAAGGCACAATTCCACCCTCACTTTGGTGCCTATCATCAAGAAGGGGCATTGGGCATTCCTTGAATAGTTCTGAGCGTTTAAAGTTTGTAAAATCACCAAGGAATGTTGGGTGCCATGTGTATCCTCAACAAGCTTGAGTTTGCACCTAGACAAGTTGGCACTTATTCATGTTTTAACTTCCCTCTTGAAGTGCCTAACTTGGGAAAAAGTCATCTTGTTGTTAGTTAAGTGTTTGATGTGTTTTGGAGACTCTAAAAGACTTCCTCTTGCTAGGCACTCTTCTTGGCAACTACAACCTTCAACTGGCGCCTAGATCCTGAAGAAAAACACTTGCAAGTGTGGGTGCACTTTCCTTGTGATGGAGCATCAAACTAGCACCTAGAAATCATAATGCATGAAGTGAATGCCTAGGATCCTATTGGTTGAATAGGTGGTTTTGGGATCCGTGTCAAGTCATTGGATTAGGTTGCCAACTTAGAATGATTTTCATGCACTTAGACTTCAAGGCGCCAAAACTAGTAGGAAAATATTTGGGGGGAAACCATGCTAATAAAAGTTGGGTAAATTTAACCTCTAAGTCTGATTAGGCTCCATATAACAACAATATTTATATCATGTCCCTTTGCTTTATGAAACAAGTAGCATGTGTCAAGTCATATGGATAACACTATGGTCCTTAAAAATTTCTCTGTGACTTTTGATAAGATTATCTACTATTATGTGGGTGCTTGATAGTATTATCCTGATCCATTGGACTAGTGTGGCTATGAGGTTGGAAAGTGTTGCAACCTCCATCCTTTAAACTTCTCCATGATCTTGTTATGGGTTCTTTTGAGTATTTTCACTTGCTTTCTCTTCAAGGATATTTTCTAATGATACATGATGTGTCATAGATCATTCAACTTGATAAACAACATGGAGGGATTCTCATGCCTCCTATACTTCTTGCAAGTTTCTTTATAGATAGCTCACATCATTGTCCATCTAGGTGGTCATTTCCCTAAATATTATGATAAGATAATCTTGTTAATGAACTTTGGATTGAATGAGAATCAACATGCTTTGTCTTGACTAGAATAGTTGGGATGGACAAAAATCTATTGATTCTAGGTTGGGTTGTTAAAGGTCAAGAAGTTTTGGTGTCTAATGCCCTCTAAATCTAAATATTCAAAATCATAGTGGTTCAATAAGTTACAACAAACAATCAGGTAGACAATAGACTATAAGGAACAAGGACTACACATGAATCCAAAACAACACCAATCAATAAGGACATCACAAGTAACTCGACATTACTTCCAAAGGTGTTCACAAAAATAAAGGGGAGAACACAACTAGAGAATGCTAGACTGTAGTAGGGATGAGTGTCTAATGCAGAGCACACAGTGGAAGCATAGAATTATCAACTTTTAAACCTTCGAACTCACTATTGGCGAGACAACATACCATCGGCGAGCTTAAAATTTCGTCGGCTGATAGGCCGATGCCACCATGACTCCGTTTGCTTTCACTTCTGACAAACATCCCATCATTGACTCTTATCGGTTAGACAGACTGCTATTGATGAATTTATATCCTTTCACACCAATGTCTTTGTCACTCCGATATGAGACTCTAAGTCCCTCGCCTATCTGTAGGACTTAATACCATCGGCACACTTAAAAACTCTTTTGCCGACACACCGATCTCACCAATGACAACCTTCGGACCATAGCCATTGGTGAGACTCCAAACATTGGTGAACTCTAATCTTGTTGGGCCAATACACCGATGGATTTCAACTATTGATGTGACCCCCTTCATCGGTGAATCTCTCAACTGCTCTTTTGATGCATCGATGGGATTATCTTCTGATACACCGATGTCTTAGACTTCAAACCACACTTGTCAGCAAGACAGACCACTATCGGTAAATCCTAACCAAGGTCTGCCGATATGCCGATACGACCAACTCTTGACGTTGATACAAGGTTCTTTTGAAGGAAAAGGGTGCCTAGGCTTATGGGACTCAATTTGATGTATTTATTGAAAGCTCAAGGTGAATTGATGCTTATTGAAAATACCACTTAGTCCTTCATTTGCATTCTAGGTGCCATTTCCTATTGACTTATATACTCCTCCTCATGGTAGGGTGCCATAATGAAGACAATAGGTGCGCTTCACTTACTAGAGGCTTGTTCTCCTTCCACCTTAGGTGCACTTTTATGGTGGAACAGGTGTCAATGGGTGCCTTGTCTTAAATGAATGCTCTCTCTAAGTTGGGTACCCTTTTCAGGCTTTATGAGTTGCAAATTACACCTTAACCCTTCATGCTTGTTGCTCAATCTTTGAATGTTTAAAAAAGTCTCCTTTAGGTGCTCATCTTAATGAATTTTTCTCAAGGTGCAATCATCCTAATGACTTGGATATTCATCCTAGTGTTTCAGGATATTAGGCTACCAGACTTAGTCGTTTTCAGGATCTCAAACATAAAGAATAACATGATGATTCATTTTTTTGTATTGCATATAGTTGACATTGTATGCTACTCATAAAGAATATTAATATTTTCTATTCAACATGATGATTCATTTTTTTTTAAATACAACTTTTATCTTTTAATTCCAAAATGAGGTTTAGGTGATACTTGAATAACAATAGCTTGCTTATCAGATCAACAAACATCCTATGTAATACAATTAGACTTTAAATATTTGAAGTAGCCATCTACAAATATCCATTCAAACGTGGATTTATAATGCAAGTATGGATGCCATCAATAAAAAAGATTTGTATTAACCAAATATCCATATAGGCATACATCAATATCTGTCAATATAAGTATAAAATATATACAAAATAGCCATATAGGCATACAATGTCAACTATATACAATACAAAATATATGTCCACAAATGCCATATAGGCATACAACAAAGGAACACAATAAAAAGTCATTCCCCTCTAGCTGGTGAAGAGAATAGATCATGGGCAGCCTTTGATCTTCTAGAGGATACAGACGTGCATGTGGGTGGTCTACTACGAACCCGAGGGCTATTCCTCCTATTTAGTTCTTCCTGCATCGTTAGCTGTTACAATAAAAAGTATAGACATTAATATATAGAAATCACATGTTATAAAAAATGAAACATTTAACAAAATAATCACTTACCACTAACATATAATCTGTCTCTTCACTTGCTTCAATAGCAGGAATAGGCCCTGGTGATGTCATGTCCTATAGAAACCATCCAGATAGAAATTAAACTTCAAATCAATAATCTTTTGATTTTTCAAAAATAGACAACTATAACAATGAATGTAAATTAAAATTTACTAATCTGACTCATACCCTTGTCAATGCCATGGAGCTATGAATTGCAGAGGCCACACCCTACTCCATTGCCCTATGAACATGGGGAGGCATCTCTGTAGCCCGCATCATCTGGAAATAAAACAACATTATTCAATTACAAAAACTATAATAGTAATGCAAATCATGGCTCCTAATATACACACGTTCATCTAAACATGGAAGTACACACAATAAAGCACACAAGTCACATACAAAATCTAGTAAGTATAATTCATTCATTAAACTATTTATTTTATTACCTCTGTAAAGCTTTGAAGTCCACCACTGCTGGCAGGTGTTGCCGTGAAATCTACAGTATTAACCTATTCAACATCTAAAATCAGATATTAGGATACCATTCATATAACGATGCTGTTCACATGTAATATTTATAATTGTTTACTAGTTACATACCCCGACAGTAGATGATCTAGTATAAAATGCAGGTGGAGAACCACTGAAAATTGCATCGATGCTATGACCCTGATATTTCATTAAAATCATCAATTTAAATTAGTTAATTTTGCATTTCAAAAATGAAATTTAATAAATCAAATTCAATAAACTTGCTAATATTTACCTGAGTATCAAGGCCGAAAGTCTCACTCAGGAGGGTATCTGTCATCACCATCTGCTCAGCTGTAGATGTAGCCTATGCACTTGCATCCTGACTATCCATGGGGTCATAACCACAGGTTGACCCGCAAGCCTGACAAGCATGGGGTGGGACCCTACTCCTCGCACTATCTCCCAACCCACTCTATGCTGCAGGACCGGCATGCTCTATGATGCTCTGGGTCAAGGCACTAATGGACTGAAGTGTATCGACCTCAATACTCTCCTTCACAATGGAAGGGATAGAAACATGCTCATGGGCTGGTCTACTGATTACTCATCTCACTACCTGCTGTGGGTCAAGACGTGCCCCTAGTCTAACTTGTGCTGACCCCCCACTCCTACACTGGAAGTCCCGCATATCAAAATAGCTTGGCACATTATTGAGGACAAACTCACAGTAGAGTTTCCTCAAAAAGTATTGTGGGACCTCATTATTATTGCATGGAGGATGGTCAAAAACCATCCACCACCTCTACCCAAAATTGTCCCTTATCATTTGGTTGTTGCACCAATGGATAGGGAACCTCTTGCATGTAATGGGTGGAGGTTGATTTGTTTGTGGGTTTGTGAAAATGGAACACAAGTCTAATTTTGTGATTTGTAATTTTTTCACATCTTGGTATGACAACTTGTCTGCATAATAATCTCTAAACTCTCTCCTCTTATCCGTCCAACTAGTTATTTGTTTGCTAATTGAATCTACATTTGATAACATAGATTCAAGAGATTCAGCAAGCATGGACCTATGCAAGGTTGAAGTGGAAGGATCTTTTAACCTTGCAATTATATCTTCAATTTCTTTTTTGTTGTTTTCAATTTGCCCCATTATATTTTCTTATGTTCCAGGGGCATGTCGAGGAATGGATGGAGGAGGTTGTTGTTCTGCAGGTATTTTCTCCTCAGGATTTTGTGGATTTTGAGGAGGAGGAGGAGGTGCATTAACATTTCCTAACAATTAATCAAATATACATAAAAAATCAACTCAAACCTACCTATTTAGAAACAAATTCAAACAAAAAAATAAATATAACTCACTCCTATGGCATGCTCGATGTTGTGACGGCATTTTGGTGATGAATCGATAAGATTTTTGTGTTGAATGGAGTTTTGCAAAACGCGAGCACACTTTCTAGGGTTTGCAGGTCGCAGGCATAGAGGAGAAGAAAGAAATGAAATGAGATAGAATTTTTTTTTTATTTATAGCAAGTCAAAACACGA
The DNA here is from genome assembly GCA_027924645.1 of Cunninghamia lanceolata. Classification (NCBI taxonomy): domain Eukaryota; kingdom Viridiplantae; phylum Streptophyta; class Pinopsida; order Cupressales; family Cupressaceae; genus Cunninghamia; species Cunninghamia lanceolata. Next base: position 3,203,526 of record BSBN01001376.1, read on the forward strand.
GCGCGTTATAATGCGCTCTTGTTTTGTATTAATTTTTTTTAAAAATAATTTGGCCACTTTTTGGCCCCCCATCTTTTTGCACTTACCCTGGATTTTGTAAAGACTCTTTGGAGAAAATTTTTCAAGCATTCATGGGTTGATGGATTAGAGCTTAGAATGTTTGATGGTGGATTACATAGTGAGTTATATGGTGGATGGATGATAGGGATTGATTGATTAGGATATGGGTGGACCAATGCATTATTATTATGAGGATTGGAGGGAAATTATAAAATAATTCCCCTTTAACCCTAACCCCTAAACCCTAAACTTGAGCAACCCTAGAAACTCATATACCCTAAATAATTTACCCCTAAAGGTCTGAGCAACCCTAAACTCATAAAACCTAAATATGCCCCTAAACCTAAGTAACCCTAAACCTCTCTCTCTCCCAAAACCCCTAAACCCTAAATAATACCCCTAAAATCTAACCCCTAAACCATAAACCCAAGCAACCCTAAACCCCTAAACCCTAAATAATTCAACTAAACCCTAAACTTAAGCAACCCTAAACTCATAAACCTAACCAACCTTCTCTCTCTACAAAACAAGAAAACTAGGACTCTCTCTCTCTTATCACCCTATCTCTCCCCTTTCTCTCCCATCCATCTCCATCATCTCTCCCTCTTCCTCCCTCTCCTCTCACATGTCGACAAAGAATATGGAAACAAGAAAACTAGGACATGCAAAGAGGGATGAGGATATAAATTGGGATGATGAAATGGAAACAAGATAATTTATGAAACTTCATTAGATGGGAAGAATGATGAGGAGAGGTAGAGAGGGGAGGGAACTAGAGAGTGAGAGAGAGGATAGGAGGTAGAGACAAGAGGGAAGTAGAGAGTGGGAGAGGACTGTAGGAGGTAGAGACAAGAGGGAAGTAGTGAGTTGGAGAGGACTGTAGGAGGTAGACAGGGGAAGAAAGAAGAGAGAGAGGGTAGGAGGTAGACAGGGGAGGGAAGTAGAGATTGAGAGAGAGGGTAGGAGGTAGATAGGGGAGGGAAGTAGAAAGTGAGAGAGGGTAAGTGATAGATAGGGGGGAGTAGAGAGTGAGAGAGAAGGTAGGAGGTAGAGAGGTGAGGGAAGCAAAGACTTAGAAAGAGGGTAGGAGGTAGATAGGGGAGGGAAGTAGAGAGTGAGAGAGAGGGTAGAAGGTAGAGAGGGGAGGGAAGAAGAGAGTGAGATAGAAAGTAGGAGGTAGAGAGGGGAGGGAAGTAGAGACTCAGAGAGATGGTAGGATGTAGAGAGGGGAGGGAAGTAGAGAGTGAGAGAGACGATAGGAAGTGTAGCTTCCCTTGTACACATATATGTAAAGTGTGGAACCATAGACAAGGCATGTCAAAATTGTATGACGTAACACCTCAAAGAAATGTTCTATAATGGAATGCAATGATTGCAAGATATGCAAAAAATGGATTTGTTGAAAAGGCTTTAGAAACTTGTAAGCAAATGCAATTGGCATGTGTATTGCCAGTTATGATCAACATAATGTGAGTGCATTATAATGTGCTCACATTATGCTTAGCTTTCTTTGATGTGTTCTTATCAATTTTTAGCAAAATCCAGAGATAATATGGAGCGTACTCCCCATCAGGATGGCACTTTTTTCAATGAAAACTCAAAAAAATACCACCATAATCTTAAGCTCTCTGTTAGCCATCTAACCATATAATATTTTTTGACATTTTGAGTACATTTAGTGTTTCATCTTGAATTTCTTTTGTTAGTGTAGCCATTTTTTTAATGAAAAATCAGTGTCTAGTATTTTTTACTTTTTTTTAAAATTGTTCATCAAAATTTAAAATAAGTTACATTTTTAGAAACTAGACTCCATTTGACACATTAAAAAAAATAATTTTTGATTAGTTTTCAAACATTTTAGGGGGGAGAATGCTCAAATTTCTATTTTTTAGGATATGTCCACTTTATAAATTACTAAAAAATCAATTATTCATTAAAAAAATATCAGAAAAATCAGGGATAAACTACATGGTGTTAGCTAATTTCTCACTAAAGCAATTATTGAAATACTTAAAAAATGTTAACATTTTAGGGGGAGCACACCAGATGCTATGTTATGTTTTTTTGAGAAAAATAGGACAATTTGTGTGCTCCCCCTTTTTGAACCCCTTAATCTCAACCATTTTTTTTTAAATAGTAGTTTATAAACTAGATTTGGAGCACTACAACTCTTGTTTTTGTTCATCTTCAAATTTTGAGTGTAGCTATCTTCAATTTCTCATCCAACATCAATGCTTCCTAATTTTAGAAAAAAGTGGCATCTTAAGACCCCATTTTGGTCCCTCATCTTTGTGCACTTACCCATGAAGAGGTGGAGATTGCACAAAGCAGATTGTTAGTTGGGGAGGTATGTATCAAAGCCGAGAGGTAAGGTTTCATTGAGCTTTGAAATGAGTTTATTGACTTAATAGCTTGGGATTAAAGAGATTTAAAATGCTTTGATCCTGGTTTAATTTAGCATACTATTGACCTCAACCCCAATGCCAAGCCTGTCCACCAAAAGCAAAGGCCTGTGAATCCAAAAATTGAACCATTAATGAGAAAAGAGCTATCCAAACTCATAGAGGCTAAGATTATTTATCCCATCAAACATTCCTCTTGGGTAGCCAACTTAGTTCTAGTTAGGAAGAAGAATGGAGAAATTAGATTATGTGTGGACTTTAGGGAGTTGAACAAAGCCTCACTTAAAGACCACTATCCACTCCCTTCCATGGAATAGATCCTACAAACAATAGCAAGTGTTGAAAGGTTTTCCCTCTTAGATAGCTACTTAGGCTACAATTAGATCCTTGTAAAAGAATCAGACTAGTATAAAACAACCTTTACCACCAAGTGGGGTACTTTGGCTTATCAAAAGATGCCTTTCAAATTGACAAATACTGGAGCCACTTTTCAGAGCAATGGATTTGGCCTTCAAAAGATTGATCAATGATATTAGTTTAGTGTATCTTGATGATTTAACTGTGTATTCCAAACATGAAACTGATCACATAGGTCATTTAAGAAAAGTCTTTGAAAGATGCTGGGAGTTTGGGATATTGATACATGAGCATCTAGGGTGTAAGAGCAATCTTGCATCAACCAAAAAAAAAAAATTAATAATAATAATAAAAAAAATAAAAATGTGTTGTTTCTTATCAATAAGGGCTAAATTGTTAGACTTAGGGCACACAACTGAGAGGGGGGGTGAATTAGTTGGGTAAAGCTTTCTCCAATTTACACACTTAAATCCTTTTAGTGATTAGCAGTATATTAAATATGAAACATAATGCATTCAAATCAAAAAGCAGAAACTCATCAACACATGAGACACCAAGATTTTGACGTGGAAAACCCGGTTAAGGGAAAAACCACGGGGTGATTAACTCAAGAATGTATTCTCTGTTAGAAGAATAGAAAGAAAAAAATGGCACATGCCAATTAGGGCTCACTACCTGAGCACACTGCTCACAAGAGGCTCACTGCCTACAAGAGACACACTGTCTACAAAGAAATAAGTATCACATACATGAACTAGAGAATAGCATCTTCACCATGCTTGAATCAGTTCCATTAAGCTCAATACTTCTGCTCTGCCTTTCACTCTCTTCTTTGCTACCACTCACTCATCTCCACAAGACCCACTTCAAAATGACTTCACAATCCCTTATTTATACAAGGCATTGACTTAGAAACAATCATCTAAGTTGGCAAACACCTACAAGAACATCTGGTCGACCAGTCTCAAGAAGAACACCAATATCCAGTGGTTATTCTTCAAATGCAAACTCTAACTTCAATATGGACCACCAACATGAACTGGACATGATCCAACGATCATCATAACCTTCCCTGAATCACCAAGAACATTCGCACTTCATCAGCCTGCTGAAATTCTTCTTTCCTTCATCTGGAGCTTCAAGAACACAGACTATCATCACTGTCACAAAAGAATAGGCTCTTCCAGACCTTCAAACCACAAACCAATCTAGTTGATACTTCACAGGGATGTCCTCAACACTTCCTAAAATCTATAGAATGGGATAATGAATTTCTGGATCTCACCGGACCTATCTATGACACTCTATCACCTCTGAACACCTGCCGGAACTGGCTCTACTTGAGCAAACATAACTTCCTCAGATCTTCATGTGGACCCTTGAAAACTTGACTAGAGTATCTGAAGACTTATATCTACAAACCCTTTAAACCGCATCCTCTGATCCTCAACCTATTAAGGACTTTTACTTTGTTGTCATCACTGTTCTTCACTGTTCTTGATTGAGACTAATTTTCTCAATATCCTTAGCACATAGCTCATCTAATCCTTCTCATTATTGCAACATGAGTATGTTGACATCAATGACAACACTAGTTAGGCCCATACTTGCAACATAAATTTGGCAGGGTTACTATTTTAAGTAAGTTTGCATTTGTGTACGGTTGGATACAAAATCTTACACAAACCTCCAGAATGGTGAATTGAAGTTAATGGTGAAGAAATCACTTCAATATCATTTGTCAGTTGTGAGATATTAAAATTTCAAATTCTAAAAATCCTATTGAAATATTCAAAGTCAAATTTGAGGCACTTAGAGGCTCTGGATGGGCCCAAAATTTGGTGGGAAACCCAAGTAGTCTACCTATCGGTACTACTTGCACTCCATCGTCTTTTCAAGAGCTTTCCAAAAAGGTATTATAATTGAAAATCCAACAGTTAGATTGAACATTATGGCCCCGTGAAGTTGACCTATTTTTGGAGGGAGATGCAAATTTCAAAAGAAACTAGTGGTCACCAAAAAGGGCTATATATAACCATTTTTGGGAACCCTTAGGGTAGTAGAGTTAAGGGGGAAGGTGTAGAGTCAAGAAAGGTGGGAAATTAGAAACCCTAGTTGATTTGGGAATTATAGAAGGCTGAAGATTCTAGAATTTTGAGAGAGGGAGTTGTAATGTGTTGCAACCTGCAGGGGATTCATCCTCTAATTGTATTTGAGCTTCTGTAATGTAAGGTTTTTCCCATATTAATAAAATATCATTCTATTTTCTATGTGCAATTTCTGTTATTGTGTGTTTTATGATTTACCCCCTTCATCAAGTGGTATTAAAGCAAAGGTTCCTAAGTGTGTAGAAAGATCACCGATCGTGAGGTAGTTTGCACCAGGACCTGAGGTTGTGGGTTTGCTGCATAGATCAAGATGCCTCCACGAAAAAACCATGGTGGGAGGAATGCTTTGATGGAAGAGGGTTTTAGAGCCCTGCAAAGACAAATCGATGCATTGCAAGAGGAGCTGCGAAGAGGGTTCGAGCTGAGAAGGAGAGAGGAAAGCGAAGATGAAGCTGAAGAAGAGCTATTTGAGGAAGAACAAGAAGTTGTGGGAGTTCCTGCAGAAGTTAGGTTGTTGAGGGCCATTTCAAAGATCGAAAAGAGGCCCAGGGTTGAAGTTTCTACCTATTATGGAGATTTGAATCCGTAACAACTTATTGATTGGATGAATGATATGAAGGAGTATTTTGAGTATGAAGATGTGGAAGACCCTGAACGGGTCAAGTTTGCAAAGACAAAGTTGAAGGGCCACGCCAGTATTTGGTGGAAGGAGGTCTAGTTAGAGAGAAATAGAAGAGGAAAAGCAAAGATTACCAGATGGGATCGGATGGTGGAGAAATTGAAGAAGCAGTTCATTCCTGTGGACTATGAGATGAAGTTGTTGAAGAAGCTGCAAGGATTGAAGCAAGGTAACAAGTCTGTTAAGGAGTATACAAAAGATTTTTATAAGATCACTATCAAGATAGGCCATGGAGAGGCCAACTAGGAGAAGGTTGCTCGTTACATTAATCAGTTGAGGCCAAGTATTCAAGAAGAGTTGAGCCTGGCTAGAATGACCACCATAGAAGATGCGTACCAGTTTTCCTTGAAGGTGGAAGAGAAGCTGAATAAGAGATTTGAAAGCAAGCAAAGGGGAAGAGGTCAAGGTGGAAGGACTGGCGAAAGACCCTATGGAGGCCGAAATGAAGATCCAAAGAAAAATGAAGAAACTGGAACCAATCAAAATCAGAGAGGAGATAATACCTACTGCCCTCGTGACTAGAATAATGGTGAGCAAAGAGGAAGAGGAAGAGGTAGACCTGGGCAAGGACCTGGAAGAGGAGGTTTTAGAGGAACATGTTTCCAATGTGGAGAAGAAGGGCATCAAGCATATGAGTGTCTGCAACATCAAGGAAAGATGAATAGAAGACCTGAAGGTAATGCACGAGTTGCACATGTGGATGAAGATGCACAGTCTAAGCATTCTGAAGATGTAGAAAGGGGAGAAACCCTAGTTGTCAGAAGAACTTTGTTGAATGAGGAGAAAGAACCCAACCAGAGGAAGAGTTTATTCTGCACAAGGTGTAAATGTGAAGGTAAGTGTTGTGATATTATTATTAACAGTGGAAGCACTGATAATCTTGTTTCAGAGGAGATGGTTGACAAGTTGAAGTTAACAAGAAGAAAGCATCCGCATCCATACCGGATTGCATGGTTACAGAAGGACCATAGAGCTTTGGTCAATGAACAGTGTTTAGTGAAGTTCAAGATTGGTGACTACCATGATGATGTGTTGTGTGACATCATACCGATGGATGCATGTCATATGTTATTGGGGAGGCCGTGGCAGTATGATAGGAGTGCTGTCCATGATGGCCGTGCAAACACATACTCCCTAACAAAGGATGGAGTCCGTCATAAGTTAAAGCCCTTGAAGGAGGTGGAAGAAAAGGTATGTAGTATTGCTAGAATTTGCTTGGTAGATGGTAGAAAGTTTTTGGAGGGTATGAAGCATGAGCATCATTGCTTTGCATTGATTCCTAAGATTAGTCAAGAGAAATGTGAAGATGTACCAATAGAAGTCTCAGAAATGTTGGAAGAATTTCAAGATATTGTCTCTGATAATGTACCGGAAGGTTTACCACTAGTGAGGAAGATAAGTCATCAAATGGATTTGATACCAGGAGCTAGTTTACCAAATAAGGCAGCCCATAGAATGACTCTAGTAGAGAATGAAGAGTTGAATAGACAAGTTCACGAGCTGTTAAGGAAGGGACAGATAAGGGAGAGCCTAAGTCCATGTGCAATACCTGTAGTACTAGCACCAAAGAAAGATGGAGAGTGGAGGATGTGTACAGATTCTCGAGCCATCAACAAGATCACAATCAAGTACAGATTTCCATTGCCAAGAATAGATGACATAATGGATTGTTTGAGTGGAGCCAAGTACTTCACGAAGATTGATCTGAAGAGTGGGTATCACCAGATTCGAATTAGAGAAGGAGATGAATGGAAGACAACCTTCAAGACAAAGGAGGGTTTGTATGAGTGGTTAGTCATGCCATTTGGGCTAACCAATGCACCAAGCACATTCATGCGGCTCATGAACGAGGTACTGAAGGAATTTTTGGGAAGTTTTGTTATTGTTTATTTAGATAACATTTTGATTTTCAGTAAGACTTGGGATGAGCATTTGATGCATATCAGAAGAGTTTTAGAGAAGTTGAAGGAGGAGAAGTTGTTGATCAATATGAAGAAATGTAGTTTTGCAAAGAAGGAGTTGGTATACCTAGGATTTGTTGTCTCAGAGGAAGGTCTTAAGATGGACCCAGAGAAGGTACGAGCTATCATTGAATGGCCTATGCCAAGGAGTGCTTTCGAGGTAAGATCTTTTCATGGTTTGGCAAGTTTTTATAGAAAGTTTATCAGGAATTTCATTAGCATTTGTGCAACCCTAACTGAGACAATGAGAGGGGATAGAAAAGAGTTTAGATGGACTAAAAGAATAGACAAGAGCTTTGATACATTGAAGTAGAAAGTCGTAGAACAACCTATGTTGGCACTTCCAGATTTTAATAAGGTATTTCAGGTAGATTGTGATGCTAGTGGGAGTGGTATAGGAGTTGTTCTAAGTCAAGAAGGTAAGCCCATTGCCTATTTTAGTGAGAATCTTAATGATGCCAAGAAAAAGTATTCTATTTATGATTAAGAGTTTATGCAATAGTCTAGGCTTTGAAGAAATGGAGACATTATTTGTTGCCAAAAGAGTTTGTTTTATATACTGATCATCAGGCTATGCAGTATCTTAATAGTCAAGGAAAGTTAAATCAAAGGCACTTAAAATGGGTTGAGTTTTTGTAAAGTTATACTTTTGTTTTGAAGCACAGGAGTGGGAAGTCCAACAGGGTTGCAGATGCCTTGAGCAGAAGGTAAAATTTGTTGATAGAAATGAAGATAGAGGTTGTTGGGTTTGATGAACTCAAAAGTTTGTATCCTGAAGATCTAGATCTTGCAGAGGCTTGGAAAGATTGTTTGGAACCTGTTACTTTGGACAGGACAAAATGGTTGGATTACATAATCCAAGATGGCATGTTGTTTATAGGAAGCCAGTTGTGCATTCTGAGGAGTTCCATGAGAGAGAACCTGATTAAGGAGAAGCATAGTGGAGGATTAGCTAGACACTTTGGTCGAGATAAGGCCATTGCTATTGTTAGTGAACATTATTATTGGCTACAATTGTAGCAAGATGTGAGGAAATTTGTGCAGAGTTGCAGAGTGTGTCAAATGGCAAAAGGAACAACTCAGAATATAGGGCTATATTAGCCATTACCTATACCAGATAAGCCATGGGATGATATTAGTATGGATTTTGTTCTTGGTTTACCAAGGACACAGAGAGGGCATGATTCCATTTTTGTGGTGGTGGATAGATTCTCAAAGATGGCCCATTTTATTCCTTGCAAGAAGACTAATGATGTTATTCACATTGCAGAGTTATTTTTCAGGGAGGTGGTGAGACTACATGGTCTACCTAAGAGCATAGTTTTAGATCGAGATACCAAGTTTGTTGGTTATTTCTGGAGGACATTGTGGAAGAAGTTGAAGACAAATTTGAAGTTCAGTTCTACACACCATCCACAAACTGATGGATAGATAGAAGTGGTGAATAGGAGTTTGGGTAACCTACTATGATGCCTAGTAGGAGATAAGCCCAAGAGATGGGATTTGATTTTACCACAGGTAGAATTTACTTACAACAATTCTGTCAATAGGAGCATAGGTAAATCTCCATTCCAAGTTGTGTATGGGAGTAGCCCAAGAACTGCTTCTAAATTGAGGAGGATGGATAAGGGGAGAAGAGTAGTGCCGAAGCTAAAAATTTTGCTGAGTACATGAAGAATTTGCATGAAGAGGTAAGAAAGCATATCCATAAGATGAATTCTCAGTACAAGGCTAAGGCAGATCAGAAGAGGAGGCGTAAGGAGTTTCAGGAGGGTGATGAAGTCATTTTTCACTTGAAAAAAGAAAGATTTCCAGTTGGTACATATAATAAGCTGAAGATGAGGAAATTTAGACCATGTAGAATCCTGAAGAAGCATGATTCAGGAAATGCATTTGAGGTAGAGTTGCCTGATGACATCAATATTTCACTAGTGTTCAACATTTCAGATTTGACAGAGTATAATGATGATGGACTTGATAAAGGAACACAATGGGACATTCAAGCATCTACTTTAGAGAAGGAGGAGATAGAGGGCATTCTGGATAGCCGTGTGGGCAAGATTACAAGAAACATGCAGTATACATAATACTTGGTTAAATAGAAAGGAATGCTTGTTGAAGATTCATTATGGTTATCTGAGACTGAGGTTAATCGTTTTGGTTTCCCTCTAACACATGAGAAGTGACAGGGTCACTTTTCAAATTACCCCAGGTGTCTGATGCAGGAGCATCCAGGGTGTAAGAGCAATCTTGCATCTACCAAAAATAAATAAAAATAATAATAATAATAAGAATAATAAATGTGTTGTTTCTTTTCAATAAGGTCTAAATTTGGTAGGGTTACTATTTTTAGTAAGTTTGCATTTGTGCATAGTTGGATACAAAATCTTACACGAACCTCCAGAATGGTGAATTGAAGTTAATGGTGAAGAAATCACTTCAATATCATTTGTTAGTTGTGAGATATTAAAACTTCAAATTCCAAAAATCCTATTGAAATATTCAAAGTCAAATTTGAGGCACTTAGAGGCTCCGGATGGGCCCAAAATTTGGTGGGAAACCCAAGTAGTCTACCTATGGGTACTACTTGCGCTCCATCGTCGTTTTGAGAGATTTCTGGAAAGGTATTATAATTAAAAATCCAACAGTCAGATCGAAAGTTATGGCCCCACGAAGTTGACCTATTTTTGGAGGGAGATGCAAATTTCAAAATGAAACTAGTGGTCACGAAAAAGGGCTATATATAACCATTTTTGAGAACCCTTAGGGTAGTAGAGTTAAGGGGGAAGGTGTAGAGTCAAGAAAGGCGGGAAATTAGAAACCCTAGTTGATTTGGGAATTATAGAAGGCTGAAGATTCTAGAGTTTTGAGAGAAGGAGTTGTAATGTGTTGCAGCTTGTAGGGGATTCATCCTCTGATTGTATTTGAGCTTCTGTAATGTAATGTTTTTCCATATTAATTGTATGTTAGGGTAAAATTGCAAATCAGGGCAAATGAATAGACAGCAATGATAAAAACCCTAGCAATGCACAATGAAGCACAAGACAACATGAAAATCAAAATAACAAATGTAAATACAAACCGATCTCCATGCTATGCTCAATTTATCTCCATTGCTCTTCTCCACCTCGCATGAGCATACAAGATTTTGAAGGATTATTGTTGGAAGAATGTTGAGTGCTCACTTCTACAGCATAACATTAAGATGAAGATGATATGAGGATGATAGTTGAAGGATGCAAAGGCTCTAATGATATTTTGACAGAGTAAGGGTACATGAGGCTCAATGCATTTTAGAAAATTTGACAGAATAAGGGTACTTGAAGCTCAATGCATGCTAATGATAATTTGGCAGGATAATGTTACTTGAAGCTCAATGCATGCTAATGGCTTATGAGGGGGTTGATTTATAGGAAAGGCTTGGTTCCAATGAATGGTTGAGATTAAAAAGCTAATTGATTGATGTGGACGGCTAGGATTGATTCGGTTATCCCACTCTTCAAGGGAGTTGTAGTCATTTGACAAGTGTCAAGGAGAATAGAGCTCATGTGTGCTTGTGTACATAAAAAGTACTACATATGAAAGATATTAAATAAAAGGCTGTAGTACCACTTATCTTTTTTAAATAAAAGAGGCACACATGTCGGCTAAATGATAAGATAAATTAATTAAATAAATAAAATTTATTTAATTAATTGAAAAGTCGGCTTATGATGAGAACTTAATTCAAATAAAATATTTGAATTAGTTGGGATATGAGTTGGATATTAATTAAATAAATAAAATTTATTTATTAATTGGATAATGAGATTAGGCTATGATGTGGAAATTAATTAAATAAATAAAATTTATTTAATTAATTGGCTAATGGATAAATGGGATTGAGAGTGGGATTTAGGACAAAATGCTATATGATGTCTTAATGATATTTTTGACTAGTTGTTTGCAAGACATGGACAAATTTGGGACAAATTTGGGTGTCTACATTTTGCCCCTCTTTGAGATGATGTTCGAGATGATAAGATTTATGTCGAGTAACATCATTTCAAAGAAGTTAAGGTATGGATAATAGATAGGGATAATGATGATGGAAAGATATGATGATGATGCCCCCTCGAGAGGATAGGCGGGTTGGGCAAACACGAATATGCTCTCGAAATGAAAGGGATTGGCTAAGAAAGATAGCTAAGGGAATGGATAGAAGAAATGAATGATGCGTTATGCTGCAATGAAAGTGAGCAACCATGATGTTTGATGTAGCACTAGACGTTATGCACCAAGGTAGAAGGACCAGGGTGATGATGTGTTTTATACCCCAGCGTAATACAACCTTGTCTAATGTATGAGGAAGAAAACTTAGAGCATTGAAGTCCTAATGCACAAAAGGTATGATATGACCTTAGATGCAAAGGATAATGCAAAAAGCTATTCCAACATACACAAGATATGAATATTAGCTGGAAATGATAAGGATTTGATATAAATGCAAGTTAAAAAGATAACACACACAAGCAAGCAAGCAAGCATGCACAAATGATACAAAAACAAACAAGGTATTGCCCCTGTCAAGCTGTAAACCAATGATTAATTGTTGATTGATGATGATAGTTGAGAGTGTTGTCATGGCGGGGAAATCTATATCCCTAGATCAACACAAGGTTGTTTGCTGAGTTGGTTGGTTGGTTGGCTGATTAATTTGGCTTACAACAAGGCTAGGATCAAGACCATTGATTGCATTTAGATAACTTGGCTTGATTGACTAACTTGATTGGTATGGATTAAAGATTGACTTGCATTTGGATCTTTGTTTGGAATGGTTGGAAGATGATTTGAGATGTAGTTCTGATGTTTTATTGATGAGATGAGGAAAATGGATTGATTGAGATTGATGAAATGTGGTGAATTGAGCTATTTTTTATTTCTTGAAGTGATTGGATTTGTTCCGATTGGAGTTGATGTGCTTTGAGTTGATTTGCTTTGTTTTTGATGCTGATGATTGATAAGATTTGTCTTGATGGTTGGCTTGATGTGCTTTGGTTGTGATGTTTTCTATTGCTAGGTTGATTGTTTTTGATGATTGGATTGTTTTGAATAATGATAGTCATGGTGTGATGATAAGAGTGTCCACTCAATCTAAGCATAAGCAAGTGTTCTTAGTGTGCTCAAAGGATGCAAAACAAACAAGGTATTGCCCTTGTCAAGTCATAAACCAATGGTTGATTGTTTGATTGATGGTTATAGATAGTGTTGTCATTGCGGGGAAAGCTATATCCCTAGATCAACACAAGGATGTGGGAACGCTATATCCCATTGATGATGATTGATTGGGCTCATGACAAGATTAGGAGCAAAACCTATTGATTTGATTGGATAATGTTCCTCAATTGATTAGCTTGCTTGATATGGATTAGTGTGACTTGGATTTAAGATCATTGCTTAGATTGATTTGATTGAAAGAAGTGATTGATTGAAATGGATGAATGAATGCTATTGATAGGAAGAATTGATGATGATGATTTGATTTTGATTGAATGTTGGTGGAGTGGATTGTTTTGGATGATGTGATTGGTTTTATTGCTTGGATTTTTTCATTGGATATTGAATTTTGGACATATTTTGATTTTTTTGGATTTTTGAATGTTTTGGAACATCAATGGATTTACAATTTGGGTAGCCTTTGTGCTTGATACCAATGACAAGGGAAGACCAAGTCTAGGTGAAAGGATGGATGAATGGGATTGGATGGATAAAAGGATGGGTTCATAGTAAATGGGATGAAAGGCTCATGATAGATGGATAGATAAGAGGATAGGCCATATAAGGTATGTATGCATGCCTCATGAAAAATGGATAGGTAGGCTATAGTGGAAAGCTCATGATAGATAGATGGGGATAAGCTATAAAATGGAAAGCTCGTGATAAGGATATGCCATAGTGGATGGATTATAAGGGAGCTAGGATGTGATCTTCAAAGGCTATGTTTCATAGGAAGAACTTGCCCCATTCTAGGTGGTAATGCTTAGGATTCTTACATGACAAAGTTCATGACTAAGGGATGACATGATAGATTGGTTTGAATGGGATGGATAAAAGGTCAATGGATAGGACTTGGTTTGGAAAGGAGGTATGTCAAGAAATATCCAAACATGTTTCAACATTTTGCCCCTATGTCTTCATCAAAATCAAAAGGCAAGAGGATAGATAAAATGGGTTCAATAGGATAGGCATGTTTATGTAATGGCTAAGGATGGTAGGATGGTATGGTAATGGTAGGACAGGATAGGATGGAAAATGATATAATGGGATAGATAGTTTGGAAATGGATAGGTTGGATGAGACAATGTGCCCCCAATTGTAAGTGACATAGAAGATCAACCTACACATGACGCCTGTTTGCCAGGTTTTCATCATGGTACTTATCCAAGGCACCTGTTTACCAGGTTTTCACCGTTGGATGAAGGGATTTCTCTTTACTTTTTTGATTTTTTTTTTTTTTTGCTTTTAAATGGGTTAACAATTACACATGACACCTATTTGCCAGGTTTTCACCATGGTAATGGATAGGAGGGACTCAAGTGTCTAGTTTGATAGATGTTGTTAGTCCCATTGGATATGGACGTCATCGCATAGACCATGTTGTTATGCTCATTGATGTTGATAAGGGATTGCGTGGATGGGAGATGGATTAGGTAGATAATAGATTATGATGTGGATTATGGAAGGTTCATGCAAGGATAGATGGATGGGGATAGTGGACTATGATATGGATTGTATTGGCTTATGGAATGAAGATGGATGAAAAGTTTATGCCAAAGCATGGACCATAGGGAGGTGATTGGGAAGATACGTAGGATAATGGATGGAAGATGGGTAGATGTAGTTATGTGGAGGTGCTGCGGAGTGGAAGGGAACCATGACCAATGGTTGCACACACCATGTTAAACATTGAAGCTTGTGATTGGATGGTAGTGTAGGAAGCAATGGAGATGTTTGCTTAGGAGATGGTTGATGAAGTGATTTAGCAACCCACATAGATTTAGTATTTTTAGTGCTTTTTCTTTGCTTGTGGGATTTTTGAAGGGAATGGAAGTTTTGGATGGAAGTAGGCTTTTGGATGGAGATAGGTGATTGGGATTCTTGAGATGTGGATGAAGATGCCTCATTCACTTTGCTAGTTATTTGCTTAGGAACCCAAATCATTTTGCTTTTGGGCTTTGTATTTGGAGATAAGGGTTTGGATGGTTGCTTAGATGTACTTTTCTTTGAGTTTTATTCTTTATGTCCTAAGGTATGAAGACCTTTAGGATTTTTAGCTTTATAGGTAGAGGCATCAAAATTTTTTCTTTCAAATCCCATGGAGTGGGTGGAGTGGATGGAATGATTGGAAGCTTTATGCTTAAATGATGTGTACTTTTGTTGGTCATGATTAGGGATGTAAGGATACTTATGAATGATAGGTATGTTAGGTGTTGGAAGCAATGGTGGCAAGATGGATGGAGGGATATTTGGAGTTGGTAAAAGTGAAGGCAAATTGGATGGCGGAAGGTGTATGGTCACATGCTTTTGACATTTATGGGATGATGGAGGTGGAATGGCAACATATGTTTTGGGTATATGATAGGATATAGGATGGTAAGTGGTAGGTTTAGGATGCATGAAGGGATTACCAACATCTTGGTCTTGTTTACCTTGGGGTGTGTATCCAAGGCCATATGAGCATGGAGGAACATTGACATGGTTTGGCTCTAAAATACCTTGTTCATAAAGGCCTAGACCTTTGCCTTTGTAGTTCATGTTTCAGAGTATGCGATGGATAATAGGACTAGATGTGTTTTGAACACTAGACTTGAGCCCTTTATTGGATGGAGAAGCTGAAGTGGATAGAGGTTGTTTTTGTCCTAAGGAAGAACACTCATGGACAAGGGTGGTAAGACCAAGTGGAAATGATGGTGGATTTGAAGTGGAATCGATGGTGGATGCGGAAGGAGGATCATTAGGATCTTGATTAGCATTGTGTTCATGTAGATCCAAGTTATTGATTTGATCTTTTATGCTTATGTGTTCTTGCGAGGCGCATGTCTCATTATGACAAGTGGATGTTTGTTCATTATGGATAGTGCTAGAAGGTGGATGACTAGGAGCAATTTGGATATCTTGCTCATGGATGGATATAAGATTACGAATAGGATCAAGGTGCTCATGGGTAGCTTCTTCATAGGTATCATCTTGATCATAAAGAAGGTAAATGTTATGGATGGGTTGAATGAAAGTGTTTTGATCTTGAGTTGGACTAGGGATTAATGTTTCCACATGCTTAGGATTAAACCTTTGACATACCTCTTGGGTTGCTTGAATGGAAGTGGAAGGCTCTTGGATAGGCTTTTGGTCAACAACATGAGAACATGATGACTCTTGACTTCGATTAATGATAGAAGGTTCGCAAATAGGCTTGATGGCTTGTATGTCACATGATGGGCTTGAAGGGCTAGGTATGTTAATGGAAGACTCTTGGATAGGCTCAAGGATAGGTGGACCACATGATGAGATTATAAGATTAGACATGACCTTTGGAAGTTCATTGGTATGATCATGAATGGGTGTTTGACATGGAGGTAGTTTATTCCTAGCTAGTAGCCAATGGATCACATCCTTCACAAGGGTATAATTGGATGAGCAATATAATGGATGAATACTAATAGCTAATGATGTTGTAGGCTTAGGACTAGGATTAGGTTGGGGGATAATTAGATTGGGTGGATTGGGATTTGGACTAGATGTGGGTGACATATGGGATTGGGATGATGTGGCATGTTTTCCCATTATAGGTAGGTACACCTTGTAAATAATTGGGACAAATATTGGGCATTGATTTGTATCATGGCCTTTCATTCTATGGTATGCACAATAATCATGTTCATCATATGGACTTTATTCACATGGGTTGATGGGGGGAAGTTCAATGAGTTTTGCTGCAAGCATTCTTTGTAAAACTATCTCAGCCGCATCCTTTGGTGAAGGATTAGAATGACATGGTGATGAAGGTAATGGAGGGATGGGTGGTTTGGAAGATGGAGGAATCAATGGACTAGGAGTAGGACCACATGGTGGTGTTGGGATAGGACTTGTTGGCTCATATGTTGGCATGTGATTGGATGGTGGTGGCCACTCTAGATTGGTATCTCCCTTATCAAAGGTTATTGGATCTTGCATAGGATAACTTGGGCTTGTTTGATTTATGTACAAGGGGCCATTGGGATTTGCATGTGTTTCTTGTTACAGAGGTGGACTTAGGTCTATCAATGGTGCTTGATGGTCTTGTTGAAAAGGTGTACTTGGATGTGCTTGATTTATGTACAAAGCGCTATTGGGACTTCGATGTTGTTCTTGTAATATCACTTGATTGCCTTGTGGATGGGCTTGATAGTGCATTGGAATGGTGGTATGAGGGATTGGATAAGCTTGAGGTGGATGTTCATAGGTTGATGTGGTATTGACTTGGTGGATAGGTGGATTAGGTTGATAGGAATTAGATGGATATGACATGTGGTTATGAGGTGGATTAGGTTGGTATGGAGTGGCTAAGGATTGTTGTACTTGTCAAGCTTGACTAGTGGCTAAAAGGTGTTGGACTTGGGCTATGGAGTGTTGTAGTTGAGGTGATTGGCTTGCGTGGGGTTGAGCTTTTTGGATGAAGAATTGTAATATTTCAATTGCATCTTGGTTTAGGGGTTATAATCCTTGATAAATATTTTGGAGGAATCTTTGGAATTTGATTGTTGGGTCTTCTAGCATAGACATGTTGTCACCAAGTGTTTGTCTTAAGTTCTTTTAGCAAGTGCTTGCTTAGGGATTTGGATGATGATGTGGATTGTTTGGATGACTTGGCTATGTTTGGGATGAAAGTGATTGGGTTTGAATGTTATTGGAAGAATGTGTAGGATGACTTGTCTTTATGTGTTTGGGTGTTTAGAGCTTGATGTGGCAATATTCAAACAAATGTTATGCATATACACATATGAATCACTCACGCAAGACACATAAGCAAGTTGTTAGTTTGGAAGAATGTGATGATGGTTAAGCAAGCACGTGAAGACACTTCAACAAGTCCTAGTTAAGGCAAGGCCACTATCACAAGGAGGTTTTAGTGAAAATCCAGGGGACCGGCACCCCAAGAGCATCCAGCAAGCCACTTAAGACTTTAACTAACCCTACTAGGAGTTTTAATATACACAAAGGTACACCTTCTTTCGAGTTAGCACTGTATGGTGAGCACTAATATTGGTTAGACTTGGCTTTCGCCTTATCCTCTAATTTTTATAGCGGACCGGATGAAAGTACCGCTTGAGGTCGTTCCCTTGGGGTGGATACCAAGGCAGGCCTCTCTAAGGTTTGACAAAAGCAACACAAGTAAATGTTTTTGATCTCCAAGTTCGTGTTGGGACGCGAGGAGAGAGCATACACATTTACTTGGTCACACTTGCATGGGGTTCATTAACCTTAGAAATTCAATGTGTGATCAAACAGTTCAAGCACTTGTTCGTTTTAGATCCAAATCCAAATGTGATAAAAGAAACTTGTTCGTTTTATCCCAATTTTTTGATGTGAATTTGCAAACAATTGTTCATTTTATGCCCAAAATCCAAATGTGTTTGCAAACAATGATTAGAAGATGAGAAATGAAATGATTGCACTTGGTTGTTTTTGCTTTCCAAGTTGTTGTAGATGATTGATATTGCTGCTGTTGAAGCTCCTTATGATCACCGACAACATAAAAAAATGATATTATAATGCAGGCATAAAAAATAGGCTCATCAGGCAAGGAAAATTGTAATTTTAGATGCATAGCCGAATTAGATTTGATTATTTCGATACATTTTTGGTACAATAACTAAAAAATCAAAGAAGAGACCCCTATTAATTTTTAGAGAGCTTTCCGAAAATGTAAAGAAATCATAAAAATTCCCTGTTTTACGCCCAGAAATGCAGATTTATGGAAACAGTACAGTCGGCAAAGATCTAATTTTTTCGCACTATAAACTACCTCTAAATTAAATCTACAAAACAAAGACCCCATTAGAATTTCAAGAGATTTCCAGAAATGTAAAAATTTCTAAAAAATTCGTTGATTTGCGCCCAGAATTATGATTTTATGAAAAAACATAAAAACATGATAAATCCCGCAAAAATCGTGATAAACCCAAAATGTTTCTGCTGTAGCTTCCTTATATCATGGAAAAACTTCTGCTAAAATCTTGTAGAAAAATTCATAGCCGTTTGGAAGATATGATGAAATCTTTAAAACCTAGGGTTTTGTCCAAAAAGTAGCAGATCTGCAACAAAAAGTTAACTAAACCTGCAAAACTCAACAATGGGGGTTATATGAATGCAAATTTTTACTATAAAAACCTGTAAAAAAGATCAAGCGAAGTGAGTCCCACCGGGCGTGCCAAATGTATGTTAAGGTAAAATTGCAAATCAGAGCAAATGAATAAACAGCAATGATAAAAACCCTAGCAATGCACAATGAAGCACAAGACAACATGAAAATCAAAATAACAAATGTAAATACAAACCGATCTCCATGCTATGTTTGATTTATCTCCATTGCTCTTCTCCACCTCGCATGAGCATGCAAGATTTTGAAGGATTATTGTTGGAAGAATGTTGAGTGCTCACTTCTGCAGCATAACATTAAGATGAAGATGATATGAGGATGATAGTTGAAGGATGCAAAGGCTCTAATGATATTTTGACAGAATAAGGGTACTTGAGGCTCAATGTATTTTAGAAAATTTGACAGAATAAGGGTACTTGAAGCTCAATGCATGCTAATGATAATTTGGCAGAATAATGTTACTTGAAGCTTAATGCATGCTAATGGCTTATGAGGGGGTTGATTTATAGGAAAGGCTTGGTTCCAATGAATGGTTGAGATTAAAAAGCTAATTGATTGATGTGGACGGCTAGGATTGATTCGGTTATCCCACTCTTCAAGGGAGTTGTAGTCATTTGACAAGTGCCAAGGAGAATAGGGCTCATGTGTGTTTGTGTACATAAAAAAATACTACATATGAAAGATATTAAATAAAAGGCTATAGTACCACTTATCTTTTTTAAATGAAAGAGGCACACATGTCGGCTAAATGATAAGATTAATTAATTAAATAAATAAAATTTATTTAATTAATTGAAAAGTCAGCTTATGATGAGAACTTAATTCAAATAAAATATTTGAATTAGTTGGGATATGAGTTGGATATTAATTAAATAAATAAAATTTATTTAATTAATTGGATAATGAGATTAGGATATGATGTGGAAATTAATTAAATAAATAATTTTTTTTTAATTAATTGGCTAATGGATAAATGGGATTGAGAGTGGGATTTACGACAAAATGCTACATGATGTCTTAATGATATTTTTGACTAGTTGTTTGCAAGACATGGACAAATTTGGGACAAATTTGGGTGTCTACATTAATAAAATATCATTCTATTTTCTTTGTGCAATTTCTGTTATTGTGTGTTTTATGATTTACCCCCTTCATCAGATATCATTGAATCCAAAGAAATGTATATTTACTATTCTAAAAAGCAAATTATTGGGACATGTGGTTTCCAAGGAAGGATTGGCCATTGATCTAGAAAGAACAAGTGCCATTTTGCCTCTTCCTCTTCCCATTCATAAGAAAGGTTTGCAAAGCTTTTTGGGAAAGATCAACTTTGTGAGGAGGTTCATACTTGACTTTGCTTCGATAGCAAAACCCCTCACAACTATGTTAAAGAAGAATGTGTTGGAAAACTCACTATCATTGAGAGGGGGGGTGAATCAATGATATACAAAAACCTTATTCAATAATATTTAAAACTTATCACAAGGAAGAATATAAATGCACAACAAGCAAAGACATTCACACATTGTTGTCAATCAAAGTATGCACCCAAAGCTAAGCTATCAACTTAGCTACTTGTTGACACATGGGAACACTCCTAGGCCTGTGGGTTGCCTAAAAATTAGAGTGAACCTCCAGAGTGAGCTGGTTCTCCTGGGTACTTCACCTAATCTAAATTATTTGCTGAAGGAAAGGGATAGAAGGTTGACTAATAATGAAATTGTAAACTCTAACAAGTGATATCTTACTAGAACTGCTGTACTGCTGTCCTCTTATTTTTCTTTGAAGAGGACCTTAATGAAATATCTTTCATTTGTGATCATGCTTCATATGATGAATGGATTACTCTGATTAGCACAAGAGTACTATACTGAACATGTAAGCACTTAATAAGGCTGCATTCTTTCATATTCTTTATTTGATGATTGGTTCTTCCTTCAGTTCCATACACCATTGATCTATCTTGGACAAGTTCACTGCTCATGTATGGTTATCATTTCATCTCTTGAATTGATGATCATGGATGGGAAATGAACTTGAATTTCATGAACTCACTTGAGGTGACACTTCTCCAGCTGAATGTATTCTATTTGGGCACAATGAATATGAATCTCTATCCCATTCCCTCTTAAGATTCAGGGGCATCATGCTTGGCTCAACCCTTGTGGGAGCCCACTTTGCACCATATACTGAAATGTTTTCAAACCAACAACATAACTTCTTCTATACCTACATAGGAAACAAACATATTAGATTAAAACAGTGAAGCTCAATGATGTTTCATTTTTCAGTCTCTCTTTCCTATGGATGATTTGTTTATCTAATTCAATACATCATAGGCAATGCACTATATTCTCTATTGATGAAGTACATAGTGGAAATCATATCTTGAGATCTAAAAACTTCTTTCATCACAATGCAGGTCCACTCAGAATCAGGAGCAAGGACGGAGCAGATACAATGGAGACCAACACCTAACACAACAGGCAATGATGGATATGTCTTTCATTATATGCTTATTTCTCTTTCCATCTTCAGTTGTATAGTGCATTTCCTAGGTTGTGTTGGCTCAGTTATTCCCACGGCTTGTGTGGGAAATGGTGCAGGAGCACCTAGAAAATAATGTTTTCTTTTGTAATAATGTCTATTTGACCAATGTATTTTCATTTCAGTTTGTAACTAGGTTCATTTTGAAAGTCCCAAGTGACTGAGGACACTTTTGTCAAATTGTAACCACATAATGCCAAAATAGGGTAGTAGGGCAGTTGGAGACTATTTTAGATGGTTGTCTCCTAGCTGCTTGGAGTCAGTTTGGTACTCCTCAGGGCAAGTTGATAAATACCTAGAGGAATGAACCAAATGATCATTGTAATCAGATCAAAGAAAGAGTGTGATCGAATGTAATTGTGATTGTGCTAAGGAGAGATAGAATCATTCTATTCCGTCAATTTGATTTCTGCTTCCTGTAATTGCAATTTGTATAGCTATAGATTTTCGTTCTCTCTATGCTTTCCATTTTGTTGTTGTATGTCATCGTGAAGCATTCCGCTGGTGAGATTTCTGTTGAAATCAGTGGATTGGCTTCGTTGTATAAATATTTGCTTTCATTTTCTATTTTGTTCCATTGTTCAGTGGGGCAAAGGATCCAGACAGTGCGTTTCGCACAATAGGTTGACCTAGCATCTCCTTGTGCTAGGGTTCGGAGTAGGTAGACTATGCAACGATGTATTGGTGTATCAGCATAGTAAACCCTAAGGTGTCCGATAGCAATTGTCACGCTAACGAGCAGAGGTCGGAAGTGACATCAGAGTGATCAGTTTGTCGGCAACGCTGGAGAAAGCCCGACCGATTATGAAAGTCTTGCCGAGGATGTTGTTTCATTGGCACATCATCCAGGGCCTATAAGTGCTCACTGATGAGGTGGGTCTCACCAAAGGAAGGGCAAAGTGGAGTCATCGGTGTAAGGTGCATCGACGGAGAGACTTTAGTAAGTCATTTTGACTGGCGGTTGTTTGGCCGATGGTGATGTATCGATGGATCATATGTGAAGTCTTGCTAATTGTGAGGTAATTAGGGCTCATTTTGCATTTCCGTTGTGCGCCCCCCATCATATTAGTATCAGAGCCAGTTAAAGATTTGGGCGGCAATTCGCATTGAGGATTTACAGGAGTGTTGGCATTTGGGTGTTGTCTGTGAATGTTTATGTTAGACAGAGAAAGTGAGATAGAGGTAGAGAGGATGCCTCCAAAAAGTGTGTCGCAAGACACCGTTAAGAAGTTGATTGAGGAGATGCTTGAATCCAAGTTGGGAGAGTTCAAGCAGTCCAAAAGCAAAGATAGGGAAGATGAAAGTGACAGCGATGAAGGTGATATAGAAATTGAGGAAACCAATAAAAAGATAGAGGAGATACCAACAGACCAGAGGGCATTTGTAAATGCATTGAAGTCAGTCAATAGGGACACCATAGATGGGTTACCTATGTATAGTGGAAGTATGGAAGCTGAAGAGGTGATTGATTGGATTGAGGCATTGAACAATCATTTCGAATAAAAAGAAGTCCCTAATGATAAGAGGGTTAAGTTGGCAAAGGCAAGATTGAAGGGATCTACTCTTGCATGGTGGAATTATGAGCAACAAGAGAGAGTCAAGGAGGGGAAGAATATGATAACCTCCTGGGAAAGGATGAAGACCAAAATCAAGGCACAAATCTTACCTCTGGACTATGATGTGTAAATGTATAAGAAATTGCAGAACCTCAAACAGAGGGACCTTGATATGAATACATACACACAAGAGTTTCATAAACTCAGTCTCATATCAAAGAGACAAGAAGAAGAGTCAGAGAAGGTGGCCAGGTATTTGAATGGCCTAAGGATGAACATCCAAGATGAGATCATCATCTTAGCACTAGAAATAGTGAACAAGTGTTTCCAAATGGTCTTAAGGGATGAAGAGAAGATAAAAAGAAAGAGTGAGCAGAATAATAGAGGTAGAGGTAGTTTTGGAGGAAGAAGTCTTAACCAGAGGCCTAGTGGTGAGTCTAGCCAAGAAGAGCAAGTTGGGGACTCCAGTAGCAGAGGAGGTTACCAAGGAAGAACACCTAATGGAAGAGGTGGGACAAGTGGATCAAGTAGAGGATCCAAATTCTCCAATTTGAGATGTTATAACTACAATCAGATAGGGCACTTGACATACCAGTGTCCAGAGAAGGCCTCAATTTCTCATGGTGGTGAGAAGAGAACCACTTTGATTTACGAAGATGCCAGGAGCGTGACATCTCTTGAAGTGAATCCAGCATCCGAAATGGGAGAAAATCTGATGCTCAAGAGGACGCTGCTCAAGGAACCAGTGCAAATTGAACCATCGCAAAGAAGGGCTTTGTTTAGAATCAACTGCAAGATCCAAGGTAAGGTTTGTAAAGTAACTATTGACTTTGGTTCTACTGATAACATTATATCTTTACAAGCAGTGAATAAGTTGAAGTTAGGAAAGATACCCCATAGCAGTCCATATAAAGTCACTTGGTTGAATAAGGGCAACATGTGCTCATCAATGAACAAGCATGGGTAGAATTAGTATTGGGGGGTATAGAGGCAAGATTTTATGTGACATCCTTCCAATGGATGCTTGCCATCTTCTTCTGGGTAGACCATGACAGTTTGATAGAAAGGCCCATCATGATGGAGAAAAGAATGCTTACTCATTCCAAAAGGATGGCATGACTTATAGGATACAGTCATTGGTAGAAGAGGATCCACAACATGTAGGCTCTAGTGTAATGCTGGTAGGAGGAAAATAATTCATGGATACACTAAAGGAAGGTGATGGAGTAGCTTTTGCTTTGATTATGAAGCCTAAGGGGGAAAAGAAGAAAAGTGTGAGAGAAGTAGGACCTAAAGAGGTCAGAGATTTGATTGAGAGTTACAAAGGAGTGATTGCAAAAGATATACCTAATTCCCTACCACCTGTCAGAGACATTAGCCATTAGATAGATCTCATACTAGGAGTAGTACTTCCTAATAAGGCAGCATATAAAATGACCCCTCGGCAGAATGAAGAGGTAGTAAATCAAATTCAAGAACTCCTAAACAAAGGGTTGATAAGGAAGAGCCTTAGCCCATGTGCAATACCTACTATTTTAGCCCCAAAGAAGGATGGGAAATGGAGGCTTTGTATAGGTTCGAGAGCCATAAATAGGATAACCATTAGGTATAGGTTTCCTATTCCTCGAATAGAAGATCTAATGGATTGTTTGGGAGGGGCTACTTATTTCTCCAAAATAGACTTAAAGAGTGGGTATCACTAGATAAGGATAAGAGAGGGGGATGAGTGGAAGATAGCTTTCAAAACCAATGAAGGGTTGTATGAGTGTCTTGTGATGCCGTTTGGTCTTTCAAACACCCCTAGCACCTTTATGAGATTGATGAATGAGGTGTTACAGGAATTCATAGGGAAATTTGTGGTAGTCTACCTTGATGATATCTTGGTGTTCAGTAAGAGCAAGGAAGAGCACTTGAAACATTTGGAGATAGTCTTGAAGAGGCTGCAAGATTAGAAGTTAATGATAAACTTGGAAAAGTGTGACTTCATAAAACAAGAATTGGTGTACCTAGGTTTTGTCATCTCTAATGGTGATTTAAAAATGGATCCTTCCAAGGTAGAAGCTATTTTGAATTGGGCTACACCCAGGATAGCAGGAGAGGTCAGAAGTTTCCATGGTTTGGCCACATTTTATAGGAAATTCATTAAGAACTATAGTGACATCTATGCACCTATGTTGGAGACCATCAAGGGTGGAGGTAAGATGAAGATTGTGTGGACGAGAGAAGCAGATAGGAGCTTTGAGAGTTTGAAACAGAAATTTGCTAAATTCCCTATTTTAGTGTTACCTAATTTCAATAAGGTTTTTTTTAATCGAATGTGATGCAAGTGGAATGGCCATAGGAGCAATGTTGAGCCAAGAAGGTAGACCAGTAGCCTTCTTCAGTGAAAAGTTAAATGAAGCCAAGAGGAAGTACTCCTCTTATGATTTAGAGTTGTATGCCATGGTACAAGCTCTAAAAAAATGGAGGCACTATTTGCTTCCTAAAGAATTTATTATATACACTAACAATCATGCTCTCAATTTTTTGAATGGATAGGAAAAACTCAGTCATAGACACATGAAATGGGTGGAAAGTCTTCAAGCATACAACTTCATCATTAAGCATAAGAAAGGGATAACCAATAAGGTTTCTGACGCTCTAAGCAGAAGGGTGTTGACAGTGCAAGAAGTGCAGCTACAAAGTATGGGTGTTGAGTCACTCAAAGGGTTGTATGAAAAGGACCAAGATTTCACAAAGATTTACAAGGTATGCAGTGAGTTTGCCAATGCTTTTGTTGGGTGAATATTTTGTCTTCAACTAACTAAAGGCAAAATGGTTATATCAACCACAGTATAATGAGATAATCTCTCCTCTCATCAAGGGGAGGTTCCCTATCACTTATCACAAAATACTTTAAACTAAATGCTAATTCAGGGGTGAAACCATATCATCCATTTCTCTTTTTTTAGAAATGATGTTTATAAAATAAATGAGCATCTTTTTGATACAAACTGAATAACCAAGAAACCCACGAGAGCACAAAGTCTATCATTGCTTCTTTCACCAGTGGAAAATAAAATGATTTGGAGTAGAGTACAACCCAAAGTCTTCACTATATGCCAAGATGAAATAAATAGATTAAAGATAACAACTTGCAGCACAAAGTCTTCAAGCTATTTCTCATTCACGAACACAACACAATTCTCACAAATGATTTTATAGCTCAAAGTCTACTAAAATCAGATTTAGAATACTCCTTAATCCCTTGAAATAAACTCTCACACTTCAATTACTTATCAAAGATAATATGATAGCAAAGACATAAGAACAATTCTATCATAAAACAAATCACTCCAAGACAAAGATTGGAATTTAACTTGCTCTCTTGTATTGATAAATATTTGAAAATTAATTTACACAAATAAGCACAAAGTCTCAACTTGCTTCTCAATTCGGCAGAGTTTTGTTACAATAGATAAAAGATAATATTTACAATAGAGGCCCTCTTTATTTATAGGAAGGAGCCTAGAGCAAAAATAGGAAATTTACAACTACTTTGACTTATTCAACAAAAGAGTCCTATTTGACTTGGGAATTCCCTTGTCTCACATGCAATTATATTTTGGAAAATTACATGCAGATATATCCACAACAAAATTCAAATTACATATCATACACAAGAAAAATAAACTAAGGCACTAGTTTCCTCCATCATTCTTCTTTAGAAAATTCTGGTACATAGCTTGTATGGCTACCATCTCACATACATCTAGTTTTGCTATGTTTTCTGAAATGGTGCGGGCCTGAAGAATTGCATCCTTTACCGCCTTTATTGCCTTTTCATGCTTGTCTAGATTGTCCTTCAAGTTTTCTAAAGTTGAATGTTGATCATATAGGTTATCCATGGAAAGCACTAAGGGCACCTCCTCTTCAAATTTCCTTTGGACCATCTCTTCAAAGGAACTTGTGATCTTCACTTGTCAGGGTGCATGGAAGTTCTTCTAGTCGATGTAGAAGTGTGACATCACTATCTTCACTGGCTTCTCGGGCTTGACATAGATCTTCAAATAAACCCTTTATTTTGTGGATACGATGAGCCAGAGTCTCCTTGGTCTTCAGATATGATTCGATGTTTGTAATGACCCCAATGGTGATCAGGTTCTTTATCTTAATCTTTTTCATATCTATCCACTCCTCCAAGCTCTCTTCTTGATATTGCAACTCCTGTGAGAGTAAATCAACTAGATTGTCCAGCTCAACTTTAGCTTTGTCCATCTTCTCTTTCCTTTCCATAGTGGTTTTTAGTAGAACTCGTCCTTGAGCTAACAACCACTCCACAATATCACCTACCACCCTTCCTCTGGCTTGTGCTTTTTCAACCTTCTGGATCAAGGGATCTTCTACAGTCACTGCCATAGGTTCTACAATTTTTGATGACTTTACTATCGTTTGAAGAACAACAGCAAGTTGTTATGCTTTGGCCTTATACTGTTCTTTTTCTTTTTTGAGCTCATCATACTTTTCAAGTAAAGTGCTGGTAGTAGTTTGGAAATCTACCTTTATACCCTCATGAGTTAGCTTGCTCAACTCAACCCTTGAAATGACATAATCATTCATGTCAAAATTATCAATGGTGGCATCTTTAAGTGGCTTAGCAATTTTGGCGTATCTAATTCCTTTCTCATTGACAAGCCTAGAAATGGTCTTAGACTTCTTCTTCTGAGTCTTTGCTTTTATAGGTAACAACTTTTCAATATCAATCTCATCAGGCAAAATAGCTTACTTCTTCCTCTTTGGAGTATATGCTGATAACCATGGGGGAAGAATAGAAGCTCCAACAACCAGAGATGAGCCTACCACTTGTTTTGTCAGATCCATGTTCATACCTGTGATAGTCACAATAGGACTGGTGTTGGTAAAAACCACACCTGTATTAGCAACCTTTCCTAAAGCATCCAGAAGATTCTCTAAAATAGATTGTTCACCAATGTCAAAAGATGGAGAAGATAAACTTGGAATGGAACTGGAAGAATAAAAAATGGTCCCAAAACTGGTTTTCACAGAAGTAGGGGTATTATCATATGAAACAACAAAGATAGGTGAAATAGGAACATTTGAAATCACTGGGAAACTACTAGAAACTGGAACATGAGGAGGAGGTGTAGAAACTTGTGTTCCTGTGGGAAGATCTTTCTCAGGAGATTGAGGTGGATCACCAAGTTGTTCCTTTTCTACATCCTCATCTTCATCTTGTTCAGTTTCATCTTATTCATCAGATTTATCAGATACTATTGCCTGTTGAGCATCCTTAGACTTTTGAATATTTTGTTCTTCAGCCTCAACATCTTCAATCTCCATTTGATCAACATTAGTATCCTTAACATTTGATTAAGTGACATTGGAAGTTTCTACAACTTCCTTCTTCTTCCCTCCTTTGGATACAAAGTTGCTCTTTGGTTTGTGTATTGTTGATGCATAAATCTATGGGTGTAATCCAGTAGAAACATGGAAAACTCTGAGACGTGGGAATGCTCCTCAGAGTGACCTCCAGATTTTAGGGAGGTTGGCTCTTCTGTTCTTTCAGTAGGGTTTGGGAAAAAGTTAGAAAGGAAACTAAGATTGCAGAAAACAAATACCTAATCTAAGGCAATCCACCGGATTTGAAACTATTATTTGCATAGTGTTTAAACTTGAAAGATTAACTGGATTTAAAGAGCAAAATATGCATGATTAAAACTCAGTTTTAAAACATATTAAACAGAGGTAGAATAAACAAAGACTTAAAAAAGACAAGAAATAGAGATATCCCAGTATGCACAGAACACATCTCATTTATTTGAATGACCACAAATTACAGAGGCAAAAGTTGCTGCACAAAAATGATTGTTACATTCATCATGAAAAGACACTGCAAAGGCAAGAAGAAACTCTGTTGCTACTCTGACTCTCTGATCTGTATAATGTAGAACTCTGAACCTATCTAAAGAAGAACCTTCAACCTATGTCTCTAGACCTTAACTGTGTCTCAAATCTACCCATTTATAGCCCCAGAAACCCAACAAATTCTCAATGGCCTCCACATAATCCGGCACCAAATTCGGCACAAATTTGTTATTTGAAACTGAATTGCTGTTTCTGTTTTGCCCATGGCTATATCTGGCACTAAAAACTGCATCTCTATGTCTTCAAAGAAAACTCCCGCCGCTATCCTCCTGTAGCTTGCCATAAAAATGGAAGTGGCTGCTCATTTAGGGTTACATCATTTATCTTTCACGTGAATCATATAAGGGTCAACTTCTAAATAAACTTTATTTCATATTGCTAGGACCCACCATGTCTCTCCATAGACCCTATTATATTTTAAAACTGTTTCTTAACTCCCGTGGCTTACTTTAAATGTGTCTATTAAAATGAAACAATCTTTATTTCCTCTCATGTGCGCAGACTGCTCCACATGGTGGCTTCTACATAACTCTTAGTTACTTTCTCATTGCTACAGACACTTACATTTGGTAGCCTCTGCAAGTCTCTTAAGTTTCTTTTTATTGCCGCAGACATTTACATTTGGCAACCTTCGCAAGTTTCTTACTTTTGCTTTCTTTTAATTCTGCTGCAGCCATGTGCTCGCCTCCGCAACATTCTAACTTGATTTATATTGCTCTTGGTGTTGACATGTGTCGGCTTCTGCAGTTCCTTCAGTTGCTAAATAAAGTGGCTCATTTCATATTTTGGGGCTTTCACATTCCCGTGACTTTATTCCATGGGGGACCCACATCTTATTTTAATATTGAAGCCTTAGCCTCTCCCGTGATTTTAATAAAATAAAATGAAGGCTTTATCCCTTATGCGTGGGCTGCTCCATGTGGTGCCTTCTGCGTCAATTTGAGTTTCTACAGCTTTTACTCCAGTGCCTACACGTGTCTCACTCTGGTGCATCTTGAGTTACTTTTACATTGCCGCGGGTGCTTACATCTGGCGCTCTCCGCTGCCTTTATTTCTGTATCTACACCATTTATTCCTGTGCATCTTACGGTGGCTGTGACTGATGAAACTCTGTGTCTTTATACATTTGAAGAAGTTTGAAATGGTACAAAAATTTTGTCACCAGTTTATGGCGACTGGCTGGGAGAGTGGGCCTGCTCATTCCGAATCCAGTATCTCTAGTTTTACAGACAAGTACCTGAACATTGGGCATAGAGTCACATTCTCTGAAAATAAAGACTTAAGTCTTAGAATCATTAATAACTAAATAGAAAGTGAAGAAACATTCGAACTTGAAGAAGCATGAAGGTGAACTGAAACACCGCTGACCCAGAATACATCCCACCATTTCAAACTAAAACTGAGCACACAATTGATGTTTTGCAATTGAGGCCAACCAACCATACTAGCTAAACCTCAGAGATTGACCACATATCCTCCATTCCACTTTGCAGCCAAGACTTATTGAAAGAAAAGTAACTGAAATTGAAACTAATGCTACTATTGTAGCTTATTCTGAACATTGCAGCCATATTACTGACAACTGAAACATACAGGAACATGTCCATTCACCGGAATAGTAAAGTAGCTACCATATTTAATTATCCTTCTCCAATGAATCCTCATCAAATTGAAAATGAACCAGACAAACTGTATGAAGAAATACAACAATATTTTGTACCTTTTTACTACTCTACACTCAGGAGAGTCCCTTTTTGCTTCAAAACACCAGTCATGCTTATCTACCTGTTGTTCTTGTTTCAGTGGAGGGTGAGGAGGGAAAATAAAACACTAAAACTCTTCTGTCTGTTTGTAGCTGAGAGATTCTGCCAACTGAACAATATCAATGACCTTTCTGATAGGCTCTTCCATAGGTTCATAAGTCAAGATGACATCAAAATGAGGCGTACATGTAACAACACTGCCCAGAATAGTCTTGAATCAGATAGGAATTTCATTGTGCAAGAAAAATGGCGTATAGCAGGGCTTAAAATGTGACAACCCTGTATATGATTCTTTATGCAACTCTACATTAGTCTAGCTATCTCTTGATATCACCTTATCATGGATCTTTCCTTGCTTCGGTGGTTCTTCATCAAAAAGAAGACAGTAACCATCTTCCAGAATTGAAAACAAATCAGCTCTAGCATCATCCTTTGTTACAACATTTTTTCCATGATCACCTCCAAGCCTTACAAAAGAACCTTGCACTTTCTCAATTGCAAGATCTTCCACATTTAGTAGCTGATAGCCTTGTTGCAAAAGTGAGAACAAATCCTCATCATGCCCCAAATGTTGCTCATGAATCTCTGTGTCTTCCTCCTGTAGGTGTGAAACTTCATTGCAATAATAAAAACATTCATTCTTTGTAGACTTTGATATAATATCATTTGCAACCTTTTCCTCAAAATGAGATACAGATGCAGTGTCAGTCTGGACCCAGTACTTTTCAGCTTCAAAACCCTTCTTGTAGTACTTTTCAGCTTCTAGAAACCTCTCCTCATAAGCATCTTCTGAATCTGATTTGAAATTTGATAGTAACTTTGGATCTCCCTTTGCCACATATGCTTGATTTTCAATGTGAGAAAGACACATAGGAGCCACTTTCTTGCATGTAATTTGATTCGTGATAATTGATTTTTCTTGAACATCAAAGTGATAGAGAACCTGGTCAATGGTTTCTATAGGTCGATTTGCAGCTATGGGGGCTTGTAAAGGGTAATTTTCAAGACAATTGGGCATTCTCTGGCTATATTCATACTGCTATTCATAAGAATCTTGAGGTATTAAAAATAGATCAGCATGGTATAGGTTTTGACCTTTTAACTCATTGATGTCATGGGAGAGGGTTTTAATTAGTTTTTTCACAGCACTCATCTCCTCATGATTTGGTAAATCAGCAGGGAGGGTGGGTGGACTAAAATTTGTATGCTTTTGGCCACAAGAAAGAACCTGAGACATGCTATTTGCATGAGACATTAGTTGTTTTAAGGGCAGAGGAGGCAGTTTACCAGACAATATAAGGCTACTTTCAGCCTTAATGGCAAGATCATATGACTATGGCAGAGTTTCACCCCCCAAAGATTGTATCATGATAGAGATCTCAAGGTCTAAAGCCTTTAAATAATACAAGAAAGCAAAGACTGGAGGGGGCCTTATGTCTATAGAAAAATTTTTCCATACCTTGTCAAATCTTGAATTGAAATTATGTATGGGCTCCATTGGATGCCTCTTGATTGTAATTAGGTTCTAGGTGAGAGTGCTGACATCTGTCCTATCTCTGAATTGATTGTAGATGAGCCCACCAAGCTGATCCCATCTAGTGATTGAACCGGGCTGCAAGCTTCTATACCATTCTTTTGCTTTGTCCTTGAGGGAAGATGCAAGCAACAAGAGAGCATGATTCTCAGTTGTGATATTATGAATAGAGCATAGATTTGTAACATCCTGAATGTGATCTTCAGGGAAAACTGCTCCATCTCCTATAAAGTGAGGCAATGCCTTCCATGCTATGTCAGGAACTTGACCCTGTTGCTGAACAACCAGAGGACTTGAATCCCAAGTCACAAAAGGCAGATCTCTTTGAATATTCAGGTGCACATATATACCAGGGGCTGCCATGATCTACAGGAGCAAAGATTCAAGAAAAATCTGCCAGTAGAGTCACCAATAGAGTTGCCAGATGCAAGATTCATGCTCCTATGAGCAGATATTTTTGTGATTTTCCATCAAAATCACAAAATATAGGGCAAGGATTCTCTGAAAACAAAGACTCAAGTCTTAGAATCCAGTCCCATCGGGCGTGCCAAAAACTGTTGATGCATAAATCTGTGGGTGTAATCCAGCAATAACATGGGAAACTTTGAGACATGGGAATGCTCCTCAGAGTGACCTCTAGATTTTAGGGAAGTTGGCTCTTCCATTCTTTCAGTAGGGTTTGGAAAAAAGCTAGAAAGGAAACTAAGATTGTAGAAAACAAATACATAATCTAAGGTGATCCGCCGAATTTGAAACTATTATTTGCATAGTGTTTAAACTTGAAAGATTAACTGGATTTAAAGAGCAAAATATGCATGATTAAAACTTAGTTTTAAAACATATTAAACAAAGGTAGAATAAACAGAGACTTAAAAAAGACAAGAAACAGAGATATCCCAGTATGCACAGAACACATCTCATTTATTTGAATGACCACAAATTACAGAGGCAAAAGTTGCTGCATAAAAATAACTATTACATTCATCATGAAAAGACACTACAAAGGCAAGAAGAAACTCTGTTGCTACTCTGACTCTCTGATCTATAGAATGTAGAACTCTAAACCTATCTGAAGAAGAACCTTCAACCTGTGTCTCTAGACCTTAACTGTGTCTCAAATCTACCCATTTGTAGCCCCAGAAACCCAACAAATTCTCAATGGCCTCCACATAATTTGGCACCAAATCCGGCATAAATCCATTATTTGAAACTGAATTGCTATTTCTGTTTTGCCCATGGCTATATCTGGCACTAAAAACTGCATCTTTGTGTCTTCAAAGAAAAGTCCTGCCGCTATCCTCCTTTAGCTTGCCATAAAAATGGAAGTGGCTGCTCATTTAGGGTTACATCATTTATCTTTCACGTGAATCATATAAGGGTCAACTTTTAAATAAACTTTATTTCATATTGCTAGGACCCACCATGTCTCTCCATAGACCCTATTATATTTTAAAACTATTTCTTAAGACTCCCGTGGCTTGCTTTAAATGTGTCTATTAAAATGAAACAATCTTTATTTCCTCTCCTGTGTGCGGACTTCTCCACGTGGTGGCTTTCGCATAACTCTTAGTTATTTTCTCATTGTTGCAGACACTTACATTTGGCAGCCTCCGCAAGTCTCTTAAGTTTCTTTTTATTGCCGCGGACACTTACATTTGGCAGCCTTCGCAAGTTTCTTACTTTTGCTTTCTTTTAATTCTACTGTAGCCACGTGCTCATCTCCACAACATTCTAACTTGATTTATATTGCTCTTAGGTGTTGACATGTGTTAGCTTCCGTAGTTCCTTCAGTTGCTAAATAAAGTGGCTCATTTCATATTTTCGGGGCTTTCACATTCTCGTGACTTTATTCCATGAGGGACCCACATCTTATTTTAATATTGAAGCCTTAGCCTCTCCCATGATTTTAATAAAATAAAATGAAGGCTTTATCCCTTATGCGCGGGCTGCTCCATGTGGTGGCTTCCACGTCAATTTGAGTTTCTACAACTTTTACTCCAGTGCCTGCACGTGTCTCACTCCGGTGCATCTTGAGTTACTTTTACATTACCGCGGGTACTTACATCTGGCACTCTCCGCTACCTTCTTTATTTCTGTATCCGCACCATTTATTCCTGTGCATCTTACGGTGGCTGTGATTGATGAAACTCTATATCTTTATACATTTGAAAAAGTTTGAAATGGTACAAAAATTTTGTCACCAAGTAATCTTAGAAGAAGAAGGGGCGTCACTCTTGTTTTTGGTTTTGTTCTCTACTTTCTTGCATGTCTACTCCTGTGTTTCAGTTTCTGACCCTGTGAGGAATTCCTTCAATTTAACCCCTTTACTTTCCAACCATACATTTGTGTTGGCCAGTATTGGTTGAAATCTTTTCCTTATAGATGTTTCTTCTTTGACTGACCATTTTACCTCTAGAAGAGGCAAGGCTTCAACATTCTCAGTATTATTTCTAGGATCTAGAACATCCTCATCATCCTCCATTCCATCTGGAATATCAGTGAGGCCTAGCTCTTCAATCTGACTCAAATGAAGTCTGTAGTAGTCTATCTTTTTGATCTCATTCTATGTCCTAAGATCAGCCCAGATATCTTCAACCATTGGTATATGGAAGGTTGACTTCCTTTT
This sequence comes from Cunninghamia lanceolata, assembly GCA_027924645.1. NCBI lineage: Eukaryota > Viridiplantae > Streptophyta > Pinopsida > Cupressales > Cupressaceae > Cunninghamia > Cunninghamia lanceolata. The sequence continues at coordinate 3,238,439 of BSBN01001376.1, forward strand.
GATCTTATCTTGAACTCTTCTAAAGTCAAAATGATCTCTTTTCTTGTAGGTTCTCATAGTGACCAGCTGTAATTCAGAATCAACTATTTTTGCTTTATTAGCTGATTGAACTGAATACCTTCCAATCTCAACAGGGAACTTTATCCCTGACTTCTTCGATTCCATCTATTTATTGTGCACCACAATCAACTATCTGCATAGCTCCATAAGAACAGTACAGTCACTAGGATACTGTGGAAGAATATAAGGGTAACTAGGATAATATCCTACCCTGAGATATGTGAAAGTGGGGAATTGCAAGAACAAGCAACCAAAAGAATTCACAATCTACCAAGCTTCATCTAAGACCCTTTTCTGAACAAGTTCATTATCCCATAGGCACATGAATACTAAAAAGAATACATCATTAACCCTTAGGAAATGATGAATTGATCCCTTCAGAGTTATTTGAGGGTAATACTCATATACAAGGGTCAATCTCCTGTCACCAACCTAAGTCAAACCTGGAAAGCTTCTCATGCTAGTAGCAGCATAGACAAGATACGAGGTCATATAGAATTTGAATGTGGTATTGACCCTCACCAGTTTCTCATGCAATGCATTACTGATTTGTTCTCCCCAGAATATTTTCTATGTACCTCAAAGAATCACCTTGATGTAAGTGTACATCCATTCTTGGAACTTGGAAGCAGAAGGGAGTCCTCTGATGCGACTCAAAAGAGTGATCAAATCACAAACTTCTTCAATGAAGTCACTCCTAGGAAGATCCTTTGGCCATCTAGTCAAGTTACTTCTAGGGATTTTCAACCATTTGTTGTTGATATACCTTCTGGCAGCTTCCACATCTTTATCATAATCCTGTTGCCCTTAAGCAAAGTCAATCCATCCAATGTTTCAATAGGTGGACACATGAAGATTTTGTTTAGGAATTCTACATCCAGTCTCACGATTACATTCCCCTGAGAATCTGTCACAACTCTAGTGTCTCTGTTGTAATGGTTGGCTACCTGGAGAATGAACTCAGAATTGTGTACAGAAACTGGAAATGATGCAACCAAATGAATATTGTTGTTAATGATCTTTTGCATAGGCCTAAAAGGATTTGTCTATTTTGTCCTTTCCACAAATTCTACCATGTCCATGTGTCCAATTTTCGTATCCCTGATTTCGTCAATATTTGATTGCACTATCGTCACCGAAAAGACACCTTGGTACTTGTACTTCATGATTTTTGCCTTGGACAGAGATGGCTCTAACATTAGTTCCGAAGAGAACTCTGAAATTGATATCTACCATGAACACTGGTTGAGAACTTCAAAAGGCCATGATCTCGCAGTTAGGGGAAAAATGGATAAACTGGGATAACCATGATTCGATGATCATGGACAGGAAAGCATGCGTTGAAGGGCTTGAGTGTGCGCAAATCAAGGCAAAGGTGAAAGCAGGATAACAGGTCTTGAAAGGTGAATTTTCCCAATGTTGGAAAAAATTTAGGAAAATATGCATGAACGGTCAAAATGACTGCTCCTGCATGAGGAAGTATTTGCACATGTAAAAGCGGATGTTTTAGCCACTTGTGCATGTGTTTGGGAAGAAGATTCATTATCATGTAAATCAGTGAAAAACACCGCTACTGCATGTGATCACTTGGAAAGTGTTTTACATGTAGGGGTGGTCAAAATGACCGCCCTTACATGTGGGTGTTCTGGCAACTTTTAAGGCATATGCATGGTCAGCAATTTTGACTGCTTCTACAGGTAGGTTGCATTGTATGATATTTTAACAGTGAAGAATACCGATACTGCATGTAAGGGAGAGTTATATGTGTTAGAGCAGGGTTTCCAACCAACTGCAAGCTGGCATCTCAATCTTCTATGTAAGAGCAGTGGATTTCGTCGCACATACACCTTGTGTTTGATAAACCTTGGAAGGCTTTAAGCAGCGAAAAAGTTGACTTCACATCTGCTTGCTCATAACAGGAAACTTGGTAAAGTGGCTAATACAGCTGATACCGCATGTATACATACAAAGGTTTATGTATTGAGGTGATTTTAGTGTTTGATTGGGATAAACCTCTGACAACACAAGGGTAAAACAACAAACAAAATGACATAAAACTAGTGAATGTGTAACCAATGAAGGAAATACGTATAAAGCATGGGAGATGGGTTTAACGATCACCATCATTTGTTCTAAAACTTAAAGCAAGGAAAGAAAATGAAAAACATATAGACAAAACCCTAAATAGAAAAACAACAACAAGGAAAGAAGACATACCTTGTCGTAAGGTCGATGCAAAACCTAAACTTATGCACAATCTGTGGAGCACAAACAAATCTATCAATTATATACCTTCAACTGATCTTAAAGAGGATTGACGTCTAAATGAATAGTTTGAATAGAGAGGTAAACAAACAAAACGGATTTAAAATAGTTTAAAAAGGCTTTAAACCAGATGCATTAATGCCAACATGAGTGGCATTAATGCCACTAATTCAGAAAGATTATGCTTGGGCAGCAGAAAAGACCGACCCTTCATGTATTAACCAATGTGCAAAGACGGATGAAAAGGCCGCTCCAGCATGTTAAAACAAAGGTCGAACATGTGCAAGCAGTTGAAAAGACTGATCTTGCATGTCAAACAAGAAAATCTAGTAAAATATGTAAAAGCAGCAGAAATAGCCGACTATGCATATAAAGACTCAAAATTTCACTAACACCCCAAAAATGACCAAAACTGATATTTTGGTCAATTTACAACCTAATCAATTTGTACAAATTTTGAGGAGTCAATTTGAGGGAGTGTTGTAAACTAGTTTAGGATGCCATATGACTTTGCATGAGACCACAAAAATCTTGTCTCGATTTGCGAACTTAGAGTGTAGATTACGAAACGGATAAGTTTCGTAGGGGGTTGTCTACAAAAACAAGCATAGTTGATTTTGAGAACAATAGCTTTCCACAGTGAATTTTTAGATTATACATTGTAGGATGGACTTGTGTTCAAAGGTAGTCCACTATGTATCCCTAAGTGTTCAATGAGGGATAATATTGTGAAGGAAAAACATAATGGTGGTTTAGGAGGACATTTTGGGCTCAATAAGATCTTAGATCTTGTTAGAAGCTTTTACTTTTGGCCAAGGATGCAATCTGATATCAGAAGGTTTGTTGAGAGTTGTATGATTTGCCAGAAAGCAAAGGGGGTCTCAACCAATGCAGGACTGTACCAACCTTTGCCCATACCAAACAAACCTTGAGAAAGTTTGAGTATGGATTTTGTGACGGGATTTCCCAAGACAAGGATAGGTTATGACAGTGTGTTTGTTGTGGTAGATAGGTTCAGTAAGATGGCTCACTTTATTCCTTGTAAGACCACCAATGATGCTAGTTACATTACAGGTTTGTTCTTTAAAGAAATTGTTAGGATTCATGGATTACCTTTGAGTATTGTATCTGACAGAGACAACAAATTTGTGGGACATTTATGGAGAACCTTGTGGAAAAGATTGGGTACAAATTTGTCTTTTAGTTCAACCTATCATCCTCAGACTGATGGCCAAACTGAGGTTGTCAATAGGTCATTAGGCAATCTGCTGAGATGTTTAACACAAGAACATGGCAGTAGTTGGGATGTGGTACTCCCACAAGCAAAGTATGCCTATAATGATTCTACAAATAGAAGTATAAGTGCAAGTCCTTTTGAAGTTGTCTATGGTGGTCATCCTAGAGGAATTTTTGAATTAGGAGATGTTCAAGGGTTGGACAAAAGGAGTGGACATACTGATACATTTGCAGAGGCTATGAAAGAGATCCATCAACAAGTCAGAGCTACTCTACCCCAGAATAGTCAGAAGATCAAGGATAGAGTGAATCAAAGAAGAAGGGATGTGCAGTACCAAATAAGAGATATGGTCATGGTTCATCTAAACAAGAACAGACCACCCACAGGAAAACACAACAAGTTGATGATGAGAAAAATTAGACCTTGTCAGATTCTTGAGAACTATGGTTGTAATGCTTACAAAATTGAACTCCCTGATCATATTGCTATTTCACCTATATTCAATGTTGCTGATCTGACATTATATAAGAGTCCTGATATAGGCAAAGGTACCGTAGATTCTATCCAAGATAATGCAGAGTGGGTACAATATTTACTACCTAAGGAACCACCGTAGATGGAGTGCATCTTGGATAGTAGAACAACCAAAAAGACAAGAAATTAGACCTATTTTGAGCACTTAGTCAAATGGCAAGGACTTCCAAAGTCAGAGGCCACATGGATGCAGGAAGAAGACATCAAAAAGTAGGGTGGTGATTTGCAGTAGTTAGTCTCTAAGAGGACTTGAGACAACTTTCACCCAGGGAGTATGGTGTAGGAGCACCTAGAAAATCATGTTTTCTTTTGTAATAGGGTCTATTTGACCAATGCATTTTCATTTCAGTTTGTATCTAGGTTCATTTTGAAAGTTCCAAGTGACTTAGGACACTTTTGTCAAATTGTAACCGCATAATGCCAAAATAAGGCAGTAGGGCAGTTGGAGGCTATTTTAGATGGTTGTCTCCCAGCTACTTGGATTGGTCTCTCAGCCGCTTGGAGTCAGTTTGGTACTTCTCAGGGTGAGTTGATAAATACCTAGAGGAATGAACCAAATGATCATTGTAATCAGATCAAAGAAAGAGTGATCAAATGTAATTGTGATTGTGCTAAGGAGAAATAGAATCATTCTGTTCCATCAATTTGATTTCTGCTTCCAGTAATTGCAATTTGTATAGCTATAGATTTTTGTTCTCTCTGTGCTTTCCATTTTGTTGCTATATATCATCGTGAACCATTCCACTGGTGAGATTTATGTCGAAATCAGTGGAATGGCTTCGTTGTATAAATATTTGCTTTCATTTTCTATTTTGTTCCATTGTTCGGCGGTGCAGAGGATCTAGACAATGCGTTTCGCACAATAGGTTGACCTAGCATCTCCATGTGCTAGGGTTAAGAGTAGGTAGACTGTATGACGGTGTATCAGCGTAGTAAACCCTAAGGTGGCTGATAGCAATTGTCCTGCCGATGAGCAGAGGTCGGAAGTGACATCAGAGTGATTAGTTTGTCGGCAACTCTGGAGAAAGCCCGACTGATTGTGAAAGTCTCACTGAGGATGTTGTTTCATCGGTGCATCAGCCGTGCCCTATAAGTTCTCACCGACGAGGTGGGTCTCACCGAAGGTAGGGCAAAGTGGAGTCATCGGTGTAAGGTGGACTGATAGAGAGACTTTAGTAAGTCATTCCAACCGGCGATTGTTTGGCCGATGGTGATGTATCAATAGCTCATATCTGAAGTCTTGCCGATTGCGAGGTAATCAGGGCCCATATTGCATTTCCGCTGTGTGCTCCCCATTAGGAAACTTGGTCTCCCTTTTATTTCATTCAATGCAATACTTATTCAGTTGTTGTATCTCATTTGTAAATTGAATGATTATTGTAATGAAATGAAATAACTGATGTATCTTCTTCAAGGCATTTAAATGATTCATTGATTGTCTCTCTTCTGGCATAACAAAAGCATGATAAAACTAAACCTTTTCCTTTCAAGTAGTCTAAACCAACTATGCAAACTAACAAAGCAGATGAATGTTAAGAACTTTTCATCTTAAAATGAACTTAATCAATCAGCTTTGCCAATTTGAGCTGTGGATGAAAAATTGGTAACATTTCTGGTGACTTTTGTTAAATGCTTTCCTGCTAAGCATTAAGACTAGCTACCTTAACTATCCATTGGGCATGGAGTCATACTCTGCTCATCTCAAACTTAGAAAACATGAAACTGTACTTCAAGCTACTCCAAACAGTAGCAAAAAATAAACCAAACTGAAAGCAAACTAAAAGGCCTTGGTGGCTAGAAAACGTGTGCAACAGCACTTGGGGAAAGAAAATAACTGAAACAAATGTGCCATGAGCACTTATTAATAGCAACACTAACTCTAACCTACTCTAACCAACCAAAGAAGCTGTTCAAATAAACCCATTCACTGGTTGGGTGAAGTAGCTACCTCCTTTCAACAAAGAACACTGATTTACATGATTATGAACATCTGCAAATAGATGAAGCATAAGTAGATAATCAATAAACTACTGCAATGCTTCATAAAGAATGCAGACAAAATTACTTATCCTTTGAATATGACCAACCACAATACTGATTTGAAGTGAATGGATAAGTTGGATCTGTTGTCCCTTTACTGAAACCTCATCAAGTATGCTTGGGATCTCAATCTTGGAAAGATGCCTAGTTGGGCATCCTTTTGAGATGATAAACTAATAATACTTTTTGCTGGCTTGTCCTTCGAGAATCATGTTTTTCAACTGCAACCTCCTTGATCACAAACCTTTGTCTTGAAAGGTGCTTCAAAATCTATGATTTGCTTCTTGTCTCGCTCTACTTGAACAACCTTTTATTGTGAATCAACCTCTTTACCTCCCAACACATGACTATCCTCAAATTGATTAGCCTTATATTGTTCAAATACAAAAGGCAAAAGTTTAGAAACCTGCTTTACCTTATCATCCTCATCATTTATTGGCTTGGGCTTTTGCTCGCTACAAGAATTCAGTAGAGTAGCAAGCTCTCTACAAGACAAAGAGTTAGGATCCTGGCAAGCAAGCATAGAGTTGTCTTGAAAAGGCCGATCATCTTCAGCTAGTCCACTTGGTTGCTCTTCAAGGCAAGCTGCCTTAGTTACATTCATGTTAGCCTCTTCATTAAAGTACAAAGGGAGCGCAGAAAATAAACTAGATGCTTCATCATAATGGAGAATCTAATCTGATTTAGCTTCATGTTCATCCTGGTAGTTAGTCCTATCTTCATGCAAAACAAGCTTGCTAGATTCTAAAACAAAACTATCTCTTTGCTCTTCTAGCTGAATTGAGGCCTCAATCTCATCCTAGCCTTTATGAAACAATAGTACATCATGTTTTACAATATCTTCTAGCTATCCCAAATCAGCTAGTAAGTTGGGTACCTATACGTTGTCTTCATCATTAGCAACAAAAGTAGGCAGCTGATCAAACAAAGAAATTAAATCCTCTTCTTTATCTAGTTCATTCTCCATCAAAATCTGGGCAATTTGTCTTTGCAATTGAAGACTTTTGTCTTCCAATCTCTGTATCTTACTTTCACTCATCTTATAAATAGAATTAGAAAACTTTTCAAAGGAATCAAAATGCAAAGGTTTCAGTGTCAAGCTTGAATCAACTTCCTCTAGACATACATTATGCTCATATTTAGCTGGGGATGCAGAACAAACAACACCAACCTCTTGCTTCACATTTGATTTGTCTGATTTGGTGGCATGAAAAGGCTTGCAAGAACCTTCAGTTGCTGGATTGAAATATGAAATTCTAATTGGTTTGGGCTCTACAACCTTTTACGCTTGTTCACCACACCAACTTGGAATCTTGATTGGTTCAGATTTTACTACCTTTTCCTCTTCTTGATTTTGGATTGGTATGGGAGGGGTAGCTTTAACAAGGTTTGGCATTTTATAACCAAGGTACTTAGTCCAAGAAGGCCGCCATCCTTGTTTGGATCTTTGATGACTTGGTTTAGGCTCTTGATATGACTGAAACTAAGGGTTAATGAACTAGTTTTAAATGCAAATAGGCTCATGAGCAAAATCAGAGCCTCTGAAACTTGTAATTCAGAGACTTTGGGAAGTTTTTTGAGTTTGTTGGAGGAAAAAAGGCTCTTCACGTGGTTGGTTTTGAAGCATAACAAATTAATACCGTGCCAACTTAGGCTCCTGCAATGGTAAAAGATCTCTGAAACTAGGAATCTTGACCTTAGGAGGGTTAAGAGGCTCACTTTTCATAAAACTTGGAATCTTATGCTTACAAACCTCTTCTTGAATAAACTAATCTAGAATGACAGGAGCTACTTGAACTTGATGTCTATGTGTTTAAGCAAGCAAAAGCCTCATCTGCTCCTCTTTTGCAAGCATCTCCCTCTCAAACTGTACCCTTTGTTCCTCCAGCTCCTACTCATGAAGGTAGACTTGATAATCCAACTCCTCTTGCTGCAAATTATATTCTTCCCGCCTCTTGATCTCTTCTACCTACTTTGTCAAGTCTAACAAAATATCCGTAAGCTCCATAATTTTAGAATTTTGAGGCTGATTGGAAGATTGGGGATGGGTGGGTGGGTGATAATGTAACACCCCACTAGAAATTTAGCTATAAAATAGTAAAATAAAGGAATTAAAGTTAATCCACTTACTCTAATAATATAATTAGTCAAATGATTGACAATGATTTAACTGAAAATGATTTATTTTTATTGTTCTACAAACAATCTAAAAAATAAACAATATACAATATTACTAATAAATCATTCCAATACTTACTCCAGAATATAAATAAGAAAAAAAGAGATTATCTAGACAACATGAAATCTCAAATGAAGGTCTATCCTCACAATTTTTCTAAAAAAACCATGATTTCTATCTCTATTAGGAAGATCTATAAAAATAAATATATTATCTCTATTAATGAAAATTATTGAATTTCACCTAGAGAGAACCGATTTGAACAGTTTATATACTTTAATTATTCAGAGATTACTTTAATAAAAGAAAAACTAGTTTCAACTCCATTTTGTTCAGATAACTTCAATCGAAAGAAAGAGTCAAATAACAATATTATCCCAAAGAATTTAGGTTACGAACTATTTATAGATATCTTTAATATGATACTAAAATTTGTATCTGACTATTATCAGAACTCAATAAAATGTTACTAATAGTAATAAGATCTAGTTTCTTGTAACGTTTGAAGTTATGGCTATGAGGCAGACAACGACGTCTATCATAAGGGGACACCATGGCTCTTGTGATCGGTGTGCAAAGTGACATCAACATCAAATAATTTAAAATAGTAGATGTTTGGAAGAAGTGAAGAAATGGATGGAGGTGGTCTCTTCGAAGGGAGGCAGATGATGATGTATGTGGAGATGGGAGGTTCGAAAGACGTGTCAGGAAATCTCTCCCTCATTTACCCAGCGGCACCCGTGTCTGGATTGCTCCTGACAATAGGGCCAGGATACTCTTTGCGTATTCTGTGCGGGCACACATGTCAATGGGATAAGTTTGAGAATTGTATTGTGAGCACATCAACATTTGTGGATGAAGAGGGAAGGAGGAGGCTTCACGACTTGGACTTCACAATTCCCGACTACACATCTACTTCTGTAGAAATTTACTCTGAAGACACTTTTGACCAATTATTCTCCCCAATTTGGGAAGCCGAGAGATACCTACTTGTCACGGGCCTATCCGGGAAGCCTGTGCGGCACTGGCAAACTCACCTTAACTGTATTGTACGGACAACAAGATTGAGCATCCAGACTATGCCTGTACCAATCGTTCTGCAAAACACTACCCGAAGGTGTACACAAATATACAGAATGTACAGATATAAACAAAAGGTGCAGAATTTAAATATAGACAGACAATGTAAGAGTTAGATAGTAGTGCAAGACAAAACACAAAGAGTGGGGTTAAATGGTTTCCTTTTTATTGATTGTTCAGAATGGCAAGAAGCCTACAAAGATTTAGAAAACCGACGACTGAGTCTGCTGCGCAGAAAATGCTCAGGTCGACTATACAAAATGACACCACCCCTGGTCTACACCGACTCTCCAAGTTGACACTCTATTGTGTACAAACCCAGACTAAAAACAGACCGGGTAACTCTTCACGTCTGGTTCTAAACCTTCCCTGCTCGGTCCCTTGAGCACGGAAATGTCACAATGCTGCTGTCACAAAATAGAACAAATCACAGCTCGGCCTGCTGCCACAACTATGACGGATCTGACTGACCAACAATCAGACTTGGTGTTTCCTTGTCAGCTTAAGACAACATAACACCTTCGCTTGGAGGAAGAAGATCACAATTGCTCTGCTCCGTTTGAACAATGTAAACGCGAGTTGTTAAGTCGCGGCGAGGGCTCTTCTCCCTCTATAGTAGTCTTAAGTCTAAACGCGGCACAACGGAAGGCTGACGTCACTGTAGCACAATGACCGCACAAAGCGTGATCAACAATCAGCACACTTCACGTTGCCAACAATCAGCTCACTACCGGTGGTCACTTCGAGCTCGTCAATTTCTAACTCACTCTGCGTGATCCCGAAAGAAGCCGACGCCCGTCCAAGACTTGATCGACCAACAAACAACTCACGGCGCGTGATGCAGTCCAGGCTCGTCACCAGCGAATGCCTGATCCTGAGCGCACCGGAGGTAAGTTGGCGCGCAGCTCGCCATGCCGACTTGACACGCTGCTGCGGCTTCCTTGTCACCTTGACGTGGTGCATTGAGACCAACTCGACTGCACCTGCACAGCTCGCCTTCTTTCAGAGCTCGCCATGACTTAATGGATTCGCAGCTCGCCACTTTACTTGACTGCTGCAAGACTAGTTTCCAACCGATGACTGACTCGGAATTCTGGCATGCATGACTCCAGATCTCCTACTCGCCAAGTCAAGGGCGACCAGTTTTTGCACCGAGCGCTGGTCTAAGAAAACAGGCCCTTACATTCTCCCCCAGTTAAAACAGGCGACGCCTCGGCGCCGGTGTGCCCATCCGCACACTGGAGTTCCCCAACTTGTTCATTTGTAAGGGAAAGCCGTCCTGCTCCGCAAGAAGGCCGTGATGAGCTTCTCGTATTTCCAAAGAGAAGCGGCAGGTTCCCATGTAGCCTCTGCTCTGGACTTGCCTTTCCAAGTCACAAGGAAATCTCTGCTCTTTCTGTTGCCAAAGCCTCGCTCCTTCATTTGCAAGACTTCCTCCACTTCTGCGTCTGCTTTATCCAACACATTTGCAGGTCCTTTGGGAGGTGTGTTCCGTTCTGGGTCCTCTTCATCTGGTTTGTGAGGTCTCAACTGACTGATGTGGAACACATTGTGCACCCTCATGTGCACTGGCAATTCTAACTTGTACGCCACCTTGCCCACTCTGCCAATGATCAGAAATGGACCATCGAACCGTCTCACCAAAGATTGACTGAGACCTTTCGGTGGCTTGAACTGGGCTGGGTCCATTCTCAACATGACCCGATCTCTGACCTTGAACTCAAGCTCTCTGCGCTTCAAATCGGCCCAGTCTTTCATCCGCTCAGCAGCACGCGTCAAATTGTGCCTGGCCATATCTACCTGATCCTGCCAGTCCTTTAGGTGATCGACTGCTGACGGGCACTCCCCGTAATAACCGCTCATGACTGTATGCGGGGACAAGGGCTGTTGTCCAGTTGCCAGCTGAAATGGCGAATACAAACTTGTTGAGGTCTTGTGCAAGTTATAGGAGAACTGGGCTGCATCAAGCAACTTCGGCCAGTTCGACTGATCAGCAAGCACAAAGTGGCGCAGATAATCCTCCAGGATTGCATTTATCCTCTCGGTCTGCCCATCCGTTTCGGGATGGTGGCTGGTTGACATCAACAGTTTGGTGCCCATTATTTTGAACAGTTCAGCCCAGAAGTTACTGGTGAATCTGGCGTCCCGGTCAGAAATAATGCTAAGAGGGACACCCCAGTACTTCACAATGTATTTGAAGAAGTAATCGGCTGCGTCTTCTGCCGTGCATGGTGATTTGCACCCAATGAACGTGGCATACTTGCTAAACCGATCCACAACTACCATGATACTGCTCAACCCGTCTACCTTAGGCAACTGCGTTATAAAGTCCATGCTGACACTTGCCCGTGGTCGAACAGGTACTGGGAGGGGTTGGAGTAGTCCAGCAGGTGCCTGAGTGACCACTTTATCCTGCTGACAGATGATACATGCTCCGACATATTCATCCACATCTTTTCTCATGTTTGCCCAAAAGAATCCCCTCTCCAACAAAGAACGAGTCCTTTTCTGTCCCGGATGCCCAGCCCAAATGCTGTCATGACATTCCTTGATCAGGTCTCACCTCAAGCTCTTCCAGCGGGGAACATACACCCTATCTTGTGTAAACATCAGGAGTCCGTCCCGGATGCTGAACTTCCGTGTTCTGTTCTCCCTGGCCTGCTTAACTAGTTCTGCCGCCTTGGGGTCTTCCTGCAAGCCTTCCTTTATGTTCTCCAACATCTGCTCAGAAAGTTGCACTCTAGACTCACTTGTTTCAATTGCGGCAAGCTGACTTTTCCTGCTCAGTGCATCCGCCACAACATTCGCCTTACCAGCGTTGAAGAGGATGTCAAAATCAAATTCTGCCAGGAATTCCTGCCATCGGGCTTGCTTAGGAGTCAGCTTCTGCTGTGTCTTGAAATAAGTCGAGGATATGTTGTCAGTTTTAACAATGAACGGCACCCCAAGCAGGTAGTGTCGCCACACTCTGAGGCAGTGGACTATGCCCGTCATCTCCTTTTCATGAACGGGGTAGTTCCACTCCCTGTCATTGAGTTTTCTCGACTCATAAGCGACCGGATGCCCATCTTGCATGAGCACGCCACCAATGGCGAAATCCGACGCGTCTGTTTGCACTTCGAATGGCCTGGTGAAATCTGCCAGGGCTAGCACAGGCTCAGTGACTAGCCTTCTTTTCAACTCGTCGAATGCAGACTGGCACTTCTCAGACCAGAACCATTTTCTTTCCTTCTTCAGGAGATCCGTCAGTGGAGCTGCCACCTTGGAATAACTTTGGACGAATCTCCGGTAGTAGTTTGCCAGTCCCAAAAACTACCTCACTTCATGTACTGAACCCAGTGGTTCCCAGTCTTTAATCGCCTGCAGCTTAGTGGGATCTGGACGAATCTTACCTCCTCCAACAACATGACCCAAGAAATCTACCTGTTCCTGGGCGAAGGAGCATTTCTCCTTTTTGACATAGAGCTGGTGTTGTCTGAGCAGCTCAAATACCTCCGCTAGATGCTGTCTGTGTTCTGCCATTGTCTTACTGTAAATCAGGACGTCGTCAAGGTACACAACAACCGATTTATCCAGCAAGGGCCGGAAAACATCGTTCATCAAGGTGCAGAACGTGGCGGGTGCGTTGCACAACCCGAACGGCATCACCAAGAATTCGAATGCACCGTACCTAGTAACACAGTTGGCTTTTTCTTCATCCCCTTCTGCTATTCTGACCTGGTAGTATCCTTGTTTCAGGTCCAGTTTAGTGAAATATCTCGCCCCAGTCAGGCGATCAAAACAATCCGCAATAAGGGGGAGCGGGTACTTATTTTTGATGGTCATCTTGTTGAGCGCCCGAAAATCAACACAAAGCCTGAGCGCACCATCCTTTTTCTTCTGAAATAACACTGGAGCACCATAAGGTGATCGGGATGGGCGAATAAAACCGGCCTCAACCAAGTCTGCGAGCTGCTTCTTGAGCTCGACCATCTCAGGTCCGGACAGCCTGTAGGGCACCCGGGCTGGAGGTTTCCCTTCTCGCTCCAGCTCAATTCTGTGATCTACTGTGCGCCTTGGTGGTAAACACGCAGGTAGCTGCTCTGGCATCACATCCTTATACTGCTCGATGACCCTTTCAATGCCGGCGGGAATAGGAGCGGATCGCGACTCCTCTACCTCATCCCAGCCTCCCAATAGAGCAGCTAGGAAAAGAGGTTCTTTTCCCTTCCTGGACGCTTTCTTGAAACTCATTGACGAGACCATCTGCACTGCACCTGACTGCCTTCTCTGGGTAGTTTTCACCATACACGTCTGTAGTGGATCCAAAAACATGAGACTGCTCAGGTGTGGAACGATTGCAACTTTGCCTGCTCTAATGAACTCTTGACCAAGGATCAACTCAAAGTCTTCCATCGCAATAGCTAACAGATCGACCCTGCCATGCCACTGACCCACCTTCAAATCTGCATCGCTGACAATGCCTTCAACCTTCTTAGGGGGCGAGTTGACTGTTTTAAACGAGCTGGTCTTTTCACCAAATTTAAGACCAAGCTCCTGTGCCCTTCTAGACGAGATGTAGTTATGGGTTGCACCAGTGTCTATCATGGCAACTGTCACTTGATTATTGATCACCACTTCGACATAGCACAAGTCGTGCTTGCATCTCGCCTCGGCTGGGTCAGCCGGTGTTGCTAGAGCTACATGCTTCACAGCTCCGAGGAGTGACATCGCTCCCATGCCGGGAGTATCCCCTGACTCTGCTTCATTTGTTGTTGCTGTCAATCTTTGCCTCTCCGGGCATTCCCTTGCAAAGTGGTCAGGTCGACCACATATGAAGCAGGATGTTCCTCCTTGAGACTTCCGCGGTGGTGGTTGCTTCTTGTTCTTAGGCAGACCACTCGTGGAAGCTTTTGATGGTTGATTACTCGGGGTCGACTTCTGAGAGCTCGCCGGCCCAGAGTATCCTGAACTCTTTTGAGTCCATGGCGGCTTAGATCTCGACTTGTCATCCTTTTGAGGTGACTTTTTCCTTACAAATCGAGAACTACTACCTTCAGACTTTGAACCTTGTTGGGTTGAACTCTCTTTGTAGTCCAAAAGCCTGTCCGCCGCAGCCACTGCTTGTTGTAATGTCTGGGGGTTAACCCGTCTTAGTTCAGCTTGGGCCCAGGGTTGGAGGCCGTCTAGGAAGTTGAATAGTCTATCCGACTCATCCATTTTCTTGATCTCTATCATCAAAGCTGTGTAAGACCGGATGTAGTCTCGGATCTTACCAGTCTGTCTCAACTGCTTCAACTGCCTTTTTGCCACCCATTCTGAGTTGCCAGGTTTAAACTGATTCCTAAGTGCTGTTTTCATCTCCTCCCAGTTATCAACTTTCACCACAGTTCTTCCTGCCTGCAAATCTTCATCTCTGGTCCTTCACCAGAGTTTTGCACTACCCGACAGGAATGTAGCTGCTGTTCTGACTTGAGCCTCATGCGAGTACCCCGTCAGTGTAGCCAAATACTGAGTCATGTCCCAACAAAAATTGTCCAAGATCTTATCATCCCTTTGACCGTCATATGATTCCGGAGACTTCACCTTGTGTGAAGACTTCGTCACGGTCATGGCCCCAGCTGCTACAGTCCCTTGAGCGGCTGCCAAGTTCTTCAAGATGTTGATCTCTGTCAAAAGTTGGGTTTGGTTGTCATCAACTTTTTGATTCACTTTGACTACCTCCACGTGCAGATCCGTGATCTCGGATTCTACACTCCCCACTCTATTCTCCAATAGACTTGTCTCCAATGCAAGAACCCTGTCCTCCAAATCTGACACTAATTGTCGAGTTCTTACTCTTTCACCATCAGGTCCTCTTCTTCTAGATACCTGGCGGCCAACTCTCCCCTGACTACCAGATCCTGATGATCCTGCCCGACTTCCAAACTGCTCAGACATGGTGACTCTTCTGCACTAGACAAGGTAGGGCTATTTTTGGTCTTTTTTTGGTTTAGGATATACACAACCTAAGACTAACCTAAAAGTGTATGCAGAGTTGGCTCTGATACCAACTGTCACGGGCCTATCTGGGAAGCCTGTGCGGCACTGGCAAACTCACCTTAACTGTATTGTACGGACAGCAAGATTGAGCATCCAGACTACGCCTGTACCAATCGTTCTGCAAAACACTACCCGAAGGTGTACACAAATATACAGAATGTATAGATATAAACAAAAGGTGCGGAATTTAAATATAGACAGACAATGTAAGAGTTAGATAGTAGTGCAAGACAAAACACAAAGAGTGGGGTTAAATGGTTTCCTTTTTATTGATTGTTCAGAATGGCAAGAAGCCTACAAAGATTTAGAAAACCGACGACTGAGTCTGCTGCGCAGAAAATGCTCAGGTCGACTATACAAAATGACACCACCCCTGGTCTACACCGACTCTCCAAGTTGACACTCTATTGTGTACAAACCCAGACTAAAAACAGACCGGGTAACTCTTCACGTCTGGTTCTAAACCTTCCCTGCTCGGTCCCTTGAGCACGGAAATGTCACAATGCTGCTGTCACAAAATAGAACAAATCACAGCTCGGCCTGCTGCCACAACTATGACGGATCTGACTAACCAACAATCAGACTTGGTGTTTCCTTGTCAGCTTAAGACAACATAACACCTTCGCTTGGAGGAAGAAGATCACAATTGCTCTGCTCCGTTTGAACAATGTAGACGCGAGTTGTTAAGTCGCGGCGAGGGCTTTTCTCCCTCTATAGTAGTCTTAAGTCTGAACGCGGCACAACAGAAGGCTGACGTCACTGTAGCACAATGACCGCACAAAGCGTGATCAACAATCAGCACACTTCACGTTGCCAACAATCAGCTCACTACCGGTGATCACTTCGAGCTCGTCAATTTCTAACTCACTCTGCGTGATCCCGAAAGAAGCCGACGCCCGTCCAAGACTTGATTGACCAACAAACAACTCACGGCGCATGATGCAGTCCAGGCTTGTCACCAGCGAATGCCTGATCCTGAGCGCACCGGAGGTAAGTTGGCGCGCAGCTCGCCATGCCGACTTGACACGCTGCTGCGGCTTCCTTGTCACCTTGACGTGGTGCATTGAGACCAACTCGACTGCACCTGCACAGCTCGCCTTCTTTCAGAGCTCGCCATGACTTAATGGATTCGCAGCTCGCCACTTTACTTGACTGCTGCAGGACTAGTTTCCAACCGATGACTGACTCGGAATTCTGGCATGCATGACTCCAGATCTCCTACTCGCCAAGTTAAGGGCGACCAGTTTTTGCACCGAGCGCTGGTCTAAGAAAACAGGCCCTTACACTACTTACAAGAGAATGAAGAGGGAGACATTTGTGCATAATGATCTAGTTTTTAGGCTACAAATAATTGACTACAAGAATACATCTGACCTATTAATTTCCTGAAGAAGCCCTTAGATTTATGTGGAAAATGTGCATATTAAAGAAGAAATTCGTTCCAAATGTATCCTATCACTAGGCAAGGCCAAACTTGTGGCGATTCCATTGAGTCACAGCTAACATCTTTCTAAATAGAACTCACAGCTTCATAAATATATTACTCAGTTTGTGGCTTTAATTACAGCCGATACTACCAGTCGTATTATTCATACGATCCAGTAAGAAAAGAAAACTGTTTTATTCTCTAAAATAGACTATACATAACTAATAGCTATTTCACCAGAGAGACCATGATACCCATACTAGTTTGCATACTGTAACTATTATTTTATTGAAAACTTTATTAAATATTTAGATATATTCTATACACTGTGATCCCCACTATGAAGAAATCATTTGTTCAGCTACCCTGATGATCCTGTTGTTAACAGATCATTATCTCCAGAGTATTATTACAGTAAGGGGAGAAATGATATAATTTACTTGTTGATGATTCTGGGAAAATGTTTTCAAAAGAAATCAAAATGAAATCCATCTTAACGCACACACATATATATATATTCCTTCTTAACCTATAACAAAAATTTTAATGATCCTGTTGTTAATAGATCATTATCTCCAGAGTATTATTACAGTAAGGGGAGAAATAATATAATTTACTTGTTGATGATTCTGGGAAAATGTTTTAAAAAAACTCAAAATGAAATCCATCTTATAACACAGACATATATATATATATTTTCCTTCTTAACCTATAACAAAATTTTTAATCAATCATGTTGCTCTCCACCCAACCACCCCCGAGCAACTCTAAAAAAAAACAAGATCTAATATAACAGAGATAATTTATCAATTTTAATAGCTCACACAGAGCATTTGATTGGCTCACACAAAGCATAAACTATGGCTCACACAGAGCACATAGAACATAAAGTATGGCTCACACAGAGCACATATACGGAGCATAAAGTATGGCTCACAGAGAGCACATACACAAAACATTATGCATGGCTCACAAAGAGCACATACCATTTGTCATTTTAAAAAATAATCTGACAAGACAATAGTATTACCAACCAAATTTCTTACCTCCGTTCTTCAAGCTTCCATCTGCCTCCTACAGCTTACAACCATTCTCCTCTTTCTTCTTTTCCAAGACCCTTCAAGATTTTGTTAGCCCCCAAAACACTTTTTCCTTTTTTTATAACCCATTTTCTTTTCTTTTCAATAGAACCTTCTCCAAAAACTCTTCATATTTCTTTTATGATAGAAGAAAACTATTGAGTTTCCACATAACTCCATTAAAAAAAATAATAATGATGAAATAAATATTTGAACCACTCCACCCCTTACTCTTATTAACTAAACATTATTTATTTTATTTTCAGAATATTTTATAAGTAAAACAACCTTTATTATTATTATAATAATTTTCCACAATCCCAAAATAATAACAATATCAGCTAAGGCACTACAGATAAGCATCTTGAGTAAGCTGGTAGTTTGTCGTAATAGGGTTATTTGGACTAAAACTAGCATTGGGGTTACTTGGGTATGGTTGATAAAAAGGTTTGCTGACAATATTTTCATAGTATGGAGGTGGGTATACATATTGACTATGAAAATTTGACATTTCTATTCATATGAAGAGGTGGAAATAAGAATAAAAGCTTCATTTTTTTAAACATACCAACACTTGATCTATTAAAACCAGTAGATCATGATTCAAAGTCGCCAGATGTGTTTGAAGAACTTGCCTTCAAAGGTTGAGATTGCTGGTGCACACACCAAGAACCAACAATAAAATGATGAGCTTTGAACTGTGATAGTTCAAATTGTCCCACTGGGTGTGCTTAAAACTGTTGTCAATCAAAGTATGCACCCAATGCTAAGCTATCAACTTAGCTACTTGTTGACACATGGGAACACTCCTAGACCTGTAGGTTGCCTAGAACTTGGAGTGAACCTCCAGAGTGAGCTGGTTCTCCTAGTTACTTCACCTAATCTAAATGATTTGCTGAGAAAAAGGGATAGAAGGTTGACTAATAAAGAAATTCTAAACTCTAAAAAATGATATCTTACTAGAACTTTTCTTATTTGATGCTTTTACTCACAATCAATTTCTCAGGACAAGGACTTTCACAATCTCACATGTGCATACAACACAAAAATGATTTGCATTAAGGTTTGAAATCAAACACAACATGCAACCTGTATTATATGGACTTTTGCACTCACACCTACAATAGTAGGACATACAAAGGATCTAAAGAAAGTATCACAATAATGACATCAAACTACCACTGCAAAATGACACAAAATCGAGATAAGAATGTTCTGTTGCTTCTATTAAACTGAAAGGAGTATAAAAATGAGAATTTGAGTACGAAATGTCTACAATACTCTCTGTAGGTGAACAAGAGAGAAATAAACAATAATTAGAATTCAGAAAAAAATGAAGTTTTTCTCCAATATATGCCTCCAATTTTTCCCAAGATGGAAAAATTAAAAAAACTTTGAAAAAAAATCACTGAAAAGCAATCCTCCAAGTCATTTCCAAGATCCATAAAAAAGCCTTAAAAAAGTGTCACCAAACTGCCTCCAAACTTCCTCCAAACTAAAGAAAAAGCTGCCAAACTATTCTCCAAAGTGGTCCCACCAAAAAACACTGAAAATTAGGCTTTTCCTGATCAATAAAAGCTCCAATTTGCCCAGTTTTTCCTCAATTTCACCTAGAAGAAAGCAAATGTAAAAATATATGATTTTGTCTATTTTAGTCCTACTTTAATTACATAAAATAACAAATATTTAAAAGCTATTTATAGATATATTGTTTTAAATATTGTTTTACAAAGATTTGTAGTTTTATTTTCTCGATTTGACTCGATTTGATTCTTTACAAAAAAATAATAATACGAGGCTTTTGGCTTATCTTTCCAAGTATAATATAGCTCATTTAGCAACCTAATTTTCTATAAGAATCATAAAAATGTGAAAGGCATATTAAATAGTTTGAAAACTAAAAACCTCTAAGGCCTGCCCTCCATTTGGTTTGCAAATAATCTAAGGCATATGGGCATATGTGGTTTAGGGACCTAAGACATAACACATCCTAAGTCATGTTATGGTCTTACCATCAAATGGCAAAGGGGACATCGAGGTCTTAAGGCCTAGGCAATGTAACATGAACACAATACCACGAGGGGTATTAATTGAGGCTATGAAAAAATATTTTGATATGATAAAAATACCTTGGTCGACTTAGGGAAAATATGGAACCCTAACACAAAACTCCTCAAGCCCTAACTTTTTGGGCTTATTTACATTTTCAAGTTTTTAAGAAAAGAGGCTCTACCTCTGTCGCCATGAAGACTAGGGTTTGGAGAAAAACCCTTTGATTTACTTTGTTTGTGAACACATTTCCTTAGAAACTCTTATAGGAAAATGAAGGTAAGATCTTCTATCTATCACAAATTGAACCATTTTTCATTTAACGCAGATTTTTGGCTTTATATTTGCAGCCATAATAAAGCTTTTGAAATATTTTCTTTGTACCTCTGGTATATAACTTGTTTGTCTATCATTGTGAGGCCATCATGGCCGACTGGTCTTGAGTCCTGGGAGCTTTCCTTGTGGGCAAACCCATGGCTTACATGTATGTATCTTCACTAGGATTAAGGTAAAAGCTCCTCTTTTGATCTCTACACCATTTCTCTTATTTCTATTTATATGAAGCTTGACATGAGCTCAGGAAGTCATAAAATGAAAGACATGTTTCTTGCATTCTATTAAAATCATTACAGAACCCTTGTCTACTTTGAAGGTTCTGGCCATGTACTGTATGTGTGCTCATTTTAGTAGTTTATCTCATGAAAGTCATGGCTGGGCTTATATCTCTGATAATCTTCTTGTGTTTTCATAGCTTGAAAGCTCTATACTTCTTCTGTATACAAGATTCTTCTTCAAAACTCAAGTCAATTTACCCTCTTAAGAACAAAAGTCTTCTTCAGCTATGGCCATATGCTGTATGTGCTCATTCCTGGGTAGTTTCTTGATTGGAGGTCATAGCTATAACATTTCATTTCTCCCTCATTTGCTAAGTATTTTTTGTCTCTATGAGTTCAAACATCTCCATTGTTCTGCATTTGAGATCTTGTACAAAACCCAATGTGGGTTTTAACCTCTTGTGATGAAAATACTCACTCTGGCCGTCACTTTGATGGTACAAAAAAGGGTTTTTCATTTATTTTCTGTATGGAAGAGATAATGAAATCACATTGTTCTTGATTTTTGAAAATTCAAAAGACAAACCTTTCTCTGTATATGAAGTTTCTCCATATATTTAATATAAGTTTTGACATTTCGTAAAAAAGGTTATGTTCTTTGGTTGCGACCTGAGAACCCACAATATATATGAAATTACTTGCATTCTTCTACCATTTGTTGTTTCCTTTGTGTTGACTGACATTGGGGCTTACTCATAATGATGTCTATTCCTTGATGTCGTATGCCTCTGCTACAAATTTTATTGGTTGTCACCAAAGAACCTTTAGATATCATTGTTCCTTTAGATTGTAGCTTGCTTTGCATTTTGAAAGCATGCATGAGAACTAAATATTGTATCCCTACTTGTTGTCCCAACAACATTGTTCCATGATGTTCTGGACTATATTTTTCCCTTAAAGGTGGGCCACCTTGTATGAACATTGTTTAGAGCTACTTTGATGCATTTGTGATGCCTTGTTCATTAATGATAGTGATATCATTGGTTTGAAGGTTTTTGTATCTTCTATACTCTACTGCTCTGAGATAGTACACCGGTGAGTTTCCTTAAATGATCATGATGAAACTTCTATCCTTGTTATTGATTGCAAGCAATCTATGGCTATTTCATTCCATGCATTATGCCTTTACTCACATGCCTACTGTAGGTCCTTTATTTACTTGACAAGCTTTATTCATGATGATAAATGCACAAGGATGTTCAAACTTAATCCTTTCAATGCATCTTGTTTGAATGTTGTCATCACTCTTTGCAATCTTGGTTGTGAGCCAACTTGTATCACTTGTATTGTCTATGTTGTACAATGGTGCTTGATTTTAAAATGGTTGACCCTTAAGGAAGTAGCTATACCTATTCTTTCTGTACTGTCGTCCTCTTATTTTTCTCTGAAGAGGACCTGAATGAGATATCTTTCATTTGTGATTATGCCTCATTTGATGCATGGATTACTCTAATTAGCACAAGAGTGTTGTCATGAACATGTAAGAACTTAATAAGGTTGCATTCTGTCATGGCTTTTACTTGATGATTGTTTCTTCCTTCAGTTCCATACAATATTGATCTGTCTTGGATAAGTTCATTGATCATGTTTGGTTATTATTTTATCTCTTGAACTGATGATCATGGATGGGCAATAAACTTGAAATTCATGCACTCACATGAGGTGACACTTCTTCAGCTAAATTTATTCTATTTGAGTACAATGAATATGAATCTCTATCCCATCCCCTCTTAAGATTCAGGGGCATCATCCTGGGCTCAACGCTTGTGGGAGCCCACTTTGCACCACATGCTCAAATGTCTTCAAACCAGCAACATATCTTCTTCTATACATGTACAAGAAACAAACATATTAGATTAAAACAGTGTAGCTCAATGATGTTTCATTTTTCAATCTCTCTTGCCTATGGATGATTTGTTTATCTGATTGAATACATCATAGGTAATGCACTATATTCTCTGTTGATGAAGTACATAGTGGAATTCATATCTTGAGCTCTAACAACTTATTTAATCATAATGTAGGTCCACTTAGAATCAGGAGCAAGGATGGAGCAGCTACAACAGAGACCAACACCTAACACAATAGGCAATGATGGATATGTCTTTCATTATATGCTTATTTCTCTTTCTATCTTCAGTTGTATAGTGCATTTCCTAGGTTGTGTTGGCTAAGTTATTCCCATGGCTTGTATGGGACACTTGGTCTCTCTTTTCTTTCATTCAATGCAATACTTATTTAGTTGTTGTATCTCATTTGTAAATTGAATGATTATTGTAATGAAATGAAATAACTGATGAATCTTCTTCAAGGAGTTTAAATAATTCTCTAGTTTTCTCTCTTCTGGCATAATAAAAGAATGATAAAACTAAACCTTTTCCTTTCAAGCACTCTAAACCAACTATGCAAACTAACAAAGCAGACAAATGTTAAGGACTTTTCATCTTAAAATGAACTTAATGAATCATCTCTACCAATTTGAGTTGTGGATGAAAAATTGGTAACACACATAACACAAAGATTTACGTGGAAACCCAATGAGGGAAAAAACCATGGGAGAAATGCTACTTGGATCTACTATCCAAATCCAGCCTCCAAAGAAAAAAGACTACAATTGTTTTTGTAGCACCAACTACAAAGTACAAAGGACACCTATGCATTGTTTAAAAACATCAATCTCTCAGGTACAATGCACACTTGATCAACTCAATCTTTCCAACCTCAAGAGGCTCCAACCCCCAATCACCTAAAAACACCATCCTTAATGAGGCACCAATCTCAAACACTTGAAGCACCAAAAACTCCTTGACAAAGTGACAAAAGTTTATGCAAGTGCTGATTGCAAGACAATATGATTTGCACCAATGAAAACATACTATTCCCTCTGCAAGAAAAACATATAGTCAATAATTCAACTCAACATTTCCCAAGCATTATAACTATATTCAACTGATCCCTTTTGTAGCACTGTATTGTTGCTTTCATGTTCTCTGTACCATCAGGACATTAATCCTTTTGTGTTCTCAGATTTTCCCTTCAAGGTGAAACTACCCTTCCAATGTAAGCATCATAAACAAATGGGTATGAGTAAAAAGTGTAGGATTACTACCCATTTAATTTGACAAATGATCTTACATATAGGCTTTCAATTATGTATAGTCTTGATCAAATCATGATAGTCAATGAAAAAAAAAATTCCAAAACTTCTTCTCTCTGTAGGTTATGCACTTCAACACAATCACACATAACAAACATAATCAAAGAAATAGATATATGGAAGGTATTAACACCAAACCTTCCACCTTTTAAAGTCATTGAATCTCTACAATCCTTTGAAAACATTCTCTATCAAA
Source organism: Cunninghamia lanceolata (assembly GCA_027924645.1). Classification (NCBI taxonomy): domain Eukaryota; kingdom Viridiplantae; phylum Streptophyta; class Pinopsida; order Cupressales; family Cupressaceae; genus Cunninghamia; species Cunninghamia lanceolata. The sequence continues at coordinate 3,262,376 of BSBN01001376.1, forward strand.
ACTTATCATGTCCTACAAAATTCTTGTTTTCAGAATCATTCTCAAAGGTATATGCTTCTCCTAATTGTTCACATTTCTCTAAACATTTTACTATCTTTCTCCTTAGCTAACCTATGATTTCATAGGGGAAATCATAATTCTCAACTTCATTCAAATTACTATACATCACAAAGCACAATCATTGTTATGAAAAGACTATTAAACCTAACTTTGTTTGCATATCATTTATACTTAAATATCCTTCAAAAATGTCTCATAGATGCTTTCCGTAATTCCTCTTCTAAAGAATAACATAAGCCTCACTTCTTTCGAACCATAGGTTATTGTCACTTCAAAGCACAAGCAAGGAAAATAGCTATAGAAACTACCTAAACCTCTAGTTAGGGCTTTGACATCCAGAGGCCCGTCAAATTACAACCTCCTTAAACAGTCATTAGGGTTTGAATCAAAATCAAACAAAGACTATTGATTACAACATTCGCGGGTTGGAAGAATTGAATGGCAACCATTAGATTTGTTTTAACACCCTGTTTGAGGATAAACTGGAGAGGCCGGTTAAAACTAGGGAAGGGGTTGGTCTCTATATGTTGTAAACCCCCTTCAATCAGTCATTTTAAGTGACTTTACCGCTCATAGCAAGTCACAATTAAAATATAACAAAAAGCAACTTACGTTTGTGATGGCCTTGGTAATAGAAATAGTGAGTGCTTAGGGTTTTGGATTATTACAACTATAAGAAGATAGAATTGCCCCCTTAAACTATTGCCAAAGATTATCACAAGGGATAATGACAAAAGATTAGACTAGGTAGATGTGAACATGCTATTTGGATGTTGTAGAATTAGAGTTTTGACAACCTTAACCTAACCCCATGCTTCAAAGTCAAGTTGACAACACCTTAATTTGATCAATAAATAATGTTACTATTGTAGAGGGATTGTGAACTTGAAGAAGAAACTTTACTTTGGTGAGCCTTTTAATTGCTTTGAGAAAGAGTTACTTTAAAACACTCTATTTGCATTGTTCATGCCTCAACTCTATGGTTCATACCTCAACTCCATACCTCATTTTTGTGGTTCATATCTCAACTCTATGACAATGACAACTTTGCAAGACAACAATGTGGTATGTGACCTAAAATAACACTGAGATCTACAATTGATCTCCTAAAAAACAATCATACCATGAACTCTGCCACTGTGAGAACTAAGATCTACAATTGATCTCTTAAACACCAATCATACAATGAACTTTGCCACTGTGAGAGTAACATCAACCACCATACCATTAAGCATTCCTAGCGTTAATATTCATACGAGGGTTCTCCTAACGAACAAGATATGTAAACCATAACTTTGACAACTCCTTTGATCTCAACACCTTTGATCATCTTGCTGACATATGACAAGACAACTCAACTTCTCTTCAAGGCAACTCATCAACTCCTCTTGATGATCATAAGAATGGTATGACAACATCTCCAATCCACCTTTTGACATCAATGACAAACATTGTTCTATAGAATGGTTCCTTCACATGGTCCAAGGAAGGTAGGGACAATTTTGAAGCTATCAAGCAAGCCATTGTGCAAGCTCCTACACTAATAAACCCTAATTATGATAAAGATTTCATCATTTATGCCTTTGGAGGCAAAGGGGGTATATCAACTATCCTAACCCAACATAATGAAGGAAAATTAGAATAACCAATTGCTTTCTTTAGCCAACCTCTCAAAGAATATGAACTGAATTATGATTCTATAGAAAAACAAATGTTTTCTATAGTAAAGGTACTATAAAAGTTTAGACATATGATTTCAAATAGCAAAATTCAGTTGATGGTGAACCAACCCGCTGTGAAAGAATTTCTCTTGAGCAAGGATATTAATGAAAAAAGGGCTAGGTGGATCACCAAGGTGATGGAATATGACATCAACATCAACAATACCAGACTGGTTCATGGCAAAAGCCTAACAAGTGGAAGTAGATGTCAAAGATATAAGTGAAATCGTATCTATTTAAGGGCAGACACAACAGTTGAACCCCATACTCCAACTGACTGGTATGAGGACATGTTTATATTTCTACAGTTAGGCAGATGTCCTAATGGGTTGGATCAAGCTAAAATAAGGCATTTCATACTCCAATCCATCGCTTATGTTATTGTTAATGGTGTCTTGTTTAGAAAGGACATCAATGGAGTTCTTCTTAGATGCATTGCACAGGGTTAGACTTCTAGAGTCTTAGAAGAATTCCATAGTGGCCCTACTGGTGGTCATTATTCTCCCAGAACAACTAGAATGAAAATCATGAGGGCTGGTTATTATTGGCCTAGTCTATTGAGTGATATACATAGATGGATTAGAAAATGTAATGAATGTACATTATTTGCTAGGAAACAGAGACTGGCAGCTCTTCCCCTTCATCCAATACAAACAGATCAACCTTTTACTCAATGGGGTTTAGACTTCATTGGAGTAATTAATCCACCTTCTAGTGCTAGCCATAAGTGGATTCTCACATCCACTGATTATTTCACTAGATGGATAGAGGCATCCATTGTGGACTTCCTTGAGTGTATACCGACAAGGTTTGGTGTGCCATCCACTATCATATCCTATAATACCAAGGGCTTTATAGGCACAAAAGTTAGTGAATGGGCATTGAACTATGGGGTATACATGAAGACTTAATCTAATTACTACCCATAGGGAAATGGCTTGGTTGAGTCCACCAACAAAAACTAGATCAAAATTATCAAGAAGACAGTGGAAGATAATCAAAGGACTTGGCACTCCTAGTTAAAGACTACTCTTTGGGCTGATAGAATCACTCCCAAGAGAGCCATAGGTAATTCTTGTTTCATGCTTGTATATGGAAGGGAAGAAAGGATCACGCTATCATTGGAATTGTCTTCTCTTGAGTTGGCGTAGAAATTGGAACTGATGGAGAGTGATGCCATGACAGTCAGACTTGCAAAGTTGTTGTAACTTGAGTAGAAGAGAGATACCGCCATGAAGACCCTAGAAGCCCACTAGGATCAGGTTAAGAGAACCTTTGACAGGAAATCTACTGATAGAACATTGAGTGAAGGAGATATAGTGTTGAAATGGGATGTAGACAGGGCCAAAGCTGGAAGACGTTCAAAGTTTGATGCCTTATGGAGTGGCCCTTTTATCATTACCAATTTTAAACAGGGTAATACATTCCAACTCTCTAAGCTGAATGGAGAGATTCTACCAATCCCAATCAATGGGATTCATCTCAAACCTTGCTTTTAGCATGGTTGTGAAACCTTGTAAATAGGTTAGGTGTTTTCTTTCAATAAGTGCCCTTGCACTCTGTTGTATTCTCATTGGGAGGATACATGCTTGCTCATTGTTTTACTTTGTCCTGGTGCTTCTGCTAGTTGTTTCAACTCCCCTATCCTTGTTGGAACTCTTTGAATCCCATTCCCAATGGATTGATAAGGCCAATGATCTATTTGTTTAGAAGGCAAATGTCCTTGAGAGGTCGCCAAAAATGTTGTCATATTTTGTCTGGCCCCAAAATATTCCTGTTCCCCTCCTTCTATCATAAAAATATGATTAGAGAAAGACTAAATAGAAAGGGGTAAGCTTTAATCCTTCATGATCCTCATGCTCTACTTTGCAAAGATCCCTGAAAACTCATTTGGAGAATCCTTGCAGAAAACCCAAAAAGGAACCCAAAAATATTTTTTCCTTCAAAGTCTTCCTTCATAGAGATTTTCATCTTATACTTAGTCATTTCAGCATGGATATCCTAATGACATCATCTGGATCTTAGCTAACACCCCAGATATTATCTTAATATCCCAGACCATAGTTAAGGACCTGATATCCCCTCCATATTCAGACCTTAGTCGATATCTAGATGTTTTGTAAACATCTAGATCTTAACTAATATCTGGGTCCCTTGTGAATATGATGATGATGTCATCAAGATATTTCCTAATATTTGGATCCTAAGTTAATTTCCATAATCTTGCAAATGTCCTGGTGATCTCATCCAAAATCCCTCCCCAAAGAAGTGCATATGACAGTGAGGCCATCTAGACATTCTACCTCTGATATGTCACCCCCCAGTGTTAGTATCCTCATGACGCCATCCAGATCCCCCTTCAAGAAAGTTCCTTATGCTGATGACATTACCAAGATATTCATAAAAGGCATCCAAATATTATCTTAGCACCTAGATATTAAAAGTTAATATTCATGCAGATGATGGTTTCTCCATGTTGTGAAGGAAAATTTGATAGGTCCATCCAGATATTTGTAAATATGTAGACCTTGAGGGATATTCAGGATATCACGAGCCCGCAACACACATCAGGGTGACATCACGTTCCTTCTATGCGGCTATGAGAGGAGGACACGTGTAAAGTATATGAGGTGGGCTGTGACATTGAATCATTGACTCCATCAGATGGTAGCATACTATCACAGATGAATCTTGTCCACAAGAAATATTTTGTGTGTGACCGTGAGATGTTGACACGTAGCTGGTTCGTGCTCTCTTTGCAAGATATTATAGGTGGGCCCTTATCTGATGGTAACTATTAAAATAATTACACTCACCCGTTCAGATGGTGCCAGGTGTTGATGAAAGAAAGGCAGTGGTGGAGACATTGTAAACCAATAGTGGCACAGTGTCGCAGTTGAATCTCACTTGCTGTGGAGCTTGCGGGGCCGTCAATCTTCTAACCATTACTTCATCCTATGGTCCCAATTCAAACTCAAGATTTTCAAACTTCCCAGTGGTGCCAAGGCATTCAGCCAAGTTAGTGGGCATTGTAAAGGCTGATTATGCAATGAATTCAAGTTACAATGCACTGATTCAGTGGGTAAGAAATTTAAAGTGTTGTAAAAGCTTGATCCTCATGTCAACTCAGCATTCAATTTTTGTGGACTCAGGCCGATGGGGGTAGATAAAATGGTGAATCCTTTAATGCTAAGTTACAAATGTAGATGCAAAGTCTCTTTGCAATGGAAAATCCAAGGCTTTCTACTTTCATTCATCAATGCAGCTTCCACTTATTCGCACAAGCAATCTATTTGTAGGCTTTCAGACCTGACAAGGGTATGGGCTCCATCCTAATTTGTAGGGATTTTCTTAGCAATTTAAATTCAATACAGTATGGTCGATGTCTCTTCTCATTGACTTCCCCTTTCCCACCATGGATGTTATAGTATAGTGTCGAAATACTATATATACATGTCTCAAAGATGTATTTAGGGTTGGCTATTCTTTTGGGCTACTATAGAATAGAGAACTTTTGTAACTAGACCTCTGTTATGCAATTGTAGGAATAGCTAGATTTGATGGACTGTGCTCTTCTATTGAGCCTGTCATATCTCTAGTCTTGTTCAATAATGAATGTAATTGATCACACTGTGTCTATATTTCTTATATTATTCTCTCTTTTGAAATAGTTATTTGACCTCTATAATCAATATAATTTGTTATTTTGCCTCTCTTTTGATTTTAACAATGTGCTTACTCTTTGGATTAATGTGAGTTGTATATCATGGGCAAAAAAGCCCCTTTCATTTCTTTTTTTTTCTATCTTGGCCTCTATTAGAGTCAATATGATTCCATGTAAATCTACCGAGTTGTGAGATTATTATTGTGTTGAGTTAGTTGTAGCCAAACACATCAAATCTAGTGCATCACCTTTACTTACTTTTAGTTTCCTTCTACCCCTTTTCCCCTATAGTATTAGCACTAGATTTAGGCAATTTTATCTAAGCATTAGGATTAGAATGAGGAACCATCCTTCTCTGGAGGTCTAATCTCAAATTACAATGTCCCACACCTTGAGATCATTTCTATTGTGTCATTAGAATGCTTGGACTCCCTCCAAGCTGGGTGCAATTCTATGTGATAACAGTTGTATCTCCTGGTTTTATAAATTCTAATAATATTGAGGCTTGTCTAAAAATTATGCACGTAGGGGACCCTAACAATGACAACAAATGCTGAAAGAGGCCAAAAGACATGGACATTGTCAAAATTGTGTATAAATAGATAACCAAAACCCTGAAATGACCACAACACTTAAAGTTGCAACCCTTGTATCGCAAGTAGACCCTTCCTATTCTAAGAGACTCATTCAAGCTTTGATGATGCTAAATTTTTTAGCACTAGAGTAATAGTAGCAGCTTAAGGACTTGGCAATGATCAGAGTTTAGGAGATGATGAATTAGACAATACATTTGGGTGGGACAATAAAAATGTTGGAGCCAAAGTGCTTTTATCCAATTTTTAGTAACTTCTGAGTGTCATTACTTATACTTATTGAACCTTGGATAAAAGTACTCAAGCTCCAACATGTTTATTGTCAAACCTAAATCTATTTTCTTGTTCATCAACTCCTAAACTTTGATCATTATCAAGATTTTAAGTTGTTGCTATTACTCTACTACTAAAAAAATTACCATCATAAAAGCAAGAATGAGTCTCTTGGAATAGGAAGTGTCTAACTTGTGAAACCCAAGGGATGTAGCTCTAAGTGCTGCAACAACCATATCAAGGTTTTGGTTATTTATTTACTACACAGTTCTAGTAGTGTCCATGTCTTCTAGCCTCTCACATTATTCGTAGTCATTGTTATGGTTTCCTACCTGCATAATTATCATACAAGACTAATAATTATTAGAATTTATAAACCCAAGAGATTCATTGTCATGACTAAAATTATTCTATTGTTATAAATCTAGATTTATCTTTAATTTGTGTGTGAATATAGTAACTAAAGAAACAATTTTTCATTTCTTAATGGATTCCTTTGAATCTTGCACTATAATATGAATGATAGGGTTTGTAGCTGATTTGAATATTGTAGTTTATTTCAGTTTCCTTAGATAAAATCTATTGAATGAAAGTTGAAGTTGTATTGTTATGTCATTTTCTTGCATCCCTAAAATATCATTTGATCTTTATTTAAACAAAATTAGAGTAGATTTAGAGTTAAATACAGTTTGAATTGCTAAAAGACCAGGTGCCTTGTTAAATTGTCCACATTGAACCCTATGGTTACATATCATAGTTGTGATACAACTCCCTAGACCTTGGGGATGGTTGATTTTTGGATTAGTTATATTTTCAGGAGAGGTAAGTTAAAAATGTTATTACCTGTGTTGCATGTGTGCCAATTTCACCATCGACATGTTACTTCTATCAACTATAGTAGGTAGTTCCCTACCCTTGGGTGAGATTGAATGGTAGGAGGTTTGGCTTGGTCAGGCCCCAGGGAGGCAAAATTGATATGATTCCACATCCACAATAAAATTTTCCCTACTATAGATCAGCCCTAAGGACCGTTGATTACTCCTTGACCAAACTAGGATCTAAGTGTCTGCCAATCATTAATTATTTTCCACATGTGGAACCCTGCTACTGAGAACAAGTATATGAACCTCAATCCCTAACATTTTGGGATTATGATCTCCTACATATATATCTCCTTCAAATGATCAATTTTTCCACCATTATAGAGTAAATGAGGGCTCCTACTATCAACTATAGAAAGGGGTATGGGGCTAGAAAAAGGATCTTAATCTAGCTGGTGTATGAGACAAATGATCAGTTGTTTCCCAATATAGAATGGTCAGGGCCTCCCTACAAATTATGTTATTGCATCATTTGTCTCTCCATCCATGGATATGGTTTTGATGTTGTATACTCCATTATTAGTGGTGTGACCTTCTTACTCTAACTGGTTGGTTCCTCAATACTAGAATTTGTAATGTAAATAATAGAAATAGAAAAATGACCTTGTGTGGATGGTCACTAATGAAAATAAATGGAATGTAGGTCTCAATCTAGAATATTTGAACTTGCTTCCTAGGGTCTCAAGTCTATCAGGGAACCTAATCACAATACTAGGTTATTTATGTTTCATGTATGAACAAATAGTTGAATATCCATGATTCAGTAATGCCCTATATAGGTAGATGTGAGATCAAAGAAATGGTAGCATCAATGGAAAATAAATTACTCTAGATGGAACAATCAATGAAATTGAGGCTCAAGCCTTGTTCTTTAGGCTTCACATTTTCTCAAAATTAAGCCTCATAAGATACATATCCAAGGAGATACACACTTAATAATAAATGCAATAAGGAAGCAATCGACTCCAAATTGGAAGATCAAAAATATTTTGGCTAAGTGTTGGGAGAGCTTGGATCATTTTGAAGCATACAAGGTTAGCCACATTTACTGAGAGACTAACATTGTGTTGGACAAACTAGTTATTGTGGCAATTGATATGCCAAAAAAATATTTGCATGCCAACTCAAAGGAAGTGTGGAATGAAATGGAAATTGTTTGACCTACCATTTCACATGAATGACAATAAAACCAAACATCATGAACTAGTATGGTGTGATAGATGGCTTTCCCGATGGCAAAGGAGGATGGCTCAAAGAAGATACTAACATTTATGATGGCAACTATGCCTAGTACTACAAAAAACAATATATACGCTAATTAGAATGCCATTTGTAGTGAAGTTGACAATATGGATTCAACAATATGTCTCAAAGCAAAAAGGAGGAAAATTAATTTCATGGGACATATCTCAGATCTCAAGTTGAGAAAGATCTTCAAAGCATGGTCGATTATTGTTTTGTACACAATCCACATGGTGCTTGGGGACACTTTCTTTTCCACTTCTCATTAATACAAGGTGAATACTGATATATCCTATATAATTGTTGTTGTGCTATTAGACCCAGGGGAGCCAAAAGATGGTATTTGGGTGGTGGTAGAAACACTCATTAAACCACACAAGTGAGGGGACTAAAGAAGACCATGGACAATGTTGTTCTCAACTTGGGGTTCTTGCCCAATAATGGCACTTGGGTTTTGATGCCCTAACCATATAATGGATCGTGTGTAACTTTTGTGATTACGATGGTGGGATAAAATAAGGATTGAAAATAGAAGGACATGTGGTGTGCAAAATTCCTCAAGGTTCTCTTGAGAGTAGTAGATGCCCATTGTGCGGACTAGTTCTTCACTATCAACTCTAGCAACTCAGACTCTGGGACAAATAGGATAGAGATGGGGGAAGCAGTCAATGTGACCAGGTGTAGAAAACATTTTATAGAAGAATGCACATAGGTTAGGAATGTAGTATAATGTTGATATGTAATTATCTACAATATGCATAAGGAAGAGATAAGTATATGGTTCTTTGTATAAGATTTGTTTTGAGTATAATCACCCATATAGGGCTTTTGCTTAAATTCCTCCTCTAGAGTAGCCATTTCTAATTTTCTAATCTTGATTTATTAGGAGTTGCCCCCACAACCACAATTCACTCATAAAAAGAATTAAAAAGTTAGTTTAAAATTTTAAAAATGATCATTCTATTATCTTTAAATATTTATAGATTATACAAGTCTGTGGCACATTAAATTATTTTATTTATAAGATATTTTGTGTCATACTATAATTTATTTAGTGTTTTTGGAAGTGGGTCTTTTATTGGTTGTTTTTTAATTGATATTATATTTTGAATTTTGTATAAATATTGGTTAATTTGGTAATAAGTTTTCTTATATGTTTTGTATTATAAAGTTTATACAACAATCCCATAAAAGACTCATTGATGTGCCCCATGGCACATAGCATTACAAATCCAACTATTTTCCACAAATGGTAATTTGCATAATCATTCTAGAAGAAAATTATACTCATTAAAGTACCTCATGGCATGTAGCAATGCAACAAAAGTGGGTACGGTTAATGCACCAGAAGGTGGAAAAATTGACAAGCCTTTTGTGGAGTTATTAATTACTAAGGATGTAAGGGTAATGTTAACTTCAAATCTTTGGATAGAAGCAAGTCTTGTAAATGGAGCTCCAATGTATATATGATAAATAATATACAAACCTAGAAGTGCACCACTAGAACCACTGACATATGTTATGGTTGAATTTGATAGTTATTTAGGCATACCATTTCAAGATCAAAGTATACAAACAATACCAATTTCACCAATACAAAGGGACCACAAAATTAAAATACCCTTAAGATTAGCTTGGGTATTGACAATACACAAATCACAAGGTCCCACTCATTTAAAAGCCACTATTGACATAGGAAAAAGAATGAATAGGGTTAACATTGTTGGCAAGAGACACTGCTCCGGTCTAGATTTGTATGTTGTCATTGATGGCAACAAAGATCAGAGATCTTATTAGCATGACAGGAAGTCATAAATCCGGAAGGTTTTGTTGGAATTCATATTCGTTTGGTAAAAATACTAAGTATGGGCATGAAACAAAGTAAGGGATAGTAATTGGATCAGTATGCTTCCGCAGATGAAGACCTACAAATGTGGCTCAAGTATGATGTTCATAACTGTTTGATATTGTTATGTTCCAGAGATTAAGTTCTAACCTCCTCTGGAAGTAACTCAGAAGAAATATCTAAGTCTGGAAGAGCAGAAGTATAGGTGAGATAGTGAATAGGGCACAATATAATGGTCCGCATTACTCCGGAAGTGAATTTTTTGTTATGTGGTTATGAAGTATTGTAAACACTTGTATGAAGTGTCTAATTCTAGAGTTGTGAGATCTAAAGTCCACCGGAAAAATAGTTGCAAGCTACTAAGTATTGGCACAATGTTTGATAGAGTTTGACTGAGACTATCTAAGTTCTAATGGTCCACAATTCTCTGCAAGATGATATCATGCCTTATGGTTTTAAGGGTAAGATTGGGAATATGTGAAGAGTCCTTGATATGATTTTTGAAGTGTTTTGTGATCCATAGGAAAAGTTGTAAGTCAACAAATGAACCTATTAAGCATGCTCTTAAGGAACAGGCCAACTAGTATAATAAATCATTATGTGAAGAAGAGATAGTGTTTGAAGGATCTACTTAAGTAATTAAATGACTAGAGCTCACATGTATGAACACATTTGGGCAAAGATTTGGGTCCGCATAACATATAGTGCATTCGAGTGAGCCAACAAGCTACATCTTTCAATGAACACATTTCATATATTGGATGCTGACCTGATATATGAATGAAATTATGATGCTGATATAAGAGTAATGAATTTTAGTTGAGGAGGTATGTATGTATAGGTGTGATGCAAGCATATGAACAATAGAGAAAAAATAGAAGATCAGTGATGATGAAGACTTGGGATTCAGAATTTAGTTGTTAAAAGACTACACATTGGCATATTGACAGATGCTTATGCAGTTCTCTTTTCATATACTATTTGATTTGTATTTGGCAGTGAACCTTCTTCATTAAGGCAGTGAGTCTAGCGGTGAGCCTCCAATAGGGTTTAACAGTTCTAGGGTTTAACAACCCTCATTGTAATCTTGCTAGGTTTAGGGTTGAGGCAATGAGCCTGCTAAACCTAGTTGTACTTCATGGTAGTGAGCTAGCATGTTCTAGGCCCATGGAGTGACCAAGTCTAAACATCATATTTTGTAAAAGACTGCAATATATATTTGAGTGCTAATCCTCTCCGTGGTTTTTCCCTCCTTGGGTTTTCCACGTAAAAATACTGGTGTCTATGTGTTATGTGTTTGTGGTGATTGTTCATTTGCATATTGTGCTTCTATTTAATTAATCTTGGAAAAGGGTTAAAAGTGAAAGTGCATGAAAGATGTTATGCAACATTGATTCAGCGCCCCTCTCAGTGTTCCTGATCTTCAACAATTAGTATCAGAGCAAGATTCCTTGGAAGAAGCCTAACAGTTCAAGGAAGAACTAGAATAGTGTGATCATGGCAGTAAGAAGATTTGGAAATTATGAAAGCAACAAGGAGCTAGAAGTAGTCCTTATGGATCTTGAAAAATATGAAGCAAAAGCCAGGGATTTGAAGGAAAACTTACAACAAGTTGATGAATGTATCTCAAAGCTAAAAGAACAAGTCAAGAAATTCAAAGACAAATACAAAGTTAATGATCAACTGATATCTGCAAATGAAGCCCTGTATGATTTGGAAGTTGAAGTTATAGAAAGAACAAAAGAAGAAGATGATCCGAATTTAATTGTGAAGAGCAGATCATAAGATTGTGCCAAACCTGAAAAAGAAATTGTAAGTCCAAAAATAGACCTAGAAAAGGCCAAGAGCTTTGAAGAAAAATTCAAGATAAGTGTTGCAAAGCTTGATGAAATGATTATTAGCTAGAAGAGTGCTGATGAAAAGCAAGGTTTAGGATTTTAGAGAGGAAAAAGTTCAAAATCCATTCAAACAAACACTGAGTCAAGGAAACACAAAGGATACCAGTTCAAAAATCAAAGTTATCCATCCTTCAATGCTTACTATTTTAAATGCAATAAGTATTGTCATAGGGCTACTCAGTGTAGAAGTAGAAAGAATCAAAATGTTCCATCTTTCTTTGGTCAATGTTTTAATTGTAAGAAGATTGGTCATAAAGAAAATGAGTGCAGAAGTGTGTCAAGAAATATGCCAAACTATTCTAGGAATGGTCAATCCTTCTATGGTAAGTGTTTTGCATGCAATAGCTTTGGACATATGGCTAACCCGTGCAGATCAAGGCCAAATCTAAATGTCAGAAGAAATTAAGGTCAAAGAAATATTATGTGTTTCAATTGCAACAAGTCTGGACACCTTGATAAATTCTGCAGAACCAAAGATGTGAAAATAAATGATCATGTAGAATAAAAGAAAATAGAATAGAGAAATGATGAAGGTAAGGAGAAGGTTGATCCAATGGAAACAAAGAATGAGATGTGATCTAGATTAAAAAGGATGTGAATAAGGTTAAGGATGGATTCACACCAACTTGTGCAAACACTTCCTTCGGGAAGTAAATTGAGAGCTCTGGCTCAGGGGAGTAGCATTAAAAATCCAAACCCCCTAGCTAGAAAGTTGGTGCTAGAATCTAGCACAAAGATATGTGGTAGAATCCATCATGATAGATCCCTAGAAAGAAATTCTGGAAGAAAAAGTTCTAATTTAGAGTATTACGGAACAATCCTAATTGACTGTATTCTACAGTGAAGGGTTTAACAGCTTTTCAAAAATGAGCATTTAATGATGACTAGGTCAAGTCATGTACAGGATAAAAAAAGGAACTTGTTCGGTTTCAAAATCACTTTGCATTTAAAGCTAATAGGTATTCAAAGAGATTGACCCAGAACTTGAGCAACGATGACCAAGATTTGAAGCAATTGGAGTAATTCAGAGAAAGGAAACCCTAACACACAGAAACAAGGTATTTATTCCATTAACCTAACTATGAGAAATGGAAAACCCTTTAGTTGTTGATATTACTGAAAGACCACGACCCAAATTCATGAAACATCCTCATAAAGCAACTGAAGTTGATCAAATGGGTGCATTTTCAAGCATACCAAACAGAGTTTTATATGTGGAAGATATTAGGGTATACATTCATGTTGCCCTAGATGAGTAGGAAGCAGTAAATTCATAGACTTATATCAAAATCATTTAAGTGATGGTCAATTTCATCTGAAGGAAGAATACAAAGTCCTGGAAGAAAAGAAATTCATCCAATATGTAGAGTTTCCTACATTTGTTGAAGACAAATGGGTTCAATATGTGCTAAGTAGGATCCATGATGAGTTCATGTGGTTTGGAAAGGGGCAACCCTTTAAGATAACAAAGGATGCAATTTAGGTAGTCACTGGACTAAACTCCACCGAAGGTGTGTCATTATTGAAGGCGGTCAAGAATCAAACCATTACAGATGCCACCAGAGCCCAATTCGACAAAATGGCAATGACAACAAATGATATCATTTATCCTACTGTAAAGTTTTCCTCAATGGTCATAGGTTACAAGATTTATTTCACAAGCAAAGAAAATTCTATCTCAAGTAAGGTCATTTACACAGCATACCAAATGATCAAAGAGAATGCAAATTATGACTTGTGTGAGCTGCTAAGATTTCAATTAATGGATAACCTAAAAAAGATTAAGGAAAGCAAGAAATATCCTTTAAAATTTGGTACACTTATTGTCTATAAAATACATGATGTTTCCACAGTCCATGATAATATTGTATATAGCTTCTGGAAGTGACTGTGTGTTTCTTTTTTGGATCGACGTTTTGGATCACACTCCGTGATCCATCATCAAGATGAAAAGAAAAGAATGAGTGAATTGTAATTGCAAATAGAGTTCTATAAAAAGAGAGAGTGGGAGGAGTGGGTATGGAATTTAACCTCAAGAGAAGAAAACAAGAGAGGGATAAGAAAAGTAGTTAAATCAAAGGATAGAGATGGACAACCTAAGAATAGACAAAGAGAAGCATTAAGGATATTTCTCTTTGTCTATTCTTAGGTTGTCCATCTCTATCCTTTGATTTAACTACTTTTATTATCCCTCTATTGTTTTCTTCTCTTGAGATTAAATTCCACTCCCACTCCTCCCACTATCTCTTTTTATAGAACTCTATCGGCAATTACAATTCACTCATTCTCTTCTTTTCATCCTGATGATGGATCACAGAGTGTGATCCAAAACGTCAATCCAAAAAAGCAACACACAGTCACTTCCAGAAGCTATATACAACACTTATTGTCTATTTATTCTATTATTTTCTGAATGAGTTCCCAAACTACAAGGGCTTGATTTGGTCAAGTAATAAACCAGTAGCTATTCAAATAAGAAACTGTCTTAGCAACCTAAGTAGTCATAATGAGCAAAAAATAGCTCTGTGGGGGTTTTTCAAGAACTTTCAAAACATGATGCAGTCAAGGGAAAGAATACCTAGGACAATTGTTGAAAAATACAAGGATACCATCTACTTCATGGTCACTAACGACCAATGTTTAATGGAAGTTGTTGAGCCCAGAACAGTTTGGATCATGCCCATGGGATATGAAGTGGATGGTTAGGTACTGGACAACTATGCCCAACACATGCTAAGAAAACCTAAGGACACAAAGGAAGAAAGATTTGGCACATATGATGAACTATCTGTAAAACTATATGTTGAACTCAGGAAGTGAGAATCCACCAAGAAAGTGAGAAGAGAAGTTGAAGAAATTGCTGCAAGGTATGGTATTACCAAATAACAATTGAAAGAAGTAAGGGAAAGAGCAGACAAAGCAGAAGAAGAAAAATAAAAGAGTGAATTGGTACAAGTTCTAGAAGAATCACAGATGAAATAGGACAACGTGAAAAAGATTAGAGGTCTACTAGGAGCTCTGCTACCTTCTCTGGTTCAACACCATCTGCAAGTGTGGAAACTCCTGCCTCCAATTCTAAGAGAAAGAAGACCAAGGCCAAGAGAATGCATGTAAGCATAATTGTTGATGAAGAAGTAACATAATCAGATGAGGGAGTGAAAAAGATGAAAATTGAGGCTACAAAAGTCTCTAGAACTAGAAAAAAGAAACCCTCTGGCAAGGGTCAATCTGAGAAAAGGTAGAGGAAAGATGTGCCTATGATAGAGGAAGTAACTATAATTCTTGAGGATGTGCTCAAAGCCATAACAATGGATGGAAATCTAAAACCAATTGCACAATTATATGATGAATACAATAATCTAGATAAGAGGATCATTGAGACTGCTATGGTAGAATACCTAAACATATGCAACAAGGCCCTAATTGAAATAGTCAATGATCTTCCACACAGCCTGACAAACATAATGACTGAAAGGAAAGAATTGGCTATGGCAAAGGATATTGAGCTTAGGGAAAACTCATTGATAAGATTATGTCCAGAGATCACCCCTAAGGACAAGGTTAGAATCTCTGAATAAATCAAGGATGCCTTCAGGACCAAGAGAAGAATGAACTCATTGATGTTGGGAGAAATTGATAAAGTGGTTAAGGAAACAGAGGAGACTCTTTAAGAAAAAACAACATTTCTACCATTTATGACAAATAAGAAATAGATGTTGAAGATAACACATCTATTCCAGGAAATAATGTTGAAAAGGAAGGATCTGATCAAACTCATGTTGCTAATGATCAAGACACCATTGAAAGGGATCAAACTAAAACAAGTCCTCCATGACAATAGACTAATAATCTAGAAAACAAGGAGGAAATTGATGAACAAATTCAAGTTGATAATCAAGAACAAGCTGATGAAATCCCTACATTGGAGAGAAATATTGGTCAACAAGAGAATATGAACATGAAACCTCCATAACAAAATCAAGAAGATGAAGTGTTTATAGAAGCAACAAGAGACACTGCAGAGACAGTAAAAGAGCTTTTGGAAAAAGAAGAATTAGTTCTAGATGAGCCTGAATCAATCCAAGGTCCAATAAACTTGGACACAATGTCTACTACTCAAATCTTCAAGTTGGCTTCAGTTGTCCAAGAAAAAGCAAGAAACTAGATTTTAAAGTCCCACATTGAGGATAGTGAACTCATAAATGATGCATCCAGCATTTTAGAAAAGCTAATACCAACGTACTGGAAGGATACCTCTCTATCTGCCACTTGTCAACTCAAGGGACTAATTATTTCTGTAAGTACACACTTTGAATCTCTTGAAAAATCTATTGAAACAAAAGTTAGACAAGAGTTTGATGAGAAAAGGTTAAATGAGTTGATAAAGTTGTTAGCCCATGATAAAACTCAGCTAGACAATGGGATACAGAATGTTCGAAGTGCTATTGTAGAAGATGGTACTATATATAAATTTTGTCTATCATGGCTAGAAGTTACAAAGAAGATAGAAGAAAAGATCAAGGAATTGGAAGGAAAACTGATGAATATTTCTAAGAATTTTGATCTGGTACATGGATCAACTAGCAACCAAGAAGCTCAAGTCATCAACATCCACAATAACTTGAATGGTTTAATAAATTAGAGGTATCAAATAAAGAGTAGAATGGGACAATTGAGAATATTGATTAGTCCCAAACTGGATTCAATGACTAAGCTTGTAGCTAAAGCACAGCTTACTGATGAAACTACAACACCATCAGATTTACAAAAAGTTGAAACTCTAGTTTTTCTACTCAGTGGGCATATACAAATTTTAGATGGTGCTAAGAAGAGATGGGATGTTGAGATAGCTCAACTAAAGAACATCTTTAGTGACATTTTTCAGCATATGTAAAATAAAGTAGAAGACTGTACTTGAAAATATGCAATAGAGTACATAAAATTTTTGAAGACTCAACAAATTTTTGGTTCCAGATCACACCCTTTGCCATTGATGTCAAAGGAGGAGAAGAAGATCAGTGAAAAATGAATAAACATCTCAAGGGGGTAGGAAAATAAAGTACATATAGTAAGGGGGAGCAGTCAAGTATTTTTCACTAAGTTTTGCCATCAATGCCAAAGGGGGAGATTGTTGGCAAGAGACACTACTCCAATCTAGATTTGTATGTAGTCATTGATTACAAAAAAGCTTAGAGATCTTATCAGCATGACAGGAAGTCATAACTCTAGAAGGTTTTGTTAGAATTCAGATTCAGTTGGTAAAAAGACTAAGTATGGGCATGAAACAAAGTAAGGAACAGTAATTGGATCAGTATGCTTCTGCAGATGAAGACCTACAAATGTGGCTCAGGTATGATGTTCATAACTATTTGATATTGTTATGTTCCAGAGATCAAGTTCTGACCTCCTCCGGAAGTCAATCAGAAGAAATATAGATGAGCAGAGGTATAGCTGAGACAGTGAAAAGGGCACAGTATAATGGTCCACATTACTCTGCAAGTGAATGTTTTGTTATGCCATTATAAAGTATTGTAAACACTTGTATACAGTGTCTAATTTTAGAGTTGTGAGATCTGAAGTCCACTGAAAAAATAGTTGCAAGCTACTGAGTATCGACACAGTGTTTGACAGAGTTTGACTGAGACCGAATCTGAGTTCTAATGGTTTGCAATTCTCTGCAAGATGATATCATACCTTGTAGATCTAAGGGTAAGATTTGGAATATGTGAAGAGCCCTTGATATGATTTTGGAAGTGTTCTGTGATTTGCTCAAAAAGTTGTAAGTCAACAGATGAACCTGTTAAGAATGCTCTTAAGGAACAAGTCAACTGGCATAATAAATCATTATGCGAAGAAAAGATAGTGTTTGAAGATTCTACTTAAGTAATTAAATGACTAGAGCTGACCTATATGAACATGTTTGGGCAAAGATTTGGGTCCGCATAACATATAGTGTATTGGATTGAGCCGACAAGCTACATCTTTCAATGAACATGTTTCATATCTTAGATGTCGACCTGATTATGAATCAAATTATGATGCAGATATATAAGAGTGATGAATTTTGGTTGAGGAGGTATGTATTTGTGGGTGTGACGTGAGCATGCGAACAACAGAGCAAAAATAGTTCAAATGAGTGATGATGAAGAATTGGTATTCAGAATTTAGTTGTTAAAAGATTGCATCTTGGCACATTGATAGATGCTTATGCAGTTCTCTTTTCATATACTATTTGATTTGTATTTGGCAGTGAGCCTTCTTCATTAAGGTAGTGAGTCTAGCTGTGAGCCTCCAATAGTGTTTAACAACCCTCATTGTAATCTTGCTAGGTTTAGGGTTGAGGCAGTGAGCCTGCTAAACTTAGTAGTACTTCGTGGCAGTGAGACAACATGTTCTAGGCCCGTGTAGTGACCAAGCCTAAACATCATCTTCTATAAAAGATTGAAATATATATTTGAGAGCTAATCCTCTCTATGGTTTTTCCCTCCTTGGGTTTTCCATGTAAAAATAGTGGTGTCTATGTGTTATGTGTTTGTTGTTATTGTTCATTTGCATATTGTGCTTCTATTTAATTAATCTTGGAAAATGGTTAAAAGTGAAAGTGCATGGAAGATTTTATGGAATGCTGATTCACCCCCCCCATCTTAGTGTTCGTGATCTTCAACAAACATTTGTGGCTATGTTTCACGTGAATTCATTACAAGGTCTAAGAATAATATCACAATTTACATATGACCAATATGAAGAGATGAAAAAGGGAAAATGACTTGCAAACCTAAAATCTGAAGCATAAAGAATCAAATTATTAGAAGATAAATGATGTGATATACTTCTTACAAAACCATTTTAATGAATATGAAGTAATACACTATTTTTCACATTCTCTTAGCTCTATTACAAATGTTTGATAATTATGAAAATATGATAAATGATGCTATGTACATACAAATATGTTTCAATGAATATGAAATAAGGCACTCTTTCTCGCACTATCTTAACTACACTATTATTTCTCAAACAAAAACGAGTCAATCATTAAAATAATGTTTTTTACATGTTCAAACTGTAGATCCTACTAGAGTACCTATTTTTAGACTTTGTCATATATAAGTTGAATAGATTCCTTGAGAAGGATATGGCTCAGGTATTTTAGATAGATATTTCTAAAGATATCTATGCTAGTCATAGACACTTAAATTTTACCATATCCTTATGAAACTTCTAACATCATCTTTTTACAACTCCTAGGTAGCATCTTGTACCACTTTCAACATATCCTAAACATCCACCTTTCTACATCCTCTTAACACCACCTTGCCAAATTAATTAAATAAATTATATTTATTTATTTAATTTTAATCCACTTTCCTTTTTAGTCAAATTAATTAAATCAATTTTATTTATTTAATTAATTTAATTTTCCTATATCATCCTTGTCCAATCCTTACACCTAGATCCAATCACTACACCCAAAGGTGACATTAAAGGGATCATGTGTACATAAAAACTAAATCAATTTTATTTATTTAATTAATTTAATTTTCCTACATCATCCTCGTCCAATCATTACACCTAGATCCAATCAATACACCCAAAGGTGGGATTAAAGGGATGATGTGTACATAAAAACTAAATCATATTTTTTGAAATTATGAAGTAAGTGTTTTAAATAAAAAAAATATATAACAGACATACTTTTATTAAAGGGATGATGTGTACATAAAAACTAAATCATATTTTTTAAATTATGAAGTAAGTGTTTTAAATTTAAAAAATATATAATAGACATACTTTTATTAAATGAATGCACTTAAAAATTATAAAGTAATTATTTTAAATATAAATTATATAACCCATATACTTTTATTAAATGAATGCATATAGAATTAAATTTCAAATATATAATGGATATATTTTTATTAAATAAATTCACATATCAATAAAGGCTACATAAAGTAAAATACTTTAGGGTTCTACACATAAATAAAAACCTCTCCACACCCAACTAGGGTTAGGGTTATACACAAAATATGTACACTTTGTAAAGGATATCGACTTGACGCAGTAGACAATGTTAAGTTTGGATTTCCAAAGGCCTCCACTACCACAAAGCTGTCATGGAGTGTTTTGGAGTTCAGTTGATTCATGGGCAGCAAGCTTTCCATTGCAAAGTTGGCCATTAGATGGGCCAGAGATTATCTTCTCAAAGCTAGTGCTCATCCCTGCACCATATATGTTGAGGTTAGTATTTGCAAAAAAAAAAGAATAATTTCAGTCGCGATGTAACAAAGAATAATTTTAGTCATGATGTTGTATCTCCTGGGTTTATAAATTCTAATAATTATTGAGGCTTGTTGAAAATTATGCAACTAGGGGAGCTAACAATTAGAGTTTAGGAGCTGATGAATCAGACAATACATTTGGGTGGGACAATAAACATGTTGGAGCTCGAATGCTTTTATCCAAGTTATAGTAACTTCTCAGTGTCACTACTTATACTAATTGAACCTTGGATAAAAGCACTTAGGCTCCAACATGTTTATTGTCAAACCCAAATGTATTGTCTTATTCAACTCCTAAACTCTGATCATTATCAAGCCCCACTGAAATGTATTGTCTGATTCATCAAGTCCTAAACTCTGGCAATGGAGGTTAATCACTGACGATCCCCCAAATATAGTCATTAATCGGTGATTTTGAAAAGGGGCTGAAGAAGGGGAGAGAATGCCTCTTTTGAGGCTTTGTGAATGATATTTTTAATATATATTTTATTCCGTTTCGAATGAGAAGCGTTGGAATTGGGGAAGAATAGCGCGAGTTTTGGGTGAAGTGGAATGGCTCATGTGAGGCATCATAAATATTTTTTTTTTGCAGTGCTTTAATGATGGGAATGATTTCCTTTTAACGCCTCCTGGAGGCAGACTTGAGGAAGAGTATTGCAGAAATAGAAGGAAAGAAAAATGCCAGTATGAAAAATATAACTCCTCTCATGACATATTTTAATGATTTTTATCTTTAAACGGAGGTTTCGAAGGAGAAAAGAAGGGCAGGTTTGGAAGGAGATTCGAACGCCTCCTTTGAAATATATGAGAACGTGGGTTTTGGGAGAGGAGAGAGAGGCGCAAGATTCAACGCCTCATATGAATTTTTTTACTGTTCTTTGGTGCAGCGCAGAAAGATGTGGAAAAAGCACCAAAACCAGATTTGGTAATGCCTCCTTTCCAGGCATGTTAATTATATTTTATTAATCTTCTTTGGGCAGCTCGGGTAAGGGAGATGGGGGTCCTCAGTTGAGAAGAACACATCATTTACAGGCTAAAATGGGATATGAGAAAAGGATTTTAAAACCAGAATGAGAGGGGGATTTAATGGAGATATTGAAGGTATGAGAGAGGAGCACCCACCAAATGGAGGAGAATGCAGATTGAAATGAGAAGGGGGATGCCTCATGAGAGAGAGGACATGGGTAGTGAGCAGCAGAGAAAAGAAGCTGCCTTATCACAAATTTGAATGAGTTTAAAACAAAAGCCAGAAGAGGAGTGAAGAATTGGGAGAGTGTGCAGAGATCCTAAGGTATATTGTTTATGCCTATGAGAGGCCATGTGTGTAATGTTGTTTTAGATTTGTGCAATCTGAGATTTATGAAATTTGTATGAATCTATTGATTTCAATGAAACATATGTGAGTTGTATACATTCTATTATGTTTTGTGAGTTTGCTTGAAGAGCAGAGTCTCTGAATTTATTTGTTTCCTTTTATCTGTTCCTGAGAGTGTGTTTTTTATGAGTTTGTATGAGGTGAGATATTTCGCATTGCATCAGTTTGATAGGAATTTAGAAAATAGCCACATACTACTTGATGCTATCTAGCAATTTTAATTCAAATTTGATCAGTTCAAAAAAAAATTGCACAATCAATGCTCTATCAATATATATTATATCTTGATCTTCTACCTTTGTAAATAAGTGTTTCTTTAGTAGTGTTGAGCTACAGTTCATATGGATCAGTTAGAACTCATATCTAGAACTTTCCATTTGCTGTTGGAGTGCTCCACCAACTGAATTTCTGTTCCCTTTGTGGCTAATCCATCATTGATTTGGATGTAACTTATTTCAAACAAGTAGTTCAATGTTTTTCTGCTTCTGCTAGTAATTAATAGTGTATTCTTTATTTTTCCAATAATAGTTGTTGGCACATGAATATAGGTCACTATGTATTACAGTGATTTCTTATCCGAAGTTGCTTATAGAAAAACAAATTTTCAAAAGGACAAATGGTAGAAAGAAAAGAAAATACACATATGTAGGCATGGATATCACTAACTACATTAACTTTATGCATTTGGAGAAAGTACTAATAAGTATTTGTAGCCATAGGGTGTTACTAATTTCTTAATAGGTTTATACATTTGGTGAAAGTGTGTAATAATCTTTGATACTTCAGTCTTTGATTATTTTTATTCCATATCACTTGAATAAGGTCATAAAATTGATACTTAGACTTCGCTTTTGCTTCATATTCAGCAAGCAAAAATTGCAGTGGAATGGAGATTCTGACTAGGGCATCGAAGAAATCTAATTAAGAGCTTTCATTTATATGGCTTTAAAGCAAGGGAGAAACCAAAATTTCAGTTTTGATATCAGTACATAATTCAAGTCTTCTTACATTGCTGGTTATAAAGAGGTACATCTATTAAAGTTATCAAGGCTAACTGGTATCTGTTAGAGAGTAATAAATAATTATATGTGTGTGAGTGTTGGCAATAGTTGTAGATGTGTCAACTAAAGTTGTAGAGGTGTCAATTCACTTGAGTTAAGTATCATGGTAGATTCCTGTTTTGTAGGGAGTTTTTGAGCTCCTGTCCTATTATAAAATTGTAACCTCTTTGATGAATAAAGTGTAATGATGTATTTGTTTTGTTGTTATTTTTCAATATTTTATCATGGTATGAGAGCTGGTTTGGGTGTGACTCCACCATTGGAGTGCCCAAGAATATGAAAGCATCTTATAGGAAATTAAGTTTGTTGTAGAAAGTGATGTGGTATTTTTTTCCTACTATTAATACTCAACCCTGCCACGTTGACATAGTCTGTGGAGATTGTTGAGGCTTATTTGAGGTAGACAAGAAATCTGTTCTTTCTATTTCCTCAATATTGAGCAAATTACATTCTTGTAGTACCAGTATTTTTATATAGTATTTAATAATTATTATGGCCTTGATAAAAATAATTCTTCTATTGGGGAGAAAAATATTTTGATCTTTAATTTTGGTGGAGTGACTTTTGTTGTATCACTACTGATAATTAAGGAAGGGATTTTTGAGATAAAGGCCACGTTCGTGAACAACATGCTAGTGGGCAAAGTGATTGAAATAGACTTGCTGTTGTTATGAGTTGCAAAGAAAATGGTGGAAAAGGTGATGGTTGTGAGTGACTTTTGTTGTATCACTACTGATAATTAAGGAAGGGATTTTTGAGATAAAGGCCACATTCGTGAACAACATGCTAGTGGGCAAAGTGATTGAAATAGACTTGTTGTTGTTATGAGTTGCAG
This sequence comes from Cunninghamia lanceolata, assembly GCA_027924645.1. NCBI lineage: Eukaryota > Viridiplantae > Streptophyta > Pinopsida > Cupressales > Cupressaceae > Cunninghamia > Cunninghamia lanceolata. Next base: position 3,286,107 of record BSBN01001376.1, read on the forward strand.
AGAAAATGGTGGAAAAGGTGATGGTTGTGAGAGCATGAGTGTTTCTTTCTACTTTTCAATGTGTCAAATATTTGTGTGTTAAAGTGATGTTATGATTGGCTACACTAGCTGTATGAAGAAGAATAATTTATTCAACTACTTGCCCATATGACTATAGATGTTTTCGGGATCATCAAAGTACAATTTAAAAAAGGTTTTCATAAGAAATATGGGTCCCTCGACATGGCTCCATTTATGGCGTTGGAGGAGAAGAGGTGTTTGAGGTCTCAAAGGAGCAATAGTGTGCTCATGTGATAGTTTAGAAAGGATGCTCATTCCAGATATTTTTAATTCTTCATTGAGGAGTGTTAGAGAGTAATGAATAATTGTATAAGTGTGAATGTTGGCTATTGTTGTAGATGTGTCAACTAGAGTTGTAGAGGTGTTACAAAGAGTTGTAGAGGCGTCAGTTAGATTGAGTTAGGTGTCATGTTAGATTTAACTTTTGTAGGATTTTGTTGAGCTTCTCTCTTATTATAAAATTGTAATCTCATTGGTGAATAAAGTGTGGTTGTATTTGTTCTGCTGCTACTTTTCAATATTTTATTAGTATCATGAACTTCAATAAAATTTTCCTAGTATCAAAGATTATATTCTTCCAAACATAGTAGATCTTGGTACACTTGATGTTAAAGAGAAATATTTTACTAGTACATCAAATAATAATAAAGATAAATAAAATATACTTGTAAGTTGGTTACGAACAATTATATAATTAAATTTTTTATATTTAATTATGTGTATTTTTAAATTTAATAATTTGCCAAATTGTTTATATTTGTCATAGTTTGTGTAAATTTATAGCTTTAAAAATTTCAAAATTGTAATATTTTTTCTACATATAAATGATTAAAAATAATATTATTTATTTATTATTTATAATTTTTCTTTTACTAATTTTTAATATGCATTCTTTTTAGTAGAGTTTAGGTATAAATTATATTTATAATTATAATCCCTCATAAAAGGCATCATGGCAGTTCATAATAATTAAACCATATATTTTCAAGTTATATTATGCCTTGAGGTGTGGGTATGGTGGAGGCCTATCATTAATGCCTCCAGGCATCCTACAATGGTAGCAAGGGGTAGAGTGTAATGGCTTGACCACATTAACAAAAATTCTTACCTTTTACTTTAAATTTTCTAAAATAAATCCTAAATATTAAAATATTTAATAAAAAATTTATGCATACATGTACATGTAAATAAAATAGTTGTATTGTAAAATAAAATAACTCAAAGTTAATAAAATAGCTTCAAGTTGATATCTCTTGGCATTTTTTTAGATAGATTTATTTAAGATATCTATATTAGTTACTTTATGAGTGCTTTGTTATCATTTTTTCCAACATTGTTGATGGAGAATGTAGTAGCTAGATGGTATGTGAATGTTAGGCGTCCTACGCAGGATAACCCCATGAAACCTAGCAAGTGGAAGGGTAGGATGAAGGAGTTTGAGGAGTGTCCAAGGGATGGTAAGAAAAGGAGAAAGGCTAGGTTTTATTGGGTGGATATGTTAGAAGATTTCACAGCCTATATGGATAGGGAAATTCAAAACCCTTACCTCCAAATATGACTTTGGAGAATATGGGAAGTGGTAAAAGAGGTTGATGGCTCTCCTAGTGTGGGTATCTTAAATAGTTAGCGGGTAGGAATGTCTTTGATACAACTGAGGCTCTATATTGTGCATCCATAGTATCAAACGTTGCTAGTATGTTTCTACTCCATGATGACATTAACAATGCAAAAAACTAGGTTGTGAACTTATTTAATTGCCAAATTAGTCATTCCATGGACTAGTAGAGAATACTTGTCGATTGCATTAATTGGTCTCGAAGATGGCAAAGGGTTTAAATGTGAAGATTTCGCAGGAGGTAGGCTTCAATGTGCATACATTCTATTGATAAGATGATTCAAACTTTGTGGAAGAATTGGTCCTTCCTTTGATGGGTGGGAATGATGGTAAGAAATGTTAGTTTATTGTGGGGTTTATGATATATCTTATGTGCTTGGTTTACTTCTCTATCTCAAGTTGGTATAAAGTATATTTCATGTGGATTAAATTTTTTTGAGGGAATGTATGGACAATTCGTTATCAAATATATACAAGGGTGAAGGATTGTGTAAGGAGTAATAAATAAATGTATGTGCTCATATATCTAATACAATGTAGAATTATCATATGGTGTGTTCATGGCTAAGATGTGAAAATGTGAGATTCTATATCAGCCGAGACCTAGGTGAAGTCTTTTTTAATATGTTGGAATACTTCTTCTATTTGGATTGGAACTAGTGAACCCCATACTTAATTGTACATGAGCTTTTCATGTTCTTTTTTGTACTTCCTAGATACCTTAAACCTAGTTATAGTAGCAGAAAAATGTTATTATGAATTATAATAATTTATTATAAAATTAATTATTTACATATAAAATTAAAATTATATTTACATTATTCCAAATGTAATAGTTTAGTATTCTTTTTTATGTTTCTCTATTTTTTTTTAGTAATTTTTGTAATGCCCACTCTTGTGTTTGCCTTGTGTACTTTTTGATTGATATGATATATGATATATTGAGTATTTCATCAATGTATAATATGATTCTTGTGTAATGAGTCATTGCATCAAACATACTAATAAGGTCTATTATGCCATTGAGATGTTCTAATGGTGTATTTTGGATGCCTCTTTTAAGATCATCATTCAAGTGTTTCTGATGAGGTTATGTATTGACATTGGTTTTCTAACTATGCGTTAAGATTTTAAGCTGCTGCTATTACTCTACTGCTAAAATACTTACCATCATGAAAGCATGAATGAGTCTCTTGGAATAGGAAGTGTCTTACTTGTGAAACACAAGGCATGCAGTTGTAATTGTTGCAACAGTCATTTCAAGGTTTTGGTTATTTATTTTATACGTAGTTCTAGTAGTGTCCATGTCTTCTAGAAAAAATGTTTCATATCTTAATGGAATCCTTTGAATCTTTGACTATAATATGAATGATAGGGTTTGTAGTCAATATGAAGATTTAGAGTTAAATATAGTTTGAATTGCTAAAAGACCAAGTCCCTTGTTAAACTGTCCACATTGAACTCTATGTTTACGTAGCATAGTTGTGATCCAACTCCCTAGACCTTGCGGATAATTAATTTTTGGGATAGTTATATTTTTCAGGAGAGGTAAGTTAAAATTGTTATTACCTGTGTTGTATGTGTGTCAATTTGACCATCAACAGGTTCCTTCTATCAACTATAGTAGGTAGTTCCCTACCCTTGGGTGAGGTTGAATGGTAGGGGGTTTGGCTTGATCGGGCCCCAAGGAAGCAAAATTAATATGATTCCACATCCACAATAAAATTTTTCCTACTATAGAAAGGCCCTAGGGACTATTGATTACTCCTTGACCAAACTAGGATCTAAGTGTCTGCCAATCATTAATTATTTTCCATATGTGGGACCCTGCTACTGAGAACAAGTATGTGAACTTGAATCCCTAATATTTGGGGGTGATGATCTCCTACATATCTATCTCCTTCAAATGATCTATTTTCCACCATTATAGAGTAAAGGAGGGCTCCTGCTATCAACTATAGAAAGGGGTATGGGGCTAGAAAAAGGATCTTAACCTAGGTGGTGTATGAGACAAATGATCAATTGTTTGCCAATATAGAATGGTTGGGGCCTCCCTACAAATTATGTTATTGCATAATTTGTCTCTCCATCCATGGATATGGTTCTGATGTTGTAAACTCTGTTATTAGTCGTGTGACCTTCTTACTCTAAGTGGTTGGTTCCTCAATACTAGAATTTTTAATTGTACACACCTAAAATGGTTTGAGTCGAATTAAAAAAAAAATTAAATATCTATTTTATTCTTATTCCTCTATCAATTAAATAAATATCCTAGTTTATTTAATTGGTTCATTATTCCAAAAATTAAATAAAAAACAATTTATTAAATTAAATCATCTAAATTCCTCTAGATCATCCTTAATTGAATACTCCTAAATTATTTAATTAATCATCTATTCCTAAGTCCTAAGTTCATAAATCAACATTACTTCCACCTCACTATACACCTCACCATGTTGCATACATAATTAAATATTTTTAATATTTAATTAGATAATTATCCTCACCCACGTCCTATTCATCCTCTAACCATCCCTATTATTAAGAATTTGGTCTCTCCATGTCACCATGGTCAAAGACACTTGTCTTTCAAATCCTATTTTCTCTCTCACATTCTAACAACCAAAGAGTCCTTCTCCATGATTGTCTCATAGTCTTCCACATTTAACTCAATTGGTCTTTCAGAGCATTGTGACAAGTGACCTCTTGCTCACACCTTTCACTCTACCTTGTCATCACTGGAGGAACATTCCCCACCTTTCTCTCCCTCATCTCAACTAATTCAATCTCCACCGTACACATCACAATGACTTGTTCTCCACCGTGGATCTTATGACACTTGGAATTGGTCCATCCTTAGCCTATAAAAGCAAGGTTCTCACACTCATTTTCATATCTCAAGCTTTTGCAAACTTGTGTTATAGAAATTCCCCCATAGCTCCCAAGCATGCCTTTGGCTCCACTCATTTGCATTGTAATCCCATTATCCTCATCTCATTATCATCAATCATGGCTGCATATCATAATCTCCATCGTTTATCTTATGTATTGCATTGTAGTTTCATTGCATAATCCTTCACATAGCCATTCTATCTTTGTCATATTAACAGCAAGGAAGTAGAACTTCTGAAAGCTCTCTAATAAAATAAGATCAAAGAAAGATAGGCAACAATGGAAGGCATGAGGTAAATCTATTTGCAAAGGTATATCTTTGATTTATTGCATTTATTTTATTTTCATTGGAGTATAGAATATTTTAGTTCTTTCATAGTAGTTCACATTTTCAATCACATTTTGGTACCCACCATGGGGCCACTACCCCATTTTTAATCTCCATTTTGAGTTTTTGGTGAAGTTACAGTCATAACAGGTCATTCTAGTGCATTTGATTTCCAGTTCTATGCATGTGTGAAGAAAAGAGCAATCTGGCGCATATGAGACTTCTTTCTGCGCATCTAACTATTCTTTCTCCACTTTTCTTCTTCATGTGCATTTAAGACTTGTTTCTATGAATTTGCAACTTCTTTCTAATCATATGTATTTATGTGCATTTAATCTGTATTCCTGTGCATCCATTGTCTATTTTAGCACATTTGATTCCTGTCAGAGATTTGTATTGATTTTTGTAAAATTTTCAGTACTAGCTTGTGTTGCAAGTATTATCAACCGTTAATGGAGGCTATTGACAGAATGTTCTTACAGGTTTAAGAGCTGGTTTAGACATTTTAGTTGCATCTTGCATACAAATCTTCATCTAGCTTTAATTAGGAGGAGTAAATTACATTAGTGTTCAGGCAAATTGCATACAAATCTTCATCTAGCTTTAATTAGGAGGAGTAAATTGTATCATTGTTCATTCAAATTGCATACAAATTTCACATAGTCCCAAACTAGGTGGTTAAAATTGAACAAATCTTTCATTCCAAGCTTACATTTACAAATCCACATCTAGCATAAGTAGGGGAAAGTAACTTGATCAAATCTTCAATACAATCATCACCTAGTTTTGATTAGGAGGTTAAAATCAACTATCTTTTCACTTTATGCTATCATGTCAATTTTTTGTGCTTGGTAGGTTACATCACATTTAGATTAACTCTAGAAGGTTAATGAACCAGTGTCTACTATGCTTGTGAAATGGTCATAGGCATATGCTCTCCCCTTCTTGGGTGACCAAAATGTCAGAGCCATCATTTTCATTTATTTAACCTTTAGAAAAGGCCTGCCCTTGGGATTGTGTTTCTTCCAAGTGGGATGACCTTGAGGGGTAACGGGCTAAAGCCAATCCAATTTGATCTGCTATAAATAAAAGTGTTTGTGATGAAAGTCATAAACAATAGGTGTTCTTGTGTTATACCGACGAATGTTTCCCTTGATACCTTTATGGTGCATTGAAACCTATAGAGCTTAACCTCTACAGATTGGGAAGCCTCCTAAACGGACAAAATTGTCACACATATAACCACCTAAATGAATGCCCTTATTAAGAACCAACTATTTTTAGAGGCCAAAATCCTTCTATTTGTTGATGCAGGAGGTCAAACCTCTAAATCTACCCAACATATTGACTAATCATGTGTAGAGATAGAAAGTTCAACTCTTCGGAGGACTGTAACTTGGTATGCTAGAGAAGTGAGTCCCATGCAAGGGGGAGCCAGTGCTATCAAGTTACTAACTATCCTCCTTGATTTAAGTGGCTAGAGAAATCAAAGTTGGGACTCAATAAATATTGTCCTTGCAAACCTTAGGAATTGTACTTGTTTGCAAAAATGTTTATCAAAAATTTGTATAACACCATGAAATCTTCTTGTCTACTATGTTCTCTTGCAACAAACTCAAACAAAATCATCATAAAAAACACTTAGGTTGCTTAGAAAAACGTGCTTGAAAACAAGAAATGTTGATCAAACATTTCAGAAAAATAGAGTTGCGCTTTCAAAACATCTTTCTACACATTTAACAGTTCTTTCTGGGCATTTACATATTGCTACATATTTAAGCTTTTTTCTCTCATTTAAGAAATCTTTCAGTGCATACATTATTTAGTGCATTCAAATAGAAAAATCACACATTCAGAGCTACACATACAATCCACAGAAACATGCCATTGATCTCTTTTTCTATGCAAATAAACCTGTGCATCTATGACAGTGGCTTGTTCCTGATATTTTGAGAGAAAAACAAAATCATTCAGGTACCCATTACTACCTAGATTCAATTTGTGAACTTAGTTAAACCATAAAATTTCATCACATACCTGTTTCCAAATATTACACTTACCAGGCATACCTAGCCATTAAAAAATCAAACAAAACCAAGATTTCCACTAAGGTATCATTGAGATCCTCTAAATCAAACAACCTAGTTAGTTTCCTATCAGGATAAATCATCCTCTACCTTGAAACTACATCAAAACATCTTGATAAAGGTCTAGTCTACATGAATAGCAGTTACCAATTATCCCAATTTGACTTCCTTTATATCAACACTTTGATAGCTAATACCATTTCAGCTCAAGACCATCTTGTTTGACCAAATAGATCAAGAGAAAACCTTAGAAAATCTTATCTCAAAAGCTTCCAAATCCAATCAACCATACCTCAACCACGTCTTACCCAAAAAAATTCACTTGTATTCACAAAAGCATTTCATCCAACTTCACCCATTTCCAAAAAGCTTATGGTTCAAACTAGATCCCAAACCAACAAAAACAAAGAAATGGATACCTCAAACCATTGTGTTCACTCTGCTTAATCTAGCGATGATGAGGAAGAAATCCCACATGAGGAACTTGTTAGTGCTTTGCAAGATCCCAAATTCCAAAGAATGATGGACAAGGTCATAACCATGGACCCCCAAAAATACTTTCTAATGGTAGCGCAACAAGGGACTAAATTACCACCTAATTTTGACATCTCAAAATTGAGAGACACAACCCCTTCGAATGAAACAAAAATTCCCAAAGATGTAAAAGAGGTTCCCAAAAATGACAAGACTAAGGATAGATCAAACCCTTTGGACACATTAACACAGAAAATCCAAGTCTTGCAACAACAAGTTGTGGATATCCAAACATGAACTACAACAAAGCACTACTCACTAGAGGATATCTGACCATATCTCTTTGACAAAGTTTGGTCATGATACCTTTTCCCTCAAGATTTGAGGTACCAAAATTTGATAAGTATAGAGGAAAAGGTGACCCATGCGACCACATAAGAGAATTTAGTGTTGCTTGTTTAGAGGTTGCTCACAATAGAACATACCCTATGCGACCATTTCCATGAAGCCTAGGAGGACAAGCAGTGGAATGGTTCTCTCAATTACCTCCCGACATAGGAACCTTTAATGAACTTGTGGATATGTTTGTGACCCATTTCTCCTACAATATTGAGCATTAAATCTCAATGTTGTATCTTTGTAATAATAAACAAAAAGGTGGAGAATCCTTCGCCTCTTTTCTACAAAGATGGAGACAACTTGCTAGCAAGTGTCCATACCACATCCTAGAGAAACAAATGATCAAGATGTCCATCCACAACCTAAATGATGACTTGAGCTATCAAATCCAAATACAATGTCCTACTTCCTTTAGTAAGGTCATTGAAATGGGATTACTCATTGAGAAAGCCTTGATGGGTAAGGGATAAATCAAACTTTACAAGGATGTCCCTAGTTCAAGTAATAACAAAGACAAATCTAGGTTTTGGACCAAAAACAAGATCATTGTGAATGATGGTGTTGTTCATGCTAAACATGTGGTGCCAAAACAACCAATCTTTAATCTATCAAATCCACAAAATAACACACCATCAAACAAACCTCAAAACAATGAACCGCGTTCCACAAACTTTCCTCCTCATTGAAAGTTTACACCATTAGGAGAGTCAATCAAAGGGAGCTCATATCAAACAACCTTATAACACTTCCTACAGTGTGAGATTATGATCCTAATTTTAAACCTTCTTGGTGAAAAGACTCAAACTTTTGCAAATATCATAGAAGCAAGGGTCATAAAACAAATGATTGCCAATGACTAAAGAGTACCATCCAAGACTTGATTGATCAAAAGGTAATATCAATTGATGGACATACTTCCAATGATGAGCACGTGGCATTCAAAAATCCTCTCCCTAACTATGAGAATGAAGGATCTTCCAATCAAAATAGTAAGGGTGCAAATAAAGCAAACTATTCGAATGTATCATACGATTACACCGTTAACCATATTTCAAAAAGTAACTCACATATAAACATGATCACTATCAACAATAAGCCCAATTGTAATGTAACCACTCATTGTGGAAATATTACTCTCCAAGGGGCTCCATCTAAGACACCCTCCATGTCTAACCAATATAATGTCCTTGACCAACTCCATAAAACACCTGCACATATATCCATTTTGGATCTTTTGCATCTATCTCCATCTCACAAAGCCATCATAGAAAAAACACTCTTGGAAACTACCATGCCAACCAATCTAGCCCAAGAGCAATTTCAGGCCATGGTGGGGCATCTAACTACACCCCATTTCTTATCTTTCATAGAAAAAGATGATATGTCTATCACCCAGCCGTACAATGCATCCCTCCATATTTAAGTCCTCATCCATAAATGTAGAATAAAGAAGATCCTAATAGATAGAGGGGAAGGTTTAATTATTTGCACATTAAAACTAATCCTTTCATTAGGGTTTTCAGAGAATGTCGTTGATCCTAAGATGAAAATTACAATCAAGGCTTATGATGAAGAGGAGAGGACATCAAAAGGAACTGTTGTTTTGCCTATAAGAGTGGGACCGGTGGAAAAAGATGTAGTTTGCCAGGTTCTAGACATGGACCTAGCATACAATATTCTTCTTGGTCGACCTTGGATACATGCGATGAAGGTCGTGCCATCCACATACCATCAGTGTATCAATTTTCCTCATAATGGCCAAGAAATCACTATCCAAGATGATCTTAATCCATTCCAATATTGCAATTCCATCCAATCCAAGTTTGAAGTTGTAATCGCCACCAACCATGCAACTTCCTCTTCTTTAGCTAGTGTAGACCTAGCCTCACTACCTTCTGCATCTAAGGCATCCAAACTCAAACTCAAGCTCAAATACAAGGGTGTAGGAGAGTATACCATCGAGCAAACCTTCTATCTAGCACAACTACCCATATCTCCCAAATCCAATGGAAAACCATCCATGAATAAACCCAAGTTGTTGGAGACTCTTAAAGGTTCTTTTGTCGAATGGGGAAATCTATCAGATGAAAGTGATGAGAAGGATATTCTACAATGGCTATAAAAATATGAAGATAGTGAATCTAAACCACAAGACCATCAACCCTAATTGCAAACCAAACAATATGGTCAAGGGTTCTCTATCTTACAAAGAATGGGATATGACAATCATGGTTCAGTAGGATTAAGAAAAGAAGGAACCATTGAACCTATCCAACCTTCTTCTTTAATAGAATGAGACACTACAGGTCTAGGCTACAAAGGTAAAGAATAGATCCAAGGTAATGGAAAGCATAAAGAAAAAGGAGAGGAAACAACAACTACTAACTTAGTAGAGCAGATTCACCAGTTACAAGAAGGGAGTGAGAGATTCAAATAAATATGAATTGGATAGTCTTTCTAAAATTTCTTGTGAAGACAAAGGTGTTGATGTGGTCCAACAATATATCTCTACCCATACAACTCATGAGGGACAAAGCTCTAGGTCTAGACCTCTAGACTTTGATCCACAAAATACTGAAAGAGAGTTTTACGAGGAAGGAATGATGTCACACTTGATAGATCAACTTGAGGAGAGTACCGTTATAGACCTTGTCAATACTTCCACTAACTTATACAACTCCTCTATCTTAACCATCACTAGCCTTGAACTGGACCAACCCAATGACCCATTACCTTTAGTACATCCTGAACTCATAGGCTAGGATTTACAAGAAGCCCCTAAGCTAGATACCTTCCAAAATGACGATGCTATCATAGATTATCTAGAACTAAGGGACCATCTACCCACAGGGGATCACAAATCTTGCTTCACTATAGAGCTCAATGACATGGCATGCTTTGGAGAGAGTGCCAATCCTTTTAGTCATAAAAATATAAAAATAAAAAATAGATCTAATGGTGAAAACTGCTTTGCGGTAGTGTTAGATCAAGAAAAAGACAAAAGAAAAGAAGTATCTGATGGTGAAAACCTCTCTAAGGTGTCAAAAGATGAAAGGCTTGACACTCTACCCTATCCTACTCATCAAGAGATATCATCAGTTGTGATTGAACTAGCTACACCTGTCAATATCGGCACAGAAGACAATCCAAGGATAATCCACTTAGTAGAATCTCTATCTAAACAAGAAAAGGTAGAGTTCCTTGACTTCTTCAAATAGAAACAAATAAACTTTGCTTGGTCCTACGCAGATATGCTAGGGCTAGATCCTAATCTAATAATGCATCATTTATCATTAGCTTCAGGAGCTAAACCAGTTAAGCAAAAACTACAGAAGATGCTTCCCCAAATAGCATTGTTAGTAAAAGAAGAATTGAAGAAGTTGGTGGATGTTGGGTTTATCAAGGCTATTGATTATCTGGAATGGATTTCCAATATAGTACCTATCTCAAAACTAGATGGAAGGATTAGAGTACGTAATGACTTCAGATATTTGAACAAGGCTTGTCCCAAGGATGACTTTCCTCTACCCAACATCAACATCATTATAGACCTAATAGCAAGACACGCTATGTTGTCACTAATGGATAGATTTTCTAACTATAATCAAATCAAAATAGCACCGGAAGATCAACACAAGACCGCATTTACATGTCCATGGGGTACTATATTTGGTGCATCATGCCATTTGGACTGAAAAATGTAGGGGCAACATATCAAAAAACCATGACTACAATCCTTCATGACATGATGCACACCATCATGGAAGATTATGTTCATGATATCCTAGGCAAATCACTTACCAAAGAAGGACACCTCCAAGTATTAGACAAAATCATTCAGAGATTAGAGTAGTTCAACGTATGCTTAAATCCAAAGAAGTGTGTTTTCAGAGTCACATCCGGCAAACTTCTAGGATATATAGTGTCATCTAATGGAATTGAGGTGGACCCAGCCAAAGTAAAAGCAATCATCCAATATGCCACCACCCAAGAATCTCAGTCATCTAAGGTCATTACAAGGCAAGCTACAATCGACATCATTAATTAAGCTAATGGAATTGATGTTTTGGTGTTTTAATTAGTTGAGATGTATTAAGCATTTAGATCATGATAGTGATGTCATTTATCCACATAGGTCTCATGCATAACATTTATTATCAAGAAACATCCAAAAAAATAGATATCATTATTATAGCATTAGCATGTTAGATCATCATACATAGAGAAAAGTAAACAAAATATAGTACATTTAGGAAATCATCCACATATGCATTAGAACATTATAAACTATAAGCATATAGGATCATTGTACATAAGCATTATGCATACACATTAGTCATCATGTCATAAGCATTATGCATACACATTAGTCATCATGTCAAATCATAAAAACAACATATCATTAGTGTCATAGGCATCATCACATCAACATGATAGAAGCATCACAATAGAGCATAATCATACCATCAATCATATAGATAACATCAAATAGATAACATCCATCATATAGAAAGAATCCATCCATCACAAATACATGCATATAGTCCATCAAACTCATATAGATCATTTTCATAAAATAATAATAATAATGTCCAAGTATACAATGATGTCATAAAACTATCTATCTTGAGCTATTTAAAATGGTGTATACAAAAATGATCAATACATGATACATGTCTCTAGAATGCCTATGTGGTACTGTCTCTAGAAGGTGCTGGAGGTTGAGGCTGAAGCAGAGGTTGAGGATGAGAACTAGTATGACCTGCAGGTCAAGGAAGTAATGGTCCCATCACTTCCCTACTCTCTATATGTGTGTGCCTAGTCCTGTTGTGGGAGCTTGGGTGAAAGTTACTCACCCTCTACTCTGGGGGCACTATATGTACATACAAGGATCTCCAATAAAAGATCTCCTACCTAGCTCAAACCATGTTTGATATAATCTACCCATGCAGACCCTAAGTCATGGTCTACTGCACCTGCTGAAGTAGTGTACCCGACCTACTGTATCTCTGAATTGCAGTGTCACACTCTAGGATAGTAGTCTGAAAATCCCCCTGTAGCTGTGCAATCTTCTACTATATATGTCCAACCTCCCCCTGTAGCTGAGCCACCTAGGCTCATAATGCAGCTACCTATCCATCATCTTGTCCTTGTCCCTGTACCTAGGCCTGCACATGACCCTGTGCCTAAATCTGAGCCTGATGCTATACTTGTATCTGGGGGTACCCTCTCCACCCTCTATCTCACCCTCCTCTGCCCTCCATCACCCCCATCGTCATCATCATCATCTTTGCCACCTCCACCACCCCCACCACCATCATCTCCGCCACCTCCACCACCCCTACAACCATTATCTGTTCCTTCTCATCCACCCCTCCCACCTCGGCATCGACTCCTCCTCTATCGAGGGGCATCATCCTCCTCCTCATCTACATCCTCCAGTCTCATGGCCAGCTCTCCTAGTCCAAAGTATCTTGGTACAAGATGGGCAGTGAAATGTGCCGCAAAGTATGTTGTCATACCCGCATCCACAATATGTCATAGCAAATCCCATGCCTGATATGGAATTTGAAGGAAGTTTGTCCTCGTAGTCTCATACGATGCCACTAGACCCCAATGTGGATGCTCCTTATACGTCTAGGCAAATATAGCAGTACCATAGGGCATCCCTTGAATCTTGCCAAATTGTCGGAGCACACGGGTAAGAATGCGGCACTCTAAGATGTAAGGAGTCCTCCCTATCAACCATCATTTCTGAAAACAGTACAGCAACTCTACTGCATGGACTTATCCCACACCTTGCAATCTAGGTATAGCCGCCACTCAACCTCATCCACATTATCCAATGTGTGTTACTAGTAGTCCAGCTTTCCCAGCTTGGGCTTGTAAAGATTCTCCTGAAACTTGTATGAGTAAGGCCTGTCATGTCCCCTCACTCCCATACTAATCGACTGTGTCACCGCTATGTGTAGCCATGCTCAAATCTTTAGAAGTGAAACCCCAGTTGATAGACTCGCAGCTCCATCATAGACAAACTGATGCAAATTGTGGTATAAGTGAGCATGTATACAAGGTCCCCAAGCAAAGCATGTCCCATCTTGTATCATCCTCTCTAATGTCTGCCTCCATCCAACCTAAAATCCCTGGTATCCCCTTTTAGGACAAACCACACCTCCAATCAAACCTAATAGTATGGTTGGCAGGGGCTCATACTACTCCACCATATCAGCCTGGCTGATCTCTATATCCTCTAAGTCTGGGTCATCAAATACTCATCGACACTCTACCAATCCAGCTCTAGTCGTAGACTCATACTCTACCAACTCACCCTATATTAGAATGCACAAAATCTTATGTACATCCTCCAAGGTCACTATCATCTCCCCAATAGGCAAATGAAAAGTGTCAGTCTCACTATGAAACCTATCACCTAGGGCCATCAGCAATCCTAGATTCGCCCACATCTTGGGCATAAAGCAGACGAACCACAATCTAACTAATCCCAGAACCAAGTGATTAGTATCAATCAAATATGGTCAAAGCAACTGCGTCATAGGGAATTTCTCCCACAACATTAGTACATGATCTAGCTCCTCCTGCAATCAATAACAAAGCACATTAGCAAAACAAACTATGCTGCATATCTATCCAATCAATCAAACTAGTTACTTAGATATCCTATTAGGAAAACTATCCTATCATCTCTTCTGAGATTCTATCAATCTTGAAAATCACCTATCAGTTGGCTAACATCGATCAAGATGCTGAGTTTATCAAACCAGCCAAGTAATTCACCAATTTTATTAGATGCGCAGCTTTGTTTACCAGATGCACAACTTTTTATCAAAAGCATAGAACCCCTAATCATTTGCACAATTTTACACAAATGCGTAGTATCAAGCATCATTTGTGCTACTTTATCACAAATGTACAACTTCTTATTGGATGTGTCTAATCCCTAATCAATTGTGTGTTTCTATCCTACATGCACAACTTTATTTTATATACACATGACTGCTGATTACATGCACCTAAAGAATTAAAAGAGCAGAAACCCTAGTTGTTTGCATAGAACTACCTATCATTTGCAAAATTTTTGTAGTTGCACCAATTCTTGACTCAAATGGGATGAATCAGAGTATATACACAGATTCATAGCTTGTTTGTGCCAAAACACTAAAGACATGTATTCAAAACTGACAACTTTGACCTACAATTTGACAGCAATAAATGCAAAAATGACCAAGTTTCAAAGGGTACATACCGAGGGTCTATAGTCTATTGGTGCCTAAATCATCAGATCCTCTTGAAGTAGTGGCTCTCTATTAGAAATTGATCCATCTCTGCTGACTGCTCTACCGCTGCTAAGCACAAGAGCTCCTATAATCTCTCCATAAAAAACAAGTGTGCAAATGAATAGGATAGTGACCCCACATCCCTATTTATAGCCAAATGAGCCCTAATTGGAGATGTTTGACCTTGTGTGTGCATACTGTGTTCTGCATCTGTTTCTCATTCTCTGTAATCTGAGTTTTTCACCTGTCAATCATGTTGTCAATTCTTTTTAATCATGAGATCATTTGCCATCCTTTTCAAAATCTAACCTGACCAATCTCCCGAGGGGGCATCCTATCATCAGTAAACTTGTACCAGGGGTAAACTGAGTCATGTATAATAACCAGAAAACTTTTATTCTTTCAGACAACATGATAAAACGCATTGTCTCAAAGAGGGGCAAAATGTACACACCTAAAAATGGCTTGAGTCGAATTAAATAAATATTTAAAATATTTATTTTATTCCTATTCCTCTATCATTTAAATAATATCCTAGTTTATTTAATTGGTTCATTATTCCAAAAATTAAATAAAAATAAATTTATTTAATTAAATCATCTAAATTCCTCTAGATCATCCTTAATTGAATAATCCTAAATTATTTAATTAATCATCTATTCCTAAGTCCGAAGTTCATAAATCCACATCACCCTTACCTCACTATACACCTCACCATGTTGAACACATAATTAAATATTTTTAATATTTAATTAGATAATTATCCTCACCCACATGTCCTATTTATACTCTAACCATCCCTATTCTTAAGAACTTGGTCTCTCCATGTCACCATGGTCAATGACACTTGTCTTTCAAATGCTATTTTCTCTCTCACATTCTAACAACCAAAGAGTCCTTCTCCATGATTGTCTCATAGTCTTCCACATTTAACTCAATTGGTCTTTGAGAGCATTCTGACAAGTGGGCTCTTGTTCACACCTTTCTCTCTACCTTGTCATCGTTGGAGGAACATTCCTCACTTTTCTCTCCCTCATCTCAAGTAATTCAATCTCCACCGAACACATAACAATGACTTTTTCTCCACCGTGGATCTTATGACACTTGGAATTGGTTTATCCTTAGCCTATAAAAGCAAGGTTCTCACACTCATTTTCATATCTCAAGCTTTTGCAAACTTATGCTACAGAAATTCGCCCATAGCTCCCAAGCATTCCTTTGGCTCCACTCATTTGCATTGTAATCCCATTATCCTCATCTCATTATCATCAATCATGGCTGCATATCATAATCTCCATCATTCATCTTAGGTATTGCATTGTAGTTTCATTGCATAATCCTTCGCATACCCATTCTATCTTTGTCATCTTAACAGCAAGGAAGTACAACTTCTGAGAGCTCTATAATCACACAAGATCAAAGAAAGATAGGCAACAATGGAAGGCATGATGTAAATCTATTTGTAAAGGTATATCTTTGTTTTATTGCATTTATCTTATTTTTATTGGAGTATTGAATATTTTAGAAGTTTATACAGTAGTTCACATTTTAATCATAGTAATGTAAATAATAGAAATAGAAATAGAAAAATGACCCTGTGTCACGGATGAAAATAAATGGAATGTAGGTCTCAATCTAAAATATTTGAACTTGATTTCTAGGGTCTCAAGTCTATCAAGGAGCCTAATCATAATACTAGGTTATTTACATTTCATTTATGAACAAATAGTTGAATACCCATGATTTAGTAATGCCCTATATAGGTAGGTGTGAGATCAAAGAAATGGTAGCATCAATGGAAAATAAATTGGTAAATAGAACAAACAATGACATTGAGACTCAAGCCTTGTTCTTTAGGCTCACATTTGCTCAAAATTAAGCCTCATAAGATACACATCCAAGGAGATACACACTTAATCATAAAGCAATAAGGAATCAATCGACTCCAAATTGGAAGATCAAAAATATTTTGGCTAAGTGTTGGGAGACCTTGGATCATTTTGAAGCATACAAGGTTAGCCACATTTAATAAGAGACTAACATTGAGGTGGACAAACTAGTGATTGTGGCAATTGATATGCCGAATAAATATTTGCATGCCAACTCAAAGGAAGTGTAGGAGGAAATGGAAATTGTTCAACTTGCCATTTTACATCGATGACAATAAAACCATACATCATGAACTAGTATGGTGTGATAGATGGCTCGCCTAATGGCAGAGGAGGACAGCTTACATGAGATACTAACATTTATGATGGAAACTATCCCTAGTAATATAACAAACAATATATATGCTAATCAGAATGCCATTTGCAGTGAAGTTGCAATATGGATTCTACAATATGTCTCAAAGAAAAGAGGAGGAAAATTAATTTCATGGGACATATCTTAGATCTCAGGTTGAGAAAGATCTTCAAATCATGGTCAATTATTATTTTTCACACAATCTACATGGTGCTTGCAGACACTTTCATCTCCAATTCTCATTAATACAGGGTGAATACTGATATATCCTCTATAATTGTTGTTGTGCTATTACATATTGGGGAGACAATAGATTGTATTGAGGTGGTGGTAGAAACACTAATTAAACCACACTAGTGGGAGAACTGAAGAAGACCATGGACAATGTTGTTCTCGACTTGGGGTTCTTCCCCAATAATGGCACTTGGCTTTTGATCCCCTAACCATAGAATGGGTCGTGGGTAACTTTTGTGATTACAATGGTGGGATAAAACGAGGAGTGAAAATAGAAGGACATGTGGTGTACAAAATTCCTTAGGGTACTCTCAAGAGTAGTAGATGCCCATGGCGCAGATTGGTTCTTCACTATCAACTCCGACAACTCGCAATATGGGACAAATGGGGCAGAGATGGGGGAAGCAGTCAATGATGACCAGGTGTAGAAAACATTTTATAGAAGAATGCACATAGGTTAGGAATGTAGTATAATGTTGATATATGGAAGAGATAAGTATATGGTTCTTTGTATTAGATTTGTTTTAAGTATAATCACCCATATAGGGCTTTTGCTTAAGGCTCTCCTCTAGAGTATCCATTTCTAATTTTCTAATCTTGATTTATCAAGAGTTGCCCCCATGGCCACAATTCACTCATAAAAAAAAGTAAAAAGTTAGTTTTAAATTTTAAAAATTATCGTTCTATTATATTTAAATATTTATAGATTATACAAGTCAATGACACATTAAATTATTTTATTTATAAGATATTAAATTATTTTATATATAAGATATTGTATGTCATACTATAATTTAATTAGTGTTTTTAGAAGTCGGTCTTTTATTGGTTGTTTTTCACTTGATATTATATTTTGAATTTTGTATACATATTATAGGTTAATTTGGTAGTATGTTTTCTTATATATTTTATATTATAAAGTTTATACAACAATCCCATAAAATACTTAGTGATGTGCCCCATGGCACATAGCATTACAAATCCAACTATTGATGACTAGAAGTTAATGATGACAAGGACTAATGTTGACATAGACACAAAAACCAATGAATAATTTCAAAATATTATTCATTTATTTTCTAGAAATGATAATATGCATAATCTCTCTAGAATAAAATTATACTCATTGAAGTACCCCGTGGCATGTAGCATTGTAACAAAAGTCGGTACTATTAATGCACCAGAAGGAGGGAAATTTGACAAGCCTTATGTGGAGTTATTAATTACTAAGGATGTAAGGGTAATGTTAACATCCAATATTTGGATAGAAGCAACTCCTATAAATGGAACTCCAATGTATGTGTGAGAAATAATATACAAACCTAGAAGTGCACCACTAGAACCACTGACATATGTTATGGTTGAATTTGATAGTTATTTAGGCATACTATTTGAAGATCAAACTCCTAAAACAATACCAATTTCACCAATACAAAGGGACAACAAAATCCAAATACCCTTAAGATTAGCTTGGGTATTGACAATACACAAATCACAAGGTCCCACTCATTTAAAAGCCACTATTGAAATAGGAAAATCAATGAATAGGATTAATATTTGTGGCTATATTTCATGTAAATTCATGACAAGGTCTAAGAATAATTCCACAATTTACATATGACCAATATGAAAAGATGAAAAAGGAAAACAACTTGTAAACCAAAAATTTGCATTGTAAAGAATCAAATTATTAGAAAATAAATGATGTGGTGTACTTACAAAACTATTTTAATGAATATAAAGTAATGCACTATTTTTCACATTCTCTTAGCTCTATTGCACTCTTTCCGAAAATTTGAACTATAAAGAATCAAATTATTAGAAAATAAATGATGTGGTGTACTTAAAAACTATTTTAATGAATATAAAGTAATGCACTATTTTTCACATTCTCTTAGCTCTATTGCACTCTTTCTCACAAATATGATAAATGATGCGATATACGTACAAATCTCTTTCAATGAATAGGAAATAATGCACTCTTTCTCACATTATCTTAGCTTTATTGCATATTTTAAATATTTTAATTTTATGTTCTCTAAATGTAGTACACTATTATTTCTGAAACAAAAATGTGTCAATCATTAAAATAGTATTTTTTACATGTTCAAACTGTAGATGCTACTAGTGTACCTATTTTTAGACTTTGTCATATATAAGTTGAATAGATGCCTTGAGAAGGATATGTCTCAGCTATTTTAGATAGATATTTCTAAAGATAGGTATGCTAGTTGTAGACACTTAAATTTTACCATATCCTTATGAAACTTCTAACATCATCTTATACATCCTCCTAATACCACCTTGCCACACTTTGAGACACATTCATCTTAGGACTCCCCTTAACATTCCCCTTTCCATTATTAACTGATTAATTAAATAAATTATATTTATTTATTTAATTTTAATCCTTTTTCCTTTTTAGTCAAATTAATTAAAGCAATTTTATTTATTTAATCATTACACCTAGATCCAATCATTACACCTAGAGGTGGCATGTCAGGGATGACGTGTACATAAAAACTAAGTCATATTTTTTAAATTATGAAGTGTTTTAAATTTAAAAAATATATAACTGACATACTTTTATTAAAGGGATGATGTGTACATAAAAACTAAATCATATTTTTTTAAATTATGAAGTAAACATTAAAGGGATGACGTGTACATAAAAACTAAATCATATTTTTTTAAATTATGAAGTAAGTGTTTTAAATTTAAACAATATATAACCGACATAATTTTATTAAATGAATGCATGTAAATATTTTAAAGTAGTTATTTTAAATATAAAATATTTAACCCATATACTTTTATTAAATGAATGCACATAGAATTAAATTTCAAATATATAATCGACATATTTTTATTAAATAAATTCACATAACAATAAATGTCACATAAAGAAAAATACTTTAGGGTTCTACACATAAATAAAAACCTCTCCACACCCAACTAGGGTTAGGGTTATACACAAAATATGCACGCTTTGTAACGATATTGACTTGACGTAGTAGACAATGTTAAGTTTGGATTTCCAAAGGCCTCCACAACCACAAAGCTATCATGAAGTGTTTTGGAGTTTAGCTGATTCATGGGAAGCGAGCTCTACATTGCAAAGATGGCCATTAGATGGGCCACAAATTATCTTCTCAAAGCTACTGCTCATCTAGGCACCATATATGTTAAGGTTAGTATTTGCAAAAAAAACCAGAATAATTTCAATCATGATGTTGTATTTCTTGGGTTTATAAATTCTAATAATTATTGAGGCTTTTTGAAAATTATGCAGGCATGGGACCCTAACAATGACCACAAATTTTGGGAGAGGTCAAAAGACATGGACACTGCTAGAACTGTGTATAAAATAGATAATTGAAACCTTGAAATGGCTGCAACACTTGCAGTTGCATCCCTTGTTTAGCAAGTAGACTCTTCCTATTCAAAGAAACTGATTCAATCTTCAATGATGCTAAATTTTTTAGCAATAGAGTAATAGCAGCAACTTAATAACTTGGTAACAATTAGAATTTAGGAGTTGATGAATCAGACAATACATTTGGGTGGGACAATAAACATGTTGGAGCCTGAATGCTTTTATCCAAGTTATAGTAACTCATGAGTGTCACTAATACTAATCGAACCTTGGATAAAAGCACTCAGGCTCTAACATGTTTATTGTCAAACCCAAATGTATTGTTTGATTCAACTCCTAAACTCTGATCATTATCAAGCCCCACCCAAATGTATTGTCTGGTTTATCAAGTCTTTAACTCTGATCATTATCAAGCTTTTAAGTTGCTGCTATTACTCTACTGTTAAAATTTACCATCATGGAAGAATGAATGAGTCTCTTGGAATAGGAAGTGTCTGACTTACGAAACACAAGGGATGCAATTGTAAGTGCTGCAACAGCCATTTTAGGGTTTTGGTAATTTATTTTCTATGCAGTTCTGGTAGTGTCCATATCTTCTGGCCTCTCCCAGCATTTGTAGACATTGTTAGGGTTTGCTACCTGCATAATTATAAGACAAGCCTAATTATTAGAAATTATCATCTTGACTAAAATTATTCTATTGTAACATCACCACTAAAATTATTCTGTTGTTATGCACATACTAACCTGAACACATATGGTGCCTAGACGAGCATTAGCTTTGAGAAGATAATATGTGGCCCATAGAATGGCCATCTTTGCATTGGAAAGATCAGTGTAACTTCAAAACACTCCATGACAGCATTGTGGTTGTGATGGTCATTGGAAATCCAAACTTAACATTGTCTCCTGCATCATAATATTCTCCCATCAATTCTTGTCTATCCCAACTGAAATAATATCCGTTTGGACACTGATATGCTTCCTTATGTGCTTTGACTGTAATGCTTCGTAGCTCTCAATTTAGTGTTGAGCAAGGATTCTTGGTGACAGGCTTCCTAGTTTCCTGCTTATTGCAGGGGCCACTGTTTATGTTACTGTTTCCCCTTATGTTAATGCATCCAATCATAAGATTAATTATAATGATGAGGATGAAAGTAGCAATAGCATTGTCTATACTTCTCTTCCTCCTCATTCGCAACATCCACATGCAATTGTTAAAGGGCATGGTTTATCTTTGGGTGCATCACCAGTGAGTACTTTGCCAAATACATTCAATACTAACCTTCTTGAAAATGTTCCCCTAATGGCTGGAGGTATGTTACAAGTTTATTATTCTATAGTTTTCAATTTTGTTATCTTATAAGATGCCTTCATAACTGTTAAGGGATAATGGCATAGTGTAAATCTAGTCAACATTTAAAAGGTTTATATTCTTTACTTTTGGGGGATTGTTCTGTGGATTTTTGCATTTCAAAGTTCTGAAAGAATATGCAGATGGACTTTATAAAATAGATTACACAGGCATACTTTATTGAATATCAGCCTTACAATAAAATGGAAGGCATTGTGGTTGTGTCATACGAAAAGACGAGCCTTCGTGGGAGTCCAAGAAGTAGCTTGTATCTTAAAGAACCTAATCAATGATTTTATCTTGGTGAATACATCTAAGATGGTTTGACTAATCAAGAAATAAACTCCATCTTAACTTCTTTTCCCGCCTCAGAGAAATCTGACAATTTGGATCTGACCTTAATGAATATAATCAAGATGATTTTGATTAGTTTCATATTCCATAATCTTGGAGGTAAAAAACTCTAAACGGATAAGATGGGCTTCAAATCTACACAATATTCAAAATGTCTATTGATGCAATTTTGGTTCTTTTGTGCCCGTTAATCATCTCAGGTGTAATAACTCTGAAATTGTTGTTGCTAGTATCCTATATATGTTCAGAAATATAAAGGAATGAGGCTCGGTGAGAAGCTAAACAATAGACTTTTATCTTAAAAAACAAATAATAGATGAATCTATTTAGAATGTTTTTTTTTGTTATGGTTTCTACATATCACGCTGAACTGAAAAATCATCTCAGGTGTAATAACTCTGAAATTGTTCTTGCTTGTATCCTATATATGTTCAGAAATATAAAGGAATGAGGCTCAGTGAGAAGCTAAACAATAGACTTTTACCTTAAAAACAAATAATAGATGAATCTATTTAGAATGCTTTTTTTTTCTTTTTAAATTTTAAAAAGTGTGCAGTTGAACTCTGTATGAACCACAGATCCACATAAGTTTGCGATACAGGAGCATCCAGCACCTTTCCAGGTAGGGTCTCATGCTGCAGTCTTCAATCTTGTGCTGGTAGATGATAGTGGCTTGATTAATAAGTAACTTATTACTTTTGGAGTGAGCCGTTTAAACCTGGACAATAAAACAAACATGAGCTGATCAATTCCTTTAAGATCGATGTTATTTAAAACGACAAACAATGGAGGGTAATGGCATGAATTGGGCAGCTGGCAACTTGTCTTATTATAACATCAAGGTTAATCGCCCTTAGTCATGGAAGAACAATTCTATAATTAAATTTTTATATTTAATTATGTGTATTTTTAGATTTACTAATGTGTCAAATTGTTTATATTTGTCATAGTTTTGTGTAAATTTATAGCTTTAAAAATTTCAAAATGGTAATATTTTTTTTACATATAAATGATTAAGAATAATATTATTTATTTATTATTTTTAATTTTTCTTTTACTAATTTTTAATATGCATTCTTTTTAGTAGGTTTTAGGTATAAATTATATTTATAATTATAATCCCTCATAAAAGGCATCATGGGAGTTCATAATAATAATTAGATCAGATATTTTCAAGTTATATTATGCCTTGAGGTGTGGGTATGGTGGAGGCCTATCATTAATGCTGAGAGGCATTCTACAGTGGCAGTAAGGGGTAGAGTGTAATGGCTTGACCATATTAACAAAAACTCTTACTTTTTACTCTAAATTTTCCAAAAGAAATCTAAAATATTAATATTTAATAAAAAAAATTATGTATACATGTATATAGTAAATAAAATAGTTGTAATGTAAAATAAAATAACTCAAAGTAAATAAAATAGCTTCAAGTTGATAACTCTTGACATTTTTTGTGGATAGATTTATTTAAGATATCTATACTAGTTACTTGGGATTCCATAGGCATGGGCACTCATCATTATGAGTGCTTTGTTATCATTTTCGCCAACATTGTTGATGGAGAATGTAGTAGCTAGATGGTATGCGAATGTGAGGCATCTTATGTAGGTTGACCCCATGAAACCTAGCAAGGGGAAGGGTAGGATGAAGGAGTTCGAAGAGTGTCTAGGGGTTGGTAAGAAAAGGAGAAAGGCTAGGTTTTATTGGGTGGATATATTAGAAGACTTCACAGCCTATATAGATAGGGAAATTCAAAACCCTTACCTCCAAATATGGCTTTGGAGAATATGGGAAGTGGCAAAAGATGTTGATGGCTCGCCTAGTGTGGGTATCTAGTCGACTTTGTTGCACCATCTTTTGGATCTTAAATAGTTAGTAGGTAGGAGGAATGCCTTTGATGCAACAGAGGGTCTAGATTATGCATCCATACTATCCAATGTTGTTAGTATGTTTCTCCTCCATGATGACATTAACAATGCCGAAAACTAGGTTGTGAACTTCTTTAATTGCCAACTTGGTCATTCCATGGACTAGTAGAGAATATTTGTCAATTTCATCAGTTGGTCTCTAAGATGGCAAAGGGTTTAAATGCTAAGATTTCGCAGAAGGTTGGCTTCAATGTGCATGCATTCTGTTGTGAAGATGATTAAGACTTTGTGGAAGAATTGGTCACTCCTTGGATTGGTGGGAATGATGGTAAGAAATTTTAGTTTATTGTGGGGTTTGTGATATATATTATGTGTTTGATTTACTTCTCTATCTCCAGTTGGTATAGAATATATTGCATGTGGATTATTTTTTTTTTGAGGGAATGTATGGACAATTCATTATCAAATATATGTAAGGGTGAAGGATTGTGTAAGGTGTAATAAATAAATGTATGTGCTCATATATCTAATACAAGGTAGAATTATTGTATGATGTGTTCATGGCTAAGATGTGAAAATGTGAGATTATATATCAGCCGAGACCTAGGTGAAGTCTTTTTGAATATGTTGGAATAATTCTTCTATTTGGAATGGAACTAGTGAACCCCATACTTAACAGTACATGAGATTTTGATGTTCTTTTTTTTTCAGCTCCTAGATAACTTAAACCTAGTTATAGTAGCAAAAAAATGTTATTAATAATTATAATCATTTATTATAAAATTAATTATTTACATAAAAAATTAAAATTATATTTACATTATTCCAAATGTAATAGTTTAGTAGTTTTTATTTTATTTTATGTTTCTCTAATTTTTTATTAATTTTTATAATAGCCACTCTTGTGTTTGCCTTGTGTGCTTTTTCATTGATATGATATATGATATATTGAGTATTTCATAAATGTATAATGTGAATCTTGTGTAATGAGTCATTGCATCAAACATACTAATAAGGTCTATTGTGCCAATGAGATGTTCTAATGGTGTATTTTGAATTTTTTTAGGATGATCAGCAAAGTGTTTCTATGAGGTTATGTATTGACATGGGTTTTCTCACAATTCATTATGCGATGCATATGTTTTTGATTAAGGTAAGAAAGGGTTTTGAAAGGGCACAGACCCTTGTATAAGAGACAAGATATAGCAATGAAGCCTAGAAAAACTAGAAAGAACAACAAATAGCAGAGCAATGCAGGACTAGCCCAACAACAAGACAAACAGACAAAGGGTCAAGGACCCCAAGGAACCCAAAAAAAGAAAATCAAGGTGGTTTGGAACCAAATTTCTCCAAAGAGCTCTGATTATACATTTTAAGGTTACCCTCAGATCTCATCTTTTTGGAAGGCCTAGGAGAATCCAAAGGGCCACTCGAGGTCCTAGTATCACATTGAATCTCATCCAAAGGAGTCTCCAACACATCTCCATGTTCTCTATTCCCATTATCTTGCATATTAGCCAAAGGAGTCCTCTTTTTAAAACTATTATCTTTAGAAAGTTCCCTATTTTCCATCATAGGTGCATCCACAAAGGGGGAGATACACACCTTTCTCGTCCAAATAGGTTGTTGCTTCTTTCTACTAGGACAAGCAATGTTAGAATGACTAGGTTTGTGATAGCTAAAGAAAATAATATGAGAGTGTTCAAACTCAATATGTTGAATCCAACTACTAAACTTGGATAATAAGGTGATCCTGGAAGGGGGCACCTTATCAGCTTCCACAAACACACAAAATCTAGCAAACATAAAGCATCTTTTAAATTTCATAACCATATCAGCCCTAGCAAATTGGCTAGAGGAATTGGTGATACCCATAGAAATCCCTTCATCCCAGTATTCCAATGGTAGACCTAGAAACCTAACCCAAGCTAGAAACGACTTCCTGCAAGCCACTAAAGGGTTGAAGCATGGTGACCATTTTTGTAGGCAAAGACCATTTCACCCAAGAAACCAAGCACCAACAAGGATCCTTGAGCAATCTTCAGAGTTCACAAAGGAGAACAAGAAGAAGTCATTCGATAGAGCAACCACCTCAACCTACCCCCTTAGCTTCCAACTTGTAAGCGCCCACCTTCGAACCACATCGATATCAGGGTGATGTCCACAAAATCTCCCAACAAGTGAGTTATAGAGCCACCCAGCAGCCCTTTTAATGATCAAATCAGGGATGATGATTTGGTTAACTATCGAAGCTTCACCCCTAGTAGTATCAACGGCAAGAATATGATAGATAACAACACTCTCCACAACCTATGTGTTAGCCTCCAATGCAGGTCCAGACTCCTTCCAAACTTCCTTAGGCTAGTTTACGCCTACCTCAGTAGCTATGTCATGCAATCAACCAACCTCACACAAAGGATTAACAACAACATCATCCCCTCTAACGTTTGTGCGAGAAGTACCCATTGATGAAGCTAACCCTATCAAAACCCATGAGACAATAGGGGCGTCCTTAATTCCCAAGACAGGATTGGTGGAAATGGAGGAAGGAGCAGCAAATTAATGGAGAAGAAACCCCTATGAGAGACCATAGCCAAGATCACCCTACCCAGCAAAGGAGGGCTTCCACTCTCAAGAAATGGATTTATGGACATCAAACCACAAATCCAATAGACTTTCATCCTCTTCCTCATAAAAAAAGGTCACCCACTCATCTAGAATCTTCTTAGCTTCACTGTTTGATTTTTCCTCGTCGCCTCCATTGTCAACCTCCCCTATAGCTCGAAACCCTACTCCATCGCTCTCAATTGACATTCTTTTTTTTAGGCTATGTTTTTATGAGATGTATATGTTGTGACTAAGTATGTTAGATCATTTTAGTGTTTTATCTTCACTATTTTTATTATATTTGATATAGCTATCAGTATTGGATTTCTTAACATTATGAATTATAGTTGATTATGCATCTTGTTCTGCGATCATGTTAGTCATAGATGATTTGTAATTAGATATCATAATTTGATATCATGTTATGATTTATACTACTTGGTTATATTATGTTGTTTCAACTAACATTATGTGGTGTCATGTCCAAATCATATGGACATGGACACAACACAAATAAACATAACTTATAGCAAAGTTGATCTAGAAACATCCACACACAATGGCAATAACTAAGTGTATAGAACATAGCAGCAAGATTTCATAAGATAATACATTATAATTTGTAAAAAGGTTAGAGTATTTATTTTTATTCTAGAGTGTAAGTACAATGAATGAGTGAAGAAGACAGGTCCTAAGGGCCTGATCTATGCCTCGGGGGCTCATCTCATATGGCCTTGCCTACGTAAAAGTGCAAAGGATTCGTAGTTCGAAACTTAGACTTCCAACTCAATTTGGTCATCTAATAAAAGATGCAATAAACTCAACATTTAACATCTCCACAAACATATATTTCTTTACACTAAACCACTTGATAAAAAAGGAGAATGGTTGTAGGTGGAAGATTATCACATAGTTATCTCACACGTTCAACTAGGCTACACACACCTTTGACATTGAGCCAAGATCTTGTTTTAAAACACTTTATTTTGGTAGTTTAAGAATACGTCTTTTGTCTTGATTTAGCAAAAAGATCATGTAAGGAATAAATATTTTCAACAATCCTTGAATGATCACTCAGAAATATATCTCAACAAGTTATGTCATAATCAAGCAAACCTTTACATGTTTTTACAAAAATATATTCACTCCCATCATCTATTGAATTTCTATCGAATATACTTAATCTACCAACTAACCCACTAGCAAGATATTTGAATTAACTCTTATTATATCATTCTATTCTAGTAATAAACTGACAGCAAGGAGTGAGGTTGTGTGAAAGTTGCACCAATAAGACAATCACAACTATTTCCTTCACAAACATTAGTACGGACAAAAAAATATATAGAAAAGCTCCATTAAATCACATCACAAGAAAACAATCCAATTTCAAAACTCATCATTTCTTTCACAATCAATCTATCTATGAAGAGATAAACTTGTTTATGACACTTATTCCAGTACTATCACAATAGAGTTCTCCTTACAAGAGTCTCACAATATTATGACACAAGAAGTCTTTAACAATAGTTTAACAGAACTCAATAAAAAAGTCTAGATACATATATAGAACATAAGTGTTTATCAGAGAGGAAGGGCGGAAGATGAGGAGGAGGGCAAGCACGCAGAGGGGGTGTTGGTAACGACGGTGGAATTCAGGTTTGCACTTGTCAATTGCAATTTCTGTAAGTTTTCCTGCAATTTTAGAGTGCCATTAGACAACATTTCCTTGAGGCATTATGTCAAACAGCTCACATTTTGCAATCATGGCATGACTTGTCTATGCCTCATAAAATAAAGCCCTCATTTTCTTCTTTTCTTAATTTTTTTTCTTTCTTCAATCGATTTATCTTTGAAATGTCGATGACTGTCTGGGTCTCTTCCTCATCGATCCAAGCAGGCTTTCTCCCTTCAACACGCAGCCATCTTCCTTTTTCGCATGCAAATCCTTCGAAAACCACATTTTGCATCCATGACTACCAGGGCAGTTGTAAGTAAGCCACCCCGCAAAATTCCCCTTCTGTTATGCTTTGATGCATGTCCATACCCTATTCGGAAGCTCCCATTTTGCACAAGCAGGGAGGACACTGGCAAAGGTTGTAGAATTTGGCTTTACACCTACCAAACATAGTTGCTTGAAAAATTTATATACCTTTTCAAGGAATCCATTTTGTGCATATATTGCGATCATTGCAGTCCTTGAGACATCATTTCTTTGCAGGATTTTTGTCAAATAGTTCATATGCCTTGTTGATGATTTCACATTTTGCATACATGTCTACTGGAGCATTCGAACTATAATATCTGGAGCATTCAAATTATAATATCCGACAAAAAAATCCCCTGACCTTTATGCTTGATGGGTGTCCATACTCTGTTTGAAAAGCTCCCATTTTGGGACTGCATAGGAAGGATGCTAGCGAGGGTTGAGGAGTCTGGTTCTACACCCGCCAGATGCATTTTCCTTTAGGGTTTCTAGGTGCTTTTTAACAAACTCATTTTGAATATATCCTGCAACCGTGGCATATTAGAACCATGTTTTTTTAGGCAATATGTGAAAAACATGTGTCTTGTCTAGGGTCCCACGTGTTGCCATACACGTCTACTAGGGCACTTGCAACTGCTACGTCTGACGAAAATTTTCCCTGCCATTATGCTTTGATGGATGTCTTTTCATTTTCACTGGGGATCTGATTGGTGCACATTATTATCGTGAAAGCCTATTTTGCAGATTGCTCATTTAGTATCAATAATAACCTCCACAAGGAATTGTCCCAGTTTGAAATGATGGAAACGCTTCACATATCTCACATCAACACCTCTCCCAACGACCTTGGAGATAAGTTTTGTAGCAGTGTGGCAAACAGCACGTATGCGAAGGTTCTTAACAACTCTAATAATTGTTCCTTGGGCATGTCACCCAGCAATAATAAAAAGAACAGTTCCACTGAATCGTCTTCTAAGATTCCATAATTATCACATAACCCAAGGTCATCCACTGATACGTTGCACCAACAATATTACCTCCCAACCGTACGCATCAATAAAATAGTGAACTGTAAACAATGGTTTAGCAACAATTCTATAACTTTGTCTGCAATAGGAGGAGCTGCGCTAGGTTGAGCTATTGGATTCCTAGGAATGAGGGTGCATTGAAATGAAGTGACACTCTCGCTAATGTGCCAATGTTAAAGTTTTATTTTATTTATCGTTGGGGAAATTTTTATGAAAGGGTTAAGTTTTATTTTAATTATAATCGGGGAATTTTTTATGAAAATATTAAGTTGAAATCAAAAATAGGATAGTTGTGAGAATGATTGTAGTGAAATAAAGGGGCTTGAACTACTTCTCCCTTTACTATGTTTTAGCCTTGATGGGATTTGAGGAGTAGTCTGAGATGATTATTGGATACCAGTTTTAGCTAACCAAATATTCTCTATTTTTTTTGTTATTTGAAAGCGAATAACAGATTGATATTGTAAGAAGTTCAGAGCTTCAAAATAATTATTTTCCTTACCTTCAAATAAGAGGATGATGGACAATTGGTAAAAATTATTGACAGCCATGGCAAATAAATCAAATTAGTATAACTGTTGCAAAAGATCTAGACTTTATAGGATATAAATTAGTATTAGTTTTACTTACTACTCCTAAACAGTTTATAAATTATAAACCGTAAGATGTTCTGAATAGCCATGGTATTAGTTAGATGTTACTGATCCAAACTCTACTTCATATTTCTTTATCTTTGTTACAAAATTTAGAATATATAGGATATAAATTGCTTTCATTAACTTGCAATTTTTGTTGAATAATTTCTAAATCTAATGATGTTTTGAATATTATAGCATTAACAATGACAGGCAAATCTCACTTTAATTGATTACTGTTCCATTCTTGCTTTACTATTGCTGCTGAGATTTACTAATGATAAATATTTAACAAACCAAATGCAATTGCCACGGTGGCAGAGAAATAATTATTATTCCTATTCTGCCACAGCATTAAGAAAATACCTTAAACCTAGAAAATACCTTACTGCCTTCATCTTCCAAGCCAATTTATCCAACTTTAAATAGATCTCTTTGTCTACGGATTTGATTTGCCTACTACACAAAAGCATGTGCCATTTTATGCCCTTACAGCCAGGGATCTTTTAAATCCCTTTATCTTTCATTAATCTCCTTTCCTTAATGTTTTTGTGTATTCTTAACTTAATTTTTAACAGATTTCAGAAATTTAAAATGTAGGGCATATCTTAGGTTAGCAATACAATCTTTCAGGTACTTATATCGTCCAAGCTTATAGTAGTATAAACCTTGTGATAAAATATAAATCCTTCCATAGGAATAATTGAAACTACCAAAATCATCTAGCAAATTACTTCAGTGCCTCATTAAGTATGTTGCATGGACATAAGTTAGTACCACCACCTAGCTTTGTGATACTTTCTCATTATTGAATGTAAGTAGATATTGATTTTGGGCTAGAATTAAATTTAGGTAGGATGATTTATCTTTCCATTCATTTAGGAAATCAGTATAATTTGACTAAGTGCCTACATTAATTAGAGTCTACACTACAATTATCCAACTTGAACCATACTAAGTAATTCCTTATTTAGTTGCATCAAGAGATAATACATAATACACTATGTAATTCTAGATTCATGATCATTGTTATTTGAGCTATATCTCTTGTTTAGTTTAAGTGAAACCTAGGAGAAACCCTTAGAAACTAGTGAGATACCCTAACCTTAAACTTTTATATAAAGGGAAACTAAGATTTTGTTACTTGATTGGGAAGGTGCCATATTATGTTATTCTCTTATATATACTTCATCATTATCATATAAAATGAACTAAATGGAGCTAATGTACACCCTAGAGCCATATAATATTCCTTTAGTTCATCTTCCATTCCATTCTTAGATATGCTAGCGTTGATATATTTCTCTACTTGAGATTGCCTTGGTAATTTCACTTCAATTTTGGACAATGCATCAAATTGAGTTACTTTCCATTCTTATCATGTGGCAATGATATATTGATTTTCACTTGATTTGATACAAGATGGATCATACAATAATAATGGTGCTTGGTGTACCATAATAAAGTTTTATATACTTTTTACTTGAATAGATCATGGTGTAGGACTAATATAGCTTACGTCTTCTCCTTGAAGAAAATTATGTTCATAACCTAGAGTCTAGCTATGTGACATTAGTAACCTCGGAGACTTTTATCTCCACAAATTTTATCTCCCCAAATTGACTAAATGGAATTATAGATATAACTATGTCATAATCATTGAAATTTAAAGACAGTCGATTTTCTTCTCTTCGGTAATTGATATATTTCTTAACCCTTGAGATCGAAGCTCATAGAATTTTGAAATCATAGAGTATTCACGATGTGCCTAGATTTTAAATGTGATGATAGGGTATTGAATTATAGTTTGATCTTGCAAGTATTATTCCAAGTAAGATTAGGGATATCATGAATAAATCTATTAGGAAACCTTTTGATGAAAAAATTAGTACATGAATTTGGAGATAAAGTTGCCTTAGGCGAACTTAATGCCTTGAGTGGACACCTGATAGGGATTAATCAACACTAGGGTTGTACGCTAAACACCCCTTTTGGGTGGTCATGATAGTGGATTTAATTCCATCCCTGTTTCACCTGAGTGGGTGGCAGTCGACGAAGAACTGTCTAGGGTAGGGAATCACCCTAGAAAGGGCTGCATACTCACTCACAGTTACATCAAATATAGTGCAAGATAGAACTATATATTCACATACTCCAGAGTCAGTCACATCTAGAGGGGACATTGATCATGTGGATACAAGGTATGTAGGTAGTATGTATGACAAAGGATGCCCCTAGTACTCAGGTGCCCCAGATATAGGGTATTCTTTAATAATTAACATCGTGATCTTAACTTTCTGTGTAGTGATTTCTGAGTCGTGTTAAGATGAGATTGTCTAGTTAGTTTTGTGTAGATGACAAGGATACAAGTCACTAGAGAAAAGAAAGTTGTCGAAAATGAATGTAGGATGTAATGAAGGACTTAAGGTGTGTGTGATCTGTTGTTTTAATAGGTTATCTTGTGAATTATACTTTCTTTCTTCACTAGATTAAGAGTGATGAACTTTTTAGGACTTTATGATTTTAGAAAACTAAACTCCATTTGTCTAATGACTGTAACATTTATTGGGCACTTCTTAGAATTAATAGCGAAATTTCATGATTCTGCATTTCCCGCATCTGTTAGATCAAAATTTTAATTCTTTGGTATTTTTGAATTCATTGTTTAGTATTATTTTTTTAATAAGGAGTCAGGTCCTTACATGTGGTATTAGAGCCAAAGCTCAAACACTAGGCCTAGAGGTCTGCTAACCTAAAGTATGGTAAGAATTAAGATATAAGATGTTATAATGTGATGTTAATGATATTCCCCCCTCTTGTGATCTAATGATCATCCTGTTATTGATAGACATGGAGAGAAACATGCAAAACAAAGGATAAGGTAAGGTTGTAGATAAACCCTCCCTAGAGGGTGAGGTGGATAGCTTGATGCTAGTGATAGTATGTGTGTAATGAGACAAGAGTAGTTTGGTACATGATAGTCGTGCAGACTTGTGGTTTCTCTTTTGTGAGGTGGATATCATATTCTTTGGCTAATTCCTTTTGTGGCATATCTTAATGTATCTTTTCATGATGGCATGCACTGGGTTGGGTGGGGCATGTGACTAATAGTGTGGATTTTCTATACAGAAATATGATAAGGTTGTCCCAGGTTGTGTGGGGAATGCTTAGTGTGACATGGTGATTTATCATTGTTCTTTACGTGGTTGAGACCACTATATGATTCATCTATTTTAGTGATAGAAGTCCACCCAATTCCCCTACTTCCCTTAGGTGGTCTTGTTGTAAGGCTACATGGTGATTGTAATGTGCAAATTTTATGAGATTGTTGTATTACTTATTCTTGTGTTAAAGGTTTTACTTAAGTGTGAAGCCAGCAGTGTATCATTTCTTTGGGCTAATTAGTTGTTTTAATTTTGAGTTGGTCCTTTTGCCTCAAGGACTTGTTCTTTGTTAAATTTGGGATGTTTCAATGGTTGCTATCTTTGATCTTCACTTCTTCTTGGCTTGTTTTATTTTAATGTATTCTAATTGAGGATTTGACTTATGGACTTGTTTTACTTAATCCTTCTTGATTTGAGGCATTTTATTGTTGCAATTACTGACATGTGTGGAGTAATGTGACTTCTATAAACTGCCATGTTCAGGAGGGGCCCCTGGTAGGTTGTATGAGGGAGTAGGTGGCCTAGGGGATTCTATTGTGAGGATGAGGGTTACAAATGGGACTAGTATGGGACAATCATAATCCATTCACCCCCCTAGATCTGTGTGTGTTTCTTTCATACCTTCCTCCTGGAGGATAACACCTTAAACAAACACAAGAAAGGTAATAAGAAACATGAGAAGAGGTCCTTGAGAGGGCCTTGAGACCATCTTTCTTTTTCAGTTACTTGTCACTAATGTATTAATGATATTAATTTCCTTTGGATGTGAGATTATATGGTTTTATGGCAAATTGGATGAGTACTAGGGACATCTATTGACTTTTGGGAAAATTGATATCATCATGAACTCCTAGTTTGGGAATCTACTATCACTTTTGATGCGAACACTACTTTTGGATAACAAGCCCTAAGGTGGAGCCAATTGATGCAACCATTGCAAAGAGAGAGATGGATGGAAATTTTGGAAGAGTTGTTGATGTGGCAGTCTCTGCAAATAGATATGCATAAGAGTTAGAATTGTTACCTTTCACTTGAGTGTTGATATGTGTGCTTGAGCACATATTCATTTTAAGTGTAATGTTTATCTAATATCAGAATAATGGAAGTCACTGACACTCAGAAGAATCCTCAGGAAGATTGACCTTGCACCTGGCCGGTTTCCCGAAACCTAAGGGAGGGTACAAGGTCCTTAGAATATTCTTATCAAATGTGTTGGCTCATGATTGTCATTAAACCAAAAGGTTGACCTGTCAATTTCCAATACAAGTGCTAGAGTTAATGAATCCACAAAAGGTAGTTAGTCCATGTCATGAATCCCATGGACCATCTGCTAACAAACTCCCCCTAGCATTACCCAGGGGGATTCAAACCTGTGACCTTTCACTCTGATACCAACTAAAACTTGTCATCTTAGCAACCAAACTTGCACGATCATCTCCCCCTTTTTGACATCAACTCAAAGGGCATTGTGAGAAAAAAAATAGTAAAATCCACTAACTATGCTTAGTACACTAAGCTTAGTACAACACTGTGTTGGATAAAGAATGTGTCACAAAGAATGTCAATACATTAACACCACTGGAGGCTCTGTATAAAACATGTCACTCTCCCCCTGTCTAAACAAAATCTTGCAAACTTTGCCACTGATACCATGCATAACCATGTCACTCTCCCTCTGTCATACTATCCTGTTTTGATCACTGTCCTCTATGGATCACTGTCATCTTATAAACTTAACCATTGACCTCATTTTGATCACTAACTAACAAAATGTATCACTATCTATTATTGAAAACATACACTAATCAACCACTGGTCACATTGACAACATTGACTCTTGAGCATAATAGCGACTCCATCAAGGAAGGCTAATGAAATCACTATCCTGTTGTTCATGCACTAATTCCTAGTCCTTGTTTTTGTCCATTCCATCCAAACTATGAGACATGAAGGTTTCAAGGATTAAAATCCTTCCATGACTACATAGGTAGGTCTCTCTAGATCTTAACACCATTGCTCCATTACAGACTCTGTCATGATTTTGTGCTAGATGCTGACTGGTCCTTCCTCCATTTACGAATAGTTATCACATTTTTCTTGCAAAACCTTCATGAGAATATGAAGGGTACTGACACATGTCAAGGTAATACAAGTTGTAACTGCTTCTTTGGGTTTATGAAACACCCCCCCTTGGAAGTTGCCTTCATCAAACACTATTTCATTAAAGACCAAAGAAGAAATCAATTGTTACTCATGATCTCCTACCATTAGACTTCGGGTGCCTGAATTTAAGTTACTACTTATGCACATGGTGATGCTTCTTGTGTAACATGCAGTGCAATGTGCCAACACCTATCACCACAACTCTACTTGCCACACATCACTCAAGGGCTGAAGGGTAAAGCAATGAACAACTCCCCTGAATACATAGTCCTCTTCATGCACTTGAAGATGCCATTTGTGCATTATGCACAGGCATAGGTTCTTCCCTGCTTTGTTCAAGTTTCTTTCTCCAAACTCTTACTGTCTTTTCCTCTTTCTTGGTTAGGACATTTACCTTTTGTCTTACTCTTTCTCTGCTACATACAATGACAACCTTCTCTACCACAACTAAACAACTACCCCATCTCTTCTACAAACTAGGAGTCAACAACAAAGCATGTTCATCTCTGCTACAACTATGCAAAATTCTCTACCAACATTTAAGTTTATCCCTTCTCTTTAACAAACAACATGTCTCTGTTTGTCCTTCTTGATTTGACAACATTTGTCACTCTTGACAAAATTGACAATATTGATTGTTGCATTGACAACATTGAATGTTGCTCCCTCCTGCTCACGCACTGTTCTAAACAAACATTGACAACTTTGGATGACAATACTTTACACTAGATAGTTTTTAAAACTACAACTGACTACAACTGAAACTTCACTTGCACTGTAGTCAACCGCTGTATTTGTCATCATCAATGTTGACAAACTTGACAATTACAACTTTCCTTAACAGAGATAGTGACAGTGACAACATATTTGTGCAAAACAACAACTATATTGACAATGAAACTTACAATATACTTGTTGGTTTTCTTAACAATTGTCATCCTACTGTAAGAGGAGAATAAGTACTGCTGCACCATACATTTTAATCCTGTCAACAACTAAACCAAAAATCACTCAAACCAGGATCAGCATTGTCACTGTCAAGGAAAATGCACTGTTGAAATTGTCACTCTACCATGAGAATTCAAATCTCAGGAATATCTAACACATCATCAGTCCTTATCCCGTTCTAATACTAATAAGATACTAGGTTGAATATTATATATATATATATATATATATATATATATATATAGATAATAGCATATATGGACATAAATATATTATGTATGCATATAGTCAAATTGATCATTAAAGGATGAAGTGGCGTGGGGTTCAAGCAAGAAAATCTTTTACAGAAGATTTAATGCAATTTAATGCTTTTAACCCTCTTTCCTCGAGAGAGCGTTGGCAGTAGGTGAATGGTGAAGTCGGTTGTCAGGGGGGGTCTTGCCTTGCATGCCAAGGCAGGATGTCTCGCTTTTTTGGGGGGCCGAATTCAATCTAAGCAGGCTTTCTCCCTTCCACATGCAGCCATCTTCCTTTTTCGCATGCAGATCCTTCAAAAACCACATTTTGTCTCCATGTCTACCAGAGCAGTTGTAAGTACGCCATCCTGCAAAATTCCCCTTCCGTTATGCTTTGATGCATGTCCATACCCTGTTCGGAAGCTCCCATTTTGCATAAGCAAGGAGGACGCTGACAAAGGTTGTGGAATTTGGCTTTACACCTACCAAACATAGTTGCTTTAAAAATTTATATACCTTTTCAACGAATCCATTTGTGCATATATTGCGATCATTGCAGTCCTTGAGACCACATTTCTTTGTAGGATTTTTGTCAAAAAGTTCATATGCCTTGTCAATGATTACACATTTTGCATACATGTCTACTGAAGCATTCGAAATATAATATCTGGAGCATTCAAACTATAATATCTGACAAAAAGATCCCCTAACCTTTATGCTTGATGGGTATCCATACTCTGTCTGAAAAGCTCCCATTTTGGGGCTGCATAGGAAGGATGATAGCGAAGGTTGAGGAGTTTGGTTCCACACCTGCCCGATACATTTTGCTTTAGGGTTTCTAGGTTCTTTTTAACAAACTCATTTTGAATATATCCTCCAACCGTGGCGTGTTAGAAACCATGTTTCTTTTAGGCGATATGTGAAAAGCATGTGTCTTGTCTAGGGTCCCATGTGTTGCCATACACGTTTACTAGGGCACTTGCAACTTCTACGTCGGACAAAAAATTTCCCTGCCATTATGCTTTGATGGACGTCTTTTCATTTTCACTGGGGATCTGATTAGTGCACATTATTATCGTGATAGCCTATTTTTCAGATTGCTCATTTAGTATAAACATTAACCTCCACAAGGAATTGTCCCAGTTTAAAATGATGGAAACGCTTCACATCTCTCACATCAACACCTCTCGCAATAACCTTGGAGATAAGTTTTGTAGTAGTGTGGCAATCAGCATGTATTCGAAGGTTCTTAACAACTCTAATAATTGTTCCTTGGGCATGTCATCTAGCAATAATAAAAAAGAATAGTTCCACTGAATCATCTTCTAAGCTTCCATAATTATCACATAACCCAAGGTCATCCACTGATACATTGCACAAACAATATCACCTCCCAAACCGTACGCATCAGTAAAACAGTGAACTGTAAACAATGGTTTAGCAACAATTCTATAACTTTGTCTGCAATAGGAGGAGCTACGGTAGGTTGAGCTATCGGATTCCTAGGAATGAGGGTGCATTGAAATGAAGTGACACTTTGGCTAATGTGCCAATGTTAAGTTTTTTTTTATTTATCGTTGGGGAAATTTTTATGAAAGGGTTAAGTTTCATTTTAATTATCATCGTGGAAATTTTTATGAAAATATTAAATTGAAATCAAACATAGGATAGTGTTGTGATGTGGTCCAACATCGCCCCATCAGCCGTGGGGACCCTTTGTTTTGGTGTTTTGCTCTGTGGTCTTCGCCAGGGTTTCTTATCTGCATTGAGATGTTTTTTTTTCAACAGCATGCCCGCTCCCCCTAGATCCCCGCCTAAGCGGACTTGGTTTACCTTCCGGCGTTGCTGTGGATTTCCTATTCCCTTGGCCAGCTAAAGGACCGCGTGAGCGGATCTTCTTGACTCGTCAGGAACGCTCCAATCTTCGGCGGGCTTGAATGACCGCTTGGGCGGGCTTGTGTTGGCGCATGGAATACTCATTCTTTTGAGTGGCATCCATGTCACACTCAAACATCCGCTTGAGCGGACTTTTTGACCCCATTTGGAAACTCATTTTTTCTCTACTCAATAAACGGTGGCCTCAACATCCGCTTGGGCAGACATTTTCAAACTTCATGGATTGCATTGGGTGCGCTGATTCTTACGTAGTGCATTAAAACCCCTCATTCCATCGAGCTGGATTCGTGGTTTGTGACTCACACGCCGTCTTCAGTGCATTCGTTCACTATGTTAACCAAGATGCACCTGCAGCTGCGTGATTCCTGCTGGTATATATATCCTTGGTTGGTGGGCATGTTAGCGGGCCCCAATGAGCATATTCTTTACAGTTTGCATAGCGCTCCAGGATATCTGCTCGGGCAGACTGGTGTGATTCTCTGGCAATCCCTGATATGGTGTGATAGCTTTCAGAATCCTTTCCCAGGTGTATCAGTTAAAGTCCATTGTGCACTAAATGCGAGTGATTCTCTGTAGCATCCACAGATGCGCTCCACCCCATAGGGGTAGTGGGCAATATACAATGCTAGAGGTTTCGCTGTGCACCCCTCAATCCATTGAGCTGCTCATCTCTGCGGCATTGATATTCCTCTTTAAACACTCAAGACCCTCCCCAGGCGTAATAAGCATTTACAGTTTAAAGCTTTGCATTGAGCATGCATCAGGCGGTCATTTTGTTGAGGATAAGTTTAAAGCTTCGCATTGAGCATCGAAGTGCCTGCTCAAGGCATGCATCATTATGCCGTGTGTTAGGAATGAAGTTCTGAGGGAGAGCATTAGGAGGATCGTGTGTTCAATATCAGCCTATTCAGAACATCCACTCGATTGGTGACTGCCGGATTCCCATCTCTCTGCAAAATTGGATTTGTTTTAGATGATATAGGAAATTTGCCTCAGCATATCTTTTGGTTTAAAAGAGAGGACGAGAGCTGGAGTGTGTGAAATGAGTGAGCCTGTTGTGAATTTGGGTGCTGGTTGTATTCATGCTCAAATACAAACTGCATATCTAGGTTTCGACGTGGGCAGCTTGGAATGGCGTTTGTCAATTGAGGTTCTTTGGTATTGATCGAGTTTTGTTTTCATAGAGATTTGTATTTTTGGCTTTTCTCGAATTAGAACTGGGTAATCTAAATTGCATATTCTTTTATCCCGCATGCATTAAGTGGTGGGTTTTGTCTTGTATGCGTGTCTTTTTCTTGTGAACTAATGTCTAAAACTTGTGCAGGTGAATGATGAGTGCGAAGGACAGCCAAACACTAATGAGGAGTGATTTGAAGAGAGCGTGGCCGGAAATGAGGATCACATCGAAGTGGCGAAATCTAGGTGACACTAATCTCAGGAAGATCGACATGGAGGAAATTCGACAAATTTTTCACAAACCCAATCCATCGGATCTAATCAGGCGAATGTTGAAGAATGGGATTGTGCAAGCTGCTTGTTTCCCGCCAACAATGCTGTGTCCAGAGCTGATGTTAAAATGCGCCAAGCATTATAATCATGAAAAGAGATGTATTATGACTAAAGAGGGCAAAGTACTTGCTTATCTGAGAAAGGAGGCTATCGCGGAAGCTTTTGACATTCCCTCATACAGAACTACTGCATTCTGCGACAAGGAGTCTGCTTTGCAGCTTTATTTGGCTAGTCCTGAGAAATGTATGGAGGTGATAAATAACAACTGGTTGGTGCAACCAGGGCCACATGTGAGCAAGGTGCCTAAAAAACTTCACAAGTTTGACTTTCATCAAGAAATCAACTGTATGGTTATGTTTTTGAACCGCATCATGGGCTGCCCACAATCGGCAAATTTTGAGCCCTAGATGTTCTTCTTCATTGAGGAAATTATAAGTGGAAAAAGAATGATAGATTGGGCTGAGACGATTAGCAGCAACATCGATGATCAGTTAAAGGGTTTGCAGGAGACGAAAACATTTTATACGAGCTCGTATGTCATATATATGCTTGCCAGAAACGAGAGATATCCAGGACTGAACTACAAGGGGAGAGTTGGAAATGGAGAAGGACAGTTCAAGGTCTATGACTACTATCCTCAGCTACACTTGCAGGCTATATCCCATTACAAAAGGTTTAACGATGCCTTTTCCATGCACATTGTCAAATTATTGCAAGGTAACACATGCAAGAGATTGTCGAAAGAAGCCATGAACTTTGTAGCTAAGTATGGAAAATGGTTTATTCAGTTTCCAAGATTCACATACATCCATGTAGAGGGCTTCTCGTCATTGCCTTACAGATTGCCTAGATACCCCACTGACAAAATGGTGTTACTAGAGGTTACAAGACAGTTGGTTGCTTTCGACAAAGTTCAGAGAAAGAGGAAAAAGACCACAACAAAGTTTCCAATCAGCATCGGGAGACTCGAGACTTGCATGTCATTGCAAGCAGCTGAAAAGTCAGAGATAGAGCTGCAGGCTTACAATTTAGTGTGCCACAATGATGCACGCAGAAACTTTGATCCATTTGGCACAGTCAGACAGAAATTTGGGAGCAAATATGAGCACGGGCCACAGCTCAAGGATTATTGGATAGATGCACATGATGACTTAGAAGTAAGAAAGAAAGGTTGCTACCGATTGTCTTTGGAATTTGTCAGAGCAACAAGAGTAATCAACATTCTGGATCAGATTGAAGAAAATCACAAAAGACTTTCACAAAGTTCGTATGAAGAGAAGAAGGACAGGCCCTTCACCATCAATTGGTCAGAACAGGAAGTCACACGCAATGATGATTTAATGATACCGATTATAGCACATACTAGAAAATATGTGGACTTCCAAATTTGAAGGCTCCAAGAGAAGAATGTCCAATTCACTTACGATTTGATGGGAGGAATTAGTGCACATCAACCCAGGGATTCTTCGGGTAGTGAGTCAAGCAGTGACTCCAGTGATTCCAATGATTTGGAGGGTGAAGGTTCTGATCCACATGAGAGTATTCAGCCAAGTAAGAAGGCAAGGGTTGATGATCAGAGGGCAGCTAGTGCATCTTCAAGGAAAGAGTGCAATAATATAATAAACATTGAGGAAGATGAAGTGAAGCCAGATGAGCAGGTAGCTTTAGAGGTGCAAACTAACCAGGGCATCAAGCTAGGTAATCAGATTAATGAGGTCCTGTCAGGATCACCTGAGGAGCATGAAGAGGTCATGGTAGAAACAGAGGCTAAAAATCAAAATGACAAGGAGTTGTATGAGTTTGATGAGGAGGCTCTTCCTACTGTTCAGCAAAAGGGAGTTCAGGAGGAAAATCAGGAAGACTTGTCCGATCTGCCTGAGTGGCTAAGGGATCGGGTCAAGGAGAGGTCCGTTATTGAAAGGGAATCCATCCTAAGTTTGGAAGACTTGCTGAGTAGAGCTAAAAGTGACAATGGAAAACAGAAAATTACTAAATTCTCGAAGATCACAAGAGGCAACTCGGGGTCAAGGCAAGTGCATATTGCTGTCCCAA
Organism: Cunninghamia lanceolata; assembly: GCA_027924645.1. Taxonomy (NCBI): domain Eukaryota; kingdom Viridiplantae; phylum Streptophyta; class Pinopsida; order Cupressales; family Cupressaceae; genus Cunninghamia; species Cunninghamia lanceolata. The sequence continues at coordinate 3,328,912 of BSBN01001376.1, forward strand.
AAATCAGCAAAGAGGCAGATGATGGCATTCTAAGTGCATATGACATCAATACTTTTGATTTGGGACCAGCCACAGCAGAGCAGGAGATAGAAGAGTTGGAAGATTCAGTTGCTGTCGTCAAAGAAAGGCTACGGAAAGAACAAGAACAGAGAATTCAGTTAGAGAAGGATAACTTGGCATTTCGGCATTATATTCAGCAGTTAATGAGGCCACTAGGCCAAGCTGAGGAGATGGTTGCAGCACCAGCATTGCTCTTGCAGGAGTCTGTGGTTCACCTGGAGGAAATGAGGTCCTCTTCTCAAGTATTGTAGGACTGGGCAACAAATTTCAAGATCAAGGCTGATAGGTTCGTGGATGAGATTGTGAAGTTGTACAAGGAGGCTGCTTCAACATTTGATAGAATTCAGAATATTCTAATTACTTGTGCACAATTCAGAAGTGTAAAGGAAGAAGTTATGCCTCAGTTGAAAAGGCTGATTTATACTCCAAATGCCACATTGTTGGTTGAAGGGGTGATTGAGCAGGGTCTAACATATAATTTCCATTCTTGGTATTGTGCACTCTGCATAAAAGAATAGGTTCTAGGAAAGGTTGAGAGTGACTGCACTCAAACAAGAGAGGTACTTCAGGAAATGCAAAACAAAATACTTGTTTTCGTAAACAGGGTAGTTGATTCCAATGGAGAGATTGATGAATACTTGCTGAAGGACAAGCTGCATGCAAAGTATTTTCAGCATACACAGGCTGTTTCGAGGGAGTTGTTGGATGAAATTTGCACGCTTTCCACTTTCATGGGCACGTTTCAGACATCCATGGCTAGTTGGGAAATGACAGTTGTCAAATGTGCAGAGGAGCTGCAAATCATAGAGGGCACCATTCAGACTCTGCCAAGTGTACCTATGGAGGAGGTTACACGTGTCATCGCTAGATTTGTGGAGTTTACCGTGAAAAGGAAAGGTCATAAATGAGGGTATTCCACTTAGTTGGTGCATCATTAATGCAAGGTCCAATTTTAGTAAATTTTGTAACCACTTGCCTGTGTGGCATAATATGGGCCCTCAATTTAAAGTTTTAATCTTAGCCATCCATTAGGTTTTGAGGCATATATAAGCCCATTTTGCTCTCATTTGTAAAGGGGGGAATGCTCTGAGAAATTGTTGCTCAAGACTCTGCTGAAATAAATACAAATTCATTGCTGAAATTTTCATGGTGATTTGTGTTGTTTCAAATGAATGCATGGTTTCTAAGTGTTCATTCATATAATAAGATCTGTTTAGTTTGTTTTCAGCAATTTAGTTTTATGTTTTATGGAAGTTGTTGTTGCTGATTCATGTTTGGTGTCTCCATAGTTCATACCATTTATAATTTGGCAATGGCAAATTGTAGTGCATGGTTAGTCTGAACATCATTTGAGCTTAATCTGAAAATCTTACTTTACCCTTAGAAGATAGCACCACTTTTGTGTAGTTGTTACCTTATGGCGAAGCAAAGCGTGGTTGAGATTCTGGTGAATCAGTGGTGATTGCTTGCATTTAGATTAGAGCCTTCTAAACTCATTTCCTTTTGCATTTTCTTTAAAATCTTGTTAGATTTAGATTCAAGAGCTTCCATTGTGATATCTTAAGTTATCGAATTGGTAGACCTTCAAAGAACCTGTGTTACATGTTATCCAAGAGAAACAAGTTTCCTATTGTTGAGCATTTATGTAAGTCCCTTTGTGTCAAACAGTAATTCACATCCTACTGCTAAGTTATCCCAATTCGCAACACAAAAAGTAACTAATCAAGAACCTTGGAGTCTACTCATCTGATCACTTAGCTTAGCATTTGAGGGATTTTGTTCAAGAGAGGATAGAGTACACCAGTATTTTATTCTGCATTGTATGTACAAGGAAAACACATCAACAAATAGTTGTGAGAATGATTGTAGTGAAATAAAGGGGCTTGAACTACTTCTCCCTTTACTATGTTTTAGCCTTGATGGGATTTGAGTAGTCTGAGATGATTATTGGATACCAGTTTTAGCTAATCAAATATTCTCTCATTTTTTTGTTATTTGAAAGCGAATAAATGTTCCTTGCAGATTGATATTGTAAGAAGTTTAGAGCTTCAAAATAATTATTTTCCTTGAACCTTCAAATAAGATGATGATGGTCAATTGGTGAAAAGTATTCACGGCCATGGAAAAATGATTATTAGATGATGAATGCTACAAATAAATCTAATTAGTATAACTATTGCAAAAGATCTAGACTTTATAGGATATAAATTAGTATTAGTTTTACTTACTACTCCTAAATAGTTTATAAATTATAAACCTTAAGATGTTTTGAATAGCCATGGTATTAGTTAGATGTTACTGATCCAAACTCTACTTCGTATTTCTTATCTTTGTTATAAAATTTAGAATATATAGGATATAAATTGCTTTCGTTAACTTGCAATTTTTGTTGAATAATTTCTAAATCTAATGATGTTTTGAATATCTATAGCATTAACAATGACATGCAAATCTCACTTTTTTTTGTTAGTGTTCCATTCTTTCTTTACTATTGCTGCTGAGATTTACTAATGTTAAATATTTAAAAAACCAAATCCGATTGCCACGGTGGTAGAGAAATAATTATTATTCCTATTCTGCCACAGCATTAAGTAAATACCTTAAATCTAGAAAATACCTTGTTGCCTTCAACTTCAAATCCAATTTCTCCAACTTTGCATAGATCTCTTTGTCTACAAATTTGATCTGCCTACTACACAAAAGCATGTCCCATTTTATGCCCTTACAGCAAGGGATCTTTTTAATCCCTTTATCTTTCATTAATCTCTTTTCCCTAATGTTTTTGTGTATTCTTATCTGAACTTTTAATATATTGCAGAAATTTAAAGTGTAGGATATATCTTAGGTTAGAAATACAATCTTTTAGGTGCTTATATCGTCCAAACTTATAGTAGTATAAACCTTGTGATAAAATATGAATCCTTCCATAGGAGTAACTAAAACTACCAAAACCATCTAGGAAATCACTTCAGTGCCTCATTAAGTATGTTGCATGGACATAAGTTAGTACCACCACATAGCCGTGTGATACTTTCTCATTGTGTGATACTTTCTCATTATTGAATGTAAGTAGATATTGATTTTTTCTTAGAATTAGATTTGGGTAGGATGATTTATCTTTCCATTCATTTAGGAAATTAGTATAATTTGACTAAGTGCCTACAATTATACAAAGGGAAACTAAGAGTTTGTTCCTTGATTGGGAAGGTGCCATATTATGTTGTTCTCTTATATATATACTTCATCATTATCATATAAAAGGAACTCAGTGGAGCTAATGCACAACCTAGAGCCATATAATATTCCTTTAGTTCATCTTCCATTCTTAGATATGCTAATGTCGATATATTTCTCTACTTTACATTGCCTTCGTAATTTCACTTCAATTTTGGACAATGCATCAAATTTAGTTACTTTCCATTCTTATCATGTGGCAATGATATATTGATTTTCACTTGATTTGATACAAGATGGATCATATGATAATAATGGTGTTTGGTGTACTGTAATAAAGTTTTATAAACTTTTTACTTGAATAGATCATGGTGTAGGACTAATGTAGCTTACGTCTTCTCCTTGAAGAAAATTACTTAGATAACCTAGAGTCTAGTTATGTGATAGTAGTAACCTCAAAGACTTTTATCTCCCTGAATTCACTAAATGGAATTATAGATATAGCTATGTGATAACCATTGAAATTTAAAGACAGTCAATTTTCTTGTCTTCGGTAATTGATATATTTCTTAACCCTTGAGGTCGAAGCTCATAGAATTTTGAAATCATAGAGTATTCACTATGTGCTTAGATTTTAAATGTGATGAAAGGGTATTGAATTACAGTTTGATCTTGCAAGTATGATTCCAAATAAGATTAGGTATATCATGAATAAATCTATTAGGAAACCTTTTGATGAAAAAAAATAGTACATGAATTTGGAGATATACTTACCTTAGGCAAACTTAATGCTTTAAGTGGACACCTGATAGGGATTCCTCAACACTAAGGTTACATGACAAACACCCCTTTTTAGTGGTCGTGATAGTGGATTTAATTTTGTCCCTGTTTCACCTGAGTGGGTGGTAGCTGACGAAGAACTGTCTGGGGTAGGGGATCACCCTAGAAAGGGTTGCATACTCGCTCACTGTTGCATCAAACATAGTGCAAGACAGAACTACATATTTGCATACCCCAAAGTCAGTCGCATCTGGAGGAGGCCTTGATCCCATAGATAGAGGGTATGTAGGTAGTCTATATGGCGAAGGATTCCCACAGTACTCATGTCCCCCAGATATAGGGTGTTCTTTTATAATTAACATCCTGATCTTAACTTTCTATGTAGTGATTTCTGAGTTGTGTTAACATTAGATTGTCTAGTTAGTTTTGTGCAAATGATAAGGATACAAATCACTGGAGAAAAGTAAGGTGTCAAAAAGGAATGTAGCATGTAACGAAGGACTTAAGGTATGTGTGATCCATTGTTCATATAGGTTATCTTATGAAATGTACTTTCTTTCTTCACTAGATTAAGAGTGATGAACTTTCCAGGATTTTATGATTTTAGAAAACTAAACTCCAGTTGTCTAATGACTGTAACATTTATTGGACACTTATTAGAACTAATAGCAAAAATTCATGATTCTGCATTTCTTGCATCTGTTAGATCAAAATTTTAATTCCTCGATATTTTCAAATTTAGATTTTATTATTATTTTGTTAATAAGGAGTCAAGTCCTTATATGACAATAGTTATTACAACAGCAATAAATTTAATTATAACATTAATAAAACTAATCACGATAGTAATAAAAATTAAGCATGACAACAGTGATTCCAACTATAGCATTAATAAAATTAGTCATAACAGTAATAAAATTCATGTAGGGCTCCTCCTTAGTATCGTACGATAGTAATAAAAATTAAGCATGACAACAGTGATTCCAACTATAGCATTAATAAAATTAGTCATAACAGTAATAAAATTCATGTAGGGCTCCTCCTTAGTATCGTTGTTATGGCAGGAAGTGACTATCCATTTTGTTACTATGGTTTTATGCTGAGACATTATATGATGGTTACCTTGGTTCTCTGATTTTGGCTATGGGATATACACTAATTCAAGATATATGATTTTGATTTAGACCATGATTGATGCATGTTCACTAGTAGAAATATGCCACATAAATGACTAGATGACTAAAACTTTTAGTCATGTGACCAAATTTTTTTACAACACAACTATAAATGACTAAATAAATGACCAAATAAATGACTAATTTTGTCATTGAGCACAAAACACAACTAAATAATTGGTCAGCCAAATAAAAATGACTAAATAAATGACTATTACTTCTCTATTCTTTTTTCTTTCCAATTTGACCATAATCCATGAATTCAAAGACAATACAAGGCAAGGCAATAAATGTCCACTTAGACCAAAGGAATAAAGGGAGAGAAAGCTCTGACTTTTCCCACGAGTGGAGCTGGATTATCTTGGCTCTTCAATCTATCTCAGCGCACTAACAATGACACAACATGCCCATTAATGATCTGCATGCCTCAGGGAAGTGACTATCTAGCCCCTACCTGCCAAAAACATCATTACTTGCCACCTTACCAACATCTACCAAGGCCTTCAATCGCACTTCTGACTGTCAGAAAATAGATCCAGCCCTCATAAAATGTCTAGGGGCTCTCTCCTATCTGCCTAAAGATCTAGCCCTTTATTGGACAATTATATAATATATATTATATTATATATTATAATATTACATAATTATTATATTATAATATAATATAACATTTATATTATAATATTATATAATTATTATATTATAATATAATATAATATTATAATATTGTATAATTTTATAATATTGTATAATATTATATATTAATATTATAATATTATATTATAATATATTTAATATGATATAATATAATAATATAATATTTATATTATAATATTATATAATTATTATATTATAAAATAATATAATATTATAATATTATATAATATTATATCATAGTATAATATAATATTATATATTAATATTATAATATTATATGATAATATATTTATAATATTATATTATATTATAATATAGTATAATAATATAAATGTATTATAATATTAATATAAGACTTCCCGAACACATTGTATTGAGCAGACAAGGGCATATTGATGTGACACAAAAATGTGTCATGCTAATTAGATGATAAACTATAAGCGCCAAAACTAAAATATTAAAATGGTTAAAATTTAATTAAAATTTTGGCGCTTGGTCAAGTCTGTGAAAAGTTAGCAGAGGTTCAGGGGAGAGGTGCGATGGAGCATATTACCAAGGGTCGCTTCTGGTGGAGCTTCAGATCAACAACTCCTAGTTTTTCTTATCGTGGCATCGCTGGTATCTCTATTTCGACAACCAACACAAATTTAACAGGTATCTCTATTTCGACAACCATTTTATGCCTTTCAATCCAACTGCATCTGGGGATTTTTTTAATTCCTCTATCTTTTATCAATCTCCTTACCTCACCACACCTGCCCACTTCTAGATAGATGTTTGAGAGAAGAACATAAGTTGAGTAGCATTTTTAGGATCCAAATCAAAAAGCAGTGTTGCTGTAAATACTCCTAAGTCTATATTCATATGTGATCTATAGGCACCAAGAAAACACATCCATACAATGAGCACAAATTTAACAGGTATCTCAATGATAATATTTAGGGTGTCTTCAAGATAGCCAGCACGGGCAAGGAGGTCAACCATGCATACATAATGATCAACTGTAGGTGTATTACAATAAGGGTTACAAATGTGATTGAAGTATGTACAACTCTCATCCACTAACCAACATGGCTGCATGCACATAGAATACAAGCAAAGATTACAATGTTAGGATATGTTCCAAAGTGCTTAATTAATTCAAAGATTTTGAGAGTATCTTTGCAAAATCTATTTTGTGCATATCCTGCAATCATTGCATTCCATGAGATGACATCTCTTTGAGGAATTCTGTGAAACAATTTACTTTTGTCTATGATTCCATATTTTGCATACATGTCTATGAGAGCATTTCAAACTATAATATCTCACAAGAATCCCCCTACTATTATACTTTAAAGGATGTCCATACCCTATTCCAAAGCTCCCATTTGGGCACAGGTAGGGAGGATGATGGCAAAAGGTTGCGGAATTTGGATTTACAACTGACAATTGCATTTGCTTGAAAGTTTCTAAATCCTGTTCACCAAATCCATTTTGTACAATCCTGCAATCATTGCATTCCATGAGATGACATCTCTTTTAGGCATTCTGTCAAACAGTTTGTGTGCCTTATCTGTGCTTCCACATTTTTCATATATGTCTATCAAAGTATTTCCAACTATAATATCTGACAAAAATCTGCCTTCTATTATGCCTTGATGGATGTCCATACCCTATTCCAAAGCTTACCATTTTGATACAGGTAGAGAGGATGTTGGCAAAGGTTGTGGAATCTTGCTTTACACCTACTAATTTCATTTGCATGAAAGTTTCTAATGCCTTTTCAACAAATCCATTTTGTTCATATCATACAATCATTGCAGTCTATTAGACCACATTTCCTTCAGGGATTTTGTCAAATAGTTCACATGCCTTGTATATGCTTCCACATACATCTCTCTCTGTATATGTATATTCAATTGCATTTTCTTGAATGTTTTTTTTATCAACAAATCCATTTTATGCATATCCTGCAATCGTTGCAGTCCATGAGACCACATTCCTTTGAGGGATGTAATCTATTTTATGCACACAACTCAACATAAATTAACCTAGATTGGTGGTATTTAAGAACCACTTGAGAGGATTGTTGTTATGTTGCTAGGAGATATATTATCATAGGTTAACCCATGGAAAACTTGTGTAAAGGATTTAAAATAGGCTTCAATTGTGCAAATGCATCTAAGATGAATGTGTAGATCTAGATTCCTTTTAATTAATGGCATAGGAAACTACAAGGAACATCAATTCTTATCCACACATTATAAGCTACAAAGAAATTGATTACAATTTGAAATCATTCACGAGAGAATTTGTGCATAAATTCTATTCTTCTTTATTGAATTTTGTGCATAAGTCTTTGTGAAGGCTTTCATGATCAGAAGTGACACTTACAACTAAACATTTGATAGAAATCCACTTCCAATTATGCTTTGATGGATGTCCATATCCTCATCCAAAGCTTCAATTTGTGCACAGGCAAGGATGATGCTAGCAAAGGTTGAGGAGTTGGGATTTACACCCGCCAGTTGGAAATCTAACATGGTGCACATTATTATAGTGTAATCCTATTTTTTAGATTGCTTCATTTAGCATCATCAATAATCTCCACAAGAACATTGTCCCTATTTAAAATGATGGAAAGAGTTGACATCTCACAACAATTTCTCTTGTGACAATCTTGGAGATAAATTTTGTTGTAGAGTGGCAATCAGCACATACTCGAAGGTTCTTAACAACTCTAATAGTTGTTCCATAGGGCATGTTTAACAAACCAAATGCAATTGCCAACTTTTCACCATGGTCAAAGAGAAATAATTCTTTTTCCCATCCTTCCACAGCATTAAGTGAATTCTTGAATCTAGAAAATCCCTTGCCACTTTCATCTTCCAAGCCAATTTCTCTAACTTTGCATAGGTCTCCTTTGTCTATGGATGTGATCTATCTCCTACACAAAAAGCATGTACCATTTTATGCCCTTCAATCCAACTACATCTGGGGATTTTTTTTAATTCCTCTATTTTTCATCAATCTCCTTACCTCACCACACCTGCCCACTTATGGATAGATGTTTTAGAGAAGAACATAAGTTGTGCAGCATTTTTAGGATCCAAATAAAAAAGTAGTGTTGCTATAAATACTCCTATGCCTATATTCATATGTGATCTATAGGCACCAAGAAAACACATCCATACAACCAACACGGATTTAACAGGTATCTCAATAATAAAGTTTAGGGTGTCTTCAAGATAGCCAGCATGGGCAAGGAGGTTAACCATGAACACATAATGATCAACTGTAGGTGTATTACAATAAGGGTTATAAATGTTATTGAAGTATGTATAGCTCTCATCAACTAAACCTACAATCTTAGTTAAAGCAAGAAGTCAGCCAAAAGTACATGTTTTAGGTTTTTTCCTTCATATTATATTGTTGGATGCATATCCTCCATAGCTATAGGAGGGGACCGTATGGGTGCCCATAGAATGAAGTATTGATGCAACTCAAAATATTTCTATTTTTTTTGCTATTTGGGTTTTGCTAAAATTCATCAATTTCAAATCAAATAATCTATGTTTGCTCTTAATTGGGTAGAAAGAAAAGAATCATTATATGCTAGGTTATCTATATTGTCTTAGTTAAATTGGTTATTTTATTGCTTGTGCATTGTGTTTGGCATCATGTCTCTGATCATGAAAACATTTTTGGTTCTTGTATGTAGATCCCACTTATGTGGTGGCTCAAGTTCCTGGTAGTAATGGAGCACATGAAGACATGAAAAAGTGCTTTGCAGGTTGGTGTGTTGATGATTTCATGAACAATGTAGGTAATGAATGACAAAGCAATCCGTAGTTACTTGCTAATTACTTGATCCATTGGTATGTAGAAATTTGGGAATGATGATGGTTTAGAAAAGTTTTATGCATGTTAGGATGAACTGAGAAAGCATCGTAATTATTGAAAAATGAGCCACATTTCATGAATGTGCAAGTTAGGTATACTTGATGAAACACTCTACTTCACTAATGGTCTTCCATTTTTAATTTCCATATTGTCTATTGTCTTCTATAGTTAGTCTTTGTTACTAACCAACACACTACAATAGCAGGGTGTAGACTATAATATGTCATGCTCTTTAGCTGAGAGTTGTGATTCTAAGAACACTTAACCATGTTGTCCTTGAGAACCCAGGCTTTAGGAGTTTTTATTATTTGGGCTTAATTTACCTTTATTGGTTGTGTTCATCTTTCCTCCATGTTTAATAGTTGTCAATGGAAAAACCATTACCATAATTTTACTAAATATGTTGGAATTCATAGTTTAAATCTCTATTTTATCATTTAAAAAGAAAGTCAAAATTGCTTACATTTTTTTTTTAATATTTTATAATTCATTCACTATGATGACTTAAGTCTAAATCATAGGTCTCAAAGATATAGCACTCGATTGGATTTATATACCCTTAGTTTAAAAAGGATAAATCAGGTGGGGACCAAGGAATGCATTTGTCTAGAGCATTTTTGAGATGTTTCTGGTACGCACATTGTTCATGCATTTCTAGAATAGAGGGGTTTCTTCTATTCCTTGCAAATCATACTATCCACCAATATGTAGAATCCTTCACTCTCAACTTAGCCTTTGTATCTCTAGATCTCAATTCACATAGTCCAAAATAAAGGTAACATGCTAACTGCTAATGGCAATTGAATTCATTCGACCTTTAATGTCATTCATGCATTACATAGAAGGGAAAATACCACTTCTGAAAATTCAATGGCTCACTCTTCTAATTTAAGCCAAAGTTTATATCTAATTTAAAACAATGGCCCCAATATAGTCAACTCTTCTACCTACCATGAGGGTTTGCCTTTATCACTGATTGGTTGTTGATATTATGCATGGCTTGGAACCACAAAGACTTAGTTGCTAAATCTTTTCAAAATGTGACATATGCCCTTTGTAGTTGCCCTAAATAAGGTAAGTATGTGTGGTAGTTTCAATGTGTATTCAATATCTATCTGCCATTAATTTTCATGAATAATTTCCTACCTTGAAAATCATTGACACAAAAGGCTTTCACTGTGTGCTTGACTTATTAAGGTGGATAGGCTCTATGGTTGGAAGGCTCGTCCAAATGCTCCTATAAGAATGACCTTTAAGAAATAGTCAAAAGATGTCCAAAATGAGTTTGAACACTGGCTCACTCAGGTTTGGCTTTGTACAAGCTTCATTTTTCTAATGGGATCTAGAACATACAATCATAGAATGAAAAAGTCTCTCTCAAAGTAGGGCTTGAAGATTAGAAATATTTTATCAGGCTTTCACATTGTTCTTCAGTCTAAACATTTTTTTGCAATGAATGTAGGTTATTACAAAGCTCAAAGAATAAGGACTGATTTCTGAGTTGTATTTTAGAAATAAAGAAGTGAAGAAATATGTTAGTATTATGCTAACTAGTGCAATTAGGTATGACTTGAGCTTTTCCAATTTATCAAAATTTACCCAACTTAGCAGTGAAGAAAAGTTCAATGTCAAGTTTAATAGTTATTTTTCAAGTGTGTGTGCACACTACCACATAGGCTTCAAGGACTGGACAGGATGATCATGATCCAGACATCAGGGAACTAGGATTTCTATCACATAAGCATGGTAGCTTCTTATAATCTCTTTTTTTCTCTGTTCAAGTCCATATTTAGTTGAGGTTACAATATACTAGATAGAATTGTTTTTTAGATTTTTGGTTGTTCGGTTGTATTTAACATTTATTGATTGTGGGTTTCAATGGAGAAGGTGTGCCAGATCTCCTTATGTTGTGCATTTAACACAAAAAATGATGGAGGAAAAGCTTATGTACATTAGCAAAGTTCAGGTAAGGTTAATTCTAATTATAACCTCTTGAGACTTTGCTAAGATGAATGCATTAGTTTATTCATTGTCAATAGTACCGTTGGAAGTATAGCTCACATATTGCTAGCATTTGATTGTTTGTGGCCTTAGATGTTTGCAATAGTTTCTCTCCATGACTTTATGTTGGATGGATGTGGGTTTATTTCTTCCTTGTATAATTTCACATGTAAATGTTAATGTAATGTCACTTTAGCCAAGAAATCTTCTTGGCCATACAAGAGGTGTAGATTGAGTTGAGTTGCAGATCTAATGTTCTATCTTCCTCCAAGATTCTATTCGGTGTCCTATAGAGAGTGGAAAACTAGGGGAATATAAAACACCCCATTGAATAGATCCTTTCTAATAACAAATAACACTTGCCACGTGGATTTCTTTTTGTTTCAATACATGTTGGCATTCTCTATAATATAAATTGCTGCATTTGGTTTGTCTACCTACTTCACACCATTTCTCAAACTCCTACACCTCCATATATATAGAATACCCGTGCTTTTGTTTGAATGTGTAAGACACCATGATTTATATCACCTCTACCTTGCATATTGAAGAACACTCATCTATAGTCCTCCTCTAAGCATAGAAAAATCAAAACTTATTTGTTGTAAGGATTGGGATAATTTAGTGAGAGTAAAAAGAATAAACACGTAGATGCACATGGAAATAAATAAGAAAATCATAAATCTCAAAGTTGTTGGGAATTACTCCATACAAAGTTGATCTTTTATGGAGTTTTCCTTGACTATAATTGCCAATGCATGAACCATAGGAATAACAATAAGTGTCATCACAAGCTTAGGTACATGTCGTACTTCCATAACTTTAACAAAAGAGAACAAGTTAATTGTGCCTTAAATGGTTATGCACAATGAAACAAGACATGGAAGAAGCTGATACATTCCTCCATCATTTGTTGGAATGCTAATTTGGAAATCAACTCAAGCTCTATTCATTGCCATCCCAACCAAAATAATATTCATCATTACTTTACTATAGCTCTATCCTTGGATTCCATTTATCATTAAGCATCTATACATTGCCCCTTTCTTTCCATTGGCAAGCACCCAACCTTGAAAAACAATATGGTCAATACAAATCATGTGTGGTCTCTTCTGATATTGTATTCATGTGCCAAGTTATTTTACTACCACACAACCTCCAAACAAAAATACCTCTGTCTATTTATTCCCATAGGCCAAGCAGTAGTAGACAACTGCGTTGGTCTCCCTCTAGTTTGGAATTTTCCCACCTAAAAAAATATTGCTCACTAATGAAAATTGCCCATGTTTGATTTTGCAGTCACTGTTCATGCCTAGTGCCACTCTTAATGACATCTTAATGATATAGTTTAGAGATTCCTCAAGATAGCTAGCATGAGCAAGAAGGTCAACCATGCACACATAATGATCAATTGTAGATGTAATGCAATAAGGGTTCACTAACTCATTTGACTACAAAATACGATGAAACTTTCCGATGAAAGATGTATAATTAGATGTATCATCGGGTACCTATGTATTTAATGTGAATTTTTCAATTTTTTTAAAAATGTATGCCCGATGTTCGTCAAACATGCGACACACCGTAATTTTTGTCAGTATTTCGACATACACTCAAACTCAACCATCCCCCTCCATCAATTTGTGGGCCGACATATGGTTAGCCTCCTTAATTTGTGGGTTGGTGGGTATATGGTTAGCGTTCGTCAGGGTTCTGATGAATGTTTTTTCAATAAATAAAAGTGAGTTTGACAATTTATCTATACTTGTGATAGTGTTTTGCTATACTTGTGAATTTACTATACTTGTGACAGTTTGTGGAGGTTATAGGCTGATTGTTTTTGGTGCAAAATATCAGAATTATTAGATTTTGTTACCTGTCTATGATTAAAAATTATTGGAGTGTGAGTTTGATATTTTTTGAAGATCTAAATATTCAAGCTTGGTAAATAAAAATCATGTCAGATAATATTAGTGCAGAACAAAATGAAGAGACACTTGCTAGATTGTGGGCTAGATTGAAAAGAAAGGGTGATGGGAAATGTTATTGTCCTTGCAATAATTGTAAGGGCTTAAAGACGAGAAGACTTTTAATCACAACAGCTAAGGAACATTGTAGGTAGCATGGTCACATTGAAGGGGGGCATGATTATCATCCATTGGTAAGTTGTTCATTATATGTCTTTATATTGATTGAATTTGTAAGTGTTTATATTGTTTTAACATTTTTTATATATATAAAAAATCACTTGATCATGATCATGGTTTATTTGTGTCGATCATTATTATAAAGGTGGGGTGCCCTAGGGCACATGATATGGATTATCACAGCTTGGAGAATGTGGTTTTGCAAACGGAGGAACATGGAGCTATGAATATTGAAGATGAAGTTAATGATCCTATGGAAGAAGATGATCATGCACCAGAAAACACAGTTGAAGATGATGGTACAAATACATTGATCCATGACACATTTAGTGGCGCAACTGATCATGATGATCGAGATGACTTTGATGATGTTCATGATTTACCTATACTTGAGAAGACATGCAAGCCCCTTTATGAAGGCTCCCAAACAACTCTTCTCTCTGTTGTATTGTTGCTGGTGAACTTGAAGGTTATGAATGGTTTATCCAACATAGCAATCTCATGGATGTTAAGGTATGTCATATATGTCATATTTTTTCATCTATTTTTGTTGTTAGTTCATCACTAGTAAATAAAGGATGAAATATGTACCATTAATATTCTTTATATTAACAAATTATTTTTTTGTTTTAGGTTGATAGGTGAATTTTTGTTACCACCATCAAATATTTTACCTCAGTCATACCAAGATTTATCTGCCATTATGAAAGATATTGGAATGGAGTATCAAGCAATAGATGCATGTCCCAATGATCATATTATATATCATAAACAACATGAATTTGCAACAGAATGCCCGGAATGTCATATCAGTAGATATCAAACATATCATCTAACAAAAAAGGTACCTCGCAAGGTTCTTCGTTATATTCCCATTATATCACGTATGCAATGATTATTTAGGTGCAAAAGCTTAGCGCAATTTATGGATTACCATGCACAGAATAGAAGTGGAGATGACATTCTTCGAATGCCTGTGGATGGTTCTGCATTTAGGGACATGGAGGAAAAATGGTCACACTTCAAAGAAGAAACTTGTAATCTCAGGATTTCATTGGCAGCGGATGGTGTCAATCCATTTGGAGAGATGAGATCTATTTACTCGGTGTGGCCTATTTTTGCTATCAACAATAACATTCCTCCATGGATGTCAATAAAGAGGGAGCACATAATGTTGGCAATGATTGTTCTAGGTATTTTTTTACATCAATTTTCTTTAACGTAGTAGCATATCATTTGTCTTATTTGTTGTATAATGACTTATATTTTTTTCATTTAATAGTCATGTACATTCATTTATATATATATTACAGTAAAATGGTTATAATAATTATGTAATGTTTAAGTTCATTCAACTAGGTAAGTACCAAGTTAAAGATATGAATGTATATATCAAGCCTCTTATCGACGAGTTACTAAAGTTATGGAATGGCGTTACTATGTATGACATCTCTAGACCAATAGGACAAAGACAATTTCAATTCCATGCAATGCTTTGTTGGCCTCGTTTTCAACTTGCCAATTTTCAAACTTTTGCATCAAATGCTTACGTTTAGTCACCCCTAGTCACAAATTCTACTAAAGTGTCAAGTTGATTTCTAGTTTGAAGGAGGAATTGTTTGCTTGTTTCAACTGAAATCCTAGAAGCGGTTCTACTATACCGGAAATTGCAAAAACAATTAAATTTCAAAATCTGCAAAGGCTGGAAAGAAATCATTTTATAGGAAAGTTTATATGGCTATTTTTCCTAATGTGGCAACTTTTTATGTCATGGCACCTTATGGTTTGAGAGATTTTAAACTTTCAATTTTTTGGCGGGCAGTTTGCAGAAACAATTAAAACAACAAATTTATTGGAGTTTAAAAAGAAATTCTTATGCCATCAGGCTCGTATCAACTATATCAATGATTGGCCAAAATTTCATAAAGATTCGCGGCTTCAATCAAAAGTTATGCAAATTTTACTATTTTTTGCACTTGCACGATTGAAGAAGTTAATGTTCGCACAATGGAGTCTGTCTACTTTTGAAATTGACTAAGTGTGGGTTTACTTTCATTTTTCACTAAGTGGGAGTCTACTTTTGATTTTTCCTAAGTTGGTGTTCACTTTCACTTTTGGCTAAGTGAAAACCCGCATTAGATGCACTTTCACTTTTCGCTAAGTGTGAATAAAAAAAAAAGTCACTTTCAGTTTTCAAAAAGTGGGAAACTACTTTTAGTTTTGGCTAACTTGATGCAACTTAGAAATTTTCACAAGTTTTCAACTTGTAAATTTGGCTAACTCAATGGAAAGAACAAGTTATAATTTTTATTAACTACTGGTGAAGTTAGAGGTTTGGAGAAGTCATAATTTTCTAATTGGTAGTTATTTCATGAAAGTTTGGAAAAAGCACAAGTCACAAGTTGTAACTAAGTTGTGAAAAGTTAGTTAAAAGGTCGAGGTTATGAAAAAAAGAAAAGTCACAACTTAAAAGTTAGTTACTGTTTGTGAAAATCACTTCTAATGCCGATGAAGGAACTCCCCGTTATCATCAGCTAATGCTCTCACTTTTGAAAGTATTCAACTTGCACCTTTTAAAACTTATTTCGGAGAGAGTAGAAGGTTTTGAAATTCTTCTCAAACACCAATAGGATTTATCAAAAAGCAATAAAATGCCGAAAGAGAAGGTTTTGAAGTTTTATTTGTTGGCGGTTTCATGCAGTTTTGAAAGTGTTTTTAAATAGCCAAGGATTCTCAAAAGAAGGTTTACAGCCTACCATAGCACATAGTTATTGTGTTTTATATACTTCAAGAACTTCTAAGTGAGTGGGTTTGTTTGGCATCAAGCAAGTATTCCAATCATCTTAGCATAATCCTCAACTAGTTGTAAACACCTTGGTAGAAATGTATGTAATATGTGGAAGCGTACACAACGCATAAACTGTTTGACTAAACGCCTCAAAGAAATGAATCTCATGGACTGTCATGACTGCAGGATATGGACAAAATGATTTTGTTGAAGAATCTTTAGAAACCTTCAGTAAATGCACAAAATGGATTTGTTGAAAAGGGCCACCAAAACTTTTTAAGCAAATGCAAGTGGTAGGTGTTCTAGTCATTGCAGCTACAAAAGAAACAGTTTGGATTAAAGGAAGTGCGAATAGGCAAATATAACATTTAAACCCTACTAATTTCACCAATATCTTCTCAAGATTCTTGGAAAAGATTAAAAGCATGATGACAGTGGAGGTTTTGTCAGATACTATAATTGGAAATGATAGTAGTGCAAGACCATTTTTGTTGACTTAATTGTGTTAAATTTAAAATGGCATTTCTTTATATCAATTTAACGCAGTCGCAGTAAAACTCCAATATTTTTGTTATTTCACAATGAAATTTAAAATTTCAAAGTGTTTTGGAAAGCTGATGAAGGGGACAATAAAATCCAGAAACAGTTTGAAGATATCTTTTGTATTGAGTGAGTTGTTTGAAGCAAAAAATTAGGGCTATAAGTTTTGACATGATTGAGCACCATTAGAGCAGCATATGATCTATTTGAAAGAATTTGTGATATTGTGGAAATGTCCATAATGTGAACCATAGACAAAACATGTGAACTTTTTGATAGAATGCTTTGAAAGAAATATGGTCAAATGAAAGGCAATAAATGAAGGACAAAAACATAGGTCTGCATTCCTACAGTTTACAACACATCAAAATACTATGAATGCATTTAGACGTCTGCAGAAATAAGTTGTATTTGGTTGTCACAGGAGTGCAAAGGTAGCATTTGTAGAGACTTCCATTAAGCCTAATGATGAAGCTATGTCAAAGGTGAAGACAATATTTATAGATGAATTGCTGAAATCTTGGGATGAAGAGTGTGTAAAGGAGGTTTCTGTGTTTAGCAATTCATAGTGGCTCTCCAGGGTAATGTTAACTTTGTTATTTCTCACGTACCATGCCAGAATGGAAGTTTTGGAGTTGTGTATAGTTATTCACCACAATACTAAAGAAGGAATGCCCTGACAGATATGAATGCATAATGAATTTGTTTGAAAGGATTTGAAAACTTCAAGCAAATGTATTGGATGTTAAGTTGAATTCAGTGACCTTTGCTAGAACATCTAGCTGAAAATGATAAGTGGATGTATTTAAAATACCTTGACAGTTTGTATGTTGACATGAGTTGTATGAGTAGTGGATGGCAATGACATTTTATGATTGCAATTACAACGAGAAAATGTACAGTGTTATCAATCTATGCCTATCATGTTGGCATTCCTGGTAAAATATTTACTATTTCCATAGAATTCATATCTTGTATGCATGGACACAGGAGTCTAAGATTTAGGTATTCAAAGTTGTCATCGAGATTTGTGAGGATTGACCACCGAAATGGAGCAAATAGAGATAGAAAGTAACCTAGCAAAGTTCACAACTCAAAAGTTACAAGTTTTAGTTACCTTTTTGTAAAAAGTGACTTACGTCACTTATTGTAATTCACAAGTTAGAAAATGAACTTTATTTCCAAAAAGTGGTGTAAAATATAACCAAAAATAAGGTTCATTATATTTTTGTGTTTCGAAAAGGTAGTTATTATGTAGTTGTGAGGTAGTTACAAAGTGGTTACTAGGTGGTTATGGGAAAAGGCCTATAAATATAAGGCTATTTGAAATGTAATGGGGGACTCTTTAGAGAGAACTTTTGCAGGGGGAACTTATGGATAAACTTCTTGGAACATTTTTGGTTCTACACATTGTATAGTCTACTTTTGGAATTGTATAATTTCGAAAAGATAATGAAGAATGCATCTTCAGTTTGTATATTCTTGATGTATTTCTAAATTATGATTACTAGTTTCTCATATGTCAAATTGGTGATCTTTCTATGTATTTGTGTGAATCAAAGTTATCCATTAAAGCATGCAACTGGGGTGATAAAGCACAATCATGTCTTGGTATCCTGATTTGAAAGTGTTTAGATAAATTATCTCTTCGTATATTGAGATTTGCATCTTTCTTCATCGTTGTTGCATATATGTCATGAGATCCATCTTAGAGTTTAGGAAAGTGGTTTCTAGCTTTGTGGTGAAACCCCCTCGTACTTTTCAATAAGATTGTGAAACTCCTATTGGTTTTCGTACGTCTACCATGAGGGTTTCTACATGCCCATTTCTCCTGTTATTTTATTTTTCTTCCTTTTTGTACTTTCAAGATAAAAGTACACAAAAACCACAAATACCCCTAGCATATGAGGGAGCTGCCCCTCTCAAACACAGAGGAAAGTTGTTAGTCCAGTAACAACTTCTCCAACTGTTGGGACTATTTAGTCACCGCTCTAAGGGCAACAAGTCATTTTCAAAGGTTCTTTCACGGTGACAAATCTGTTTACCAACATGCTTGTACAGATAATTCATGATGCCCTAGGGCTAACACATTTTTGTGGTATGTTATAACGTTCGACTACACTTTAACAATATTTAATTTTATGAAGTAGATATCATGCATGTTTTTTAAATAATCTATTCATTATATATAATTATAAAAATTGACATATTTAATCCAATTATATATGATCTTACAGGTCTTTAGACAAAGGGAAAATTTGCATGTCTAGTTTGTGGTCCAAAGATGAAATCTCATTGTTCAACAAGTGTAGGAAAGTAGGTTTTTGATGAGTATAGGCACTTCCTCCATAGATATCATAAGTATCGAACTATTGAAAAACATCTTTTCAATGGGAAAGAAGAGACTACATCAAAACCACGAAGAATGACACCTTGCCTATGGAAGTTGGAATATAATAGAATTAATTGTCAAGGTTATACATCAGATTAAATTGTTTATCTATCATATATGATATGTTTGGAATTTATATTTTTATATTGTGTTTTGTTTACTCATGCTGTAATTGACAATGATTGTCATTGTTAATTTGTTTAACTTATATGCTTCATGAAGGTCGTCAAGGCATTAATGGCTAGCTTCCACATGGACTGAAAAGTGATCCCAGACAATTTAGTAGGTTGCCCTACTATGAGAAGCTACAAATTGTGCATTTGTTTCATACAATGCATATCATAAAGAATTTAACAAGAACGTTATGGAAAATATTGGATGGAGAGCATGACAAATAAAAAAATTGTCAAAATTTGTAGTGACATTCAGGAAGCCAATCATGCAATGAAAAATGTCATTAAATTAAATAGTGATGGAGACCAAGTTAATATAAGCGCCCTTCCTTGGTTATTAACGGAGCAGAAAAGCAATGCTATAAAAGAAGTGATACGAAAAATTCGATTTCCCATAGGATTTTCTATGAACATAAACAATATCATAACAAAGAAAGATGAATTTGGGTCAGGGATGAAAATACATGATTGGCATACCTTTATTAAGGTAATTATTCTAGTATATTTTTTATATATTTGTATACTGCATGTACTTTTCAGTGTATTATGTTTACTAGCTTTGGAAAAATAATGAAAAGATCATTTTATAATTGTTGCAGTATGTTCTACCTCTATCTCTCCCAGACAACTTCAACAACAATGTCAAGCAAGTTATATATGATCTTGGAAAATACATGAGGTAAGTAGCGATATTTGTTCAATTTGTTGTATAGATCTTATATTTGCCATTTGTTTTACTTGTTATGTAATATATTGTATATTTTTGTTAAATCTTGTTAATATATTTGTGCCTTGAATCACTTGTAGATGGCTGTGATCTAAAGAAATCCATAAAGAAGATATAAATTATTGGAGGAGAAAAATTCCTTGTCTAATGTGTGAAATGCAAAAGTGTCTACCTTCGACATTTTTCAATGCACAAGAACACTACCTCATACACCAAGTTGAGGAGATTGAATTGTGTGGACCTGTACACACAAGGTCAATGTGGATGGTTGAGAGGCACTTGAAATTTTTGAAGGCTTTGGTTAGACAGAGAGAACATCCTGAGGGTTCTATGGTGGAGGGATATATGGTATACCAAACCATGGTGTAATTACTGAATATCTTCCTAAGTTGGTAGCAAAGATCCATGTAGATCACATTTGGGATCCCAACTCCATTAACAAATTTGAAGGGGAGTACCTAATGGGGAAAGGTAGATTGAGGAAAGTGAGGTAATATAAGATGGTCATGGAGATTAATTAGAATACATTTTACATTGCCTTCAATTGCTTAAAAAGAAACAATAGAGAACTAGTCCAAATGAAAGAATCTTCCACACACAAATAGAAAACTACTAGTATTGTAGTACTCCAGAAAATAAGTCTTTCATTGCTGAAAAGTATTAAAATCTTAAAAAGTGCTGATGATCAAATATTACAATTCGAATTTCATATATATAAGAAGAAGACCCAACAAAGGTCTCTTCGGATTGTCTTTTGGAAAATAATTAAACTACTGATCATTGACTTAGCCGCTGAGAGATGTTTTTAATACTCCTCCAAGGTATGGGTATCTGCATCATGTACTGCATTTCGGGCTTCATATTTGAGTTTTATCATCAATTCCATTTGTTTGCATGCTCCATCTAGCAATAGCCCTTCTTCTTTGACTGTATCCAATGCTTCCTGAAGTATCTTATTGCATTCATCCATCCAATTATCTCGTTCCCTCAGAAACCCATTCTTATCACATAATTTGGGTAATCCCAACTTCACAGTATCATCAAACCCTACATTTTTTGAGTGTAAGTCTTCATCATATATGTCATGCTTTCTCATGATTGTGTCAATGGCCAAGATGGAATTGGTGTCGGATCCCTCATGTAGTTGCATATCATGTCTCTTAGTACCCAATCTATTTTTCACTCTCCCATGCTCAAGAATGGCTTCATAGTTCTTTTTGTGAACATACCAAAAATCATCAAGGCATATCTTCAGGTTTGTAAATCTCTTGTGCAACATTGTTGCCATAGTGTCAAACTAAAGGTCCTTCATATTTTCTACTAGTTGTTGATGTTCTTCTTGTAACTGCTCATATTCACTCTGCAATTCTGTATTAGTTCCAGAGGTGATCCTCATTCTGGCATCTTTCATGGCAGTAATTTCCAAATCTGATTTTTCACTTTTCATTTTGTAATAATTTCTGGATTTCATCAACTGTATTGTTTGTGCCTTGTTGAACTTGGCAATGCTTATGCCCATGTCTACTGAAGCCATAGGGTCAGTTTCCCCAACTTTAAGGGTCATCATGTGTCCAAAGGATTTTTTGATATCAATGATCTTTGGCCTTTTCTGAGGTGGGTATAGTGCCCATATCAACATTGAATTTTCATGAGGATTCAATCTTGACCCTATGTAAATTTCCTTCACACCCTCTATGTTTAAATTGTATTCTCCTTCCTTGCTATGCAAAAAACTATCAAAAATTAAAGAGGCATTGAGGTCCCAACAAGGAAATTTGGTATAAATTGTATAATTTGATTTTATGGAATTCTGAAATGAAATGATGGTAATTTGGTATAAATTGTATATGCAATATCAAGGTAAAAACCTTAAGTTAGATTGATGGAATTTCTAAGTAAGATGGAATGGGTGAGACCAATGCCTTGTTGGGTAAATGGAGTCAAGTGAGAACCTGGGATTAATGGTGTTACTTGTCAATAATTCTAACTGTTTAGCACAATGTTTCTGGTTTATGACTTGTATAAACATGCAGGGATGTGATTGGCAGACTCTTCTTATTGATCCAATCAAGATCTATTAAATTATTGTGATTTATCTAAGAGAATTTTAATCCTTCCTTGAAGGAACTAGTTAAGAGGGATCACACAATGACAACAAAATGTGCACCGACAAAATGAAAATATAATTGATATATTCAATTTTGAACAACTTAATAGTATTGTCTGGAGATAGTATAACAGCCTTCAATTATAGACTCTCCTTATCTATCCAATTGATATTTCCAAATTACTGTAATTTATTTAAAAGGATTTGAATTCTTACTTGAAGAAACCAATTAAGAAAATTACACAGGAACAACAAATGTGTTTGATGAATTTAATATTCTACTTGGAATAAATTCAAATAATAAGGAATACCAACTTGGAGATAGCCAAATAATTGCTTATCTTAACAAACAGTTGATACCAGTATAGAGCCACTAAATCTAAGATCTTCAATTGATTTCCTCAAAATATTATGTGCAACATTGTCTTTGGATATGATTTAAAACATTTTGATAGTGAATGGAATGGATGAAAGCTACTACTAATGGTGCTAATTCTAATCTAATCTTGATGATGATTCAAAAGATGGCCTTGGGTTCCCTTTATATATTGGGAAGTGAACAGCTTTAGGCCGGTTACAATGGAAGAGTCACATCTTTTCATACCTAACTGAATTAAGAAAATAAACAGAAATATAATTAAAATACCAATCCGTTACTCTTTGAATAGAAACCCGTGACCTTTCAAGGCCTGAGAAAGGTTTTCTATTTTCTCATAGGATGTTTCATCTATGTGTTGGTCGATCTACTCCTTCTGAACAACAGGTGCATCAACTGCTCTACTAAGAAATAAATTGACTTTAGATAAATGCTCAATATATTCTTTCTTGGCATACGTGTTCAACTTGAGGGTTACTTCATGTCATGCTCCATGGTCATTATTTTCTCAGGATGTTTATGGATATTATGCATAATCAGATCTTCATCATTTATTTCCTGTGATGTTGTGTTTAGAACCATGAACACATCTTCCTTCCACTCTTCATATTTTCTTGGTTCTCCAGTGTCATCATGAACTGAGGGAGCAAGATCAAAGGAATTCAGTTCCTTGCCTAATTTATTGTGGTGTTCCTCATGTATCTGAACCAATTTATTATGCATCTACAATCTTTTCCCTGTAATGCTATCAGAAAGTTCTTTCTTCTTTTCCATCATCCTTTCTTGTAATCTTTTGTGTTCTGTCATGGCTGAGTATGTTTGTTGGAACGCCTTCCAACATGCATCTTCATATTCCCACATTTTATTAAACCTTTCTTTTATGATTTTAGTAGCCATAGTGTATTTAATAATTTTCAATTCCTTTTCTAACTTTACACACTTCTTTTGAGACTTGGCATGGTATTCTTTCCAATAGATTGCATCTGTTAATGCATCTAGTTTTTCTTGATCTTTCATAAACCATGGAGGATGCACCACAGATGTGGAGGATGAGGATGTTCTTTCCTTGTGGTATACCAATTCCTTTCTCAGCTTATCATTCTCCTTGATTAGTTTCTCAATCTGAGCTTTGGTAAATTTTGCCACATTAACATTCAATTCAGCTGCATCCAAGGGATCTGTATCTCCAACCCCTTTGACCAAAAGGTGGCCAAACATTTGATTTGGGTCACTAACTATTGTTAGTCTCTTATCTTGAGGATAGAATGACCAAATCAATAGGGTGGATTCATCTGTATTGTACCTTGAGTATATCTTGTCACTTGCTTCTTCTATCATATTCAACGTTTTGTCTTCCCTTCTTCTAAATGTATCAAATACTATAGTAGAACTCATGTCCCAAGCTGGCAAAAGAAATACTTTGGCTTCTTGGATCAATTGTCTTCCTCTTTTTGGAGTAATAGACTCCAGTTCTCTATCAATTTCCTTTTTCAAGTCTTCCAAGGCAGCAACTTCTTGCTCAGGAGTAGCATCTTTCATTCTTTGACTCATTTTATTTCCTTGGTATTCATATACAAAGGATATAAACTCAGGGGTTTTAATAAACTCATCATCAGAGATAAACTTCTGTGCAGCCACAACTCTAATATCATTAGACAGATCCTCTGAGGTCTCAATTTTCACATGATCTAATTCTGTAGGAGGTTCATAATGTGGAATTACAGGGGCATTTATTGGTTGCATTTGTACAATTTCATCATCGCTCATTTCTTCATCAGTATCTATAGAAAATGATACTTCAGGAGTTGGCTGAGAGGGTATATGAGACAATGGCTGCACCTCTTGAGCCTGAGTCTCAGAATACTACATGTAGGTTGTATCAAAAGCATTTAATGACACATCTTTTATGATTTCATTAGCATGAACAATAAGATGCTTAACTCTTGTCAGTGGGTCTTGAATCTCAGAAAAAGCCCTTGAATATGTGGGAATATTTTTGCTCTTCCAATCCTCTGTAAGCAAATCTTATCAATAATGGCCATTATGTCTTCAGTGGAAGATTCATCTCAATTCCTGATTATATCTACTTCTAAAAAAATAGGTTCATAACCAGATAGTCCTTGTGATACCTTGACTTTGTTGATAAAACCTTCTGCATCAAAATTTTGCCTTTCATCTCCTATTGGGAGATTATACTGTGCTAACTTAGCATTTATTTCCTCATAGCCCTCATTCATGACTACTGTAAATTCCACAAAGCAAAAAGTACTGGCATGAATGATTGTTTGTTGTATTTCTTCAAATGCATAGCATCAGACTTAGCCAATTGTCTAACAATTTCCAAATGTGCAATTCTATCTAGGACAATTCTAGGTAACAAATAAGTGGAGCCTTCAAAACCATAGACCCTTATCATAGTGTAGTCTGAAAATGCATACTAGTCCCCCCAATTATGATCCACCTTGTTCTTTGAGTCATTTTCCTTTGGCCTAAGGAACCTTTGTATTTTTGGGGAGAGGCTATTGTCATGAGAACATCCCAACCATTGCAATACAGGTTTCACAAAATAATCTTCAAAGAAAAAATAATGAGATCTATCAAAACACCAATCCCACAGAGAAGTCCACATTTGCACTGGCCTTGGATCCCCATTATCAAATGAGTTCCAAATTTTCATCTCTATACTCCACAATCCTCTGCCATGCCCTTCATGCAAAAGTAAATGCATTAACAAAGAATAATGTTTGAAGTTAATTTGATCACTATTGTGTTTGATTTTCTCTAGTCCTTGGTTCAAGGCATTGGCTATGTAGCTCGCATAATAAGAAGGTCTTGCTCCCTTTGTTTGAATGTCTACAGTTAACACCATAGGTGCAACTGACATCTATGGGGGGACCTCAATACCTAACACTTGACCAGTAGCATAGTAGGTCTAATGAAAATATTCCTCAAACAGTTCTTTAGAAAAAGGGGGGTTTTCAGTATTGGAAAATTTTCTCTTTTGACCCTTATCATCCCTTGGTCCATGTTGGCTTGTAACTAGTATCCATATGTTGATATTCAAGAAACAGGTCTCTGACTATAATTGGCATATTGAAGCCACACTCTAATTGAAAAACATTTGAAATGAGGTCCCTAGAAAGCACCAGTATGTTTTCACCATTGTGTGATTTAATAGCCCTTGTTTTCAAGTCATAATGGTTGGTTAAAGCTTTCATCAAATCCACATTGACAAACACATTAGGCACTATAAGCCTAGCTAAATTTAACCTCCAAGGGTTGCAGACAGGATCATATCTATATTGCTTCTTGTAATGATATAGAAACAATTAATACCCTCGAATAGGAGTCCAGATATCTCCTAACTCCTTATAGTTGTCTAATAATTTATCTGAGGAAGGATTAGTCTGGGCACTTCTTTTAGGTCTCGGCCCAGACCCTGGACATTGGCCAATTAAATCTTGGTTTAATGACCTCTTCTCAATTTTCTGTCTCTTGGCTCTAGGTTTTTCTAGATTATCTTCCATGATGCAAACTTCAAAGCTTCTACACAGTATGAATTTATAGACTAGGTTAATGTACTTACTTGGACTGAGCTTCTGGTTGGCCTTTTCCTTCTTCTTCATTCTGTGAGAGATCAATTTTCTTTTTCCTTTTTTCAGCAAAATTTTATAGAAGCAATGCAAGTTATTACAATCTCAGCTCATAAATGCACCATATCTTGCCATCGGGTTGGTATATTAATTGCAAATATTTGAGCGATGTCTTGGAGTGTCACATTAGTCATGTCTAATAACTATCGCTATATCACTATGACTTTACATTATATTTCACCGATGCCCACTTCTTCCATCGATGGATTTCCTTTTCTCGGTCTATCGGCGGGATTCTGTATGTAGTTACTTTGATATACCCTAGCTCAGCTGATACTTATCATATTGGTAATGGTTTTTAGTTATCTCAGGCCATCGGTGAAACTTTATCCTTGGTTCCACCGATCCTTTTATGTTTCAACGATGCTTATTGTCCTTGTGGGCTTTTATTGACATATCGAGGGAACTTGTATATAAGATCTGCTAAAGTTGACATGTTCCAGCTAACTTGAGTTCATTGGCTCATCGATGAAGGTGTGATGTCTATTCCACCGAAGTCTTTATGTTGTGGTGATACAATCTGCTTTTACAAATTTTGTCGGCCTATTTGCGGGACCATGATGCGGTTTCCACCGATATCTACATGTTATTATGATAAGTTCACTGTGTTTAATTTCATCGATCTATCAGTGGGATGACTCAAAAGTTACTCTGATAGTTTATTGTCATACCAATATAATACCAACTTGTCTCTATCGGACCATCGGTGTAGCATAATGAAAGGTTACAATGATGGGGCTATTCTAGGCCAATATACCCTTAAGTCATAAGATTTCAAATCTTGTGTAAGTTCTTTGCTTCACGAGTCTAAATCCTTGCTGCTTTTTGAGTCGGTATGAAGGGTTCAAAGTCTTGCTGAAGTGGATGTAATGGTATTTTGGTCAATTGTAACTAGGGTGATGGTACTAATTTTTAGTCATCATAATAAGATCATTGGTAGTGGGATGTAAGGTTTTTAGGTACATCAATTATAAATTAAGGTCATATACTGTGGTAATTAACTAATTATACGTCATTTGTGAATTTCAATTTTTTTTATATAGTTGGTCGAGAGTGGGATGCACTACATTTGTATGTCGCAAACAATCTTGATTGGATGATGGTATGGATTGAACGATGTCAACAATCCGGTCACGCATTAACATGGGAAGGTGTGGCTTCATTAGTTAAAGAAGCTCATCGTAATGGAGATTCCAATGTTACACCAAGGGAAATTGATTTAGCATATGGTTTAACAGATAAACAAGTACGTATAAATATATTAATCACCCATATTATTTAATTATTTTCAATTATATTGATGTATATATATGTTGAGTTTTTTTTTCTTTGCATACATTCGGCCAAGAATAAATATGTTTATCAACTGACGATGCAATAATTTTTACATGTTTGACATATTGTAGGTGAAACACCACAAGGCTATGTGGTGCAATGGTCATAAATTTCAAATCAAAAAGTTGGATAACACGAAGAAAACTTGTGATTCTATGATAACTGCAGTCTTTCAGCTGACTAATATTTCATCTAGAAGCAACATACATCCAGACGTCTCATAAAATCGATACTATGGGAATTTAGATGATATACTTGAGTGTGACTTTAAGTCCTTCAAATTAGTTCTCTTCGTCATCCAATGGTATAGGATACAAATGAATGAAAATGATCCCAAGAGAATTTTTATTGAACATGATAATGGATTTACCATGGTTAATACAAGGTCGATCGAGCGAGATGGAAATGAACCCTATGTCCTTCCAAGCCAATGTGAGCAGGTATTTTACTCAGAGATTCCATGTAAACCGGGTTGGTCATTTGTTGTTAGACATGATCCAAGAGGAAGGCCGGTAAAGTATAATGTGGTGGAAGAAGAAGATACCGAATAACTAGAAGATGATGTAGATGATGATCAAGATCAACAGTTAGTTGATGATGTGCCTAACGAAGATGTCAAAGAAGAGGAACTAGATCATGATGATGTAGGAGTTAATGTTCATGAAGATGATATCCATGTGGATGATGACATTATCAAAATTGATATCAATGATGATGATGATGATATGACCAATTCTTACAATGTCAAATTTGGATTGGATGATATAGACAAAGAGTTGGATGAAGAAGAAGATCAATGACATTGAAATGTATGAGTTATGCGATTATATTATCTATTTGATATTGATTTCTTGATAGAATTATATTTGACTTATATGGTTACATAATTAATTCATGATGTTTTTAATTTTTATGCCATTACATAATTAGTTCATGATGTACTTTTTAATGTTGTTAATTCATGATGTTACAACTATTGTAGCTCTCCTAGAAATTTCCATATGATCAAATCCTAATTACTCTACAACTACTTATGATTAGATATTATTTTATCATATCTTTGGTTATTTCATTGCCAAAAAATTAGCATTTCCTCATGTTGACCCTGCATAGTGACATGTGAATGGGGCCAATATTGAAATTTTTTCAATTTGTGCTTGTATGGAGTGAAACTTGACATGGTTAGCCTAGATGCATGCATTGATGATATGGGAGGGTTTCGAGACTCAAACATGAGGTCACGCTATATAAAGGCATCTCGTCCTTCCTAATAATACAAGTTGCCTTATTCTTCGTCTCTTTCATATATTGTTCTTAGCATTTCTTTGATTAATGGTTTCAAAAGACGAAGCTCTTTGAGCCTCACCTTGGATCTATTACACATCAGTTTGTGCATTTTCATTAACAATGAATATTTAGATGATCTTTAAAAAGCTCATTGAATATAAAGGTGATAATAAGAAGCTAAAAAAATTAGTAAATTTTGTTTATGGAACCTAAACCACAAGGTTTGTGACTCTAATGCTAAAACCAAGTCAAATTAACCCCTAACACCTATTGGAAAAGTTAAAACATGCCTTTCTTTCAAATTCACAAGAATGTATAAACCTTTTGAAACCACACATGCATGTTATGAAAGTGTATGGTAATCCTACTTATAGCGGAAGTTCACATGATAAGCTAACCAATGACACTATATTGGAGGATAAACCCACCTATCGAATTAATTAAGAGGTAAGGGATGCCTCTTAGTAGAATTTTGAGTCTTGGATTAATCCATAGTGCTAAAATTAGTTCTAGTGTTCTTCACTTGGTGTTATGTTTATCTCTACAATTTCCCATACTTAACCATTTCATCATCCCTTTTCTGAAGCTATTTGTATCATAATATAAACTTGGTCCAATCTCACATTAGCCCCTTAGGTAATTATCCATTTCCTCCAAGTTTAATGGAACCTTTTGTACCAATGCATCTATGTTTTCCTACCCTAATGGATCAAGACTTGACATCACCTTAACAATCTTCTTTATGTCATAGCATATCTCCGAAGTGCCTTTGGCATGCTTTAGATGTGTCAATATTAAGTTGTTTGGTTGTAGGTGCTTGTTCCATCTAGCTGCAGAAGGATGTTTTCTGAGGTTGTGTGTGTGGGCAGACAAGATGAGGTCTGTCATGACCATTCTCCAATGGAGATTAGGCTGGATAAGAGTGCAGAGAGAAACCACTGAGGAGAGAGTGGTAGGTGCATCACCAGAATCTGCTGTTGGGTGAGATGAATGGTTTAGTGAGTTGGTGTTGTGAAGCAATGAGAGACATGGATACCTAACTGAAGAAGCACTTGATGTTGCAGCCTAAAGAGTACTCCACTGATGGGAGTAGAAGGAGCCTGAAGAAGCTCTAAAGTTAATAGTTGTTTGATTTTGTTGGTCACTAGCTATGGATGTCAAGATTGGAAGCCTGAAGCTGAGAAGGTTGAAGACAAAATGAAGTTGGTTGCAGCAGACCACATAACTCTTGGGACAAGAGTTTTTTCAACTTGGGGAGTATGGTACGGAGGCACCCAATCTACAGTGGCCTCCATGAGGCATTAGCTATCTTAAAGTTTGTTTTTATGTTTTCTATGAAGTCCTAAATGCATATTAAATGTAATAAGGTCTGAATTGACCGTGCTTTGCTATTTTTAGGATAGTTTGTTAGACAGCTATTAAGTTGGTTAGGCAGTTACATCTCCCAGCTACTGGGAGTCATTTTCTGTACTACCCCATGAGGGGATAAATATGTGAGATCTGATCGATCTCAGGAGAGGGAGAATAGAGATAGATGAGAAAGATTGTAAATCAATTCTGTGAAGAAATAAAAGT
The DNA here is from genome assembly GCA_027924645.1 of Cunninghamia lanceolata. Taxonomy (NCBI): domain Eukaryota; kingdom Viridiplantae; phylum Streptophyta; class Pinopsida; order Cupressales; family Cupressaceae; genus Cunninghamia; species Cunninghamia lanceolata. Next base: position 3,359,744 of record BSBN01001376.1, read on the forward strand.
AGTTTGTGTTCTGGTGTAATCGCAAGGGATATCATTCGGGGTCATTCCACTGGTGGATTTCTTTGAAATTAGTGGAATGATCTCCGTATCATTGAGTTCTATTTCTATTCTGTAGGTTTTTTTTTGCATTTTCCATGTGTTGTTCAGTTAATATGGTTGCAGAGGAGGCATCATGCATTTTATGCATATATGTCAAATGTATGTGGTGAATATTTTATGAGTATCCCGCAGTCACATATTAGGGTTCACAGGAGGGAGAACCACGCGACAGCATTTTGGATCGGCCAAGGGTTCCATGACCATTGATGGAATGCGTCCCTATAGAGGCGGATGCCATCGGGGCATTGGAGAATGCCGAGGGACTTGGTCGATGGAGTTGAAACGAGAGCTATCCTGTTAGTTCGTCGGTTGTGAGCAATTAGGACATCAATTTCTGGTATCCGCTGGTAGCTCCTCATCACTTGACATCACCTTAACAATCTTCTTTATGTCATAGCATATCTCCGAAGTGCCTTTGGCATGCTTTAGATGTGTCAATATTAACTAGATTGAATATATTAATTTTAAAGTCTCTTAGCACATTCCATGACAAGAAAATGACTCATTTGGATTAAGGAGTACTTTCCTAAACCATTCCTTCATATTCAACAATCCCTTCTCACACCCACATCATAATTCATATCCATGTTAGTTGTAATGAGTGTTTTAAACCAACAATCAATGAATCATAGGATAGAAGAAAACTCGTTATGCACAAGGATAAGAATCAAAGAGACTTAAAGAATTGATTCACTAGATATTCTCCCCATTACTGTAATAGACCAATGGATAAAAATAAGTCATAACAAGAATAGGACCAAAAAAAACTAGGAAAAGATACCTTGTAGGCTACATTAATAAGACATTGATTGTAAGTATTTCTTCCATGATGTTTAAATGACAAAATATTAGATAGCTCAATCTTTAGTCAAGTAGTATTTCAATCACCAATTCTTAGACATCCATCATGATTAAACATCACATATCATAAGCCTTTTTAACAATCACTAGGACTGTAGATAATATTCAATCATGTCATAGGAAATAAATCATAAAGAATTATAAAGAAAGAGAAACCAACTATATAAGCTCAGCAAGCCAGCATACAAGAATTATATTTTGTAGAAAATAAAATAAACTATATGTTGACATAGCACATATATTTTGTATATAAACTATATGTTGACATAGCATATATATAAACTATATATTTTGAATTTTGGCCTCACACATGTAGGAGCATGACATAGCATACTGCACCAAGACCCTAACTGGAGAGTTGCAACGAGAACCACTGCATCCATCCCCTGAGTGGAGAGTTGTGAGACTTCACTGGATGAGTGTTGCAAGGCTATTGAGTCGAGGAGGAAGACCAGGAACCATTTGGTAGGAGAAAAGCTAGAGCGAGAGGTGAGGGCACTCAGAAAGGGAAAATTGACTAAGGGACAATGACTGTAAGTGATTTTTCCCCCAGATTTAGAAATCTTGTTGCAAGTACAGTGATTTAGACTCTGTTTGTTTCAATTGAGGTGTTGCATGCTATATTTTGGTCAATTCGAGCCAATGTCCCATTGACAAACTCAAGTACTACCTAGTACTGGTGTTTGGTTAGTTTGAATAGCCAAGCTTTGAGATGTTCAATCAGTTGGGTGGCCATTTTTGGCCTGTGAACTGCAGTTTTTGTATCTGTCTTAGCATATTTTTTCTACTATAAGAGAAAGGAATTCCCATCACATAACAACACATGAAGTTCACTAGGGTTCAAATTTCTAAACTTTGATGAAATAAATTTACATATGGAGGTCCACAAATGATCAAAGGGACTGAAAACAATACATGGTCCTAGTGCAATGAAAAATGCCTAATGCCTATCCATAAGAGCACATATAGAAGTACATGATGCAGAGTCAGAGGAAGGAAACAAACTCACACAATCTCATTTGACAAGTCACAAACAATCTTGAACTTTCCTTCTTTTGACACACTTATTCAACTATATTTCCCTTCACAAAACTCAACACAATCACTCAACTTTTGCTTTAGAGTTCCAAACCATTACCAGACCTTCAAACACCTTAGTCAACTTCATCTTGATCAAAACAAACAATTACCTAGTCTGCCCTTTCATTTTACCATTAACTCTCTTTATGACTGTCCTAAACTTCACAATTTCAACTCAACATAAAGTAATCTGACCCAAAACAGTATTTAGGCTAATATAGACCACACAATTTCCATTCCATTTCACTTCAAACAAATGTAAACCATATCCCATCCTTTATTCTTGACAATTTAACAAAATCATATACTGTACTTTCATTTTAGTCTCCAAAACAAGGCTATTATTAGATAGATCAGTCAAAGCAATGGACTTTTTAACTTCATGCTTACACCAAACCTTATATCAAATGAGATCAAATTATGCCTTGGTAATCTCTTAATCAAAAAAACCAGGAAGTCACACTTAATCATCAAAAGCCCTTAAAGTTCTTACTGTCACTGGTTCCTTCATACCCTGTTTGCAACGCTTGTAGGTCTGCCAACCTATTTGTCAGGGCTTCATTCACAATCTAAGCACTATTACACAAGTCTATCCACACTTTTCAATGCCCTCCTTGTAGATCTAAAACATATTCAAAATGGGTATCAAAACTTTTACAACACAAGTTTCAAATATTGTTGTCTTAGATAGATTTAGGCCTAATTAGGCCTGATTTGCATAAGGGTTTGTTGCTTTACTAACTCCTAACCAAAGTACACTTGTCCAATGCTTGGGACATGTTTAGTTTGACTGGTATATGCTCTTCAAAGCATCAAGGTCCATTTACAAAGTATTTTCACAAAACGCTAAGGGCTTAACCTTCATAATTACTCTATTCACAGACTCTACACATAGTTTTTTCAGTCAAGAAACTTCATTCCCTCACATCTTATCTTTATGATTTTTCCCTAAATCTACTAAAACATGAAAGAACATTCATAGTAGGATAATCTCACAAGAAACTAGAAGATTCCACCAATTAATAAAGGAGAAACATAATTATTTTTGTCTCTACTTACCCTAACTAAGGGTTTTAGCAGTCTGAAGTAAATCCACAATAACTCACACAAAGCTTAACTACAATGCATGAACTTTGATGTAATAGGAAGGTGATTGAGATTATTACCATATCTAACCATTCTACCATGCCTTCAAGGTCATACAATTATGTACAATGCCTGAAAATGGCTTCAAAACACAAAGTTGGTGACCCTACAAACCATTCCCATGCCTACAAACTATTGTTACCTCCACATGCATTTGACTAGTAGTGACAACCTTGGTTTTTAATCCTCCAACCCAATACCTTGGGATCGCATCACCATGAACGAATTCCATCCAACATCCTTATGAGTGTAGGGACCACCAAATAGGTATTTGTCAGATCTGTCTTCCTCGAGCGAGGGAAATTCAGGAAGAGAAGAGGAAAGTGAGACATGTAGTACGTCTAAAAGAAGGAGATCAACAAGAGGAAAAAGATTAGAAGAAAATTTTGTAAACACATATAATTTTTTCTTGCCGAAGGGGGGTCATGTTCTTATGATGATGAGAGCATAGGCGACATCGAGGTGCCCTTGAGGTAAAAACATCTAGAGAAACAATGGGTACCCAAGGAACTTCCTCCAATAAACACTAATTTTTGTATCGTCATTACATGGATTGGGCCTATTTTGTATGGACGGCATAAAGGTCTATTGCAACAAAGTTACTAAATTGATGGAGTATGTCAGACCCTATTATAGTTACAAAGATCGGATGCAGCCGGTTTGATATACACAAAGTATGCAAAGGTATGCACTGTAAGCAAGTTATATACAGCAAAAAGATAAGGATCAAAATAAAGGAGTGGCTATGTACATTAACAGAAGGCCAAAAGCATCAGGGAATATTGTAGGGTTTATAAACAGTACATGACCTGGGTCAACAAATAAGCAACCCAATTGCATATTTGAGGCACATGAGGGAAACCGTGTATTTGTATGTGCGATAAAATCAATAACTACAGGGGAAAATTTGCTAATCAATTACAATTTGAATCACATATATACAAACATAGTTACCATGGGGGTGGTACGTACTATATACCATTTTACCCAAACTCCAATTAATGACTCTAATATACCATTTTATTATTATGTTTTTTTTTGTAAGTCTATTGGTTTCATTTCGATAATATTTTTTATATCTAATTTTTGTCACAGTAGGATATTGATTATAGGGGGAAGGCTCTGGCCCAGAGCACAAATCATGATGCATCTTTAGGCACTTCTATCCAATAGGTTTACCTCATTGTAATTGTACAAATTAGATACGAGCAAAATGTTTTATTATTATGTTTTTTTCATAAGTTTATTAGGTTAATTTCAATACTGTTTTTAATATTCTTGTCACAGTCGGATGATTGGGGAAAGGCACCAGCAGTAGAGGAGAGCATCCATAGGGAGGTGCAGTCACTATTATGTGATAATGACATCGCATATTCTACAAACCCTCTAGATATAATAAGGAAGACCCCAAAAAATGTAATGAAGAAATCCTTCAGTTGTTATTCATAGTGCCTCAAACAAAAGAGATAAGAGAAAGGGTTAAAATATTGACTGAGAGAGCACAGAACTTTCAAGTAAGCTGCCATGAGATCTTTAATTAGAACATAAGTTCATTCATGGTTTTATATTTTGTACTCTTTTATGTCATGAACTAAAAATTTTGTTGTTTTTACAGGATTTTTTGCATCCTCATGATGCTGCTAGCCATGATCAGGGTATTGTTGGTGCTACTCGGGGAGTAGGGGTTAGTACAAGTGTCGATCCTGATCTTCCTATGCATACATCACATTATCCGACCCCATCATCCTTGCCTATATTGTCGACTGAAATACTAGCAACACCTAGCATGCAGGCATCGGGTAGTGCACCCTCTGGCAGTGAACACATGCTAGAACATGTGTTAGGACATGTACCTAGGGATGCAGGGGCCACTAGTAGTAGTGATGTTTTAGTACCATTTCCTAGATTTTCTCGTATTACTAGTATGGAAACATTGTCGGTCACATTTGTGGTGACCGAGGATTTCGTTCCCATAAAGATAGAGAAGATCCCAGGTACTTTAAAATGTTTTAATTATTATTATATATAATCCAATTGAAATTTACTTATTGATCACTCTTTTTAGACTAATGATCCCATGATCATTTTGCAAGAAATGATGTTTTTTATAAACATCTAAATGATATTACGTTGGAGATCTTTGGGCCCACCATATGTACACACTGGAATGCCCAAAATCAATATTTAAAAGATGAGCTCATTAACCGTTTAGTTGTGTTGTTCGGTAATAACACATTCAATCAAACCAAGGTCCATAAGAAATCTGGTACCTATCTAAAGTATGTGAGGGACCAAAATAGGTCACATTTAGAGAAGAACAAAAAGTACGAGTATCCCCCCATGATTTCAGAGAGGGAGTGGAAGGACCTGGTGTCGGATGGAAAGGAGAAGGCTAAAAAGAAAAAAATGAAAGACACCACCGGGCCAAGGAAGGTATGTGATACTATCAACAATGTAATTATATACTGATTACTCTTTCTTTTTACATAATCTAATGTATTTCATTTTTTTCATAGGCTGCCCGACACATCGAAGGCAATAAAGGCAAGACTAGAAAAACACGGGCATCACAAACTTGGCTCTAGTGGTTATATGAAATTAACTGCATGAATTGTAAGTATCAATAAATGAAATATTGCATCCAAATAATAAATTGCAAACAATTTTGGTTTTATCACACCATAGAAGCAAAATTCATGATCTTATGCAAAAATGCAGGGCTCTGAATTCAACAGAGTGCCCACAGAAGAGTACCTGAAGATTGCCTTCCAGCAAGGTTATGGAGTCGTGGCTGAACACCTAAGACTCTTGACTGGGCAAACACAAGCTTCCACTGCATCTGACACGCAAGTAAATAAACTTAATGAAGTTTATTTAAAATTGAATACTTGTGCAATCTATTCAATATTAATTTTGACCATAAAGTAATTATGTGCCTATTTGTTTTAAATAGGCAAGCAATGATAATACTGCACATGACATTGGAATGCAACCTGGTGAGGGTGGAGTACAACCTGTAGATGAAGGTCACGGTGTGCATCTCGGTACTGGATGTATTCATGTGCTATACAAAACGTAGTATGGATTAATACAATTAAACATCTTTAAATGCAATTGGTGTATTAATTAATGTAACCTTTCGTGTTTCAACTTTAGAGCATGTAGAGCGTGATCAACATGTTGAGCATGATCAGGCTAGACAAGATTAGGAACATGATGTGGCCCCATCAGATAAAGAGGACCATTGTAATGTTCTTTTAACCATATTTAATTTCAATTGGTGTATTAATTAATGTAACCTTTCATGTTTCAAATCCAGAGGATTTAGAGGGTGTTCAGCATGTTGAGCATGAGGTTATAAGACAAGATTAGGAACATGATGTGGCCCCGTCAAGTTCAAAGCACCACTCTAATGTTCTTTTAATTAATGAAATACTTGTAACAATAATAACAAAACATATCAATTTAACATTTCTTTTTATTGCAGCAGACCCCCAATTGCAGTGGTCTCCACATCCTGAGTACGCGACTAGGCATACATTAAGATCACGAGCAGAGGGAAGAACAACTAAAGGGGGGACAGATGATTTAGAAAATGATACTCCACTTCTTTTTTTAGCTACAAAAAAGAAACAAAAAAATGATTATAATCATATTATGACAACCATATTTTTGATAATATGTTAATGAATGTTAAAAACTGATATTTTTGACAACCATATTTTTGATAATATGTAAAAACTGATAGAATGAATGTTATATGTTAATGAATGAATGTTATATGTTAATGAATGCATTTTATATGTTATTAATAGATGAATGAATGAATGTTATATGTTATTAATGGATGAATGAATGATTAATGTTATATGATCAGGTATGGGGAATTGAGAGTGATGTGAGGGGGGGAGGGGCCAAATGAGCTTCCATCGTCACGTGGTTGGCCCTGTTAAGTAGAGAATATTAAACTATTCTCGAAACAAAGAGAAGCTCAATAAGGTAATGCACTTTTCAATATTTCATTATGTTGCACTTTTAAGCTTATGCGATTTTCATTAGTTCTCTTTGCTTCAATATGTTACCCTTTGTTCTTATTTTACTTTTTAACACATCTCATATGTTACCCTAGATGACATCTTTTGCAGGGGAAGCTATCCACGGATGGATCCCACATCTCGGGATATACAAGTTTGGATTAGACAAACTTGGGATGTACTCATGTAGTGTAGAAACAAAAGAGAAGAGTCCAGCCATTTCAGAACAAGAATTGGCTTGAGTCTGGTACGTGGTTTGAACTAGGTATGGGTATGAGGGGTCTAGGAGAGAGCCCTGTAACATAGCTGGTATTAAATCATTAAACATATAGATATTGTAATTATGTGGTTAATGCTAAAATCATCCACAATTCACTATGTGATGAGTAGTTAGTGATGATGTCATGCCATTGTTTGGTAGGTTATTGATTCTGCAGTTGCTCCCAATAATCATCTCTAGTTGCTTACATGCCATTTGATCCGTATGAGGGGCACCTTTCAATCTAGGTAGCAATTTATCATATGCAGGCATATTCCAAGGTGTTTGAAACATTTGCAAGGTGTTTGGAGGTTGGGTATGCATACTTTCAATAAACCCTTGTCATTTGAGCATTGTTAAGCTTAGAAACTAGGGTTTGTTTTTTTTGTGGCCTTTCGAAGGGTTTAAGTGATCAAAAACTTGTTGATTTCTAGAGTTTTATAACCTGATAAAAGACTATCCAGGGTTATTTGATGTTGAGGAGTGATTTTGATGGCACTTGCTTTGTTAAATAGGCCTCATTGAGCCTTCTTGCTGCGGTACAATCATGTTTAAGGTTGATCTTTACAAAACAACATACCTTGAGTTTCAAATATGTTTTAGTAGGCCCAAATGGGTCCTAGAATTTGTGACTGGTTTTGGGAATCTTCACCTCCTTCAAAAGATATGCCCAGTTTTTGGTCTGTGAATTTCTACAAGAAATTTGGCCTTTGGGTGCAAGCTATTGGAAAACTGATAAAACAGTGTTAGAAGAGAATTTTTTTTTTTTTTTTTTTTTTTTTTTTTTTTTTTTTTTTCTGTCAAAATAATGATGTTTATGGTGTATGAGGGTCTGATGTGAGTTTAAAACCCTAATTGGGTGTTTTGGTGCATTGTTCACCTCTTGGAATCAAGTGTAAATGAAGGAAATTTTTGTTGAAAGTTTAATTGATCTTCTCAAGTTAATGTTTTGGGTCATTAGTACCCCTCATAAAATAAGGCACCATCGGTGAAAGTAAAAGATGTTTGAATGAATAATTTTAAAAAAAAAACTGCATAGTTTAGTCGCAATTTTGACGAAACACAAAATTTGCGACAAGGTTGCCGTACATGCAACGCACTGTTCGTCGTAATGGCAATGATGGTTTGCTCCACCTCATCGAACAATGGATGAATGTTTGGTGGGTTTTTGAAAAGTTTGCATGGGCATTCTGCAATGCTTTCTGATATTGTGCATCAATAGATGGATGAAGTTACATCGAATTTGCGACGAACACCGCCAACATTTTCCATGGCGCTGACGGATGATGTTGGGCTACCTCGTCAGAAAATGGACGAAGGTTTGTGATTTTTTGTGTCGATAGATGGATGAAGTGACATTGATTTTGTGACAGACACCGCCAACATTTTTCATGGGGCTGATTGACGATACAAGGTCATGGTTTCAACGTAAAAACATTGGTTATTAAAGCAACAAAAATTTAGCGATGAAAATAAAATTAGTTTTGTGTCGGTAAGTCGACAATATTTGGTCGATATGTCACCAAACATTCATCAAAATTTGTAATCAAATACAATAGTGGTTAATAATATGATTGAAGTATGTACAACCCTCATGCACGGAACCTACATGGCTGCATGCACATAGAACAAAAGAAAAGTTTACAATGTTAGGATATGTCTATAGTGCTTCATTAATTTAAATATTTTGAGGGCAATCATGCAAAATCCATTTTGTGCATATCCTGCAATTATTGCATTCCAAGAGATGATATCTCTTTGAGCCATTCCATCAAACAGTTCATGTGCCTTATCTATACTTCCATATTTTGCATGTATGTCTATCTGACAAAAATCGCCCTTCAATTATGTTATTATAGATGTCCATACCCTATTCCAAAACTCCCATTTTGGCACAGGCAGGGAGTATGCTATCAAAGGTTGTCGAATTTGGCTTTACACTTACTAATTGCATTTGCTTGAAAGTTTCTAAAGCCTTTTCAACAAATCCATCTCGTGCATATCCTGCAACCATTGCATTCCATGAGATGACATCTCTTTGAGGCATTCTGCTAAATAGTTCACGTGCCTTGTCAATGCTTCCAAATTTTGCTTACATGTCTACTAGGATAGTTGGTGGGTGTCTTCTTCATCAAGATGACTTTTCTTGTTCGGTGACACTCTTGGTGGTGTCTCTTCAAAATCTAATTGCAAGTTGAGACTCATCGGTGTGACTATGTGCCATTGGAGGGACTCTAAATCTAGTCTCCCCGACATTCTGATGTGAAGTTGTGTTTCGATGGAAGGACCCTATGACTTCAGAGAGACTTTGAATATAGTCTCTTCGATATCCCGAAGCCTTGAATTTCATCGATGGGAGATTTGGATGTCGCCAAGACTATGAACTCAGTCTCTTCAATATTCTGAGAGGATGTGTGGTGGTCAGGCTCCATTGACGGGACCTGATTGTCGGAGTGAGTCTTTCTACCATCTCTTCAAAATCTTGATAGAATGTTGTTGAACATTGACCATTAAGTTTTGGATATTTGACAGTTAACCGTTTGAGAAGATCATTTAATGGGAAGTTGAAACAAACAGTTTTCATGGTGAATAGGGGAAAAGGTAGAACAAAAGCTGACAAAAAGGAGATAGCATTCAGAACGGGGAAGGATTCAGGAGGGATATTGTTAAAGTGTGTAATCTATTGTTCTTGAGGTGCCTTTACTTTGACAATATCTTGACAATGTCCTATCATCGTTTTAGCAATGTTTATCAATATATTTGCCTTATCCTGACTTGTAGACCTTCTAATGATCATTGAACTCTCCCTATTTGAGATCATTGTCCTTCATATCACTTTTTAGATCTTTGCATGCATGCAACCTCTCAGTAACAATAGTAGACCCATGCCACTATTCTTTATTGGTCATTGTCCTTCTAACTCATTCCTTGCTTTGTCTTGCCTTCACATTGTGAGACTTCTACATTTCTGTCTGTGCATTGTCTTCTAAATTACCTAATGGTTGACTTCACTTAAATGTAAGGTTCTTTAGGGTATGACAACTTGTGATAGTGGATATGCACCTTGTAACTTGATCTCCATACTCTCTTTCACTCTGCATTTAGGTATTCAACCAATATTGATCTTTATAAGAACCTTTGTATTAACTTTGAAGACTTTATTATTCCTTCCAATTGAGTAACAAGTGTGTCTTACCTTGGATGCTTGTTCAAGAGCCTTATCATGGAATTGATTCATTACTTATCCTTTAGAATCCGAGTCTAGTGTTTTTTTGTAGATTTCCTACCCTAGACTGAGCAGGGTTCATAAGATTTTAATTGTCTCTACAAGTTTCTAATATGTATGTTTGGGCCTCCTTATAGTCTAGAAGAAATATAGACACTTAGAATGACTACTCACTTATTCAAGAGCATGCAGATTTGAAAACCCTTGGAAATATTGTTCACAATGCTTGATATTTTAAACACTTATTTTAGATATCTTACATTATTCTCATAGTGATTTCTTCACAACACTATCATATTTTCTCATATAGTTTTGTGTATTGTGAAGAAACCCTAAAGTCTTAATACAAAGCCTTATAGGTTGAATTGAATCTTCATAGTCCTCTCACTTCTACCAGATCTATCCCTGTGATACTGTCAACTACACTGTATCATGCAAGCTCATGCTCACTCAGTCATTCCATCTCATCTCTATCCTAGTTAACATTGTATCGCATTCCTCTACTAACAAGTCATTAGTATCTTTCCATAGCTTAAACATAGAGTTTACATTGTTTCCTCCAAACACTCTACATGTTTAATGAAATACCTGTCTCATGCACTATTCATTATATTTATTTTTATTGTGCATCCAATCTCAACAAACTCATATCACATACACTATCTGGGATCTCTATCTACAAACTCTATAGATATTAACCTTGTTTCTTGATTTCCTTCTACAATGTATTTAACATTCTTGTAGACCTTCATTCACAGTCTTCATGAAGTTTGATTCATTTAAAGGACATTGACATTGTATACAATTGATAGTATTATGTAATATTTGATGGTCTTAAGACCTTTAGTACCCTTAAATAATCTCCTAACCAATAGGGATAGTCCTACTCTTGCTAGAACCTTTTACAACCCTAACAATGACTTGATGCCATCTCAAATTTGATGATTATATAAGATTTTGAATCACAAAAGGAGAATAAAACAGTGATACAATCCTTATAAGGGCTTGACAGACTTTGAGACTTTAAATAATTCCTTCAAAAACTATTTCATGTTCATTATGACTCTACAGGATCTCAAACTATTCAGACATGCTTGCTCAACACCTAGGATAGACATTTCTAACCATACAAATTTTGACAAAACCTATAGAGACATCTCTTGATTAAAAATGCCCTTATAAATATACTAGATAGCAATGAAGATTAGGAAAGAAGAATACAAACCTTGAACCTTTGTAGACCCTTTTACTCTCATTGTTTCTCTATCATAGTCATATGTCTTTGCCAAATCTATTGTGTTTGTAGCTCTTTGACAAAGGTCTATCTCTTCATTTTATCTTTGTAGGCTTCTAAAAGCTTCTCTACATGTTTGTGTACCCTTTTCCTCCTATCACTATGTCTCTATCATTGCATACACTATCATAGTCTTTCAAACCCTTCTTTGTAGGTTATCCTCATGACCACTATATAATATATTTCTTTAGTTATCCTTTGACAAATCTTTTTAAAGACATTATAACCACATTTAATGTTTAATGATAAATCTTAACATCTCATACAGATTTCCCAAATGATTGTATATAAATACTTGAAATAAAACATAGTTTGACAAGAATATTAAACCTTCAAAACAAATTGCACACTGTATAAGCATATCCTCACAGATTTGAAACTTTTCAAACAGAAAAAGCTTCAAAAGCTTAGCAAGGATCCATTCACTAAATTGTTCATGGATTTATTCAACGTGAAATATCTCTTCACTTGTTCTCTTGGTATTGATATCTCATCAACCTAAGATCTTCATTGTGTAAAGGTGCCTCCTTCATGCTAGAAACTTGTAAAGCAAACTGAAAACCCTAAAAGAGGCATGAACCGTATGGAAAGGAGACTCAACACAAAGAAAACCTAACCCTCAACTTGACCCCACATCCTAACTCAAGGACTCAAAGCTTGAAACTTACAAAACCATGACTTACAATATGATTTGTTTTGAAAAATACATTCACTCCATGACCTGTACATGATTTTTGACAAAACTAAGGTAATATTTG